>JAWNPN010000050.1:0-600000 GCA_035047485.1 Drosophila peninsularis | reverse complement strand
AAAGCGTTTGTAAATATGGAAATTCACTTAGATATATGTCTAAATTAAACAGATCTAAACATATATATATGCGTGTTATAAATAGGTGCACGTGAGTGCTTGCAGCACTTCGCATCAATACAATTTTTCTCTCTTGTTTTCCGAATTTGTTTACATAACCAAAATTTGCTTTCGAACTTTTGAACTTCTCAATTCTAATTTGAATCTCATTTGTTGCTGTTATTTCCGTACACGTGCGAGCATCAAATTCGCAATTGTTTGAAATGAATTTGTGAGTTATGCGAAGATCAATTGATTTCGATTAATGCACATTCAAATACATATGATGCACACACACATATATATACATACGTTCTGTTCTAGTTTGGCCAGAAAGAACAAGAAATTCACTTGGCACAGCGATCACGAGCCACCCGCGAGCCAGCTAAACTTCAACTGAAGACTGCAGCGTCGCCGCAACTCGCCGGGCAGCTCGCCAAAGATTTTGGGCCCCAAACAGCGCACTCAAAAGGCCAGCCACAAAGAGAGATGCGGAGAGCGCGATGAACGGCATGCGAGAGAGAGAGCGAAAGAAACGATCGTTGGCAATGTCTGCAGCTATTCGCATTCGCTCAGTTCCGCGTTAAATTCGTAAGAGAGCAGCAGGCGTGACGTCACAAGCTCTAGCACCCGCCAGTCGAACCGCACAATGCTGTGACGTAATGCGCACCGGGAGCGGACACGTTGCATGACCTACCTGTATAAGTCTTTGACGTGAATCGGTAATAAAATAAAAGAAAAGGAAAAGCTTTACACAAGTTTGCGTCGGCGCAGTCAGCGTCAACGCCGGCTTCGACGTACATCGTTGTGTATTAATTGAGCGCTGAATTGATTAAACGTTTATTTAACATGCTGTAGCTGTTGCCAGCTTCGGAACACACGCATACATATATGTATGCCTTCTGCTCATGTGTGTGCGCATGTTTAAGCCAGTGAATAAAAAGTTCTTTTATGCTAAATTCTTGCCCATCTACGAATTTGCTGTTGCCGCTGTCTTCGGCATTCGCTCGCGCTTGGCAATTAGTATAACCTTCACATTGACCGACTTGTGTACACTCTCCCATGACATACTCTCGCATGGGGTATTCTGATTTTCATTGAAATGCTCAATACGATGAAGGAATACATTCTACATCAGCCTGAAAATCTCACTTGAGTTATTGCATTTTAAGACTATATAATCTACCCTAATGTATCCTCATAAAAAGCCCTTAGAGATCAAGATATAGAGCGCAAACATAACTGTAACTATAATACTTGATTTGTCATGCTTAACTAAACTAAATATTCACATGCATATATACATATATAGATAGATATGAATATGAATGGTTAAAGAGCTATCGTCAATCAAGAGTTTATATACACTTTAAAGTCGGATATTGTTGTTATCTATCTCTAAACATTCATTTGCCGATAAACAGCTGCAATTAAAATTTACAATAGAGTCCTTAATTGCCTCAAGGTACACTAACAGCTCTCAAACACAATTTCTTAATTTACAAATCTTAAGTTCAAAGTTGGCCGATATTTTGATACACTCTAAGCAATCAGATATGGATATTAAGTTGATTATGTGCAAATAACATTCTACTTTAATGGCAATGGTCTGTTGTGAAGGTTCTGCAGAATAATTTCAATATACTTTCATCTTTATAAATAATAATTGAACTTATTGATTTAGATCAAGTATTCTACACATGCAGAAAAAGGTCCTTTTACGACTTCAGGAGAAATAATTTATGAGTAACCACAAAGTTAGTGTTTCCTATTTAAAAGAATATTTCATTTACATATCAGCTATATATAAATAAGAATTATATTCTATTTGATGTTCAGATCACATCTATCTAACAAAGACGTTTGACTTCAAAATGAATTTAATTTTAATCATTTTCGACAAATCTCTTTCCGTACTTCATTAAGATTCAGATGAATGTAGATGTAGCTGTCTATATATATATGATTAGACTAAAGGGCATGTTGATTTTATACTAAGTAGTGCTATCTGATTTCTTGCAAGGCTTTTGGCATCGTGATAGAAAATTGAATTTTTGTAATTTTTATTTTTCCGGTTCTTTAAATATAATATAATAATAATAATAATTTTCCAGCTGATCTTTATTTGTTGTTTTGTTTTTAAACTTATTATGTGTGGGATGCTGTGTTGTTGGTAGCTGTCTCGCTTTAAATGTTTATGCTTACATAATTCTTTTTTTCAGTAATTATTATTAAATTATTTTCCTTTTATGCTGCTGCTGCTGCGGCTTTAGCGGTCAAATAACTTGATGCCAATTTGACAGTTGCTGCTGCCGTAACTGTTACAGCTGTCGCATATGATTGCTGTTGTTGTTGTTGTTTTTGGAACATCTCCTCCGTTCCACTCGAGGCTGCTGCTGCCGCTGTTATTGTTACTGTTAATTGGTGTTGTTGTTTGTATGTTTGATGTTGCTGTTGTTGCTGCTGCTGCTGCAGCCTCAGCTCCTTTTGATGATATTGCTGTTGCCGTTCCTAATGGAGCTGGAGCTGGAGCTGATGACGATGCTGATGCTAAAGCTGGGGAGAAGGCAGCTGTCACAGCTGTTGTAACTATTGTTAAATGTAATCTTTGTTGCTTTTGTTGTTGTTGTTGTTGCTGCTGTGTTTGCTATTGATGTTTTTCTTGATGTTTTCTTTGCTGTTGCTAATTTTCTTATTGTTGTTGCTGTTGTTGTTGTTGTTGGACTGTTGTTGCTGCAATCTGGAACGCATCACATAGCATACTTTCTAGTCCACTCCCGTGCCAGCTCATTGTATTTTTCCCGATCGGTCTTATATATTCTGGCGATCTCTGGAACAAGTGGATCATCTGGATTGGGATCACAGAGTAGAGAGCAAATTGATAATAAGACTGCAATCGAGGGGAAAAGAAATAGATTAGTTAAACATTCTAAGTATATATATTTATGAGCACTTACCTTTTGAAATAGTTAATGCTGGCGACCACTGAGATCTTAATATATCGAGGCAAATGGATCCATTGCTGTTAATGTTTGGATGGTATATGCGTGTTGTAAAGGCCACTTTTGGCGGCTTAAAAGGATAGTCTGTTGGAAAGTGTATAGTTAAGAAGAATACACCTCCTTGATAAGGGCTGTCCGGCTGTAAATAATGCAAGCAATTAATACAATTAGCATGACCATAAGTAATACAAAAAGAGTTGAGTCTGGATAACTTCAAGCTACGTGCAATAGATCCTATTCAGCTACATCGTATTACTTAAATCGAATGATATTTACACTTATAAGAATACTATCAACAGTGTAAGATTTTTCATTTCACATTGTTCTATGATTACTATTAAATCAAATGCTTAGGAGCTTCATTTGGATATTTCCAACCAGATATATTTCTATATTCTGTATATCTAATCGCTTAAACTAAACTTAACCCTTGTTATCCCACTTAAAAACAAATAATATTTGCCTAATTTAAGCTATTAAACTATATAGCCAAAATACTTTGCAGAGATTAGATTAACATTCGCAGGAGAACGAATTTATCTACTTGCGTGAACAACAAATGGATAAGTCTATGATAGTGCCTAAAAGTTCGTTGGGTGAAATCGAAATCTTTGCCGCTGCAGTTCCTGAGCCTAGCTAAGGTCACCAAACACTGAATCCAGGTTGAAAGATAGTTGCCAATCTTACCGGGCCCATTATTGTTGCTTGCCAGTGAAATACTGTAAAGAGAGAAGAGTTTAGGATAAGTTGAAATCATTCATAGTTACAGAAATATATTAAATTATTACGAAATGAACCAACCACACGCCTTGCAATGTCATAGCTTAGCCCAAACCGCAATTCTGTAGGGAGCGGACGGGGGGAGTTAGGTGATTAAATAAATGCAGTGCCCATTCTTTGCTCTGCTCTCGCGGTCGCTCTCTCTTTCTCTCTCGCTCTTTGCGATAAGCCCTCTCCATTTACCGCAAGAGTTAACCGAAAAGAACAAAAACAAACAATTGCCAAAGAGCCTTGGCACCGACTGCTGGCAGCGACGCTGCAGCTGACGTTCGCAGCGCAGACTACTTGCCTAGCGTGCCATCTCGCTTACGCCCATTGCCCAAGGCTAGTGCGGAGCTATTCGCTCAATGTCACACACAGCCCGGCCCAAGCAGCTTTTGGGCTGAGAACTGGGCCGCAACGTAGCAGCCAGCTGCGGCGCAAGCAGAGGCTAGCACATTTCTCTGTGCGCGTGAGTATATGTGTGTGTGTTTGCAGTACAATTACAGAAATTATATTTCTAGAATCCAATTCGAGATTCGCTCGCCACAAGCCAAAACGAGGCATTGACATATCGTTTATCGATAACAATTATTTTATATATATATGATTTTATTTACATTTATATAAGAGCGGGTTTTCTTTGTTTCCCAATTTATTGCGCTGCGAATTTGACTTATTTATCTTTTTAAATGCTGCAGTTTAGTATCACCACGTAACTTCTGTTCACACATACCCAGCTGATATTCGAGCCCTGATAAGAGCACAGAGCACCAAACGGCGGAAGCGCAGTGTTTACTAAGTGCGAATGATATGCCCATTTTATAACTGATAAATACTGAATATATATGCAAACATAAAAACGAAGATTATCTAATAATCGGCGTGAGATTACGCAAAAAAGAAAAACTCTTTTGTAAAATAACATTTTACATCGATAACGAAGCAACAGTCTTGGCTATTAATAGTCAGGCTAAACTATATAAACCATATTTTGAAATGATTAAGCACTATTATAACAATCTCCACACAAATCAGATTGCTTAAAAGTACATTTTTATAATCTAAACAAAATATGTTACATTATTCTCTAACCATTATATTTAATCGCATGTACTAAAAGCTAATTATCTGGCTATGAACTCAGCCTGTGCAATAAGTAATTCTATTTACAATACAATTCTAATCATCCATTAAGAGAAATAGTAATAAATCTGTGGTTTAAGTTATTTTAAAATTTTAAGATGAAGTAGAGTTTAGACTTTTTTTACTTTCTTCAAGATAGACTTGAATATATGTTAAGTATAACAGTTGATTTCCTCAATTTAACATTTTCGTTCTACACATATGTTAAGCAGCTGTTCACATTAACATTTGGCTAGAAAATCAGTGCGATGCTTTTAATTAAACTCTCTGTATTACTCACACGTCTGTCCAGGCGAAGGCGACCTCAAAAAGAAACTAACTTTAATTACACGATTTCACTTTTAAGTGACGTCATTCAGGTAACCTCTATAGCAAACGAAGCTGGCTTAAAATAAATGCACACACACGAGCGAGAGTGTGTGTGTGTCTGTAGAGTTAACATTTAAGCGCACACGTTAACATTTAATTAAAGTCTGTAATTGCAACTTTTAAGCTGCGAAGTCAGAAATAGAAACTCAACTTGTGAAATTGTTACAGTATTCGCTCGATAACGAAAGCCAACATACATAGGCGTACTCATTGAAAGAGATACTTTCTGGCGAAATATTATTCAGCTATTCCTCTTTTCCAGTATATTTTTTGAACTTTATTCATTAAAAGTTGTTGAAATGCGAATGAGATTTTTTCAATCTAAATTGTAGCACAGTTTTAGCTCAAAAATAGAAAACTTTCTACCAGGGTTGACTGTATAGAATATATATATATACATACATATATATGATATGTGCATATATTAAAACAACTATAAAACTGCATAGTCACGTTCTGCAAGCTGTGACGTGACGAATCAAATCAAAAGCTATCTTCTCTATGTGGAGAGATAGAGAGAGAGAGATAGATCATTTTTCTATTTATGGAAACAGAGTGAGAGATGAGGAAGCTGTTCTGGGGCAGCGTTACATAATGCTCTGATAGTAGGCGTGGCATGTCGCATATAGTAGTTATACTTACAGTCATCTCCAACTGGTCCAGCTGAACATTGTGCAGGTGGATCTCTGCCCAGATCTTGCAGTTCCTATGAAGAACAGAAACGGAAGTTAAATTAGTTTACAATTAAAGGCTAATCAAAGATAAATAAAGATAATACAGTTAGTCTCTTTAGTCAACTGTCCTAGTTATTTGATGTCCGTCTATCTATAAGTCTTCTTTTATCTATTCAAGTAAAACTCATTTTGTGGGGCTTCAGCTATTCGTCTAACGAACTGTTTGCGGTGCATTCACTGTATATGAAACATATTATATTGCAAATAAAAAAACAGTTAAATTGCATTTCATAAATACGAATTATTTCCGCTTTGTTTTTCATTCTCCGCTTCGTACATATGCATATTTATGTATATATTTCGTACACATTTACATGCATTTGAAATGCACAAATATTAAAAGGAATTTTAAACACACAAAAATGTGAAAATTTGTATTCGCCAGCGGCCAGCGGCAAATGCGAGTGACGCGAAATCAAGTTCGTTGGCCCGAACCAGAAGGCAGAGCACAGCACAGCACAGCACCCTCTGCTGCTTGCTCTGTCGCTCTTACTCCCGTGGCTGCTCTCTTTCTGCGTGCTCTCTCTCTCTTTCGCTCACTGGCTGGCTGTCGCACGCACACAGCTGAGCGGCTGTTGGCCCAACCTCCTCCCCTCTGGCCCTTGATCAATGCAACACAGCTGCCAACATGGGGCGTACAAATAGGTGTAAAGTAAACCGGCAAAAAGAAGAAAGAAAAAAGAAGACGCTTACAGAAAAAAATGATGAGCTGTGCGGAAGGTAGCGAAATAAGAGCCTTGGCACAATATACACTGAGCGAAAGAGTCAGCGGGAGAGAGGAGCACAGTAAGTGGAGGGGTAGGTAAAAGTTTTAAAGCAGCGAACGGCTGACTGCCGCTGCCTATGCCTCAGTCACTTCGTCCTCAGTCGCAGTCGCCTTCGCCGTCGACGTAAGCTTTTGTTGTTGCTTCTCTTTGTGACGTTTTCGCACAGCCACAAAATGATATTGAAAGGAAAATAAAACATTTCATTTACAGTCACATCGAACAGCAGGAAAAAGAAGAAAAAATATGCGCGACGCACAAAAATAAAAATAGATTCGAAAGATTTCTTTTTCTATCTTCTGCCACATGCTACGCACTATTCGAAGTGTACCTGTTGAGCAAAAAAAAAAAAAAAAAAAAACCTTGGCATAACAGAACTGTTACAAAACGAACGGCAAATATTGCGAACGCCAAGTTCGAGGGGACTTTCAATGCGGCCAGCTCGCTCCGCCGACGGCATGACTCATGCAGCAGCAGCAAGTGTGAGTGTTTTGCTTTATAATTCAAATAAAAACAAACTAACGGTCGCTAGCACACACAAACAAACACATGGCTTGATCGAGAGAGAGAGAGAGAGAGAGTGGCAAGTCGGAGAGCGGGATCCCGGCTTACAGAGCGTATATTTTCTTTTTCTTTTCCTTCTCTTATTCTATTTGTTCAATTCATTTTTGGCAATTCAGGCCAACTGACTGCAACAACAACAAGTATAGCAAACGGCTCAATCAGCGAAACCTTGGCTATGCTGTGAAGCACAGAGCGAAAGAGAGGGGAAACCAAAACAGTTGCCTGCTAATTGCAATTTGTAGTTGGGGGGAGGGAGAGACAGACATTACATAAAAAATACAAATACAAGAAATACAAAATTAACATCAATTCATTTAGCATTACGACGGCTGCTTCCTCAATTTCACTAGCATTTCATTTTCATTTCATTTATATACATACGTATAAAAGTTTATAACAAAAACAGCAGCTAAAGAAAAAATTCAATGGCCATGACGCTCGCGCGGTTCGTGACGCTGCCAGACGTTAACGTCAGCGTCGCTGCTTTTGTTGCTCGAGCAGTCAGCAGACCCCCTTCAACACAAATGCAGACACCACACATATACAGTGTGTGTTTGTATGTATGTAGTTGGGACTTATTAGCAATAATTTACATATTTTACTGTCGCGTTCATTATTTCAACTTAAATTATGTTAAATTATATTTTTGTAGTAATTATTTGTGCTCTACATGCCGCAGTGTTGTTCAACACTATTCATTTGCCATCTCACACAACATGCACACGCACACATGGAAATACTCTTAGCACTGCCCCATTCGCTTAACATTAGCGCGCAAGAAAGAGCCAAATACAGTGTGTGGCCAGACGAACTAGCAGCTGCCGACGATTTTACCGAGCTCGCTTTGGGCGTCTCATGGGGGTGTGTGAGCGAGATGGCAAAATTCACGTAGTGCTGTTCGCTGATTGTGACTGTGCAAAGACTTCATATGCATATATGTATGTATGTATGTGTATGTGTGTGTGTGTTTGTGTTGGTGGGGGCTATGACGGTGAACCGGCCTCGCTCAAATCGAAATGTAATTTTCAAGCAATATATTTAAGCGCATTTAAAAGTAAATATAATATAGACTATTTGCAAGAAGTAAACGTAAAACATTAAACTGTTAAACAGCAACGAACGAGGGTGACTTGCGCTCCCTTGAGAGCGAGCGAGCGAGTCAGATGGGGGCAGCTACATACAATCGGACACCGCAACAGAAATTCCAATGAAAATTATATTATGCGACGTGAATGTACATTAATTCGTTTGCATAGTCAATTGCACTTTGTCTGGTCCATTGACCAACAAGGAACAAGGAGTTCCGCACTTTTAGATGTTAGTCACTGCAGAAATAATTAATAAATTTTACTCGCTTTCACACACGCATACACGCAATCGGCACAATGCAATGGGCACGCATACGAACATATTTAAATGCCTGTGTGTGCATATATGTATATGTATATATATTTAATGGGCAGCACTATTTCTGAATTATCAGCGCAAAAAGTAAGGTTAGGTTAATTTTATACGCTTTTACTTCATGTATTCGCCGTGTTTTATTTTTGCTGGATCTTTCTGTGGCGCTGCCAACAACAACAACACACAGACACTCATACATACGTAGAAGTTTGCGCGCGTGTGAGTGCCCTGCTAAACTAATACACATACAGATATATAAATATATATTACTTATATATATTATATATATATATATAAGTCTACAAGAGCATGTATTGGGTAACATAGCGGAGCCCGAGAGCGCGCCGCTGGGACTCTGCTGGCCAAAAGTTGACCAGATGACGGCGGCGTTAACCAGGTGCCCGGCTTGCATGAACATACCCACACTGCCACCCGCACTACTGCACTCACACACACATATTTACTGTGTAACGGAAACAACGACTAATACAAATGGCCGTACACGTTGTCCGTTGCCTTGCCCAGCAGCAGCACACACACACACATGCACAGGATATTTTGCCAGCTATTCCTAATTAGAATCCCATAAAAAACTGAAGCTCTCAATTGTTGGTCTTTTAGCGTTAATCTTCAACTAAAAACTAAGACTAAACTTGTTTTACTCTTTTAGCTTCTGTTGTAATTAATGCACGTCGTCATCGCCCATTTTTCCTTATGCTTCTTTTGCTTTTTGCACGTTTTCTTTCGCTCACGTATTCGGTTCGGTTCGGTTTTTTTTTGTCTTTCTTTTCTTTGTCGTTCCTACGTTTCACATTTCTTGCATAAATTTTTTGTCGCACAAGAAATTTCTATTCACATTTTTTTTTGTTTTTTTCGCTACAAATTGAAACTTTTACACTTTTGAAATGCATACTAATGCGAAAATGATTTGTACAATTTGATTTGATTATTTTTATCGTTTTTTCACATACCTTATTGATTCTTTTTAACGCCATTTTCTGATTGAAATTTGATTTTCTTGTGTGTGGTGTTGGTGAGTGTGTATTAGTTGTTGTACGTTTCGTTTCTCTTTGCTTTTCGATTACTTTTGTTCTTTTGTCGATTTACACACAACGAGAAATTGATTGTTAACTATTGAAAAATGCTATAGAAAAAACCAAACGAAACACAAAAGCTGCGGTAGGCTTTATATTTTCACTGTGTTCTGGCTATTTTCTGCTCAGCTTTTCTCCGAGGTTACAGTCTAGAAATATTGCAGCACTGCGAGTAGAACGGCGCCCCGACGACAACTACGGCTGCGATATTTTTTGCTGTTTAAAGCGACGAGCGGATGTGAGTGAGACCGACACGATGAGTAACAGCGGACAATATGAACAACGTTTCACAGTGCGCGTGTGTGACAGAGACGCATATAGTGTTTGAAGTGTCTAGGTGTTGTAAAGCGTCCGATAATTTTCAGCACTCATCAACAGAGCAGCACAGCTATCTATGTCATGCAGTTAACTGTCTGGCCAGATCGATATTATCTGCAAAGAGAGGAGAACAGACCAACTATTTAATCTAAGTGGCAACTCTAAATGGCAATAATTAGGCATTTACATTTTAATATTTTAAATGGATTATTTACTTACTTTCTGCGACAGCAGCAGCAGATAACAAAACAAATCGAGGTTAGATGGAAAATTGAAATGGGGCGTTGTGTGTGTGTGTGTTGAAAATTTAGTAATGAAAAATCAGCGTCAAACGTACATATAAACGAAGGCACATCGAAAATTCCAACCAACAAAAACTGTTTAAACCGGCTGCGACGCAATTGTGTGTGTCCGCTGCGTTTTCTGTCTGCGCGCACTAAATGCTGTTAATTAATTGTTTCTATGAGCACATAACGTGTTGCTTGCTGCCGGAATGTTTTTACTGATGAATTTTGATGGAGTTGTCCTATGTATTTGCTAATGTTTGAACAGCTACTCTGTTTAAAAATTTGAGTTGTAATTCTGATCTGACCAGCTGTTATGTATAAAAATACATTTCGGTATTATAGAAAATTTTATTGTGGCAACAGTGCTGCCAGACCGCTCGAATTCAATGGTACTTACAAACAGGCTGATTTTCCAGATATTTTCGCTTGTGAAGTTTGGCCACACTCGACTGTCTGCAAATTTAAACAAAAAAAGGAAATTAGCAAGCGAATCACATGAATAAATCAATTCGGTTCATTATTTAGAAAAGCAACGGGTCAGTTTTGCACGTATCAAAGCGACAATACGTTTCGCATCAATCAATCAACTAAAATAACACGACTGCTGCTTCAGTTTTTACAGTTGTTGTTGCTGCCGATTTGCGAAGCGACAAAGTGCTCGTGTGTGTGTGTTTGTAACTGTGTGTGTGCGTGCATATATATATATGTATATATATGTGTGTGTGAAGATAATTTAGTTAGAGGTCATTTCTATGCGTAAGCATTTGCAACATGCGGCACCCAGTTGTTGATAGCGGGACCGTCGTCTTCTCAATTCACACGAGCCACAATAACAAAGGACGCTCGCAGCTGTACGCCTACGTCCACGCCCACTGCGGAGCGCGCAGCAGCAGCAGCAGCAGCAACAACGCTAGGTTTGTTTTATAGTAAACGCAGCTATGCCAACAACAACAACAATAGCAGTAAAATCCACTGAAGAAGAAGAAGAAAATTGCGATACGCTAATGGCGTCTGCAACAACAACAAGAACAACGGAGGAACAGCCACAACCAGCATCGCTGCTGTCAGCGTCGGCGTCGCCCTCAGCGTCGCTGCAGCCAGCGGCAGCTGTGCGGCCAACGCCAACACCCTCATTGCTGCCTCTGCTGGCGTCGGCAGCCGCTTGCAATAAACAGTTACTGTTCTGCCGGCGTTTTAAGGATGCGTCCGCTGGTAACGTCGACGTCGGTGCTAGCTTTTTACGTAACTTTAACTCTTTGCCGTTGTTCGTTTACGCGACGTCGCCGTCGACGCACGCTATTTCGGCAGATGGCGTCGGCGTTGCCAAGGAAGCAGCGGCCGCTGCTGCAGCTGCGTCGGCGTTCAGTCAAAAGGTAAGCTGAGCTTTCATTTTCTGTCTATCTCTCTCATCTATCTCTTCTCCCTTTGTAGTAGTCTCTCTCTTTGTTCTTGAATTGCATAATTGAGCATTTCCGTTGCATGCCAAGGGGTGGATCTGCTGGGGTAGGAGGCAAAGCTTGGCGCAGCCATTGATCGTGCCGTATCTGAATTTTTATAATTTATTATTATCTGCTTTATGCTCTGCGTTCTGCTTGGCTTGCGTTGCGTCTCTGCACTTGTCTGTCGCACCCGCTCACCCATGCGCCCAGACCCCAAGCTCTCCGCCTCCCTCTCTTTCTGCGTCGGCTGCGTTTGCGCGGAAATTACTGTTCTTATTGTTGTTGTGCGATATCAAACCGCTGCAACGGCAACTGCGCCGCTCGGGCCATTTTGTTCGATTCGTGGCCAACAAAATATGCGTTTTTAATGTTAATAATAAAATTGTTTTATATGCATAATACCCTGTAGCTATTAGAAATGAGGTATATTGGTTTTGCATAGTTCATAAAAGTTTCGTTCTTCAAATTCTTATACAATTTTTGACGACTTTCTTACCTTGTTCAAGACTTATGAAGACATATTGTATAGGGTATATTAAAGCGTATTAAGCTTTGCTTTGGCTTTTTGCCTTGTTGGTGATCGCTCAAACGTGTCGAGCCGTCGTCATTAATGAACCCCACAGCAGTCAGCCTGAGCGTAACTGTGCTTTGCTTTTGTCTCGTGTGTGAGGGTGTGAGTGGGACGAAGACTGCGATAGGGAGAGGAGGTATGTGTGTGTGTGTGTGTGTGTGTGTGCAATATGCTGCCTACAGGTGCAGCCACTGACTGAGGTTCGTGCCTAGTGCTCTCCTTTTGTTTTTGACTGCGGTTCGTGCTCTCTTTTGCTCTCTCCCTGTATGCGCTTCACTTATGCTGCGCTTGTTGATATTGTTGCTGCTGCTGCGGCTCAGTGACTTGTGACGTGCACGCGCTGCTGCTGCGGCTGCGGCTGCCGCTGCTCATAAGCTTCATTAACAGAATACACCGCAAAGGCTTTTGCCAATCGGCGGCCATTTTGAATTTGCACGCTCTCGCAGTTTGCCGAAAATATGTTTAAGCTTTCTGTGCTTGCACTCAGCAGCTTCTTTTTGATTCTTGTTTGACACTTTCTGAGCAGCCGAGTTCCAATTGGATTTGCTGCGTGGGGCGAGCTGCGCTCAAGTATAGCGCCATCCTTATCGCTCTCACCCGCCCACCTATTGTCTGCATGAGTCCCCTTCGCTGGCGCTGGCTCATGTTTCAAATTGAAATCAATTTTGTTTCTGATTGCAATTTAAGTGGCATGCTACAAGCGCTCGCTGTCGCCTAACCCTTGTCACAACATATTCCACATGCATACATAAATATTTATATTTTTATTTATCTCAACCATATGTGCGTGTGTGTGCATGTGTGTGTGCGTGTAGTGTCGTCTTCTCAAATTTTCATTGCGCAGTCGAAATGTCTCTGAATCAGAATATCTTTTTATGGCCCTTGTTGTGTAAGATATCATCAATTGCTGTGGGCACCATTACTCCAACGTACATACACTGAGAGAAAAGCTCTCATTGGAACTGATAAGAATCAGGAGATCTATTTACAAATTTCGTTAATATACCAAATCATCTTGATTCTCTTAGCAATGGTTTATGTTTCATTTGCCTCCAGTTTATAAGTCTTATAAACTATATATTCTAGAGTATATTCCAGTTAGGCAATCCCATCTCAAACTTTTTTAATGTTAATTTTCTTCAATTTAAGCTTAAAATAAACTTGCTATTTCTTTGCTCGCAGTGTATGTTATGCGATCGTTTGATATGTCTGCTGACGCCACCCCTTTCCCACGCCTGTTAAACCGTTGTGTTTACAGTTTTTACGATCAATATTTGTATTTGA
Organism: Drosophila peninsularis; assembly: GCA_035047485.1. Lineage (NCBI taxonomy): Eukaryota > Metazoa > Arthropoda > Insecta > Diptera > Drosophilidae > Drosophila > Drosophila peninsularis. The sequence goes on along the minus strand of JAWNPN010000050.1, from coordinate 586,226 downwards.
AAAGCCGATCCATGCTCTCCTCCTATCCGAAGGAGAGAAAATGAGGCATTTGTTTATAAATGGGCCTTGGAGCTGCAATCTCGGTGTTCAGAATGCTCTCGTTCCGAGTGACTTCTGGAAAAATGAGAGATAAAAGAAAGCCCTGAGTTGAGTCGTTAACTCTCCGTTTAGCATAAGCTGTTAATTAACTCGAATATTATTAGTGTAAACTTAAAGCCTTATGTTCTTAGGAACTTCAAGAACTGTTTTCGGCATAGATAAACAATTATAGATATGTTTTCACGATGTTTTCCAGTTTCTCCAGCTGGAATCCAGTTTCGGTAGCTTGTATCTATTTGTTTATTGTTAATTATGGCATATGCAAGGGGAGTAGAATGCAATAAAAGTGTTTTGACTGGCTCCGCTTATCAAATTTCCATAAATATCAAACGAAATGCGTGCCATTAAGTGCCAGAATCGACTGCCTTTCACCCTCCCACAGAGCTCGACCCCAGGACAGGTCATTGATTAAACGTTCTTGAGCTTTGTTGTTTCTTGGTCGCGATGGCAACTATGCGTTGTTTGTGTTGTGCCCTTCATGTCTCTCTCTATCTCTCTCTGTCTGTCTGTCTCCGTCTTGGTCTGCCTCTTTAGTTGCGTGTAATTAAGCAGCCAACGATAAGAACCAAGTGGACAGTGGGTCAGTTGTGTCTCTCGCTCTCTCGCTCTCACTCACTCGTTCGCGCCTTTTGTCTTTTCTTAGGTCTAGACGAGGCGTCTATTGCTTTGCTGCACTTGTCGCTGCCATTGGAGTTGCTGTAAAAACTAATAATAAGCTAGTTGGTCAGTTTGTTTTGTTTGGTTTGCAGTGCATTACCCTTTGCCACAGTTTGTGGCTTCGTTTTTTCCTTTGATTTGCTTAAGAGCGCTTAATTACCTGCTAATTGATAGGTTTGTTTGTTGGCGTTTGTTTACCTACAAATTACATGGATAAACAAATAAAAAGATACACGATTCGAATTGAAGCATTACGAGAGTATCCATAAGATACGAATGCATCTTGCGGGTGCAAGCAATAAGCAGCTGCCGTTCTAGATGTTGTTGCTGCTGTTCGTACACTGTTAATGCTGCTCTCTTAACAGCTAGCTTTTCTTATCTCTCTCTCACTCTCTCTCTTACTCTCTACATTCAGCGCAGCGCACTCAATATAGCTTGCAGAACCACAAGCGCTAGCGCTAGAGCTCGCTCACTCACACGAGCGGCTAACTGGCATTCCGTGAGTCATGCTTAGCGCTAGCCGAAGCTAGCCCTAGTTTCACTCAACGCAATTCCACTCGTGATCTCTTAGCGAGTGTTAACAGCGAGCGCAAATGCTAACATTGTGAGCGCTGTAGCCATTTTGAGTATAACAGCTCTGTAAATACCGCCAGAAACAAATAATCCATGGAAAAAACTTAACAGCTGTTGTTGTTTGTATTGTAAAATTTGCCGTTGAAGCGTGCGGTTCGGTTTTTTGCGTTGCGTACGTTGCGCTGCGTTCGACTTGGATTGCACTGAGAGTGTCAGATACACGCGTCTTTTTACCTGGTGCTCGCCTCTCGATATTGTGTGTGCCTCAAAACAATTCTTGTTTTATATATATATTTTCCTGCTTCCTTTGGGGCTTTTTTTTTTGTCTTCACTGATTCATCAGCGTGTGTCGTCGTCGTCGTCGTCGCTTCACGTTGTCATTTCGTTCGAACTGAAGACGCGCTTCGATCGTGTTCTACATACGGCCCGACAGACGTCATAAATTAACGTTTTATCGGAAACAACACCAACAGATGAATATATATATTCATGTATATACATATGGCAAATACCTTTAGCAAAAGGCGTTTCGCAATTTTGTTATAAATATCAATATTTTTAAATGTGCATATTATGAAATAGCAACCGTAAAACCGGTCAGCAAAATAATCATATGAATACGGTGAAATCTTTGTGAATCTGTTATGCAAAATATTTGCGAGTGCCGAAGTGACTAGTGAACATAACTCAGATATATAGAAAAACAAAAAAGAAGAAGAAAACAGAGCTTCGCTTTCATTTGGATAAATTAAATTTTGTTTTTTTTCGGCAACTGAGACCCGTTTTAAATGAGATCAACTAGATAAATGGTGCGTATCTTGAACTGAACTAAATCAAATCTGAGACCCTCTCTCGCTCTCTCTCTCTCTCTCTCTCTCTCTCTCTCTCTCTCTCTCTCTCTCTCTCTCTCTCTCTCTCTCTCTCTCTCCCCTTCGTCTCTGCCATGTCAATCCCATTCTGTGAGCTGATAATAAATTGAAATTTTTTCACATTATTTTCGACGGAAGTCGAAAACGTTTCAAATTGATTTCTTGATAAACAACAATGAAATAAAGAACTCGTATATGTATGTGTATCTTAGGCTGATATTGTGTGTAGGTGGCGCAGCAGCTGAGCTCTTTCTCAGTGGAGCTCTTCTGATAATGCTTTAACTGATTTCAGTTCTCTCCAGAAAAAGTTGTGCCTCAGCGTTTCTATTTCCAGATATCATTCTTAATGATCGCCTCATTAATTGATACGAATTTAAGACCTAATGGAGTCATATATCTTATTGATTCCAGTTGCTCAAGGTTTTCCTTAGACTTTTGAATCCTGACCCTGATTTGATAGCAAATCAAACTTTGCTTTTAAACAATTCAAGATATTTTTAGTCAATAAAAGTTTTTACTAAATATTTAGACATAGGTTTAACTGTAATTATATTTCAATTTAAAATATATAAAAAATCTAAGTTGTGCTAATATTTTTATTAATTTTTGAATCAGTTAAAAATTTCAAGTTGAAAAAATAAATAAAATAAATAAATAAAAATTATATAAAATTAAATCTTGTATATAAATATACAAAATCTGAAAATAAATATATATAGAATAAATATTTTATCTATTTTTTTCTATAATTAATTTATAAAATATTTGTTGTATAATAATATTCATAAAAGGTTCTATATATGCAATTCTACATATGCTAACTGACACCTTAAGCTTAAACATTTTATTTTGATAATGTTGTGAAATTTATTTGTTTTCATTGTGCAGATTCCCAACTTTCAACTAATTTCTATCAGTTCATTCACCTTATATATACACACATATATCCCGCATTGCAGTAACCCAATCCGAATGAAACTAACCCAACGTAACCCTGGGGGTAAGCCGTATTCTGCGAACAGCTCGCTGCATTTTAGCTAATTACATGCGGAGACAGGAGGTTTGCAACAATTTAAATGTCTGCACAGTGAACAACATGCAAAACCCATATAAAATGGCCAGAGCTGATACGCCCCTCTCTCTCCCTCTACGTCCCTCTCTTGCGCGCCCCACTACTTGTTTTGTCTGGCATTGGCCTCGCTTTGTTTATCTTGTTAATTAAGCAACAACTAACTACTGTTTAATTTTTAATTGTTACTTTAGCATAATTCGTTTGTCGCTTGTCCGTTTTGCCTGGTCATTTAGTATGAGTCTGTTATGATCCCATCTTCCCAGTGGAGCGAGGCGCTCAATACTTCACTCACACACATACACAGACGCGCGCTCGCTCTCTCTCGCTCTTGGAATATATCATCCCAGTGTGGCCAGGCACTCAACGCGCTTACTCACACAAACACGCACCCGCGCGCTCTCGCTGTCCCTCTCTGACTCTCACTCTCCGCTTTGTTCTGTTTGTCACTTTATTATGCACGCTCTTAACCAGCTGCACGTCATTTCCATGCGGGTCTCTTGCATTTCGAAAGCGAACAGCGACAAACTGCCTTGCTTCCCCTCCCTCTCTCTCACTCTTTGGTACACTTTGTTACAAGGCAATTAATGCTTAACTATATGAATAGGAGTGTGAGTGTATTCGAGTATCTATGAGTACTCACTCTCTTCATACACTGCTGTTGGGGTTTTTTCTTCTTTGTTTGACTTTTGCACTGCTCCGTTGGCATTTTTAATTGTTGTTGTTTCTCTCATTTGCTCATTTCTTTATTCCTCCGCTTCTTCTCATTCGATTGTTTAATAATTCAGCGATTCGTTTGCCATTTTTGTACTCTTTTTTTGTTTTGTTTTTCTGTGGCCCCAATTCAATTGTCGCATAAACAGTTTGTCCGCCGAGGAATGTTCTCTGGCCAACTCCACCCCAACTCTCGGCCCTTTCCATATATATATTAGCTAATTAGGGGCAGCAACTAAAACGTGTGCACCTTTCCATTTTGCTCGTCAACTTTTGTTTTCTGCGTTTGCTAATTGCTTAAAAACAAAAAATGTAACTGAAAGCAAAATTGAGAGCAAAACTAATGGAAAATTGCTGTACCTAAGAGACGGTACGGGGAAAGGTGTGCAATCAGCTGGCAGGTGGCAAAAAACTGAAAATTATTGTTCCAGATTTAACGACTGTAAAAAGAAAACTTTTTATTATTTATTTATGGGCTTATCTTTCCCATATCAAATGAACCTCAAATATGTTTTATAATCCGTTTTCATTAGTTTTCATAGCACAGCATTTCCAGATATTTCTACGTAGTATCAGCTGTTCCTGCTTGGCACATTCGGCTCTGATTCATATTTGGATTTCGCACCAAACGAATTAAATTATACGAGCTTTGTTTAGCTTAGCTAATCTACATACGAAACTGTTTCGACAGCTGCCCGAACTGGGGAAACATACAAAACCCAAGTGCACAAAGCTATTTTATGCATATATGAATATACATATATATCTGTGTGGATAGATATACATATGTATGTATATGAGAGTATTGCTCTTTCAGGTCGGCCACGTTGAGCTTTAACCTTGATGTTGAACACGTCGAAAAAAACGCACTCACACACAGAATTTGTTTGTGTTTGGAATGGGTAGAGCGTACGCTTACACTAAGCAACAGAATAGAAACCCTAATGTACACTCTGCAATGTTTGTAAACTTAAGTTTTACACTGAAATTATCTATGAATTTCCATTAACAAATACTTTTTTGCTTGCCCAGAATGTAGATTGCATATTTTATTTATAATATATTTATATATTGGTTATTTTTATTAGTTGCTGTCAGTAAAACGTTTAGGAATGCAGCTCAAAGAAGAAGTAAAATACTGTAGAGATTTAAGTTTAATATATACTCTTATAAGAATCAAAGTTTGATATTGCTTAGACAATCTATTTCATATGTCTAAGTCTAACGTTTCCGAATCCAGCAAAGAGCAGATTTACGATTAAAGAGAGTGCTATTATTTTCAAACTTAAAAAACACAGAATATTCGTATATATAATCTTTAATATTTCTTTCAATTAATAAATTAGATATTTCTTCAAATTCCTGTCTAACTTTTATAGTGTAAAAGAGTTTTTTATATTTATTTAGAGATCTATTGTTCCTATTGTTGTTGGCTAGTGTAGTTATTGTTCTGATTGTTTGTGCTGCTTTTGTTGTTATCTTGAGTTCAAGTTGTGAAATTTCACACATTTTGAGCGCGTTCGCCCTCGGCGCAACGCAGCTTCAGAGCGCCTCCTTGGGCCCCCGTCGCCTGGCTGTGAACTGGCACAGTTGGCAAACATACTGCACATTTGATATGATTAACTTAATTTATTTTTGTTGATTTGCAAATTCGTTGTATTATTATTATTATAATTTCAATTGTCATGTGATTTTTCACAAATTTTTATCGCTTAAGTTTAGTTGGTTTGTGGGATTGTTGTTCTACTTTCTATTGGCGCGTGGGTTGCTCGGAGAGTTAGCGAACAAATCACCATAATTTGGTAACAATTTCATTTAGAGCATAATTGCCATAACTAAGCCCCTCCAAATCATAATCAAAGCACACGCGCACGAGCCACCGATATTGCCAATTGCCAAGTCGGGGCATAAATTGCGCTATAAAGCGCACAATTAAAGTTGCAGTCAGTCAACAACGACGACGACGACGACAACGGCGACAGCGACAGCAACGCGGCAAATTGGCAACACTTTCGAATTGAAAACAGCTAGTAAAAGTGCTCTATGCGCAGAGTGAACGACGTGAAGATACTACGTGCGAGTTCAATTTGATGGAGAATAACTTGCATTTGGTTAGAGAATTCGTCAAGACGTACGTCCGACGAGATCAGTTCAGCAGGCTGATCAATAGACTGCAAGTAAGCTCTGGCTTGAACTTGTGAGAACTGCATAGAAAGGCCATATTAAACATTTTCTTTCTTTTAGTAAATATTTGAGTATAATTTGCAATTAGTTTGATATTACTTAAAGATTGTATATACACAGTCCTAAAGGACTATTAAAGCTGTGAGAATCGCATAGTAAGGCATTATTGAAAGACAGCTTTAGATACTTATGGGTATTAAATTCTAGCTATGCTATATTATATAAACTCTGTGATCTATCTCATATCATATCTCCCACTGCGCAGCCATTTCCATATTTACAGGGTATACACAAACGAGCTAAATTCGTCGTCGTCGTCGTGGCAATTCAGCACACTCAGCTCTCTTGATTGTAATCGCGATCATTCGATGATTTTGCAATAATTCGCTTAAGCAAAAATTTGGAGAGCGGCTCATTGTTAAATGAGATGTGACCCGCACTCCCCCGTCGCCCGCCGCTTTCTCTCTCAAATATGCGCCCGAATTCGCCGCGCTGCTCTTCGCGCTGCTGCGCTCGTTTACTCGCGGCGAATTTGTCAAATGTGTGTTTGGTGCTCTGCACGCGCGGAATGCGGAAATATTGTTTGCTGTTTGTTTGTCTATTGCTTTGTTGTTGTTGTTGGCGCTTCTCTTTCGCTGCCTTCTGTTTTGTGTCTTCTGCTTTGTTTCGCTTTTCAACAGCTCGTAGATGCGTCGCCATTTTCTGTGGTGCATGACATTAAAGTTTTAAATTTAAATGCAAGACTGCAGTCCACATTTACCCCCAGGCACTGGCCTGCCCAGCAGCCCCAGCCCGCCGCCTCCCCCTGTCTGCCCCAAGCTTATTTTTAATGGCACTTAACCCTTGTGCGCACAATTGAACTTTAGCAAGTGCGTTGAATTGCTCGCAAAAGAAAACTCGCGCCGCGCCCCACTTTCAAAGTTTTCTAGTCGCACAAGGCGCAACAGTAAACGCGCAATATGATGAACTTCTGCAGACAATTTTCCAAGTTTCTAAATGCAGTGTTCCTTTCACCTTGCCAGCTGCTGTGCGTTTTCATCAGCCGCTCCATTGCCATCCACTTGAGTGCTAAAAATGCGCATACGCCGCATGGTACCGGAAAACTTGAATTGCATTTGCCACTGCCGAACGACCGCGTGCCGTGTCACTGACAGCTGCAACACCAACAAATAAATTGCCTTTGATACTCCTTCTTCCACCTTCAGGAATAGCTTGCATTATATAAATAAATATTTCAGCTCTTTCCGGAATATACATAAAGAGTATTCTTAGTTCGCCTTATAGTTCTCTCTGCTTTTGATATCTGGCATCATCTTCGATTTGCTGTTTCGTGCAAATGCCAGAAGTGTGACAGAGATTTTCAATGACGTATTGCACTGTGACATGATTTCAGCCGAGATAGTCATCTGGTTGACCCACTTGCCAAGTGGTTGGAGGTTCTGTTGCTCATCTCGTGGCTCATCATTAACATCAAGCATTGTCAGCATCATCAGGCTGCTTTGCCCTTTTACTGCTGCTCCTCAGTTGGCCTCAGCGTGCTGTTAGCTACTCTTTATGCGCTGTTTATGTAGTGGGCAGGACGGGTATATTGGCTATAAAGTTGTTAGACATTTTATTTAATTTAATAATTTAAGTTTATATTTTTAATGTATATTTGTATATACAATATATTTTTAGTTATTTGCGCCTAGTTCATCTCCAGCTAAAACAGAGTATTGCACAGTCTGCATTGGCAACGTTCTGCTTCTGCTTAGCTTCTCTCTAAGTCTGGATTTACAATTCTTGGATGAGCACGATTTGCGTTCATATTTAGCTTTAAACTTGAAAATTTGTAGTTGTCGTCGTCGTGGTTGTTGGGAGTGTTCTACAGGTTTTCCAGCAACCTGCTGTGCTACGTGGGAAGCTTGAAAATAGCTTGCCCCATGTGCAGAGAGGAAATGTTTTTTGCCTTGAAAAAAATGCAACAAGTTGTTGACGATGTTGTTGTTGTTTGCTTGCTTGTTTGATTGATTGATTGGTGGACTGAAGCTGCAATTCGGCAATTAAGTTGCTGAATTAAGGAAACAGCGTTTATACATAGCCGATAGATACACATTCACAGCACTCACACACACAGACGTAGTGGCTACTAAATTTGTATTTGAACACTTGTCGACATGCGCCACATATCTGTATCTATGTATCTACATAATGCTGCTCGTTGTTGGGCTCTTGTGTTGGCCAACTTTAACGCGTTCAGAAAACAAGCCAAAACACAAAACAGAAATACAGAAAAAGAAAACCACCTTGCGCACAGTTAGTCATTCATGGCACACAGATACAGCAATGCACAGATACAGATACACACACAACAGATACGGATATCTGGCCAGCCAGACAACAGTTAACCAACACAACTGCCAATTGTTAACCCAAATGTGCTGCCAAGTGAGTTACGTGCCAAGGCGGGGGAACCTGTGAAAGGGGAGCTGCTGATGGGGGGCACACAAGGGGGGCGTGGGGCTTCAAGTGATTGGCGCGCCTGCGCGTTGCGCGTTGCCAACTGATTTGTTGCGCATTGATTGAAGGGTAAATTACAGGTTGCCACATGCGATTCGATGCGTTGCCGTTGGCTTTTCTCTTTGCTTAGCGAATTCGTGTATCCACCAGATACAACACATAGATACGTTGGCGCTCTGTTTTTCGTTAGCTACTTCATTTCTATTCGCCCGTAGAATATTTCGTGTAAATATATATATATTTAACTGCTTTTTTCACAACTATTTGCAAATTGCGTCAGCTGCGCGAATTGCTATGATTTTTAGCCATTTGTTGTTGATGCAAGTCCATGTTTGGGCTAAGCCCCCTAAGCAAATCGCTCGCCGTGTGTATCTATGTCATGCTGTGGGTGTGTGTGTGTGTGTGTGTGTGTGTGTGTGTGTGTGTGTGTGTGTGTGTGTGTGTTTGTGTTTGATTTCAATGCTGACATTACGCTGTCACGTAATTAAAAACACATAAGCATATGAATTGCTATTAGTGGTTTATTTTTGGTAGCTACGCTTTGGCATTTCGATGGCTCTGAAAATAGTTTGGGCCAAAAGTAGCCGGCCAGCACGCCAGCCAGTTAGCCAACTATGACGCACTCATTGCCCTAATTGAACTGGTTCATTGAGCTGAGCCGACCGAACTGGCATTCATTTCTATAAATGTTTGCTCATAATATACGGATGAGCTTTTAACTGGCATTCATTTATTTGCACGTCTTTCATGGTCTCTATGGAGCAGCTTCATTTGTTTTTAAACATTTTGCGAATATTCTTTCTGTTGGATTTTATTAAACAGCCTTAAGCTAATATTAGATTAGATTAGTATATAGAAAGACTTTTAATTATAGTCTAATCATATCATATCATTTTAATGGAAATATTGCAAGTGGGCTTAAAGCTTCTTAAAGCTTCTTAAAGCTGCAGATGCACAGCCTTGAAGCTTCTTGGAGAGCTGTACTGTTAATAGTTACTGATTTTACTAGTTAATTAGTTTGATTAATTAATTTGATTAGAAGTTCTCTCAATATCCCTTCTTCAGCTCATAGCTCTCAACTAAATGATTTCGTGACTCCAACATTTCTTTGACTTTTGTTATGTTGCATAGATCAGCTAAGAGAGGATTAGTAATTCCTTAGAAGTTCCACTCATAAAGCAGAAAACTCTCGCGGGCCAGAACTTACGGCCATAGATAAAATTTCCTAGAGCTGTCGTAGGTCAAGAGTGGTTCAAGCAGTTGCATAAAGAGAACAGACAAACCTAATGAATCACCTGTTTTTTGTTGCTGCTGTTGGTTTAACGACAACAGACTGCGAACACTTCCTTTTAATTAATAAGTATCTCTGGCTGGCTCGTTTGTTTTTTGGTATCACTTTCAAAGCCTTTGGCGGTTGGTGCCAATAAAAAGCAAAAACTTTTATGGCGTTTCGTGGCGCGGCTCATCATAAAATACTAAAATGCGAGTACAAAACGTAAAAAATGAATGGAAAAGTATAATAGTAATAATAGCAGAAACAAAGACAACGGCGCGGATATGATGACCTCATTTGGCATTGTGGCAACAGCGCCGGCTAATTGAACAGAGCCAAGTCAAGCTGAGTCTGTGCTGTTCTTAGTGCTGACTGCTCAGATTCCCTCTGATTACATTTAATACGCTCGTTAAGAGCATAAGCCACATACTCTTAAAAGCACAGACTGAAAAATCAGTTTGGCTATAATTTTGGCCAACACATTTGCTAATTTTGCCAATTGTTCGTTTGTTTTTGTTTTTGTTTTATTTTTTAATAATTGTTGCAATCAAATATAATTACAAATGCGGCAAAATTGTCCATTTGAGTTGCCTTTTTTTTTTTTTTGCATAGCAATTGCATAAAAAACAACAGACACACAAAAAAGCTCAATTATTATTGCAACTTGCAACAAGAAACATGGAACAAAAACAACAAAATGGGGAAAGAAATCTTCATATCTCTCGTCGCTCGATGCGGTAACATGCCTCAATTTCAGCTCTGCCAAACATTATTATTATTACGAGTATTTCGCTCATTTGTTTTTGCTCTTGTTGCTGTCGAAAGCAAAAGCAACAACAACAGGAGCAGCGACAACAATTGATCATTTTCTGCTGGCCAGAAAATGAATCGTTCAAATATTGTTACGAAAACACAAGTGGGAAAATGCAGCGAGAGAACTAGCGCAATTTGAATACTCTGCCGATCGAGGTATTGTGGCAAATACATGCATAAACATAGGGTATATCTTTGATAAACAGTTAGAGTATTCTATGAGTCTTTAAATCAATCTCTTCATACTCTTTCCTCTATCGGTATGAATTCTCTCTTATCTATACCAACTATTGTGATCACATATAGGCAAATCTCTGTCCTGTCTGACCACCCTGTCTGCATGAGGTCTGAGCTCTGCTATATTATATATTTCTTATTGCATTTTGGATTCTCTCTGTATATACTATATGTATCTTTTCTTAAGTACAATCGACATTAGAAACTGAAGCTAACCTTTTCAGCAGTAGGGCATGGGGGAGAGAGCGAGAGGCAAAGACAGGCAACGGCAACAGCAAGTCTGCTGCAGTCTGCAACTGCAATCGGGCCAATTGTGTGCACTGTGCTAGATGCAGTGCAGTTGGCCCCCCCCCCCCCCCCATTCGGCGCAGTCCCCCGCCTTGGCATGGGCTGACACGCTGACTGGGTGACTGCTTAAAAAACCCATCATCAATGGACGCTGCGACTAACTGTAATGTCGTCAGCGCTGCTTGGCCGACTGTCTACTGCTGATTGCTGACTGTAGACGGTTGGCAATGGCCCGCTGCCTGGCTGACGACGCCATTATGAAATTGCCAGGCAGCAGTGGGAGGAAGCTAAGCGAAAACAAAACAAATGCAAAGTTTGTTTAGCCGTGTCCCAAAAGACTTTTCACCTGCCATGCAAATAGAAGTCACAAACTGCCTGCCAGCCCCATGCCCCATACCCCACGCCACCCTCTCCCACTCGCCTGCTTGCAACAGCGTGAGCTGTCAGGCCACTGCAATCTTGGCCTCAACTGGGCAATCTTTGTCCAGCAGCTGTTGCCACCAGTGTTGATTGTTTGCACTTTCGATCTGGGCCCAGTTGACGCTTTGCTTGGATTTCAATTCGAATTTGCTTTTCAATTTTGGGAGCGCACAATTATTGTGAAATTAAGATGTTTACCTCGCGGCTGTTGCTGCTGCCCAGATAAAGGCGAAGCGAATAAAAACAATTCGAGTATTTGTGTAGCTCTGGACACATACGATTAACTTTCACAACTGTGTGTGTGTGTGTGTGTGTGTGTGTGTGTGAATTATTTGCGATGATAAGATATGAGTTTGAGCTAATTATGGCTAGAAATTTTCAAGTTTTCAACAGCGCACTGACACACAAAAGTTGAGGAAAGAAGAGGGGGAAGAAGAAGAAAATAACCGCATGAAGCTGTCACTTTTTCCAAGCCAAGCCAAGCCAGCCAGCCAGCCGGCACGCCAAGAAAAATCTGTAACAAATGCGCAGCTGCTGCGGCTGTAGAACAAACTTTCACCCGAAAAAGCGACAACAGCAGCGGCAGCAGCAGCAACAACACGCGCAACGGGCCACATGTTGCAACTGTTTTATGGCTTGAAATTCACACTCTTAATTGCCAAGCTGAGACCTAAAAGTGCCGCTGCCACATTTAAGCTGCATGCAGCATGCGTGTATCTGATAGATACGTGTACTCACACACATAAAGCTCCTCTTAACGCATCTATAGACGAACAAGAACGTTTATTTCAGCCTCAGGCCCAGCGCAACAATAAAACAATGAAAGAGAAAATTAATAACCCGATTGCAATTGGCATCGCAATGGCTGTGGGGCGGCCTGCAGCTTAATTAGGCACATTAGCAGCACATCAACGCAATCTTGTTGGCAGCAAATACAATATTAAGTGCACTTAAGGCTATAATAGTTATGTGTGTCTGCGGGCATGGTCGAGTATCTTCGCCTGATTTATTATATAGTTCTCGAGAACTGCAACAGGCAGGCAACTATTATCAGCTATTTCACTCCTTGATTTAACGAATGCTGATAAAGTATAATTTGAGCTTAGGCGCTAATTGGCAAACCTGCTTAGCCAATGCGAATGCTGCAGAAGAAGAAGAAATAGACCTGTTCTGTTAATAAATGAAATGCATTTAAATAATAATTATTTGTGACTGTTCAGTGCAGTGTGAATTGAGCAATATATACTCAGAATATTTCAGAGAAGAAGGAAAATAATATATGGATGATAATAAATGAATAGATACTGATAGATGACAGAAATAGTTATTAAATATTTTGTGTATTTAAAGATTTTATTCTCATTTGCAATAAATTACATTATTCAAAAATAAGTTTTGTTTATTTTTATTTTATTTATTATTTTTTATTTTATATTTGTATTATTTATTATTATTTTATTTTTTTTATTCTAATAATTTTTAAAATTTATATATAATATATGTATATATAAATATTTTTTTTTTATTCTTTGGAGTATTTTTATTATTTATTTTCTTTATTTTTTATTAAATGATTTTATTTTATTTATTATTTAGTAATTAATTAAATAATTTTATTTTATCTATTTTTTATTATTTAATTCAATGATTTTATTTTATTTATTGTTTTTAATATTTTCATTTAGTCTAACTTAGTCTAAATCGAAGTCCAGTTTTACTGTTTCCTCACTTACTCAACACACAGACACAGTCATCGCTCGTCATCTCATCAGGCACACTAATACAATTGCACAATTAGCAACTCGCACAACTGTTACTAATTTACTAGCTGTCTCTTGGGCTGCCAACGTTTGTGAACTACTCGGCGTAGTTTTGAAAGTCGATTTGATGTTGTATGAGACGCAAGGCATTGTTAATTTAACGCTTGATTATGGCATTCAGATGACTGCCAATGGTTTTTTCTTGCTGTTTCTCATATTGTATTCAAAGTGGTTGTTCCCCCTGCACAGCTGGAAGTGCGTTCATAAGTTGGTTTTAGGTTTCGCGGTCGCATTCGCATTCGCAATTGGAGCTGCAACAACATGTACAACACCCACTCGCGGTTGTCAACAGCACATCAGATAAAGAGAGAGAGAGAGGGAGAGCATTTAAGCTTTACTCGGAAAAGCGCTCGCGAGTGTAAATTGTGTTAAGTTCTTTTTGGCTTTCTCGACTGGCTCAGCTGCTGGCTTTCTATTTTTGCCCCACCGCCTTGCGTTGCGTTGCGTCTGCCTCAGTTCTGACTAATGACGTTTTGGCCTCGTCTTGTTGCCATTTCGTACGATTTGTTGTAGGAGGAAGTCGCTCCGCCTTGCGCACTCTGCAGCTTATTTCATTTGTCTGCTCTTGTCCGGCAGTTTCTTTTACAAATTCTGGAACGTCATATTTAAAGAGGGTGAACTGAAAAATACACACTCTAACGATAATTAGCGGCATTATTTTCCCATTATTCTTTCGAAAGTTGTTTTTTTTTTCCATTTTCCCCACATTTAACATTTTGTGCCAGAGCCGCAGCGATTCAGTTAGTGCAATTAAAGCGTCATTTAACTGGGCGTGGGAGTCTTGAAAAATATTTATAAGAAATAGCCCACCCACTTTGTGGGTAAAAGCTATCAGAAAAAGCCCAGCCCAGGTGGGCCAACACCTTACAAATAATAATAATAAAAAAAAAGAAACTGACACATGACAAATGATATGAAAATCTATTTTCTGTTGGCCAAAAGCATGAAATTAAATTTGCAGAAAAGTATTTATTTTTCTCTCCATCTCAAATTTTAATTAAATACGAACAAAAGCACAACTGATGACTGCGCTCGGAATTGCCAATTCAATTAAAGCGACTAGGCGTGCATGTTACAAATGAGTTTTCAGCCAGGTTGGTTCAATGGCACATGCATTACGCAAATGTGTGCATCGCGGCTCGTGTCCCAATGCATTTGCTCCACATTGCATTGGCTTTGACAGGGTGGGCAAGATTAGTGTGAGTGTTAAGCTCCAGTTGGCCAGCTGCGCGCTCAGCTCACCTCTGTCCATCTGTCTGCGTGCTGCTGCTCTGATGAAGACAACAAGCCACAATCGAGCCGCAATCCGCAACCCGCAATTGGGCAGGCCAACACACAGACTGAGCTGCGCTTCTTCTTCGAGCTGCTGTGGCTTACGTGTGACGGCGGCACGCTTCCGACTTTCTCCAGACAAACACACACACACACACACACAGAGTGCACACACACATGTCAGCTAGTCGCGCTATAACAAATTCAGTCTGCTTTCGGCCTGTCTAATGATCCATGCCGTGAGCATCTGAATTTCATATGCAAATCCCCATTCCTCAGCCCCCGCCAAATTGAAATGTGCACAGCGCATGGCTTTTGTTTTATATGCTCCCCAGTTGGCCATTTGCCAAAATGTTGGCCGTACACGCCAGGGCTTAAGATGTTTGTTTATTTGTCTGTGTTGTTCCTCTTCATGTTGCTGTGCATTTGATGTATCTGCTGGCAACTGCTGGCCACGTTTGTGCCTCAACTCTGTTGTCTAAACAAATTGTAATATTTTTCTGGTAAATTGCCTAAGCATTATGTCAGCGAACAAGGAAATTGAAACTGTGAATAGCATAGGAGAACAAGGATATAAAATAATCTCTATATATATATACATCTTAGATTAAGCATAGATTAGATTTAAGTAGAGTGCAATTAGAGCTTAATGACTTGATTGCTTCTCCCTCTGTCACTGATGAAGTCACTCTTTAATGTGACATAATTTCTGAGCAAATTATGCCAAATTCCATTTAATTTGTTCGAGTACAGCTCACTTATGCAACATTCTCCTCTTCTTTGCCTTTTCAGGTGAGTTCACGCTGGCCGTAACTGTTTATATTGTTCGTGCATCATCGTTTTTGGGTAAGAATCAGAAACTCGTCTTGTCTCTTGCCCAGAACAGCATCAGATTGGGCAACGAGGCGTGGCAGCCGGCCCAGCCCGGCCTGGCCATGGGCTGGCGTGTATTTGGCCAGTTGGCTCTTGGCTGTTGGTTACTTTTTTCTCTTTACGATTCAAGCGAATTGTAAAATATGTGCAATTATAATAAATTATATTCGCGTGGATTAACAAGTTAATGACGGTGGCGGGACTGAAACCATAAGAGCGCGTGTTTTTAATTGTTAAATTGCTCAAAAGAAAACGACGCAGCAGCAGCAGTAGCAGCAGCAGTAGAAACATCAGCAACAAACATACAACTAACCAAGTCTGGTAAGCTGCCGCTTACCAAATTTGTGTCATGCCCCAAATAAGACAAATCCGCACAATCCGGCTGAGTGGCTGAGCGGCACTTCCCAGCGGATGTGGCTCGCTGGCTGCCTGCCTGCCTCTGGCCAATGCTGCGTATGAGCAATGCCTGAAAGAAGAAGCAAAACCAAAACGAAAGACAACAATAAATGTTTGTTGCATTGGATGCTAATGCATCGGCCAGGAAATCCATGAAAAGGCATTGCCAACTCGTCGCTTGGCTATATTTAGTCAAGTTATTGGCGTTGCCATGTAAACAACTTCGCAGTCGACAACTGCAGCAGCCACAACAGCGACCTAAATTTACCGTAAAATGCATGAGAAAACGCCGCAGACAGCGGGTGGGTTAAGCTGCGAGGAGGCGGGCTGCGCCTTCTGCTTGATGAGGCGATTCTCTATGCGTGGCCAATGCTTGTTTGTCGCGTCTCGGGTTTTCAAAGTCTCAGGTGTCTGCCTGCTGTGCAGCTGTCGCGAGCAGCAGCAGATGCAACAAGTTGCCAGCCAGCAGCGTCGCCAAGGTCATCGTCGTTAAACGTGGCCAACAGCAGCAGCAGCAGCCGCAGCAGCATCCACAGTCGCCACAACGTTGCCTTTTAAACTGTTTTTGGTAGCTGCTTTGGTTTTGTTGTTGTTGTATTTCTTCTGCTTCTTGCTGCTTGTCTGGCCAGTTTGGCGAGTTTTTTTTTGCGCTGCTCAGATTTGCTCATTGCTTGGGCTTCTTCATCATTTTTATGCGCCTTGTTCTTGTGCTCGTATTTCATTTTTGGGCCGGCTTGTTGCCCATATGGCGCCGCTGAGCTATCGCCGTGGTCTGCGAGTGCCTCCAAAGCGGAAAATTTATGAACCACACACAGATACACACACACTCTGGCACACAGACGGACAGCGTAATAAGCATATACAATTTCACAATAAATTATGCATAACCTCTCCAATAAGTCAACGAACCTGCCCGCAATTAGGCAGCTCGGCAATCCAGCGCTGAATCATCAGCAAAAAAGGTCGTTGCAAAGGTAAAAGGCGTAGCCTACAGGACGAGCCTAACACACATAGACTGACACACACACACAGATGCACACGCGCACTCGCACTCGCACACACACCTCAAGACCCAGTGAACCGTTGAAAATGTGTGCGCTGGCTGCTGTCTGTGTCCGCTTTGGGGCAACGTTTGTGGCCTGTCAGCGCGTCGTATACTTAATATGTATTTCCAGTTATAGGCGGCCGAGGCGCTTATCGATTGGCATGAATATTAGTCGATGTCCTCATTTACACACACACACAGCCAAGTCTAGGCTCGTAGCCTTTCGAATGTTTGTTTGTTTGTTTGTTGCTGCTTTTTGTTTTCGACCAAGTTGCCCGCTCCTCGCGCTGCTCGCTCAACATGCAAACAAGTCTTTTATGGCGCTTTTCCAGTGACAGTGCATCACATGGCCATGTTTGGTTATCTTTAACTGTTTGTAAGCCAACGGAGTCAGCACTAAAGTTGCTTTTTTAGCTGGCTGCTGAGGCTGGGGCTGCTCGTTGTTGTTGCTGTTGTTGTTATCAATGACGCCGGCAGTTAAACAGGTTTTTTTGTTAGCATTGCCACTAACTGCCATGCACACAACTAATTAGCCAACCGCATTTTTTAGTCACATTTGCAGCCAATGAAATAAAATTAATAAAATTGCCAGACATTTTTCTGCCTTGCAAAATATATATAGAGTGGCTGGCGGCAGAACGATGAGAAATGGATGGATGCTTCTGCTGTGACCCCATTGCCTGACAAATCTTCATAAATTATGCTTAAATGCCGAGTGCAGCCCAGCGAAATCGTGACAAACTGAGAAGCTTAACTTAAAGTGGAAATCTGTTGGTCCTGAAAGCAACGAAAACTGCATTTTGTCATAGGACAATGGCTCGTTGCCTAAAAGAGATTGATCAGCTGAGTGCAGCAAGAAGATAAAGTGCAAACGTTGCCGTATTAGCAGTTTCCAATTCAAGACTTGCAGAGCATTAGGAAAAAAGCTGCTTATTATTTAGCATGAAAGGGCCTCAAGTCGGGCCACAATAGACATAAACATTTGGCCTGTCAGGTAGAAAGGGGGAAATAGGGAGCAAACAGCTGCTCATGCTCCATTTAGGCTGCTCTCGTTGCAGGCAGTTAAGGCATCAAAATTATGACTTGCTTCCGCTGTAAAGCAGCCCCATCATCATCATCATCGGTTAACTGATATCTGAATTCAATTTCGCTGTCAGCCAGACAAGAGTTAACCAGCTAATTGAATTGTCATAGACCAAGCGATAGGCCCTCCACTGGCTTCAAATCCATTTGCTACTGTCAGCAAGTTTAACTAGGCCCACAGAGCTGGGCGCTCTGTTCAATTGCTGCGATTAACGCTGTGCGCTGTGGCAGTGGCATTTGCATTCGCTGGCTGCCGCAGCGCGCCTCTGAACGGGGCTTGGTCGTCATCGCATCAGCCAACCAGCAACAACAAGGCCTTCTGCTTTGGGCTGCCGTTCGCTGGCGAAGGTAAACGTCGTCGTCGTCGTCGTCAGTTACATAAAAGCTAATGAAAATGCCGCCGCCTCATTAGCCTGCGCCTTACGAATTACAATTACAACTGCACCTATGCGTTGCAAACTGGCTGCACTTCAGGCAGCAAGTGCTGCAGAGAGTCATCTAATTATGAGGGTCTTGGCAATATGCGTAAGAGCAATTTAATGGGATCTGGTCGACTGTGTAACCGAACTGAGGACTCTTGAATGGGCGTCATTAAACCATTAACAAAGTTAAATAAGAGATCATCGCTTGAAGGACAAATTTGTCATTAATCATTTAGCCAAGTTTGGCTAGGCTGTTAAGAGTCGAGAAACACTTTTCTAACTACTTCCATGGCCACTTCAATTAGCTTTGATTACTTTGCTTCATTGTTCAATTTGTTCTCAGTGTGTTCTCTGCTTCCGTTTAGCACTTAACTAAATGTGCTTATATTTGACATTAGAAAACGAATCTGTTCTTTATTAGAGTTTAATGTTCTCTATTAAAATATATTTATATATATATTAGTAAATAGTAATGATTTCTTTTGTTGCTGCTGGTATTCACTTAAGTCTTGTTATTATATCATAAGTCACTATACCTCGACTGTTCACGCTCCATTAACGCTCTTATGTCATCCAATATTACTCATAGTATCTGAAAACTTCATTTTGCTTTATATTTTTGCCATATTGCCGTATTCTCTAGTTATTAGATCACAATAGTTTACTTCTGCTTAGCTTTTGATTGATCTAGACCCCATCGAGCCGCTACTGCTTAGCCAAGTCGGCTCGAGTCTCAAACTTTGATGTTAACTTTCTAAATTTTATTTACTTTGCTTGTGTTTGGCTAAACGCAGCGTGATTTATGGCTAGAAAAGGCTAGTTGGATGCTCAAATTAACAGCCGCTGGGCTTGGATTATGACTGTCAAGTTCTGGGAACAAGAAACAGCTGTCGTCTACAGCGCAGCTGAAACCTTGGGACCCCAAAGATGCTCAATTGATTGATATCTGTATTTGGTGTTGCCGCAAATTGGCTTAATTTGTGTACTAAAACTTAAGGAGAATAGTAACGTGGTCAAAACGCGCTTACAAATTGGCTGCGCTTTCGGTGCTAATGGCCAAACGGTTAGGGCCACAGCTGGAAGTCGTCTAGTACAACAATCCAACCGCCCCGCTGCCCGCCGCCTGTCTGGCCAGCTTCTCGACAGCGTCGTGTGGCAAAAGCAATTTAATAAAGCCATGAACCTTGGGGCCAAGTACGAGTACATAGAAAAGCTGAGCGACAACAACAACAATTGTTCGTCTTGGCCTGGCCTTTTGCTTGGCGTTATTATGTCGGGGCTGCTGGGCGTAGCGCTTGCCAAAAAACAAAATCTATCTCAGTATATTAGATTTTTGCGTACAACCTGACAACTGTCAAGCAGCAAATGTAAATATAGAGATGAATACACAAAAAAGTCGAGCAGACTGCGGGACAGCGCGACAAACAGTGTCAAGTTTAAGCAACTTTATGAGTGGCCAAGTGTCGTGGCTTGAACACAATGTCTATGCGACTGCTGCAGAGTCTGTTACAATTTCATTAGCTCTGGCTAAGCCTTTAAGCCACTAAGCAGGGAATGCAGACAGCAACTGTTTCAATCAACCCAAATCGATTTTCTGCTAACAAAATATACTAAACTGACCAGAAAAAAGTACCCAATGCTATTTATATTTATTGTGTAGCAAAATTGGTATGCTCGAGTGTTATCGCGCCGCTATTGATATTAGATATCTGTGCACCTGATATTGACTCGTAGGCAGTTCCATTCAAATGCGCGCTGGCTGCATATTGATCGATGTGCGCTTGGAATGCCTTTGTTAGCAAATTTTATAAAGTATTCTATAATACAGCCAGCATTAAATTGAAAGGCGTACGGAAGTTTTGCATCCGTATTACGCACCTAATTCGACTAATTTGGAGCTGTGGACTTGTGGGCTTTGAAGGACTTTTACTATGTGTACGAATTGTGGCTCATTCTATTTATTTAAATTAAATTTTATTTATTTATTTATTTTAATTTAATTAAATTAATTTAAATGAACTCTGAGCTGTGCTTAGCCCTTTACCTTTCTTTGCTTGTTAATACATGTGAATGCTCTCGCAATATGGCCAATTAAGTTAGGCTAAGCTTTGCAAGTGGATAAGATCTTAAAGCGAAGTATATAATACGCTGTGAACTTATGGAACCAGTTGAAAACTGCAAAGCTCGATTACTTAGCGTCAGCATATGTGATTCATGGCTTAAGCTCTTCAGATATAACTAGCAACAGCTGCTACGCTTTTCTCTCTCTCCTGCAGCCAGTATCGCAGTGCTTAACGCTTCCTGGTATCTGTCGCTGTGTGTAACTGAGCTTTTGCTGACATGTGGACATGTGGACAGCAAATGTGTATGGTAAACAGCAATTGAACAGGTGAAAAATCTTGTTGGTGTCTGGCATGTGTCATGCGATACGTGCGATACGGCTAAGGTTAACTGTCTGTACTGTTTTGCGCTCTCGTATGAATGTGGACGCACTTAGCCACAGGAGAGCACTCTGCTGGCAAGCCAATTAGAGGTGCTCGAAATGAGCAGTCGCTGCTGCTGCTGCTGCTGCTGCTGCTTAGGCGCCCTAATTAGACAGGTAGCCAAAAACAAAAAGCTTTTACATTTGTGGCCTTCAACCGAACCTTTCCACTTTGGGGGCAATTATAACTTATTTGTTGTGTGTGGGGCGGGCTGGATAGTGCTGTGGTGTTGATTTTTGTGTGCATGCCTGCTTGGCGGCTCGCTGGCTTGGTGGTTTGGTGGTTTTGCCGTTTTTACTTACAATTGCCATGGCAATGCAGCGATTGTGTATCTGGCCGATACTATAAGTTGCAGTTAGTTGCTTGACTTTCGCGGCAGGCAGCCAAGCGATGGTGTAAGTGCCGCAATTTCGATTTCAATTTTATCTAGCAATTTTACCATGACCTTTTTAGCGTACGAGCATTTGGCTAGCCAATTGTTTGGGCCATTAGCCGAGTGAAAAGCAAACACAAATTGGTGCTAAATTATGCCGGAACTGAAGTCGCATCGAAAGCGGCCCCAGAAATCGATGCCATATGCGATTGGTGTTTGCCAACACCCTCCGTTTCGCCTACACTCTTAGCCGCTTACGTCACTGCTGTTCGGGCTGTTAGCCAAAAGTCTGCTGAGCAGTCGTATGTTGTCGTGCGGCCCTATCTTAGATCACCTGAAGTTGAACGCACTCATTAATTTCTGGCCCAATCAATTAAAATGCTCGCTAATCGCCGAGATCCTTTCCATTTCCAGTGAGACTTGGCAATTAAATCGCAAAGCTGCGGCGGCTGTCACAACAGCTGCCTCTCCCCTATCGCCGATCGCACATCAGGAAAGTTGGCTAATGAAAATATTAACTATAATGAAATTAATATTTCAGCTGCGGTCTGTTTTTATTTCTTTTTCTTTATGCAGCTGCTTAGCGCATTCGAGAAATGGAAAAGAAATGCCAACGCCAAGCCTGGCCGGCAAGCGAAAGTGTTGACCGTTAATTTTCACAACGCATTTGGCTGTAAAACGCGTCAATCACTTGACTTTGACTTTGACTATAACTCAAACTCATACTGAGACTCAGACTGAGAGTGCGACTCGGGCTGTGAATCAGAGTCAAACTCGGATTCGGACATCGGCTGATAGCCAGCGCTGCCGCTGGGTACTTTCGAAAGTCATTTAGCATGTCTTAATGAAACTTAAATAATGCTCCAAATAAGCAAATGGCAATCAAAACTTATTATGTGCATATAAAGCGCTTTTAATGACTCTCTGTCACGTACAGTCATTCATATACATTCACATTCGCACTCACACTCATAGAGCTATTCATGTTGCTGCAGTCTCCTTTAATGTTTCTGCACATCTTTCAGCTGTGTGCGGTCAGCTTTTCCTTACCTTCCCTTACCTGCATGTCTATATAAATAAATATATGTGTATATATAGCTATGGACACACAGTTATATCTTTTTATGTGCCCTTCAATGGAGGTTACAGCCAGCTGTTGTTGCTGCTGCTGTGGTCGCTGCTCGTTCGCCCGTTTATAATGTAACCACAGTGTGTTTTTCGCTAGACATGTAATTTTTTCCATATTTTTTTAAAGTATAGAAGTAACACTATACTTTAAGCTAACAGTAGGCGTTGTTACTTGGCTAATACATGCACAGCCACTCTGAGGTTATCTAAAAGTCGAGATAAGCTCTGAGGTGTTATGCGCATTTGTCTCAGCTACTGCATCGTTTGGCTATTGTTTCGAGAGATAATCTAACTGAAATTAGGCCATAGAATTTTCATAAATCTAACATTTTGGACTCTGATTTATATTCATTTTAAGTGCCTGTGATTATGGTAAATATATTTGTTGGCTCAGAGAAGATAAGATTAGACTGACTGATTATATAAGAGATTAGCTCTTCACTGTCCTTATATGTAGAGAGAACTTTTAAGTTGTGATTTAAATATGAATTCTCTTAAACTTAAATAAATATATGGCAAAACCAGTTGTGAGCCAAATTTGTATATTTAAGCCAACAAAAACTTAATAAATATTTTTCTGGCTTTTTCTATTATTTTTTCTTTCATATTTTTAGTTGCTAGTTATATAAAAGATTATCGATAGTCTCTGTCTTGAGGCGCTAGTTGCAACAGCTGCCGCTGTGGCATCGATTTTCTTTGGGGCCAGCCGCTTTGTTGTGGTTAGTTCATTTGTGAGTTGTCGCTTCCCTTTGAGCCTGATGGCTGTTGGCTATGCGACACGTCCAATGGAAGGGCTGTGGTTTGGACTCCTCAAGCGGAACAGCCCAAGAGCTGGCACCATAATAACTAGGAAAAATAAGTAAGAGTGATCGAGTCGGGTGTGCTCGACTAAGAGATACTGTTTGCTGTTGATCGAGTGTGAGCCAGGCCTGTTACATTCCTTATCAATCGAACGATATACCCTGCTTAAACATTTTCGTTGGGCTTTGGGTATACCAAAGGGCTGGGGGCATTACAATTGCATTGGCATTGTCTTTAGTGCGGCTGGCTATGGTCAGAGAGTGCAATTGCCAGCCCTTCCGTTTTGGCGTATAAAACTTTCGTGTAAAGTCAGAGCCGTAGCCAGAGCCAGAGCCAGAGCCAACAACTAACAGCTAACAGCAAACGGCTAAAAGCCAAAGTCAAACCGTTCGATGCGGCACCGATAATAAATTTTCCTTATTGTTGCCTGCCCACGTTGTTATTGTTATTGTTGTTGTTGATGTTGTGTTTGTTGTTGGTTTATGCACACAACATCATCATAATAAATTTCGCCTGATGTACAACGCAGTTGTTGTACTTTAATAAGCAAAGTGCTTGGGCTGGCCGCTTGGCTGGTTAGAGCCGCGTTTTGCAGCCAATGGCCAATGGCCAGTACTACTACTGTTTTGTCCACTTGGCCGCTGCGCAACCTGCTAGGTTTATTGAACCTCATCAACAGCCGCAGCATTATTACCTTAATGATCATAATGATGTTGTTGTTGATGATGATGGTCATTATCAGCCGCGTTGGCAGCGGCAGCGGCGTCATCAGCTGAGTTTGCCGGCTATTTAAAACTTTTGCTTTATTTATTAACTTTACACGCATTTAGCTGCTGTTGTTGTTGCTGTTGCTGCTGCTGCATTGTTTCTTACCGTGGCTGGCTCATTATTCAAGTCTTCATTTGCATGCGTCAACATGCTTTTGTGACTAACCGCCGCATTTCCGCCTTCGCATCGGCAATTAGATGCCCACTAAATTTGAGATTTCATTAAAAGCAGCTTGAGGTGTTAATTAGCCGCCTTGCATGGCTAATAACTGGGCTAGCACGACAATTGCAGCCAAGAGTCTGACTTTTTTACTATCTCCATTATTTTCCATTTTGGCAATGTGTCACACGTGATGTCGTGTGTGTCGCATGCGGCACCATTGTAATGACATTTTATTAGCATTGCTCGACTCACATAATCATAATTTTTAATCATGGAAAACGTGTCAAATGCAACTCACGACTTTTCACAATTCAAACAACTGAATTAAACATGGTAGATGGAGAAAAAATGTGTATTAGGAAATGCTTAAGCTAAATCTCGAAATTAGTAGCGAACTTTCTAGCGAGAACTGCGCTGCAGTGTGATGTCATCCGGTGTAGAGTCTGCCTATTTTCACTTTCATTAAGGAAAACTGTTCAATCTGAACAAAGAAATGCAAAAAACTAAAGTTCACTGATCGCAGCTGCTCTCTGCGGCGAGTGTTGTTGTTGCTCTGTTGTTGGTGTTGCTGCTGTTGCTGCTGTGCTTATTAGCTCGAGTTGCATTTCTTTTTTATTTTTACTTTATTGTTTCTTGCGTTTGGCATGCAAATTACGCGGCAAAATGCACAAGCAGCCAGCAACAACAATAGCAACGGCTACAAACGACAACAACAATGTTAACACTAAGGCCAATGTAGCTAGAAATTGCTGAAATATTTTCACTTTGCGCATTTTTGTGCAATTTTTACTGCCACCGAATACGACACGAAAATAATAACTTTATTTCAGATGAACTACGCAATGCAGAGGTAACTCTGCACGAATATCAAGTTTGGCGGGGCTGGCAGAATGGGACAACAGCTATATAAAAAGTATATATATAATGAGTTATATATGTAGAGATATAAACTAGGCATATAACTAAATCTCAAGTTACTTTTTGTGTTAAAAAAAACTTAGTAAAAGCCAAGTCCACTTAATAGAACCATTCCAAATTGAGGAATACTTTCCAGACCCAAACAAGCTGTAAATCAGCTTAAATCGATTTAGCAAATCTAATTAGTTGACTCTCAAGTGGAAAGCACAATTAATCGAGATCATTCAAGCGACTTTATTGCGTAACTTTGCTATTAAAGCACTTGCTGCAGCTGCTCTGCAGAAAGGGTATTTTGCATTCGTTGTGGTTCTCGCTCTTGAAACGTTTCCTTTATGCTTTTGTGTGCTACTCGGCAGCTGTTTATTATGGTAGCTGCTGCTCTTGCAGCGATTGTTGCTGCTGGCTTTTGTGCCATTGTTGTGCATACGCCCCGTTGTCGCTGCGATGGTCTGGCCTGAACTCATTTCATTTCATTTTGCCAGTTTGCCGGTTTGGCGGTTTGGCGGTAGCTAGCTGTTGCCATGTGGCGCGCAGCTCGCTGGCTGCAGCCTCGGGAGACGTGGCGCAGAATTAGCACGCCATCATGTCTATAAATAAGAGCGTAGCCAACATAAATAGCATTGACTTGGCTCTGACGCTGCTGCTGGTGCAAAATGTCAGCAAGCTAATCAGCGGACAGGCATCGCATTTGCTGGTAATCATTATTAATAGCCGGGCAATTACAACACCCAGCGGCGGACGCGTCGAAGGCAACTCACCTGCTGATAAAAGCGCAATAAAAAGGCAAACGCTAGTTGAAAAAAAAAATTGATTGCATGTTGTCTACTCGAACAAACAAAAGCTTATAAAATATGCGACTGCAAAAGAAGAAGGAGAAAAACTAGCAACTAATAATAAATAAAAGCGGCAGCTGCTCAATTAATTCGCCAGCTTTGTTTGCATGGCTCGAAAATAATGTATAAATTACAAAACGAATAAAAAATTAATAATTTGTATTTGCCACCGCAAATCACGACACAGAAATCATGCAAAAAGAAACAACACAAAACACAAAACAAATTGCGCAAAATGCATTTTAAATTGAATAAGCTTTCAAGTACGTACAACTCGAACAGTTCACCATATTTTCAATTACAATCGGCGGGTAGAAGCGATCCGAGTACTCACTGAAGCGGCATGCTAAAAGGTCATTGTCTGCTGCTGCCAATCGAGCAGCAGCCACAAAACAAAATACCTAGCGTAATATCAGATTATTAAACAATAGCAAACAAAAGTAAATACAATAACAGCAAAAAAGATCTGCCCAACAGCTGTGTGCTTTATACTATATATATATATATAAATATTTTTTTTTGTGGTTTTTTCCTGCTTGAGCTTTGCCGCCTTTGATAAATTTTTATAATTATTTTGTTAAGTTGTATTGATTTGGAGTTTTTTGAAAGTCTCTAGAGTTCTCTAGGTGTATATATTGATCAATCTGTATGCTTATGTATGTCAGCAGCTTCGCTTTCAAAACAGACTGCCTGCAATTCTGAAAGTTGCAAAATATGAGCGGAGCGGAGCAGAGCCCAGCCACGCCTCCCACGCTCAGTCCGAGTCCATTGTCTTAGGCGCGCAATTATAAGGCATATTTACTATGATTGTCTACATTCAAGACCAGCTTCAGCTGCACTTAGCCACAATTTACTCAGCTGCAATGACAGTCCCAAGGCTGCCAAAACAATGGCACATCGCGATTTGAAGTCCAGAGGCGTTGCCAGCGAATTCCAATGCGACATCAAGAGGCGACGTTGTCTCTCTAGTGGCGCTAAGCGCGGCTTATCAGACAGTTCGCTGTCAAGACGCCAATTTCACTTTGGCACTGAGCTGAGCCTGAGCTGCTTTTAGCTACTCACTTTCACACATGTCAGCTCAGATCCAAGCCAGGTTATTATCGAAGGCGCGTAAATTATTTCAACTACAACCTTCAATCACATCTTTGGCTCTAGGGGCATCATAGAACTGGAATCTTAAACCGAATTTTGTGTTGCTCATTTTCTGTCATGGTCTTAAGTCTGTTCAGACTATAAACTGATTCCTCAGCTTTGCTTTCGAAAACGTCTTCGCTGCTTCACTGTACTTAGCGGACCAGCACCTAATTTAGGTTCTCATTTGGCGTGATTTTCACTTTGGCTTCATTAACAACTCCTCGCGAAGAATTTCACTTTTACATTCACACTCACCTGCCTGTCGGCTCAATGTATGATTAATGAAAATACCATCTTAACTGGCATTGAACCCAAATCCGACAATAAACCTATGGTCTTCTTCCTCTCGGTGCACCTCGTCAGCCAACCAAAGTTTGTCATTAATTTGGCATCTAAACAGCTTTATTTACTTTGTGTTTATTGCATTATCCTTGAGGTATTCAGTTAACAGTTGTCACATGTCTTCACTTTGCGGCTTTCAGGTTTTCTGGTCGATGAAAGATTTTCGTATCACTTTGAGTGACATTTTCCGCTGCGAAAAGTGAAAAGTTGTTATAAACATTTTTTGCGGCCGCTGCTGAAATTGCTCTTGACTGGTTTAAATAGAGCGGGCAGCGATGCTAGTATATATACTAAAGTGTATATAAATATACATATTTATATTTGCTTAAGCTTGTTTATAATTGTTGCTTTGGGGCATTTATTTTATATATATATATATATATATATATATATATATATATATATATATATATATATATATATATATATATACTCTGTTTTTCGTTGATTTTTATGCAAATCACTTGAGCACTCACTGCTGTGGCTAGGTTTACTGCTGTTTTTATTTAACCTTCACATTTTTCTACTCGTGTTACGTTTTTTTTTCTTATAATTAATTAGTAGTCAAATGTTTTGTAGACATTATAATTAACTAACTTTTAATGACCGGAAGCAACTGCAGATATGTCGAGTATAATTTTTGTGAAAATTTTATAAAATGATTTAAGTGCGGCGGGCAAGTGCCGCGGCTCTCATTTATCAGCAATGTCAAAACCTTTCCCATAATTAAATTAAATTGTTTGCCATTAATAATTGTCAGTCAGTCAACGGGCTGTGGCTCCAATTGGCATAATGCCTCGGCCCATATATGTCGGTCCAAATGTCGGAGACATAAATTTTCTCCGCTAACTGCGAATAGACAAAACATAATAATCCATGTGACAGTCGAGTATACGAAAAATTAACCATCAGACCATTTATGAAACACAAATGTCAGACGAAACCGTACAAAATGAATAGTCCGTGCCGCCGCTAGGCCCCACTCAACCCACTCTCTGTGATATGCCTCCCACCGCCCCACCCCTCAGCAATTCAATTGAATTCGCATTGAATGGAAATTGTATTCGATTTATATATACATTCATATGTGTAGCGTAAAACAAACGAGGCTAAAGCCAAATGTGGGCAGCACTGGCAGGAGAGAAGGGTCTATGCGCATAATACCCTGGAATGAAGTCAACATAGATCGAATAGAATTGGGGTCTGAAGTGAAGATCCATTCCATATTATAGATAAATATCATTGTAGCTCAATATGTCCGCATCATATATGGTTTACAGGGTATCATCGTCAGCTAAACAGCCAGCCAGTCGCGTCAATCTAACGAAAATTATGCAAATTTCTCAGTTGCAAACACACATCTTGAAACTGGGAAACTGGAAACCGCAACTGCCGGCGTTTCGAGCCGCAAATAGAAAATCTGGCTGACAGTTAAATTGATTGTAAACTACATAAATACATATGTAAAAGATAAATCTATAGTTATTGTATGTGTTTATAAATGGGTTTGTGTTTTATTTTATCCGACTTGTCATTTTTACCAAATTTGGCAGCTTGCTTTTATTTTTGCTTTGTTTTTTGGCCATGTTTTGGGGCTGGAGGTTGGTCCGGCTTGCGGCCCGCAAAACATTTACTGTAATCAAATAATTGCGTTAATAAATTTGCTTAAAATCACTTTAACTGCCTCGATTTGCACTTATGTTTGCCCCTCAAAAAAAAATTGTGCGCCTTTGCCGCTGGCAGCTGTCGCGTGGCGGCTGTCAAGAGTTTTTTGTTATTTATTTATTTTGATTATTACTTTTTGTTTAGGCGTTTGCCAATGCGTTTCTTTAGCCGCATGTAGGCCGCCGTTTATGAAAGGCAAGCGCTGCAGCTTGGCTGACTCATTCGAGCTCATCTTTGCTGTATTCCACTGATCGGCTTGTCTTCCAGTTTCGAGCTGAACTTTTAACCTTGTTTGCTGCGCTGATCTGCTTTCACCAGCCATCGATGAAGCTGTGTAACTAGCTTTTGACCTATTGATCTGGTTTGATGCGTTCCCTTGGTGCCACACAATTGATGTTCACTGAAAGTGACATTCATTCATAAGCTCTGACGAGGGCTGGTGCCGCGGGTGAAGAAAGTTCACCGAGCGTACAATACAAGACAAATTGTTATTTGACCAATCATTAGCATTGGCTTAGCTCTTTGTGTGTGTTTACAATATTCAAACGACGTCGTTCACTGACAATAGCGCTAGAGCAGGTAACAAAATGAATAATAGATTCACGTGTCAGCCCAGCTGATAGGCTATCGTTGTGGCTTTACTTCTGTGATGTCAAACAGCAATGTAGTCGAGTGTCTATCGATTAACATCCGCCAGTTGATAGCTGCGCTATGAATATATGATACCTATTTTGTTTATAATATCTATTCCAATCCACATTTTAGTAGAGTTCGACTTATTTGTTTATCCTAATCGATCAGCTCAGCTCTGCAACTTTAGCTTTGTCTTTTTAAACTAGTTCCCCTTTGCTTCGAGTTGATAATATGTTTAGCTTTATTACTGAATTCTTTGAAATTGTTTATCATTCACTTTTGTTAATTAAATTTTGGTCTAAACCAGTCTCTTCGCTGTCTTTTGTTTGGATCGTGCTATTCTGATTGGCTGCTCCATAGAGCCACTGCACGAGCCCAAGGCAAAGACCTCAGCCGTGTCGTAACACACAAAGCTTGTCTAATGATCTTTACGATTTTGATACAGCTGAAGCTCTTTACACAAAACCCACTCAAAACTGAAACATCTCCGCCTGGTGACGACGACTCACGCATTTGCAAGCCAATTGCCAACTGCCAACTGCCAACTGTTGCTCGTTGTTGTTGTTGCTGTTGTTTACTGCTTTTCCAATTGTCTGTTGGCAAACGAAACGTTTTGCACGTTAATCCACACAGATAAAAAATAAGAAAAATAAAGCATTTTGATTATTTTTACATTGACTGCGCAGTATTAAAGTCATTTTATTTTTTGATTTTTATTTTGGGTGGATTTTTTTCTTTTTTTTCGCTCGCACAATAACGTGGTCCAAATGCAGACAATGGAAATCCGTTTTAATGGCTAAAGACCATAAAAGCGTCATGGCTCATAATTCATTTTTGTCGTTCGGCTGCTATCACTGCGGGGCAGCGCTGCCATTTCACACCATCAACATTTATCGGCGCTTTGATTTGGCCCACTCGCCGGCCAATTGGCCGATATGCCAATCGCCATTCGTAATGGGTGAAATGGTTACCGCCGCCACCACATCTGGTAACTGGGCGCTGTGGCTTTGGCTATCGCATAATTTGCGGCATGCCACGAGCGCCGCCGTCGCCGCCTTGCCTCGCCTCGCCGTTGCTCCATTTGCTTGCGGCGTTAAGCCAGCTGGGCCCATAAAATTTTCTAAGCTCATTATTTGCTCATATTTTGACCATTGGCTTTTGTTGTAAATAAACGAGAGAAAAACGAAAGACAGAGAGCTATAGGTGGAAATGACTCGACTAGCAGATACCCAGCATGGAGATGCTGCTTGAATATCTCAGCTTCATCAGCTCTGTAAACCGATGAGAACTGAGATTTCCCAGTGATTTCCCAGATCAGTGAATATGGCCAGATAAACTCAGCTTAACGTCCTCATACAATTTCCTTATGATTTGTGCATTTATTAGGATGCAGGCACAATACCCTTTGATCAATGGGCTTAGGGTACATGCACATATATATACATATATATCTATATATATACAAAAATATATAAAAACGTACAAAAATAAAATAAAATTTTTAACGCTTGTTTTTATATTTTTTTCTGCTGCTCACCGATGACAAAGTGAAAGTTTTTGTTGTTTCTGTTTCTGTTCGAGGTTTTTGTCTTTGCGGCAGCCAAAACGTAACAACTAAACAAAGCTGCGGGCCATATTTAGTTACAAATATATACATATAGGTACTTACACATACACATAGATACGCTCCGCACACATACAGAGATATTTCTACCTTTGTCTCGCTATTTGCCATGTCAAAGATCATACAACAACCGGCGTTGGCCATTTGCTGTTGACGGCCCTCTTGACCAGCTAACGACTAGGTGATAAAAATTTGTCACATGTTGTTAAAAGCCGTCAGCTTGTGAGAGTTTTTTATTGGTGTTTCACATGCACACACACACACACACACCCACCACCTGACATGCGTGTAATGCGGCGTATGCGCAATATTATG
Source organism: Drosophila peninsularis (assembly GCA_035047485.1). Lineage (NCBI taxonomy): Eukaryota > Metazoa > Arthropoda > Insecta > Diptera > Drosophilidae > Drosophila > Drosophila peninsularis. The sequence continues at coordinate 554,441 of JAWNPN010000050.1, read as the reverse complement.
TTGTTGCTGCCATCTCCAAGGATTACGGATGGCCCAGCTGAAGACGCCACTAACGAGCAGCTTGTTGACTTGCCACGCCACGGGACCATGAAAATTAATTTGTTTACCTCTCTCAGTAAAAGGGTGGCAAATTAACAGTGTTGTGTAATGTCTGCATAAATTTCAGGGTATTTTGAAACAATTGGGCTGTAAGAGTACAAAACTTTTTTGTAATCGAATACAAACCAAGACAAATTATATGAAATTTAATGGAAAAGTTAATAATTATTCAAAACTCTAACTTTGATAGACATATATATATCTAAAAGTTATTGTAAGAACTGTATAGACCTGAGCTATATTATGAGTTGTCCCTCAGTATCTTTTCGTTGTAATCTCTAATATTCTGATTGTTTCTCGAGAGTGTCTTTAATGTCTGCTCTGTTTATTTGATGACCACACGTACGGCATTAAGCAGTGGAAACAGTTTGTCTCTCAACTTTCAGTTGGCTTTATTTCTTTGTCCAACGCAGTGAGTCATTGTTGCGAATGCTTATCGGCGAAACAGTCAACAGTCATGCCATCCATTATCGCCGCTGGCCAAGTTTAAAGTAAACGTTTTGCCAGCTTTTGCTGTGTTTTTATCAGTTAACAGCGGCTGATAAGCTGTATTAGTTAAACGCAATTGAATGCGCTTCGAAATTACGTTGCCATTTTTGGTCGCACACTAAACGTTATGCAGAAAGTGTGTGTGTGTAGCCAGAGTTTGTGGCAGGTGGGCGCAGCTGCTTGGCTGATCGTATCGTATATTGGCATTGGCAGCGGCGCAACTCGGCTCGGCTCAGCTCAGCTCCACTTCATGGTGCTGACAAACTGCACATAATAAATAGTTATAATATGTACTCGTATTTTGTATAAAATAAATCAGAGAGCTGAAAGTGAAACGTACCGGATGTTGCCAGATTGACAAAATGACGGCGCAACGCCAGCGCCTGAACGAAACTGTGATTATATGGAGAGATAGATTAATCGCTTGGGTGGCTGCCAGTCAGTCAGTCCATCTATATGTCTATCTGTCTCTCTGTCTCTCTGTCTGTTTGGCTGATTGTCCGTCTCTGGTTGGTTGCATTGACAGATTGTTGCTTAGCTGGATGCATAATCGCACAATCATGCAGTCATTGGCACATTAAAAGCGACGGCGGGGCACGTACAGAAAGCCCAAATGCAACAAAAGCCAGCTTGGCCATTTCGTTGTTATTGTTGTTACTATTTGTTGTAATTGCTATTGTTGTTGCTGCTCGCCATTGTAAAAGTGCATTGAACAGCAAAATTAATGCGGAAAAGGGCGTGTAGTCTATTTGGGACAAACTGCACAGCGAGCAAACATTTCCAAAATTCTAGTTGATTGAAGCGTGGGCCAACGTGAGGCGTTGGGCGTGGCAGTGGCGACATTATTGGCCTGCCCGCAGCAACTGTAATTAGAGACGTGCAAAGTTGTCGAAAGCGAACAACTTCCGGCTAAGCGGCGTCATATCAAATCGCGTGAGCCAAACTAAAATTATGGCCAAATGCTAATTGGCAGAACGAGCGGCAGCAGCAGCAACAACGTTGCTAAAGTGTGAAAAGTTTTGTGTGAAAGCGCCGGCCACAATGAAATATTGACAAAAATTTATAAACAGCAACAAAACGTTACAAGCTTCGCGGCCAGGCCATTCGATACTGTGCTATATACTATATGTATGTATATCTGTATAGATTATATGTGTATATAAACTTTAGTTAGTCAGTCCCATTGCTGGGGCCTGGCCAGCGGCCATTTTCACATGTTGGCCGACAGCGGCGGAAAAAATCGATTAGAAATCGCTGGCAAATGGACAGCAAGAGGTGTGCCCGTTGGCCACAAAAGACAGCAACAGCAACAGCAATAACAACGGTGTCTGTCAACAACAGGCGAACACTTTGGCTGGCAGCTAAGTCCCCAAAGGATCCGGATACACATTGACAGAGGGTTAGATAGCAAAAGAAAATATACAAAATACAAAACTGTTGCGAGCCAATTTATGAACGTTTATCGAAACGCAAGCGAAAGTGCAAAAAGAAACGAAATGAAATGGAAATGGTCCAAAACAACTATAATTAAAGCCATAAAACAGTTAATTAATTAAGCCAAAGCGAACTAAGCACAGACCACCAAAAACCACTGACCACTGACCACTGGCGCCTTATGATGTGTTAACCAACTTGCTAATAACTTTTTTTCCTTTGACCAACGTCTGTGCTGCATAATTTATGTGTTTAATTATTTTTCTGCTTACATTTTGCGGAACATTTTGTTGTCGGGGATTACATAATTTTTATCTTTGCCTCGCGAATGTTTAATGGGCTTTAAAACTAGCATAACACACACACAGAGTGAATACTTGCTGGTAGATAGACTTGTTAGTTAGTCGGTGGGCAGTCTTTGGCAGTGGCAATCGCGGCTTATAAAGCCAGCTCTGATTTATGGGTAATTGGAGCCACAGACAGAAATTGGGGCCAATAAAAAATGACCGAGCCATATTGCCCAGACAGCAGACAGCTGAATTAGTGCGCATATTAATTGAGTATATAAATTTTGGGGTTTTCTGCGGCTTGCGCAAGTCTCAAAATAATTTCAAACTTATAGAAGCTAACTTAGCATAAATACTAAAAATACTTAAACTAATTTAAATTTGAGATTCAGCCAAAGGCACTTGCAAAAGTATGTTTTATGAAGCGTTAACAAGTCAACTTGAATAATTCATATAATTACATTAGAGTTGGCACAAAAAACAACAAAAAACAGAATGAGGCAAGCAACAAAAATAAATAACAGAAAAGTGGAAATGTGACAGGCGGACGCTTCGTCACTTTGTCCAACAACTGATGATTTTTTCGTTGCAACAACCGAAACTTTGTGGAATGATTGTTGTGGTTGTAGATCTTGTAATTTGGGTGCTGTAACTGCTAAACAATTGATGTGTGTGTGTGTGTGTGTGTGTGTGAGTGTGTTTTGGGGCGCTTTGTAAAAGTGTCGAAAAATTGTTAATTTAATTACAACACTTGCATCGGTTGAGTGCGACGATTACCAACAAAAAGCCACAGACACGGACACAGACGCCAGCACACATTTTAGACAATTGTTGCCTTTTGTTGTTGTAGAGTCTTTTTGGTGATTGCCACATATGAAGCATGTTGCAAGCAGCACACATGAATTTACGTTTTTGTTTTAGCCTTTGTTTTCATATTGTTAGAATTATAAAAGTTAAACTATTAGATAATAATAATAATTTACAACTAATGGCGTCTAATGAGTGTGTCTCTGCGCCTCTCACAGATGGCAGTCACTGGCAATTGTCTATTAACTATATCCTACTTGGTAGTCTGGCCAACGCACAATGGCCCAGCCCCTGCCGCACCACCACGCCCCGTGCTGCCCTGCCCCGTTCCTAAGAGCGGGGCCAAGCGCGCGCGTTGCGTCAGAGGCGGCCGAACCCAACGCCAACATGGAAACTGCATTCAAATTGAATTTGAATTGAAAATGAAAATGAAAACGAAAATTACATATTATTGGCATAGTCCGTGTGCTGTGCAATGACTCTTCAAAATGCTATAAGTCATGTTCGCTGCCAGGCAGTGCAATTAATAAGCGCTCCAAAATGAATTATAAGACACGGCTTAATTGCATATATATGTGTGCATGTGTGTGTGTGTGTATACTCATATGTGTGCATACTTATGTTATGCAAACGCTGCACTAATTGAAAAGTGTTGTGCACTTCAAATGAAACCAAACTGTTTTTTCTAGGCCCTCATCGAACAAACAAGCTAAAAAGTAGAAATTTCTTGAGGGGCCGCACGAACGGCGGTTAAAAGTAATCGTAGTCAACAATAAAGCGGGAAACCACTGGGCAAAGGCGTAAAGCGAAAATAGAAAAACACAAATAGAAATTTTGTAGAAGCGCAGTGAAAATGTGTGTGTTTTTTTTTTGCCAGTTGGAGCGTAGCCAGCTTAAAGCAAGCCGACGTTACGTATACGAGGCGGTGCCCCCTCCCAAGAAAAGGCATAGAAGAAAAAGCAGTAAACAGAGCCTAAAATCGATCAAACTAACGTGCCAGGCACTGCGGGGCGGTCTCTGAAATGGGCATGATGGGAGGCGTGGCGCATTGCAAAGTCAAAACAACAAATCAATTGTCACAGTTAAATGTGTTAGTTAAGTGTTTGGCATTCATGCAACAGAGGCCTCCCCGCCAATCGATTTTCGAGGCCTTAACACATTGTGAAACCAGCCGAAAGTTGCATTTTTAAATACTAGATGAGAAACTGTGAGCGGCTGGTGTGGAATTTTAAATAAGTATAATGTGTTTCTATATTTATTTATATATAATAATTAAATATATATAATCAATTCTTTTTTGTATTACTTATTTATATATTGTATATATATTTTTTTTGTTCGCTTTCATTATCAACTTCCTTATCTCTATCATTATCATTATCAAATGTCAAGTCCATCAATTTTCTATTCATATGATTATTGCTAAACAAAAACTTCTTTTTAGAAAGTTTTTTATGCGATTCTCAGATAGTTAGAATTTGATTTCGTATTTATTTACGTTTCTTGTTGTTTTATAATCATCTGTTTTAATTATGTACAGTTGCTGGATTCTTGTTTATTGAGCTTTGTTTACTGTTTATGATGAGTTGTGTTATTAATGGCTTTTGTGTCTGGTACAACGGGCACTGACTCAGGTACTGGTACAGCTATTGACGGGCTTTTCTATTAATACTCACTTAAACGGCTCGCATGTCTTGTCAACATAAAAACGGCTGCTGCTGCTGCTGCTGCTGCTGCTGCTGCTGCTGCTGTTGTTGTTGTTGTTGTTGCTGTTCGCTGCTGTGAGTTGGCGAATAGAATTTTCCATGCGTTGGCTGGCGTTGCGCTGTCTAATCTAACAGCTCAGCTGATTCATGTGGCAAGCGCCCAAGCCCATGCCGCTGGCCTGGTGGGCAACTTGCCTCAAGTGGTGGGCAGCTTAATTGAGCGGCTGCAGCGACGAGCGCCCAGAGCTACGTGCTGCAACACGTTCCGTCTGTCATGGCGCGCAATGATAGTGCAGCTGATGCTGCCCAATGATGATGACGATCAACCCAATTGGGCTGAAGAGCTATAAAAACCAAACTTGAAGATTCAGCAGTGCGTGGCTGTCGCTATAATACACGACAGTTGGGCGCCCACGCCAAAGCCAATGATGATAGTGATGATGATGACGACGCCTCTTATGGAGATGCCGACTGTCTTCTTGTTATTTCTACATGAGGAGGCGCAGCTTGAGTGGCAAGAAAACACTTGTATCTATAGTTGATATCTATATATGTATCTTTGTATAGAGAGTTATAGTTATATATATTTCGATAATTAGCCAAGAGACTGCCGCCTGGTCAAATTGTGGGCCAAAGGCCAAACTCGGCGAGCTAATTGGGCATAGATACAAAAAAGAAAAGCCAAAGAAATCATATAGTCTTGGCTCTTGTCGCTTCACGCTTGGCTTGACAGTCATCTCGACATTGAGCGCTTATGAGTGACAGTCGACGTTTCAATTGTTTGGTTTCAATTTCGTGGTTGACAATGGATTTTGCTATATAATTACACGATCTTCAATGTAGCCGTAGTCGTAGCTGTCGCTGTAGCTTCCCATGGCTTTGCATTCGCCACGCTCCACAGGCAAAGCGGTCACATCTGACAGGGCTAAAAAGAAACAGCAACAACAATCAACAACAAGCAACATTCATTATAAAAAGATAGAAATAACATTAAAGTGCATTGTGCTTATGCAATGGCACATACAAAAATTATGGCTTTACTTCCTGGCCTGGCTAATTAGCTGTTAAATAATGTCCCAAAGTGCACTCGTCTGAGTGAATGTGGGCCAATCGTCATGCTTCATTTGTAATCTCAATTTTGTATGCTTTTGTTTTTGCCCACTAAATTGGCCAACTTTTCGTAGCCATCAAGCAGCAGTCAATCAACTGGCATGCAATCGGCTCGAGTTTAATTTTTTACTATCGAGAACGACGCACATATATTCATATACATACTTATGATATTTATATATAGACTCGCCGTTTGTTTGATCGATAGCGCCGCGCGGGCAATCGCATGTGAAAGTTATCGGGAAATATTCTCGCCTAGTGAAAGCGTGAGGCACTTGTGACATTTAAGCAGCGCTCCGATTCTGGCTCCAGCTGCAGCTGCTGCTGCAGAGAGACGTGCTGTTCTAGTTGGCGCGGCTCATGAGATTCGTTGACTCGAGACAAACAAACAACATGATTGTCACAAATTGCCAGCAGCATGCAGCAATTGCTCTGGCTGTTGCTGTTGCTGTTGCACTTTTGCTATAGTTTTCTCCGCGGGTCAGCGGCCCGCGCTGCGCTGCAATTCATCAATCATAATTTGTATGTCATGCACTAATCGCTTTACGCTGCTCCTGAACTCCAGCGATTGCCACACAATGATGAATTGAATTTACTGTTTTTCATTTAATCGACTTTTTTCTGTTGTGTAATTAGCTGCAAAGCTTAAGGCTTACTGCTAGTGCCCCAAGCATAAGCTCAAATGCCCATTTCTGAGCCTCTATAGACAAGTTGAAGTAAGCAACGAATAGATCTGATTTATCTCAGGCAATGTACATGGGTCTCAAATATCAGATCTAGTAGGCATTGATATTGATTTATATTTATAAGAAAACTTGTTTGCCCAGTTGTGTGTTTGTCTCTCTTCATTTGTGTGGTCGAAGCTTGTAGTAAATAGTCTCAATTATCAACTAATTATCTCAAGAACTTATTATTTTGTGGCATAGCAATTGAGTTGAGTTTCATGTGGCACCAACTGCAGGTTATAGCCACACGCTGTGGCAAATCTGTCAAAATGCTGGATAGTCAAGTAAACAGCCTGACATAATTATTTCCTAATTAGTTCCTAATTCTGTTTATTTGCTTGCAGAATTACGGCTTTGAAGTACCCGCAACGCATGGCACCTGCAAAACCGACGGCAGCTGCATTAGCCAACATAGAAACAACAACAGCAATAGCAACGGCAGTGGTGGCCACTCACGCGCCACGGACTTGGCCAGCGGCGCCATGGAGTGCCTGCCCTTGAGCGGTGGGGTGGTCACACACCATCCGCATCTGATGGCGACGAGCGGTGCCGGCGGCACTGTGGTTGCCTCGCCAACGGCAACGGTTGTCGTGGGCGCCACATATCCGCACCACTTGCACCACCATCACTTGAGCCACCATGCGCCGTACAGCAATAGCTATGGCAGTCATCCGCATCATCCCATACACAGCGAACAGACCAAGTCGCTGCAGGAGCTGCAGCACGAGGTGGGCGCTCTGCTGGAATTCAGAGATCTGGTCATCGAAACGTTTCCCGATCTCAAGCATAAAATGGCTTCTATGTCCGCCACGCCATCCACGCCCAACTCTGTGAGCGCGCTCGGTGGAAGTCACTCGGTGGGCGGCAACAGTGCAAATGGTGGCAGCTCCTCGTTAGCAGCCAGGTGAGTGCCTAACCTTGATTGAAACAGTCTAGCAGACTATTTAAGCCATTTATTGCAATTGCAGACGTGAGTGGGAGCCTGGAATACGCATAAAGCGCAAGTTGTCGCATAAGGAACCGTCCACGACAACGGCCGCTGCAGCAGCATCCGCTGGAGTGGAGCCGGCGTCATCGTCGCTAACGCGCAGCCGCAGCAACTCGCACAGCGGCAAGAAAGAGCCAAAGAGCGGAGAGAACAACAACGGCAGCGTTGTGCAGGACTCCGGCTTCTCCACGGAGACCAGTTCCTCCAAGGAGGGACACAGTGCCTCCTCCACCAACGGTGCAATGACGGTAAGTGGAAGCTAGTTGGAATAGAAAAACTCAACTAAAAATGTTTTTCTCTAACAGGTGGCCATAGCATCGAACCGCCTGAGTTGCGCCGAGTCGGACGACGAGCTGCTCAACCTGCTTGATGTTATACACCGCAAATCGAACCGCTTACGCGAGGAGGTCGAGCATCTGCAGAGCTATGAGCGCCAACACGGCGATGCTGGCAAGGGTCAGAAGAATGCGAGTGGCATGACACCGCAGCAGTTCCGCGAGCAGGTGGAGCGACTGAATCGCGAAGATATCAAGCAGCTGCGCAAGGAACGCGATCGTTTGCTGGACAAGCTGGCTGAAATGGAGGCGGAGACGTTGACGGGCCGCATCAAGGCGGCTAAGATGAACGATCAGGTCGAGGAGTTGATTAGCGTTAAGAAAGATCTCGAGGAGCAGCTGAAACTGGCCATGGCTCAAAAGTTGGAGCTGAGCTCACGTGTGCAGCAGCTGCAGCTACAGCAGCAGCAGCAACAACAGCAGAGCAAAAGCTCATCCAGGTAAGCTACTGCTGACTGACTCAGTTGATGAGTGATAAGATGCTAACATGAAATTTAATTGCAGCGCCAGCCAGTCAGAGTTCTCCAGTCAACGCAACTTTTTATCCTCGGCGACGACGGTGCTCTCCAATAGTAGTCGCCCCAGTCTCAGCAGCAACAACACATTCCAGCCGGTTGTGCTCGATCAGCAGCAACAGCAGCCAGCGCCGGACGCATTCCATCAAAGCTCAGGCAGTGATACAGCAGCAGCGAGAAGGCAACAGCAGTCGCTGGGACGTTTGGATGGCGTTGTGAGCACGCCCGGCGCCCGAAACACCAAATGCCGCATTACAGACTCTAAGCGTTTCTCGGCCATTTTGCTGGAGACGAACGTGTTGGAGCTGCAGCGACATTTGCTCACGCTGACTGTGCAGAATCAGGTGCTGGCCCAGAAGCTGGATTCGTCCAGCAAGTCGAAGTCGCTGCTGTCCAAGCGGCTGGACAAGAGTGTCGAGGATACGGAGGAGCTGCGCTTTCAGCTGGAGGAGAAGAACATCGAACTGGAGGGCACTAAGGCGCAGCTGCGCGTGCTGGAATCCCGTCTGCATAGCAGCAGCAGCACCAATTCGTATCTGAACTCGTCTCAGCATGACTACGAGACAAACCGTTCTTCGGCTTCCACCACGCTGATGGTTAGTCGGCGCGGCGTTCCCGATTCGGTAGATTCCGCATCGGCATCTGTATCGGTGGCCCAGCCCCGTTCCGATCAAATAAGCACGCCCAGCATGAAGGCCATGGTGCCGCTGGCTATGGAGGAGCTGCAGCAACACAGCAGCAGCACCGAGTCCGCGCACGAGCATGAACCGGAACGCACGCCCAATGACTCGACGCAGAGCAAGACAATGGTGAACATCAGTCCCAGTCCGCTGGTCAGTAGCACGCCCACCGCGACCGCCGGCAGCAGCATTGCGGCGCGTGTCTTGAGCTCCAGCGTGGGCGGCGTCAGTCCCTTTGAGGCGACGCCGTTGCGCAGCCACGGCTTTCGCAAGTTCAACAGCGCGAGCAAGCCGAGCAAGATACCGCTGCCAGGCAGCAAGGCGGCCGCCTACTTTGCGGGCAAGCCGCCCACGGGTCGGCCCTCGACAGCTGGTCGTTCTCCACCATCGGTGCATAACTCTAGTAATGTGTCGTATGGGAGCAGCAGCAAGTCTTCGCTGAGCCGCAGCACCGGCAATCTGAGTCAGAGCTTAAAGCGTGCTGACTCCGTCTCCAATCATTCACTGAGCACGAACACGAGTCGCAGCTCGACATCATCCTCCATACCGTTGGCCACCACACCATACTCATCCAGCTCGGCTGGTGGCAACCGCAGTAGCCACACGGCCACAACCACTCCGTCCCCGCGCGTGCTCCAGAACTCACCGTTGCCGAAGCTTAAGCGCGATACGCTCAGCTCACGTGTGCGGCATCTCGACTCACTTTCGCGCGCCCAACAGTCGCCCGAGCAGCAGCAGCATCAGCAGCTCAACAACAGCAGCGGCAGCGTCTCGCACAAAAGCGGCCAGCTGAGCACCAGCGGCAGCTCCAGCTCTATTGCGGCACAGCTGAGCACAACGCTGCGCAAGGATCTGCAGCTGAATGCCAGCTCGGCGCCAGCCTACCAGCGTCGCGCGGGCGGCACTGGTAGCGGCGGTGCGGCTGTGTCGCGTCGCTTCAGCAGCGCCTCAGTGGCCAGTGCGAGGCTGGCGCGTGAGCAGAGTAACGATGCTAACGCCACGCCCACGTCCAGTTATGGCGACAGTGATAGTGGCAAGGTACGCACTTTAAAGTCAACATTTTTGGGTTGGTTCAAATGAATAATAATCTTAGTTACGATATTGATACTGATACTGATAATAATGATACATATACATCTATATATATACCTATCGATAACTGATTACTGTCTTAATACGCCTTCGATTACCAACAACACAACAACAACAAACAGCAACAATAGCAACAACAACGAAGACACAAACACACACTTCAATACCAGTTACAGTTAGCAATAGATCAACTGCCGCATACCTAATTTATATATATACATAATATAAATCATCTGCGTTGTACACTTTCACTATGGCGCGACACCCTGAAATAAACCCCAGTTTGTACAGAATATATATGTGGAGTATATAGGGTGTCTTGATCTTTGAGTGTTTAGATTACTAGAGGAACTAAAAGTTCCAAATATTTCACTTCTAGTTACTTCATTTAGTTCAAATTGTAAATGAATTTAAGAAATTTAAGGAATTCAAATCCTATAAAACTAGCAAGTAAATTATCAGATATATATATAATTATCTCTGTTGTTTCATGTTTTCATGAAGTTTTGGCAATATCGTCTTGCAATTTTAATTAGTTCAAATTTGTATTGTTAGAATTGTTTATCAATTGTATATACACATATATATTCTGCTGAAAGGGCAGATGCTATGCCAAAGTGTAGTTCGATTTGTTCGCTTTGGGGTTTGTTTCACGGCGCACATAATAACATGCATATTTATTTATAAATAATACATACACATGCCTATGCATAGAACTAACCAACGATGCATACGAGACATACATTATATATATACTATATACTCTAAAGAACCATATGTATATCTAACCAACGATCGTTAGATTAATTGATTGTGTACTCTCGCCGTGCCTATGGAAAAGGAACAAAGCAAAACCTTCTTGTCCACGCCGTGCCTGACCTTATCCAACCCGTTACTACCTTGCCCCTCACACGTCTGTCATGGAAATGCTATCGAGCAGAGGCAGCGTGTTCTCAGTTTTAAATAAATATGTTTAATTATTTTCTGTTCGTTGGTCACTGACCAGAGTGAAAGGTGCCACCTCCACTGCCTTGCCTTGGAGCAGCTATGCAAATTAGTCGCCTCATCTGCCGCTATAATTAATCAATTGCACGCGCCACAAAAACAACAAATGTATTCGCTTCTCTTTACATTTTATAAATATATATATTATATTATATTATTATTATTATTACGATAATTATTATTTTGTACATACTCGTAAAAATGCCTATATAAATTATATCATCTACCACATAAATCATATGCGCTAAAATCATGTAAATTGTTTATCATTATATATACTACATACATACATATATATCGTTATTATTAGTCAGGCAGTTATTCATGTGTGTGTGCGTGTGAGTGTGTATGGGCTAAGCATTAATTGTAATTATTATATTTTGCGTGTATATGTTTACAACTGATTACTGTTATCTATATACTATAAGTTGATGTACGTACCACTTACTTACCAATTTGGCGTAACTTAATTGCTAATTCATCCTCATTTATGATCATGGTCCAATACATATTACCACATATTATGCATATAAACACAACATACACACACATATATATATTTATATATATATCTTTAGAAATATACAGAAAAACAACTACATAAATTCGAACTTTAATTTTTACCCAGAGCTCGTCCCCGAGCTCCCAAATGCCTCTTGCCTATCATATATATTTACTTATATATCATCATCAGCATCATCACTGTTTGCCATGTGTTTCATTGTCAGCTTGGTCAGCGCTTAAAACTAACCACACACATACACTTCCACACACACACACACATACAGATATCATGGTCAAACTTGGCTAGAAAATAACAGTCAAGCTGTTTACACTAAATAATTGTATCTAATGCTGTAATTTCTTTTTACTTTTACTTTTTCTTTCTGCGCGTTTTCTCGCCCTATGTATGTCTACTCCACATGTAAAAAATATAAAAAACCGTAAACCCAACAAACAAATGTGTATACCCGTCTGTTGTTATAAACTTACGTTTTCCTATTTTGTATATTCAAAAACTGCCCGTACCACAAATATCCTCAAACCAAACCAAATATATATCTACTATATATACATACTTATATATGTCATACCCACCCAACAACAAACCAAACCAAACCAATCCAACAAACCAGCCTATTGAAAACTGTAACTAAAAACAATTGTGAACGAAACTCTTCCTAACTGAAATATGCCTAACCGGATACGTTGGATAAACATGTACATTAATGCGGTATATGTATATATATATATCTATATACATATGGACAATGGTGGTGTATTGATTGATTGATTGATTGACGTTGGTGGTGAAAATTTAAGCTGCATGCTGCAAATGAAAATGCTAACATAAAAGCAACATTCCAAACACGTGCGTCACGCGGGAGGTTATTTTGGTAACGGACAGCGAACAGGCGATGCGAATGTCAGGATTCATGTGCTCAGCTCCAAGCTCCAAGCTCCAGCCTCAAATACACGCGAAGTGAGCTGATTGAGCTAGTTGTGTTGTAAACCGTTTGTCTGCTTTTCTGATAGACAAAGAACTAAGACACTTTGCCGCAATTTGTTATACGCGTAAGTCTCTCATTTGTTGTAATATCATTTTGTAGGTTAAGCTACCACCCACCCAGACAAAACAAAAGATGTATACTATCAATATATATATATATATGTATTAATATATTTATATATATTTGCCCTTGCACAACACTGCTTTATTTGCTTTTACAACACTGATATTGAGCCAACAGCAAGCATTACTCTAGTGATCGTAGTTTTCCCCGTAGTTTAGCCACTTTCTCTACACAAATACACAGAAACCCCCCACACACAGACACAAATACAAGAATACACAGACACACACTCTCCTCTCTCTCTCTCTCTCTCTCTCTCGCTCTCTCTAATTCCCAACGCAGGCAACCAACAAATTTTCCAACTGGTCATATGTAAGCACCATTTCGAAACGACTTAAATATTTCCGTGGAGAACGTCTTCGATTTCCCAGCTAATCTATTGTATATATTGGACGTCCTGTGCTAATTGAAATACTATATACTATATATATCCTGCCTTTGGTTGAGGTTCCTAACTTTTGCGCTATATGCTAAACATGATTTTGTGTTTCTCTAACAATTTATACATACATTTAATATGCTACCTTTTGACTTGTTTTCGTTTTGTGTTTTTGTTTTCCGCTCTTTGCCTGCGCTATCGATGAGATCTACAAACTTTGATATTCTCTTTTCTTTTGCTCTTCTATTCAAAAATGATGCACAGAATTTGGCAAATATCGCCAGTCAGCCAAATTTCCGTTTCAATAACAACAATTGGCAATTGTGGCAAACAAGCAACAACAACAGCTTCAACTACAACAACAATCATGTATTTGTGGAGCCCTTAACGTATATCAAAGAAATGCCATGCGATGAAGTCGATGTATCCGAGGAGACGGCCTACGATTCGTATTACACGCAATACACAACGCCCGACTCCATGGACTGTGCCAGCGACAATCTGCTGGTGACCTTCGACTATGGCTATAGCGACTCCATTGGGGCACCAACTCCACCATTGCCTCCAGCAACAGCCGCAGCTGTCGACGACTATGGTGCGGATGGCGACTGCGCCATTTGGTTTGGCTCGCCAGCCAACGATGCCAATGCATTCAAGGTGCATCATGTGCAGCATAAGCCCAGTCTGCTCGAAGCGAGTCTGCAATCATTAAAATCCTACGATGTGGATGACTTCGAGGAGCAGTCGGAGCCAGAAGCAGAGCAAGAGCGAGCACAAGATCCACATGCAGACAGAGAAGAATATTTTTATGATAGCATCGAGGGTTGAATGCACTTAAATTTTCATCAAACGGCAGTTTTATACTATTCAGATATTCGATATATATATCCATATGTAGGCACATAGTTTTTTCATTAAACTTCATAATTTAGCTAGTCTATGCGATTTGGTTTTTGCAATTGTTAGGCACGTGAAAGTATATATTTGTATGTAATCCGGCTGATGTATGTATGTATGTAACGATGTAAGTCGAAAGACATGATTTAAGCAATATTGAAGTAGTGTGAGTGTTGTGTATGTTATTGGTCAGAGCCCATATGTAAATTGATTTTGCTTATCTCCTACTTATACCTATAACTGTACTAAGTATACCCTACTTTATGTCCATATTTGAGCATAATTTATGTCTAGTTGATTGTGTGCATCTATTGTAAAAGTCGCCGTAAGTCTAGTAGTTATTATTATCCATTATGCTTACTTATTTGTACTCTCAAACTAATTTAATGAAACTCGTATTAGACAGCAGCTAAACTACAATTTAGTTGTGACTTATGAAATTTAGTTAACCACACGCATTGCATTGCATGAAATGTATGTACAGAACTTTTTATATGAACTATGGATTGAAATGACACTTAGAACTTATCGTATACTGTTATCAAAATGCGTTTACTACATTTATAAAAATCGATATGAGAAAGGAAAACTTGACTCTAAGCAACATAAAAAGAAACAAAAAGAAGATTTAAGAATCAGAAATAAAACACATACTATTATTAATATAATCAAGTGGCGAGAAATGTGAGCATATATCCATTTAAATAGCAGTTGTAATTGAAGACAGCATACTTATTAAAAACAAAACAAAACAACAACAAAATGAAACACAAAAATAAAAAAAATAAAAATTTAGTTAACTGTGTTTTCTTCTTCGTATTATTTTATTCGCAACTCATAAATCAGAGCAATCAATAAAGGGGCACAAAATTTAAATTAATTGACCATTTGGAATTTGATAAAAGCATGAAGCCATTGGTGCAGTGCCGAAGCCGAAATACTCTTCAAGGATTCCACTCTTAAACAAAAGCAAACCAGTTCAAATTGAAGTATTGTGATTCTCCAGTCTTAACAGCTGATTAATATGGATTCAGTGGAGATATAGACAAACATCTGTATAACTGGACATATTTTCGTTAGAATTATTATGCCCAACAGGTTTGATTAGAAACCTGCTTTTAAGCAACTCAAGATATTCTATATAGAAACATCTGTGAGTATTGGCACAACATTACCAAGAAATCAAAAGCTCGATCTAGCAATATAGCAGTATATAGGTGTTTGGGGTGGGTGTGGCATGGCTGATAAAACATTAATTGGATCCCTTGAAAGCGTATCACATAATTGCCAGCCTCGTTCACATTTTATTCAATCGAGCAGTGCCGATATTTTTAATACATATGGTCTGCTTGCATAGGGTACGTTGTCACGCATAATTCAATTGCCAGACAGAAAGAGAGCGTAGCATATATAAAAAACGAAGAAGAAGAGAGAGAGCGGCACGCCTCTCCCAATCTATTACAGTGCACGAGCAGTCAAACAGCGCACTTCATAAACTTCTTTCGGTGCGGCAGCCACAACCAGTTGGCCAAACACACTTCGCGGCATTAGAAGGCGTTTGCCTTGTAATTCACTTGACTCCGAAATGTGCGTGATACAATAAAAGCAATTCGAAGCTTTAAAACTTGCAAAAATATTTATAAATACCAGCGACTCAGATATGCAGTTATCAGACTAACGCACAGTCCCTCAGAGCACATTGGCTGAGCGAGATCATGGACTTTGACGAAATTCTGGCCAAGTGCGGCAATAGCCATCGTTATCAATATCTGCTGCTCGGCTTATATGGCTTTCTCATGGTGGTGGTGTCCATGCACTACTTCTCCCAGAACGTGATCAGCTTTGTGCCCGACCACTGGTGCTACCACGAGCAGCTGGAGAATCGCAGCATTGCGGAAATCGAGGCCATCTATAAACAGTTCGATAAGCCCTCCTGTACGCGTCTAGCGACCCTCGGCGAAGATTCGGACGGGCGCAATGCGATTGTTAGTGGGGACCGGTGTGATCGTTGGATCTATAATTACGATTTCGGATTCAGAAGCATGAATACCGAGGTGAGTCTGAGCGTATACTATATATGTTAGATGTAAATTGCCAAATTGCAGATAAATTTAATTGATTTCTTTATCGCTATATGCACTTCAGCTGCATTCTATAATTACAAATTTAATTTAGTTTGCTCGCATTGAATGGAAATGTGTTCACAGCTATTTCATATACATATTTCTCCCCTGTGCACGTGGCGGTTTTTAGCTCAATTGGGTGTGCGATGCAGCGTACAAGGCGCGTGTCGGCCAATCCTTTTTCTTTGTGGGCTCCATGTGCGGCACTCTAATTTTCGGCCTGCTGGGCGATCGCATTGGCCGCGTCAAGGCCGTTATATTGGCCAATTGGTGCGGCTTCTTGGGCGACTTCTCAACCATATTCACGAGCAGTTTGACTGCCTTCTCTGTAACGCGTTTCGTGTCTGGGCTGGCTGCCGATGCCAACTCGTATCTGATGTACATACTTGGTAAGTGTTCGAATTACTTATAGAAATTACCAATGGCCGTCTGGCAGCACAGCTGAGCTTACTCTCGACAGTCATCGAATATGTCTCGCCGTCTTTGCGCAATGTGGGCCTGAACATGGTGATGGGGATCTTTTACTCGTTGGGCTTGATTGGAGCCGCTTGGCTGGCTGTGCTGGTGGGCAGCTGGCGCCTGTTTCTGGGCTGCTCCTCGCTGCCGCTGCTCCTCGTCACACTCTTCTATTTTCTGGTGCAGGAGAGTGCTCAGTGGCTGGTGACGCGTAACGATATCGATGGCGCCGTGGATCGATTGCGTCGCGTGGCCAAAATCAATCGACGAGTGGTCAGCGACGAGGACTTCAAGGCGTTCAGCAGCTATTGCCATCACCACTACCGCAAGACGGCTGCGACTGCAGCGGAGCAGCAGCAGTCCAAGCTGTTTGACATGCTGAAGACGCCGCGCATGCGCAGCAGCGCTTTTAAAATTCTGCTCATTTTGTAAGCGAGAGAAACGATCGTGGCACAAGCCAAGCATAACTGATTTTCGTGCACTTTTGAACAGCGTCATCGTGGTGCCGTGCTACAACACCATTGCTCGCAATGTGGAGGGCCTGGGCATATCGGCGTTCATACTGTTCTCACTGAATGCGCTGATGCTGCCGCCCGCGGGCTATGTGCAGGGCTTGCTGCAGGACGTGGCAGGACGCAAGGCCACCGCAGTCAGCTGGATGGCCCTCACTGGCATACTGGCCACCGCTGCGGGCCTGGTCATATCGCTGGGCCAGAATCGTAACGTATTTCTGCTGGTCGGGCTGACACTGGTCACACGTTTTGGCGTTTCGATCGCTGACGGCGTCAGCTCCCAGCTCTGCACTGAGCTCATACCCACCTGCGTGCGTGGGCGTGGCGTGGCAGTGGCACACGTCGCTGGCTTCGCGGCCTCCTTCCTATCGCCGTACATTCTGCATTTGGGCACGTACTCCAAGCCCGCACCCACGATTATAATCGGCCTGCTCTTCCTCTCTGGGGCGTATGTGTGCCTGCTGCTGCCCGAGACCCGCAACAAGAAGCTGCCCATGTCTCTGGCCGAGGGCGAGGAGTTCGGCAAAAGCGAGCGAATGTTTGATTTTCTGCGTCAGCTACGGAAGCACGACGATGCCGAAAAGGAGCTCGAAGCAGAGCTGAAATCCAAAGAAGCTGCAGAAACCACATAAAGCAGTTTTGCTTTGATTTTATTTTACTGTAAGTGCTTTATCAAATATGGATACATATTTTTTAATTTAATTGTATTTCGAAATAATCTCTAAAGTTGAAAGACATAAATTGTAAAAAAATCTTGAATAAATCTTGTTGCTAATACATATACATGCTGACTGGCTCTAGGTCAAGCAGTGCGCCGAGAAAATGTGTGCTCAGCTAAAAAGTATATATGTAAGTATACGAATTCACATATAACACAAATTGGGATTGGTATAAGAGATCTCTGTTTGTATGTATCCCATGAACAAATGTATACAAACAAAAGTAGTTTCTTAATTTGCAGAAATAGTTTATAAAAGTTATAAGTTTTTATCTAAAACATGATTTTATAAGTTAATTTCCGACTGTGAAGATCATTTTTGTAACTAGCTTAATATTTGTTTGCCAGTTCGTCTGTTCAGAGTTTACTCAATCCGGTTTGTGAGTATTCAAAAACTAATAATACGAGCTCAAGTCTGTGGAGCTTGATGGACCCATTTGATAATAGATCGATTTGATGTGAGCAAATATAGTTCCAATAATCCAAAATCAAGTGATCTCATGTCTCATAAAGATCATATTAAATTATTAGATAATAGCACCCAATAGTTTATATATGAAGCTCTTATCGCATTCTAATTGATGTGACACACAACTGTCTAATGAGCATTGTGTTTAAATTACGAGAATGCCTATCACACAAAACGACAAAAAAAAAAAAAAAAACAAACAGTCCGTTTAATAAGTTGGTAAAATCGCGCCTTTCATTTCGCTGATATAGCATTGAGAGCTTATCAGTCAAGGAAAGGCTGGAGAGGAATTCCAGCTAGAGTAGAGCGCATTCATGCATTAGAGTCGTTCGAATCAGCTGCTTCGAAAAGCGCTCTTAACTATTGGGCAAAGAGGCCGCTGGCGAGCACGCCAGCTGACAGTACGTGCGTGACATCGAGCGAGAGCGGACGACCGCTTCTCTATTGGCCCCAGCACCACACGAAGCGTTCAGACGGCACGCGTACGGATCGGGCCACGTCAAATCTCCATCGGTTTAAGAGCCAAAAGAGAATCAGCCCCAATGGATTTCGACGAGATACTGGCCAAGTGCGGCAATAGGCACCGCTATCAATACCTGATGCTTGGCCTCTACAGCTTGTTGATGTTCGTCACATCAATGCACAACTTCTCACAGAACGTGATTGGCTTTGTGCCCGATCACTGGTGCTATCACCAACAGTTGGAAAACCGCAGCTTCGCGCAAATCGAGGCCATCTACAATCAGTTCGACCATCCCTCATGCACGCGTCTGGAGACGATCGGCTCAGATTATGATGGGCGGAATGCGACTGTAAGTGGGGAGCAATGCGATCGCTGGATCTATAACTATGATTTCGGATTTAGGGGCATGAACACTGAGGTAAGTTGCGAATAACAGTTATGGCTCTGTCTCTGCCATTATCTTATCTAACTGGATCGGCGTCTGTACAGCTTAATTGGGTCTGCGATGAGGCCTATAAAGCACCCGTGGGACAATCTTTCTTCTTTATAGGCTCCATGTGCGGCACTCTCGTCTTTGGCATTCTGGGCGACAAAATTGGGCGAATCAAAGCTGTTATTCTGGCCAATTTATGTGGCTTTTTGGGCGACTTCTCGACTATCTTTACGAGCAGTCTGATTGCCTTCTCCACAGCACGATTTGTTTCTGGTTTGGCAGTTGATGCCAACACCTATCTTATGTATATTCTTGGTGAGCTGACCTCTTATCTCTAGCTATAACTAGTTCGTTATTGGACCTAAATCAACTTATCTTTTGCAGCTCTCGAATACCTCCCTCCCTCACTTCGGAACTCTAGTCTGAGCATAAGTATGGGCATCTTCTACTGCCTGGGCATGATTAGTTCCTGCGGATTGGCCGTTTTGGTAGGCCATTGGCGTCTCTTCCTGGCCTGTTCCTCGCTGCCGCTGTTGCTGGTTGTACTGTTCTACTTTCTGGTGCAGGAGAGCGCCCAGTGGCTGGTCACTCGCAATGACATTGATGGGGCCGTCAGGCGTTTGAAGCGCGTGGCCAAAATGAATCGTCGAAAGGTCAGCGACGATGACTTTCAGGAGTTCCGCAGGTATTGCCAGATGAACTGCCACAAGAAAGCGCAGGAGTCGAATGAGCAGGTGGACAAATTTATTGACATGTTCAAGACGCCTCACTTGCGCAAGACCATCATCATAATGCTGATCGTATTGTAAGTGAAGTGTCAGAGTTATCGTGCAGTAATGATCGAACGATCTCCCTCTTAGCACAATCGTAACGGTCTGCTATAACACCTTGGCCCGCAATGTGGAGGGCCTGGGCATATCTCCGCTCATAATGTTCTCGCTGACCGCCTTAACCCTGCCGCCCTCCGGCTTCATTCAAGCCGATATCCAGAAGCGCATCGGGCGCAAAGGCTCTTCGGTGCTGTCGCTGCTGCTCACGGGACTTTTCACAGCAGCCAGTGGAATAACGCTTTCCGTTTGGCAGAATCCCAGCGCCGTGCTCTTAATATCACTGATGTTGGCTTCCCGACTGGGCTTGTCAATCTGCCTGGGCTCGACCCTGCTGTTCTCCACGGAGCTAGTGCCCACCTGCGTACGATCCCGCGGCCTAAGCGTGGCGCACATGGCCGGCGCAGCGGCCTCCCTGCTCTCGCCCTACATTCTGCATCTGGGCACGTCCTACAGAGCCGGCCCTTCGATTATACTGTGTCTGCTGTTCCTAGTCGGTGGCTATTTCTGCTTGCTGCTGCCCGAGACGGAGAATCGGAAGCTGCCCATCACGTTGGCGGAGGGCGAGGAGTTTGGCAGAGGAGAGCGCATGTTTGATTTCCTAAGACATCCAAAGGCTGAGGAAACAGAAGCTGACACTCCTCTAAAGCAAACATCTTAATATGTTCAATTCCATATGGATCTGGTACGCCTCTGAGCGTCGGCAATTAATAATTTAAGCTGCGTCAGCTCATCAAAATATGTGAAGAATGTGAGAAGAGGGCACAGCTCAATGAGTATCGTACTTAAGAGCATCTGACCCTGTACTCAAGAGAAGAGCATCGCATCAAGACCCGCTTCTCGACCAACGGAAGAGCTGCTAAAGTATTAGAAAAACTCTTCTATTTAGCTGTTCAATAGGAATAAGTATCTTTAAGTCATTGCCATTATCAATTTGCATAATGTATACAATATTATATATTGGGCTCGCAAAACATGATTTCTGTTATGTAGGCAGCTGAATTCATTAACTAAATATCTAAATCAATAAGAAGATGCTGAATAGAATTACCGCATTTTAGCTATATTTGCATATTACGGATACTTATTTTAAAACATATAATAGAAATCGATTTACGAAAGAGAATGCACAAACTTTTACTTATAAAATATGTATATTTTTAGAAAATACACAGACATTGAGTAAATATTAAAAAAACACGTTTGTTTTTATACTCTCTTTATCTTTGGCTCTCTTTGCATAGCTTATTCACACGTCTTGTCTGCTTCCTGAACGCGTATAAGCATAATTATAAGAGTGTCTAACAGAGAGAGAGAGAGAGAGAGCGAGAGAGGGGGAGCATTTGTAGGCTATTCAACAGTTGCTCTGACCCATAGCATAAGTATACATTTTATGTACGTAAAAGTGCATATCATTCTTCAGACTAACTACTATAAATCTAGCGTCTAACAATATATTATATACTCACAAACGCACCATACACAAATCTTTCGCTCTTGATAAGCCCTCAGATACACTGTTTAGGCTGATGGAACTTTTAGATTTGTGTGTAATTAATTGACCATTGACTAGCTGTGCAGTGGGGCAGTTGGACTTCACGCCGCTGTTAATGCGAGGTGTATGGTTGAGCTTTTAAATGATAACTGTGTCTATATATTTGTGTATACAAACATGTGTCGTATGAATATGAAATGAGTTTTGGCATGCTAGTTGGCGCGGCGCTTCAGACAGACGCCGGTCTCTCTTTAGATTAAGGCGAATAAGTGGATTCACTTAAATAATAAAACATTTATTTCGTAATGGATAGAATGCTACACACACACACGGCACGCCAATGCGATGCGATAAGCAACCGAAGCAATCTTATCGGAGCCAAACTGAAACTGGAACTGCGGCCGAGCACTCTGTGCAAATCTGATGGCTGAGGGCCACAACTATATTCCGCTGGGCCGCATTCGGATTTCAGTCTTCATAGAATCTCTGGCCGAGCACAGTGAGAGCGCGTGCCGCAATGAATTTTGATAAAATTCTGGAAAAATGCGGCGACGCGGGAAGGTATCAGTATCTAATGCTGCTGCTGCTGGGCTATGTAGCATTCACCAGCACCGTGCACTACTATTCCCAGAACATAATTGGGTTCGTGCCACAGCACTGGTGCTATCACGATGACCTGGCGGATCGCAGTCATGAGGAGATCGCTGCCATTTATGCGCCCTTTGGCAACAAGGCGGCCTGCACGCGCCTCGACAAGATCGAGGTCCACGAAGGAATCTACAATGTGACCGTGAGCAGTCAGAGCTGTGAGCGCTGGATATACAATTATGACCATGGCTTTCGCAGCATGAATGCTGAGGTGAGTGAGCACACAAATCTCTAAGTAAAGCATTTCCCGAAATGATTATTTCGCAGCTCAATTGGGTCTGCGAGAATGCGTACAAAGCGCGCATTGGGCAGTCGCTCTTCTTTTTGGGGTCACTCTTGGGCACGTTTGCCTTTGGCATGCTGGGCGATCGGATTGGACGCGTGCGTGCCGTCATCTTGGCCAATCAGTGCGGCTTTGTGGGCGACTTTCTGACCACGTATGCCACGAATCTGACTCAATTCAGCGCGTTCCGCTGCATCTCTGGCCTGGCTGCAACAGCCAACTATTATCTGATGTTTATTCTGGGTAAGCACTGCGTATCTGCTCACCTTCTTTATCAGCTCTGCTCATCACTCTGTCTCTCTTCCGTGCCAGTGCTCGAGTTTCTTGCGCCAAAGCTTAGGAATTTGGCTATCAGCGGAACGCTCGGGCTGTGCTTCTGCCTGGGCGCGCTCGTCGCCCCTTGGTTATCAGTCTTAGCCGGCAATTGGCGCATCTACTTGACGTTCTCCGCGCTGCTACAGCTCATCGTGGCGCTCTTCTACTTCGTGGTCCAGGAGAGCGCGCAGTGGCTGATCACGCGCAACAACGTCGAGGGCGCCATTGCCAGATTGAAGCTCATTGCCCATTTCAATGGCCGCCAGGTGCCCTCCGCTGACTTTGAGGCATTTCGGCAGCAGTGCGCCGCCAAGCGCAAGCATGACAGTGAACAGAAGAAGGCCAAGCTCTTCGACCTGATGCGCACTCCACGTCTGCGCAAGACTGTGCTCATTGTTATCGTCACCTTGTGAGTTGCTCTTGGTCAAGGGGAAATTGCAGCTTTTATTCATTAAGCTAACATATTTCCGCAGCATGCTGATATCCCTGAGCTTCAACACCATCTCAAGGAATGTGGAGGGCCTGGGCATGTCGCCATTTGTGGTTTTTTCGTTGTTTGCCTTGGTCGTGCCGCCCTCTGGCCTTCTGCAGGGCCTCTTGCAGAGTCGCCTGGGCCGTAAGGCCACCTGCTTTGTGGCCTTGGTGTGTACTAGTCTGCTGGCCTGCGCCTTGGGCGTTTGTCTCTCCTTCGAAAGCGTCCAGTTAAATGCCAGCCTGCTGCTGGCCTTTGCGATGCCCACAAGACTGGGCATCTCGGTATGCTACACGACCTTCTCGCAGTACTCGTCCGAGCTGTTGCCCACGTGTGTGCGCTCCCGTGGCATAGCCACGGCCCACTTGGCCGCTGCAGCAGCCTCAGTTACCTCCCCTTATCTAATACATCTGGGCACCAAGCTGCCCGCAGGCCCATCGTTCATTCTGACCGTGTTGCTGCTGACTGCGGCGCTGTGCACGCTGCTCCTGCCAGAAACGAACAATAGGTGAGTGGGCCGAGTATATAGTAAGTGGTTAAAAGCTATAACTTTTGCGTTCTCTAGGCAGCTGCCCATTACGCTGGAGGATGGCGAGGCCTTCGGCAAGGGCGAGTCTATGTTGTCCTTCGATTGCTGGCGAGCACGGGACGACGATGTGCTGAAACAACCCGCTGAGGAGCTTAAGCTGAACGCACTGAATGGTGCGCGTCGAAATACTTCACCGGCAGCGGAAGCGGAAGGTGTAGCGGAAGCGGATGCGGAAGCGTAAACTAGCCCACTCGCCACCCTGTACATATACATATACTATATATTATACATTTAAATATCTAATATGCCAAAGTATGATAGATCAAACACACATTTTAGTTCCGAAAGTTGTCAGTAGATGAGAAATTTATTTGATTGATTTTGGGTCACAGTATTCAACATAAAGTTAATTTATATATATAGAGACTTGTTTGTATATGTAAACATTGTAATCCTGTCGTGATTGCTTACATAAGTATAAGTAAAGTGTACATAGGGCATGTACTCGTAAAGGGGTATGTAAACATTCGCATTTAACTTCATATATGTAATAAATGTAACGGTTTCAATTTTAAAGATTTTTTTGTGTTTTTTCATATTTTTTCTTGCGTTTTGCATTTTATTTAAGAGCTAGAGAAAGTCTTACAAAGTACAAAATAGATTTTGCTTAGCCCTGTTTGAAACTCTCATTGGAAAAACATATAAAGTCGGGGCATTTGGATCCTTAACTTAAGTCTAGGCGTAATATAGAGGACAGAGAAATATATACTTGCGAAAATGTGTTTACGTTTCTCTTGAATATTTTTGGGTGCCAACATAGGCATTTCCTTAAGTGGATCTTCAAATAACCATTCAATTCATTACTAATTCGAAACATGCCCCAATCGTCCCTTCCTTCAATTTGCATGCTTCCCCAAAAATTTTGTTGTCTGTGCACAAACTACATATCCTATAACAAATTCTCATTCAAAATGAATGTTTGACCTCAACGAACCCAAAGAAATTCCTTTCGTATTTCTAACTCTGGTATCTTGAATACCCCTAACTCCAGCCAATATTAAAGTACCACTTAAAGTATTTTCGATCACATCAGTTTCAGGAACGGAACAAAACTGTGCTAACGTCCATATCCCGACTCTGCATGATAAATTAGATAACACTAATTTGTGTTGCGTGTATGCCACAAAACTATTTTTCCGTTTCTTTTGTATATTAACACAACATATGTTAGGCGCTTAGCCTATTATATATATTATATATATGTATGATTGATTCTTTCAAATTTTCTTAGATCTTAAATGCTAGACTTGAGCACTCTTTGCAATTGCTGTCAAATAGTACATAAATATTTCATGATATACATAATTTTAAGGTGTGTTTCTTTTCGGCAATCAAGCAGAGACCTAATCTCATCAGATCTGTCGAAAGAATTTCGCGATTCGGTAAGTTAATGCCACGTCTTAGGCCTGTCATATAACAGTTTGCATTTCGCTTAATACTAAATTTCCTTTTGCTACTCCTTTATTGTATATATATATACTATATATATGTATGTATAGGTGTATATAACTGACTATGTAATCTCATAATATGAGTATATATGTTGTAGGATTGTATTATAAATATACCATTTAATAAACTCTAGTTCACAATAGCTCAGTTTGAATCCAAAAAATGCGTAAACAGTAAAAAGGTAAAAAGATTTCTCATGATTTTTTGGATACTCCGGAGTAAATATGAGGAGTTAATAGCACCATGCGAGTGAGTTGAGTGTGAAGTAGTCGAGTAGTCGAATAGTCGAAGAGTCATAGAATGTACATAGCTATAAATTGTTAAAACACAATTCGCAGTTTACATATGTGCTTAACTTAAGTTGAGTTTCGGTTAGATTTAAAGTTAGAGTAGGGCTGATCTTCTGGCCTGCCTTGGCAGCCAGGGATGAAGTAAAAAAATATATAGATATATTGTAAGCACTACATTGAACATTCGAGTTGGAAAACAAACTACTTGTGTGTAAACATAGTATTAACTATTTGCTGTCAACAATTTAGTATTTTTTCTTTCATTTTTTAAAACTATTTTTAAATGTTTTTATTTTTTTCTTCTTTTTTTTTTTAATTTTTCGCTTGCATTGCTAACCAGCAACAATTATTTTCAGGAGTTTTGTAAGTAAGTTTTATTCATCTATAATATGCCACTAAATACCTTTTATTTCATTTAAATTTTTTGTCGCAATTTTTGCTGCTTATTGTTTGATTTTATATCATGTGATGTTGTTGATGTTGATAAATCGTAATACCCACACTTTAAATATATAAATATCTCAATATTTTATCATAGCAAACCGTTAAATCCCTGTGGGTACTTTATCATCCAATTTCGCATGTGTGTGAATGTGTGTGTGTGTGTTTCGAAAACATTGAGTATAAAAGACAAGCGGTATTTAGGCAACGAGTGATTCAGCAATTTTTTTTATCAAAAAACATTTTCTATAAATTTACTTTTTTTTTGGATTTTGTTTTGTTTTTTTTTTTTAAGTATCATTCAACGTTATTTATTTGTATGCATGTAGGTTTTTTCAATGTAAACTTACACAAAAAGCATTCATAAGATTCGTTTTGTTTTCTATATTAAATTTAATTTTTCATCATTTATAGTGTATATATATGTATATATATAGATATATATTTCCAACAAATTTGTAGTTTAATGGAACGCCTTAAGGAGCTGCCTCGTAGTATTTCACATATATGTGTATATATGCATTTATGTATATTGTGAATATAAAAGTACCACAACAAATAGATTTTTAGCAACAAGAGGTTGGTTGGAGGGAGAGTGACATATAGATTGTATTTATATATTTTTATTCATTTATGTTTTCCATAGTATATATAGTGTATATATTTCCATTTTGGCGGCTATTTATTTGAGTTCTGGTGGGTATCTAATGAAGTAGTTGGGTATCCATATGGTATAATGAAGCTTAGCTGAGTTGGTTTATTTAGTTGCACTGTGCTTGCGATATGCTTGAAGTCTGGATTGATATAGTAAATGCATATGTATATGTTCATGTATATAAATATGTATGCATGTAGTGTTACGGTTGCTTAAGAGCTAGAGCTAGTGTTGGAAAACGAAAACAGTTGTAGAAACGAAAACAAAAAGTTGCATTTACAAAAACGTTTTTACTTGTATTTTTCGATTATTTCTTTTTCTGATAGGTACTAGTACATATTATGTATTACATAGCTTAGAGTTTATGTCGGTTTAGTTATTATCGTAGATTCAATGCATACAGTATGCAAAATTGCAAATTCCATTTGTTTTGGACAAAAAAATACACACACAAATGATTCTAAGTTAGCCTATATAGATATATATAAATATATATTTGTGTATATACACATATGCATATGTATATGGGCTAATCTGTCGACGTCCTCGACTTCATCATCGTCGTCTTACTGAGCAATCCACGTGTTTGCTATACAAGTTGTTGTAGCTTCTGGGATATGACCCTCTTAAGTTTAGTGCAATAATTTGATAACACATTTCTTGTTAGTTTTGCTTGTTGGGTTTCGTGTTTGAACATTGTGCTGCTTAGACTACGTAAACAATACAGATAAATTGCAGCGTCATCTCTACTGCTAATGCTAATGCTGATGCCTGGCCATCAGCCAGACAAAACATGTTGATGTGTGTATGCCTGACTGCCATATATTCGAGTATTGGAAATCATTCTATATCTTACTTACTTGCAAATCAAACTTCAATCATACAATCAATCAATTGGCAAACGAATCGCTCCGCTTCGAATCGAATCATGAATTTCATTCATGCTTAACTTTCTAGTAATGCTTGTCATCGTACCCTATTATGTAATTCCTATTACATTATCAATACAATTCAACACAATTCAAATACAAATTCAAATTCAAATACAAATACAAATACAAATACAAATACAAATACAATGCAAATACAAATACAGTTGATGTATTCGTAAGCCATGGGAGAAAACTGGTGACTGCCACATTATAGTGTATGTATATGTGTGTTTGCGTGTGTGTGAGTGCGAGTGTGGGTGTGGCTAGGCAATAAATTACTACTGTGCAAATTGTGACGGGAACTGTGCCTATGGCAATGTCGTGCGTATGCCATCCAAGCTGGAGCGTAGCACTAGGCTGCCCTCGACCCAGAAGTTGGGCCGGTCCAGCATATTCTGCCAGAGCGATAGCTCCTTGCCGGTGGCATCCATCCAATCCACCGGGCGGCCATAGCTGCGACCTGTTAAGAGTAGAAACGTAAGCTGCAAATTCTTGTGGCTCAGCAGTTGACTACTCTCACCTGAGCCCATGGAGAAACGTATGCCGCCCACAAACTCATTGCTGGCCAGGCGATCGTGGTCCCAAACGGTCAGCTCCAGAGCACGCTCCGACAAATCCTTTAGGGAGACGTCCTCGTAGACAAACGTATAATTCCAGGTGGGGTGTAAAGTGCGCTTCACCACCGGTGTCTTCTGCTTCGAGCTGCGCGTGCGATCAGGTAGCAGGTAGCTAAAGGATACAAAGGATTAGAGGGGACTTCGGGTAGTCTTCACTGCGGCACACTCACCTCTTGCAGAAGGCATCACAGGTGCCATTGGTCTTGATGGGACTCAAGTGCTTGGCCTCCTTGACCAGCACATGCAGCTGTCCGCCCTTAGCGCTGCGATCGGACTTGGAAGTCACGGACTTAATGCTGCCTCCGAACTTGCGCAGATTCGATGAGCTGCCTGTGAGGCTGGAGCCACGCGAGAATATCGAAGACTTGAGACTCTCTGGCGGAATGTATTTCAGGCCTACAACAATATCGCCGCGATAGGTGGCCACATCGTCAAATGGCTCGCTCTACAGAAGAGAATCGATTATAGTTGGGGAAATGATATACATCCGCGAGGTCTACTTACGCGCTCCTGCAGCAAGTACCACTGCGACTGGGGATTGTCAAAGAGACGTCCTTGCAGGTTCACGCTGACCTCGCCCAGGAAGTCGTTGCGTCCGAACATGTCTGAGTGCCATACGGTCAACCACAAGGTTTTCGACTCCAAGCTGGAGATGGATGTGTGGAAGCGAAGCGTCTCATCAAAGATGGGATTCAGCGTGTGCTTCTTGACTTTGGTCTTGCGCTTGCCAGCCTTCGATTTATCTGGTAGCAAATAAACCTGCAAAGAGCACGAAGAATTTTAGATCTGGATTTCGCCTGGGGACTGACTATGCTGGAGTTTTGGTAGTTACCTTGACATAGGGATCGCTGCGATTGCGTTTGGCGTCGACAGCAGCCAAGTCCTTGCACCGCACCACGTGGATCTCCAAGGCGCCGAGCTTATAGTTGTACTGCATGCCGAACTCCACCTGGCCCTTGACCACTACAGTGCCATAGCGACCCTCGCCGGCGCCCGAATAGACACTGGCCATGGACTCCGAGCGAACCTGTTCGAACAGAGAGGATAAGAGCTGCACAGGACTCCTTCTTGCAATAGCAGCTGTACTTACGCCTAGGGAGCTGAGGCTGCTGCGATTCTGGTGCATGGCAACCAGACGATCGATGTCCTCATCCGACTGGGGCGGCCATGTTTCGCTCGAGGCACGCGACTGTATCGGACTGGACGCAGCGGCATCCGGATTGCGTTGTCCAATAACCGGCGATTGGCTGAGCTCATCGGCAGCTGCTTTGGCTTCCTCTGTGGATAAAAAAAATAAATAAATGGTTTTTAGACATTTCCTCAATTACAATTAACGAGCCAGTCAACAGACACACACACTCTGGAAGCACTCTAGCACACACTCTCGATATGATTGAGTAGAAAACGAAATAATGATTCATTGGAAAGCGAGCGTCAGTTGCATGCAACAGGCAGGTGGGGCAGGCAGATGAGGCTGTGCCGCCTACCTTGCACCTTCTGAAACGTCACATGGAGCGGCGTGCGGCGTTGCAAGTTAAGCGAGAGCCGCAGCCCAGCATCAGCAGCAGCAGCAGCAGTCCCTGCACCTGGCCCATCCTCCTCGAGCGTCTCAAGGAAACGATCCGAGTTGGAGCGCAAGCTGTCGTCCCAGGTCCAAACGCGACGCTTGATCTGCGCCTGGCTGATGGATGGCAGCAACTGCTGCTGCTGCTGCTGCTGGGGCTGGGGTGGGGCACTGCTGCTGCGCTCTAGGCTAGCCGCTGCCCTCTCTTCTGTTGCCTGATTAAAGGCTGTCTCAGCCGTTTGCTCACTTTGCCTGCTGGCCACTGCCTCGCGCTGCTTCATCTCGAGAATGTAGGCTGCGACCTTGGCGTCAATGTCCTCCTCCTCCTCCTCGGAGTCATAGTGATAGCTGCCGACGCCCCCGCGCCGTCGGCCACAGCAGTTGCCCCAATGCAACCACGAGCTCCATTTCGATTTGGTGGCACCGCCGCTGCGCCAATAGTTCTTGTAGCTGCGTTGGCGTCGCCGTCGCCTGCGCCAGCGCCAGCACCAGCAGAGGCGCAGCCAGCGCCGCTTTGTCTGGCCAGTGGGCGTGGCTTGGGCTTGACTGCTGTTGCGCAAGCGATTGAGGGCAGCATATTGTATTTGGGCGGCAGCAGGATTGGTCTCCACGCCCGTTGCCGCTGGCTTAATGACTTTGCCATAGTTGTGCACACTCACAATGCCAGCTGTTGCCGGCCTCGATCTGGACGGACGCACAAACTCATTGTAGCCGGTGGCATCTTTGCGGGCTTTATTGTTCCCCCGCTTGCCAATTAAGCGCGTCACTTTTCTCATTATCGACGTTATAAGTTTTATAATTGAACGGATCGGCCATTAATTGGCGACTGTTTTGGGACTGCAAAAAGTCTTACGTCAACTTGTTGTCCACCCTGCATACAGCAAACTCAGCCTGAGCTGGGCGATGGCTCCGACTTGATTTGCAATGATTAATGCCTATATCTAGGTACTCATATAGTTTATTCAGCTATGACTATACCCCTCATTTGTACCTGACAATGCAGGGCATCTGCTAGTCAGCGCTTGCTTCGCTAGTTTCTGCTGCTCTAAAAAAGTTAATTGCATTTGCCAACAGCTGCTCAAATTGTCGCATTTATAGACTCAGAGTGAGTTCTGATAACCAACTGGGCGACGCGATAAGCAATCTGCAGCAAAAACAAAATGAATACAGAGAAGGGGAACTGTGAAAATTTGACACGTAATTGGGTTTAGAATTTTCAATGTGTGTTATCTGAAACACGAATATGTTGTGGCTGGCCAACGACTGGGAAGTGAATTCAAGGTGTTCGCTCTAGCTCAATTGAAATGATGGCAAATCGCACTTGAACTTGCCTCGGCCTTGAGTTGCGCCCGCAATTAGATACCCTCAGTCGGCTAATGGCCATAATGGGGCTATGAAATGCTCAGAATTGAAGGCTTGGCGAAGCAAACGACTTGCGAACAGCTAGGAAACTGGGTCACATAACGCCCCGAAAATAAATTATTATGAACTTTTTTCTATGGCTAAAAGTTTTTGTTGCCTGCTTGCTGTATATATTAATTTTCCTGAATGCAGTCACGATTTGCTGACAATGTTTTCATTTTAAAATATTTATATTTTATGGAACTTTTCATGGTTTCCGCTAGCCCGGCACACATAAGTGGGGCTAGCGCCAAAAGCGTTGGAAATCAACTTTAAATAATAAAAACGAAACGAAAATGAGAAAAAAACAAAACTAAACACTTTCACTTCGGCACAGCGAATTGTCGGACGTTTCGACTTATAGAGTCAGTGTAGAGGTATTTTCAAAAATGCGATTTCGATTTCGATTTCGGTTTTCGGTTTGGGGTTATAGAGCGCGTCGCGATCAAGTGCCGTTAAGCGTAGCGCTATAACTGAGCTCAGAAGAACTCGACCAGAACTCGAGAATTTCAGCGCAAATCTAAGTTTTATTCAATTATTGAAATATTGAACTCTTGCTGGGCAGAGGTCGGCATCTGTCGTAGCGCCAATGGAAGTGCAATTAACGAAATGATTCCAGACGCTGGCATCCAGCAAGTGCGACAGAGAGAGTTATACTTGATCTGCGCGTAAGGTTAATTTGATTACAAGCGCCACGAATAACGGGTGTGTCGTGCGGCCGCACAGGGTGTCCGCTCCACAGCCCCACACTCGCAGGGGCACGGACATTTCCGGAACAATAATCTCTTAATTAGTGCGAAATGGCTTGTGGCATGCTTCACTTGCCATTTAAATAAATATGCAAATAGTTTTAAGCGCTGCATTTAAAATGCCGGATGGTCAAACACTCTTCCGTGCACCGTGGCTGCACAGTGGTGCAGTCAACCAAGCACGAAACCCACTCGAAATTCTGTTGCCAGTGATGCCTGTTGGCTGTTCGCAGTTGGTGTCAACGCGGGTTCAAAAACATTCATTATTGTATGCAAAAAAGCAAATAATCGCATAGCAAACAGGAAATAAGCAGGCAAAACACTTCATCAACGTCAAGAGCTTAAATGATATTGTGCGCAGACACTGAGTGTACTTCAGCCCCAGCTGCAGATCCATTGAACCACTGGCCAAGCGAATAATTATGTATATTTTCTGGCTACAGTACCGAAAAAAATATCAAAATGATTTGGTTACACAAAGCTGTTTAAACAGCAAAACAAAACAGTTAAGCGTCAGTCGACATAGTTTATTTACATTAGAGATGAGCGCGTGACAAGCCACGCAATGGATGTTTTACTACCCAGAAGCCCTGCGGACCAGCTGAGCGGGCATTAGTCAAAGAGTGAGCCATCCACAAGCTAATCTGATTCACTATAGAAAGGTTTGCATTTAATCAGCTTATTTTCATCTGCTGCAACTGCGACTAAGTAGGATATTAGCTGTTGTTGTTCATAAGGATAAAGCTTGCTGTAAACATTTCAATTTAAATTTAAGGCACCAGAAAAGTGAATTACAATTCATAAGCTCGTTCAATTCTGCAGAATTTGTTTGGTTGCGTAATTTATGGGCGGAATATGAATTAATTTGTGGCGTGTAACAACACTTAGCATAATTATTCAAAAGCTCCATTGTGTGCATGGTGAAGCACTCACGCACCCATCCCTAGCGCTGACAACAATTGAAGCAGGGTTCAAAGCCCCGCCCGCGCGCCTGACACAAGGTTCGGGCCGGAGTACAAGTTCGAGTTTCATTGACCAAGCCGCAAAACAGCTTTATTTTTGGCCAACTAATAAATAGGTAAAACAAGCAACAACATACGCCCCCATCAAGCGGAACTGGCACCAGCAACAGTTGGCGCTGTGCGAAAATCGCTTTAACTTCGGCTGGCAGACAGCCAACGAGCTGAGCGCTTAATATGGATACAGTTAATTGACCTTGATTGAGTTGATTTTGGACAAAAGAGCCGCGAGCCTATCTATAGTTGGCCAAAAAGCAAAAAACAGCATCAAATTCTATTCTGCGGAGCAGTAGAGATGGGGAAAAGCAAAAAAGTCGAGGCCTGGAGCACAAATACAATTCAAAAACTGATCTCTGCTGCCAGAGAAAAATAGTTGGGAATACAAAAATCATAGAAATTCTATGTCAGTCAGTTACA
Source organism: Drosophila peninsularis (assembly GCA_035047485.1). NCBI lineage: Eukaryota > Metazoa > Arthropoda > Insecta > Diptera > Drosophilidae > Drosophila > Drosophila peninsularis. Next base: position 520,919 of record JAWNPN010000050.1, on the reverse strand, counting down.
ATTTTTTTAGAGTACAGAATGTAGTTGAAGAATTATAGTAAATTCTATAAATTATTTAAATTCATATAGATTATGAATATTTCATATATATATATTATGAATATTTCGACTCAACTGCAACCGACATAGATACATATAGAAGCTGTACGACTCTCAGCATAGGGCAAATGCATACCAGCAATAGGTCTAGGACAGTCTGTGCTTTGTATATATATATATAATATATAAAATATATAAAATATATGCAGTTGCTTGGTATATTATGTTCACCTTCGACACTCATATTTTTGAACTTCCAAGAACTTAAAAAAAAACTACAGTTGCATACAACTCTCTTTGCTCTATTTCACTCGCTAAGCTTAATCAAATTTCGAGCTATATTTCAGCTTGAGTAGTAGAAAGAGAGTTGGTAAAATCTTTAGCTATTGAGGCAAATGCTTTCCCCTTCTATAGTGGCTTGCGAACTCTGTTCAAATAAGTCAATTTATCATGCCTAAAGGCCTTTCCCTACAGAGGAATTTTCTCTGCTGAACGTGTCCAAATGTGGCGCCTCGTCGGCATTTCAGGCATGGCAGCACTTGGAGGCTAATCGCTATGTAAAAAGGTAAACATCTCGAAAATGCTAAGCATTTGCGGCATTTGAACCCTGTATGTCACCTTTTCTGTGTGTGTGTGTGTGTGGGTGTATTGTATCTGTCAGATAGTTTAGCGCAGGCTGTGGTAAACTCACCCGCTGACATGTTCAGGCGTTTGCGTGCATCACGTTTGGAGTAGAGGAACTGCTGCAGACCGCCGCCGAGCTTTTTGCCGTAGCTGCTGGAGGAGTTGGCGGAGCCAGCTCCAGCGCCGCTGCTGTTGGCGGCTGCTGCACGTGCGGCCAATCCCGGCGAACGGTACCGTGCGCTCTTGGCACTGCCCGTGGTTGAGGGCGTATAGTTGAGCGCGTTCTGCGATTTGGTGATGGGCGTGCTGGTGAAGGCCGCTCCCACCGAGGCCACCGAGCTGGTGGGCAGCCGTGGCAGCGAATTGGTGCTGGCCACTGGCACGCTGCCGGTCAGGCTGCGCGGCAGTGTGGAGCGATTGGCGCTAAACTGTGCCGACTGCCCCTCGTCGCTGGAATCCGTCTCGTAGATGGCATCGGGCACACTGGAACGGCGCACGTCCTTGGCGGAATCGGCGCAAGAGCTGGCCGACGATAGCCAAGGCTTGGCGGGCGACGCCTCTAGCTGATGATGGTGGGCATCGCCGCCGCCAATGCTGCCGCAGGAGCGCACACGGTCCAGCTGCTCGCGGCTTAGGCTCTGCTGGTGCTGGCTGAACAGCAGGTCGCCTGCAGATCGGCGCTTTGCCACAGCCAAAGCGGACGCAGACGACGAGTTGTCCCTGTCTAGCTGGCTCAGCTGGCTGAGCCTCGTTCTGGAGTCGCCATTAGCCAGTAATGCCGACTCAAAACTTCCGCGCCACGAGAAGCGCTCGTAATCGCTGGCCACGCCGCACTCCTCCCCGGCGTTGTCGCCGGCTCCTGTGCCCGCGGCCCCCGACTGCTGATGACCCGCCGTGCTGGCGGGCGTGTGTCCATGTGAGTGTTGTCCGGAGTTGGCTCCGCCATCGAGCAGCAGATCATGGGAACGGCTGCGCAGCTTGAGCTGCTTTAGCGGCAGCGCCTTCAGCTCCACCTCGTCCTCCTCATCCTCCGTTGTCGTCGCCGAGATCTTGGCCTGCGCGCGGCGACTGTGTCGCGTGGACATGGGCGTCTCATTGCCACTGCTCACCTCGTGCATCAGGGCCACCAGGCGGGTTCCAATGTGCTGCATGACCTTGGCAAACAGCTGCGGCGAGCGCTGATCCGTGCTGGTTGTGGACAAGCGATCCTCATCTGGCTCCACTGGCTTGGCGTTGCCACTGGGAGCTGCTTCGCTGGCCTCGCCTACTGCCACCTTGCTGAAGGAGGCCACCAGCTTTTGGTACACAAATGCCGTATCGCCGTTCAGCGCATGCGCCTCGTCCAGCAAGCCTCCGTCGCCTCGCACGCCCTCCTCGTCCACCTCGAACTTGTTGATTATCTGCTGGCAGCTGGCGGAGATTTGGGCCTTCAGCTGTCCCTTGTGCTCGGAGCCCTCCAAGTCGGAACTGGTGTAGTCGGAGGAGTCGTACGAATCCGACCAAGTGTCCTCGCTGCTCAGGTACTCCACTATTTCGCGCACCTGCTCATCGTTGATGCCCGGCACTGTCTTCATGAGGCGTGTCAGCTCATTCTCAAAGTAGGCCAGCTGCGCCGGCCGAGACTTGGCCGACTTGCAGGCCAGCCGGCGCACTGAGCTGGGCGTGCTTCCTGCACTCGGGCTCTGGGATTGGCTTTGGCTCTGGCTCTGGCTCTGCTGGGCATTGGCCGTGGCCACGATGAGCGTCTTGAAGAACTGACGCATTTTGGTCATCATCAGGTTGGTCTCCTCGTCAGAGCTCCAATTGTTGAAGCTGTCCTTGCGCACTAGGATGGAACTGCTTGCCCCACCCACAGCCGGCGGCTGCAATGTTATGCGTCGCGTTGCGCTGCCGGCAGCTCCAGCACTTGTGCTGGGCAGCTCCAGCTTGGGCAAACTGAGAGCGGCCGCTGTGGCCAGCGGTTCGCGGTCCTCGCTGATCTGGCCCAAAGCTGGCGTAGGAGACTTGCAGGGCTCGCAGTCGGGCGACTTTAATAGGTCGTCGTTGCTGCCCACAAAGCCGCTGTCGCGGCTATGGTGCTGCTGCTTTTTTGCCTGCGCTGTGCCTAGGCTGCTGGCATGCGAGTCGCCTCCGATGCCGCTTCCGGCCCCAGTTGCGCACACATCCGCCGCCTCGTGCAGCTTCTTTTCGTCCAGGGAGTCGTGACGCTTGCGCAGCTGCTTCTTGCGCTTAATGGTGTCCGAGGAGCTGCCGTCGGAGGCACGGTCCACTGCGCTTGCCATGTGCACGACGGTATCATCGCAGCCGGTCTCCGACTCGGACGTGTCCTCCGCAGCGCCAGCTGCTGTTGCCGTGGCATCCAGTGCATCGGCCTCTGGCAGCAGCAGATTATCCAGCGAGGAGTTGTGACTGCGCGGAGTGCCTCGGGCACGCACGAGTCGCTTGCGTCGCTGACTGGGACTGGGATGCCCCTCGCTGTCGCTGCCAACGCTGCCGCCACTCTCGTCGCTTTCGGCCTGCTTTTCGCCGGAGCCACTGAAGCCCATGAAGCCGGAAAGGAAATACTTCTCTAGGCGCGATGATGCCAGGTCGGCGGCGCTATTGGTGCCGTCCAGTAGCTGATCATCGTGGGGCAGCGAGTCCAGGCTCTCGGAGCACTCGGAACTAACCTCCGAGGCGGTGTCATCGCCACGCGTGTCTATGGAGCTCATGACCTTGCCGTCGCCCAGGCCGAAGAAGAAATACTTCTCCAGCTCTGAGGCGCTCAGTCGATGATGATGCTGCAGCGTGCGCATGCGTCTGCGCTCCGCCAGGTCCTCTTCCTCTTCCTCCTGCTCCAGCTCGTTATCGGCACGCATGGAGGCCACTTCGCTCTCCTCGCAGCTCTCCTCGACTATGGTGTGGAGCGTGAAGTCAATGGCCGATCGATTGTAGCCGCGCAGCTCCTCCTCGCGATCCATGTACATGATGCGCCCGCCGCCCAGCTCGCCATCCCCATCCGCATCCTCAGAGTCGGTGGCTGTCGGCGTGGTCGTCGCATTGCTAAAGTTTTCATCATCGTCGCCATCGCCGCGCTGACTGAGCTCCTCCACCCAGGAGTCATCATCGGCCAATCCATCTTCCAGCACGAGCTTCGGCCGCACACTCGGCTCGTTCAGGGAATCCACACTGTAAGAGTCACGCGACAATTCCCGTTCACTTGGCGTCGGCGTCACTGTCAACGGTTCCACTCTAAAATCGATGTCGCTGTTCAAACCGCGCAGCGCTCCGTGTGACTCATTGCCAAAGTTCTGGCCAAAGTGGTTGTTGCTGCCGCTGCTGCTGCTGCCAATCGCTGCCATTTCATAATCGTTGTCGTTACTCGTTGCTGTTGGGCTTTCATTGTCTTTTGTAATCATCACTAAACTGCGATATTTAGCTGAAAGTGAATTCTTGGGTGCAGCACTAGCTGTTGCTGTTGTTGTTGTCTCTGCTGCTGCTGCTGCTGCTGCTGGTGCAGTTGCAGGTGGCTCGTTGTTGATTTGCAGTTCTTGATGACTGCCAAATATTTTGTCGTATTCGTTTTCACAACTTTCAAACACACGCGACGATGCTTCACTCACATTCACATTCACTACGTCACAGTTGTTGCTGTTGTTGCTGCTGCTGCTGCTATGTTGGCCAACAACAAGAGCAGCATTGTTGCTGCTTTCTGTCTTTTGTGCTGCGAAATCGCCGTCATTATGACCAACGTTATTGTTGTTGTTGTTACTACTGCTATTATTATTGTTAGTATTGCTGCTGCTGCTGCTGTTGTTGTTGTTGTTAGTGTACAACGTTAGGCGCGCGTTTGGCTCTTCAACCGCAACGTTTAACATTTCATTTTCGACTGACTCCGCTGCCGTTCCCAATGCCGACTGCGACTTCACTTCGGCTGCGCAATCGGCTAGCTGAGCAACAGGTAGCGCACTCTCTTCACGCTCAGCAGCTGTCGCTCTCGCAGCTACCTGCTGCGGCTGCTGTTGTTGCTGTTGCTGTTGCTGTTGTGCTTCAGGTGCTTTACTCGTTATGCCGAGAGAGTGAGAGTTGAGCGAGTCCAACAAATCGTCGTTTATTTTGCATGCTTCGCTGGGTCTACCGCCGCCCGCAGCGTCGCCCGCTGCCATCGCCTGGGTTTGCACAGCTGTTCGCTCTACGATAGTCGCTGCTGTTGTTGTTGTTTGCTTGGCTGCTACTTTATTATCGCTGTTTGCTTTTACCTGCTGCTGCTGGCATGAAAACCCAAGAGTCGCTGCCTCTGTTGTCTCTGCTTCTTCTTCGCTTACATGTTTACCCTCAGCGTCGCTCGGTTCGCTTTGTTTCGCTGCTTCGCTTTCGTCATTAGAATTTACATTCACGCTTTTCTGGGAATGGCAACTGGTCAACGCGAGGGTTGCCGCTGCATGCGCCGCTGCCTCCCCCTGCCCTTTGTGTGCATTGCCTGAACACCCTTCTTCTAGCATTTGATTGCTGCATTCGGTTGGCTTCTGCTCTGCGTGGGCGGCAGCCGCAGCAGTGCTGTGCGTGGGCAGCAGATGATCCTCATTGATTTCGGCCACGCCGCGTCGCAGTCGCTGCAGCTTCAGCTCCAGCTGGGAGTTTTGCTTGTGCAGCGCCAGCAACCGATTCACGTCGTTGGAAATGCTGTGCAACTCGTCGCAAGCGGCCAGGACGGCGCTTAGCTCGAATGGCTGCTCAATGCTGCGCTCTAATTGCTCCTGCGGCTCCTGCTCCTCCGCGTCGACGTCTGGCAGAGCGCGAATCCCATGCAAGACGACGCCGCCGGCGTTGGCGTCGTCGTCGGTGCAGCCGCCCACAACAACAATGCAGTTGGCAAGCTCATCGCTTGAGTTGGCAATGCGGCGTTCACTTTCATCATCGTCATCATCATCGCTGGCATCACGTGCTGCTGCTGCGCCAATTGCTTGTTGGCCCTCCTCTGGGGCCGCCTCCTCCTCAGCCAATGCCTTCACGTAGTTGAGCACAATGCCGCAGTCGGTGCGCTCTGTGTCTGTGTCATTGTCTGATGAGTCTTCAAGATTCGCATCCGAGGAGGACAATGAATCACCCTCGGTGGACGAGCTGCGTCTGGCACGTGCCGCATGGCCCACCTGTCGGTTGACCACAAACACCTTGTTGAAGCGTCTACGCTTGGGCCGCCGGTCGGCCACAGTGCCGGTGTCATCTGAGTCGCACGACTCGGAGCTGGAGCTGCTGTTGCTGCTGGAGTCACTGCTGCTGCCCTCGGTGGTGCTGTGGTGCACCATCTGCATGGGCGCTGCTGCCGCCTGTGGCTCCAACTGCAGCTCCTCACCCACCTCTGCCCGCATGGCCAAGGCAACATCATAGCTGCGCTCAACCAATTTGCGTGGGCTGCGCTCATCTTCGGCTTCGCTGTTGCTGCTGCTGTTGCTGTTGCTGTTGCTGCTGCTGCTGCTGTTGGCGGCGTAGCTTTCGCTGCGCAAATAGCCAAATGCCGCCGACTCACTTGGCTCGTTCTCGGACATATTTCGTATGGGTTTTGTATTTATAAACCTATGCGAGGACAACGCCGAGCAGCTGCTTGAATTCTTTGCCAGTCGCGGCTCTAGTGGTTGCTGCTGCAATGGTTGCTCTCTAGGCGCAACGGCGGCAACAATCTCAACATTTTCGACTGCAGCTTGGCCGTCGCTGAAACGAGTTATTACCGCAGGAGTTGCCGCACTCAATGTGGCTCCGGTTGCTGTAGTTGCTGTTGTTGCTGTTGTTGTTGTTGTCGTTGCTGGTACTTGATTTTTATGTATATTTGCTTCGTCTGCTGCCTCCGCTGCTTCGTCGTCGGCGTTGTGGTTGCTACTCGCCAGGTAGGTTTGTCTTTCTGTTTCTGTGTTTTCTGTTTGTGTTTGCGTTTGTGTGCCTGGTGCTGGTGCTGTTGGTGCTGCTGCTGCTGCTGCTGCTGTCGCTAGTTGTCTGTTGTTTTGCACTGTTTCGCATAGGTTTTGGCATTTATTTGGCAGCTCGGCTGTCAATGTTGCTGCTGGCATTGCCTCGCTTTTATCAACATCAACATGTGCGCTAAATTTAACGCTGTTGTCGCAGTCGCAGTCGCTGCTTCTTTTATCATTCGCATTACACAATCTCAGTGCTGTTGTGGGCGTTGCGGCGACGTCAACATCGGCATCGGCATCGGCATCAGCACAGAGCGAGCGTCGCGTTTGTTGTTGTTCACCCGACGGCGTGCGCGGCAATACTAAACCTAAACTTGTTGGAGCTGGCTTGAAAGCCATTTGGCTGGCCAGTTGTTGTTGTTGTTGCTGTTGCTGTTTCTGCTGCTGGCGATGTTGTTGTTGGGCCAGACACAGACAGCCGGCTAATGTTTCCAGGCTACGACCTGCTGTGCCGTAGCCGGACGTTGTTGATGAAGACGTGGACGCAGTGGAGCAGAGCGACTGCGTCATCAGCGAGCCCAGCGAGGCGCTCAGCTCCGGCGCCGAGGACTTGAAGCCGCCACCCAATTGACGCGTTGTTGTGGGCAATTGCTGATAGCTCTTGCTTGTTGCCGGCGGTGTTGCATCGAACATGTTGCTGGCTGCGGCGAATTGCTGCGAATAAGCGACCATGGCGGCTGCAGCGGCGGCTGCGGCTGCTGCCTGCTGCTGCTGCTGTTGCTGCTGCTGCTGCTGCTGTTGCTGCGGCGAGCTGGGTGTGGAGGAGGCGGCTGCTGCCGCCTGCCACAGCTGCTGCAGTGAGGCAGCCAAGTGCTCGTCCTGCTCGAGCAGCGGTGCACCCGAGTGCTCCAGCTGCCAGTTGTGGTAGGCGGCCATCGGCACCGGTATGGGCACCGGCACAGGTATGGGCACGTATTGGGGCTGCTGGGCGGCGGTGGCCCCACTGCAGCCACTGCATCTGCTGTAGTGATGGTGGCTCTTGAGGAAGCGCGTCTTGATGCGCGCCTTCATGCTGAGCGGCAGCGAAGGCGTCGGCGGTGTCTGGTTCTGGTCGGAGCTGGTCTGGGAGCTGCTCTCGGCGTGCATGTGCAGCTCCTCGTCGGTGCCAGTGTCGCTCTCGCGTATCTTGGAGCAGTAGCTACGGAGCAGCTGCTGGCGACGCTGCAGCAAGGGCGAGTCGCTGTCGCTGGAGCGACGACGCAGGCGAGGCGGCGGCGTTGGCGTTGTGGACGCCATTGATCCGGCGTAAGCAATCATTGTTGTCGTCGTTGTTGTGGTGGCCGCAATCATCGACGGCTCAAAGTAATCCCAGTCGCAGTCCTCCACGTTGCTCACGATGCTGTGGCATTGGTGTGTGGATGTGCAGGAGGAACTGGACGCAGTATCCGTATCGTTGTCGTCCTCCTCCTCCTCCTCTTCCTCCTCTTTGCATGAGGACGATGAGTCCGAGTTTAGAAATACAAGCTTGAACTCATCCGCTTCGACACTGTACTGCGACTGACCCGACGCACCCGCGGCGCTGCACCTGAACTCCAACTCCGATGACGACGAGGTTTCCATGGCATCGCCGTTGCTGTCACCGGAAGCGCCAGCTGCCAGCTGCAACCCTGTGAATTAATAGGGTGGGTTTTTGGTTTTTTCTTTCGACTTTCGACGCAATTCGTTCGACGTTGACCAACACCACAGAATGACAATGGAAAATACTGGTTTGATACAGGTGAAATACGGGTTTCTTGTTAGCAAGTTTAATGGTTTTAGCACGGGTAACTAATGCACCATCAGCACCACCACCACCACCACCGATGTTTGCGTGGGTTAATTGGTATGTAGACTGAGTTTTATATTAGGTTAGACAATACGTGTTAAGTTTGTTGTTATTTACTTCTATGCACTATTTTAGGGTTATATGGGGTTGACATGGATTACGCATATTTGTAATGCTCCATAAAACTATATACTAGTATGGAAATTTATAATATAAGTATATATTCGTGTTGTGTATATTATAGCATAGTATAGAGTGTATTCACACGTTTTCCGCTTTTAGCCAATTTACGGTTAACGGTTGCTCAAGGAAAACAGTATCAAATTACTCATAAAGTACCTCCTAACACCTCTCTCCAACCTGCAGTGATGATTGATTGTCTATCCTTATCGGTATGAAAGTCAACGGCTCTTGTTTAACGGCTCCTATTTCGCACCTAAGCCAATATTTATAATAATCTTAAGGAAATGCCTTACATATTTGACTTTTCCTTTTCGCCATTTCGCATAGTTTGCCAAGTGCCTTTGTTTGTCTTCGGCTTTTTGTGTTGCCGAGGCAGCCGAAACAGGCCCCAAGTATTTGTGCTGCGTTTCCATCTATAAAGCTCGAGCTGAGCAATGTCTATGGTAGATTTGGCAAAGTGCTTTTAAGGCATCCTCCTCGAGCTCAGGCGATGGTCTTATTGTGTTTGCGCAAACAATACGTTGGGAAATGCATGCATGTTGCACAAGCCTGTGGCAGACACAAAGCAAATATTTGGCCGACGTTCGCTTTGGCTCGTTTTGAAAAGTGGTTTCCCCTCACTCACAGACTCACAGAGTCCCAGACTCGCTGCCTATCGGCCTCAGTTCCCCACTATCTGCTCATCCAGACCCACGCACAGGTGAACGCAATAAGATTAACGGTACACTTTTGACAGCTAGCCCCAAGAATGGGCAAAGCCCGTGTTCGCCTCCAAAGCGTGAGCGGCAATATCCTGCTTGTAGTTGTCGAATAAATTCGGGAACGATGTGCCGACCCGTGAATCGCAAACAAACAGCAAATTAAAACAAAACAAAGGACGCCAAAAGCGCTGCGGCAAAAAACTTCTATTGTTCAAAAATACGCACACATGCACACTCACCCACGCCCATGCGTGAGTGTGTGTGCATGTGTGTTTCAGTTGTGGGCGATTTATGAATTCGCTGCCATTCGTGTTACACTCAACAAAATTGCGAATGCTTTATGTAGAAAGTAAGCGACGAGTATTCTAAGAGCGCATAGGAGACTTTAACAGGACCATAACCTTACCATGACTGAAATATTTCTGATATCATTTACTAAAATATGTAAATCGAAAATTTCGTAGGTGCACGAACTGGATCACACTAAAAATGCCTTAAAGCAACATTGTCGCAGTGGACACATCCTGCATACATGTGCGCATTATTCAATTGCTTAAAAAATAATATTGCATACTTTTTGGCGGCAGCAGAAATTAGCTGGAATAGTGAGATAGTTCGGCGCAGTTTATTATTCAAGCATATCACATTTGTAAATGATTCGAGAGAACTGCTGTCCGACTTAAACTGTATTTTTTCCTGCTTAACCTGGAACATTCTTATATGTAATTACACCCAACTACTTAAGAGCACGAACAAAGCCAATGAGCGGGTAAAAGTGAGTGATAAAGGCAATAATGACCCACATCAAGTGCAGGACTTTCCCCATAGCCGCCCACCGCGCTACGTAATTAATTTGTGCGTAAAATTAGACGTAAAGTGAAACCCGGCGAAAACTTGGGTTAGACACAGGTCACCAGCACCGAGCAAATTATGCGACAAGCAGCTATACACACACACACACACATACATAGGCGAGTACAGACACACAAACTACATAATTTAATAATAGTTACTGGAGAAGCTGGTCATTAGCACTCACCTTCTTCGGCGGCCTTCTCCTTCTCCTTCTCCTTGCGTCGCTGCAGCACGACCTTCTTGAAGACAACGGCAGCCGCCTCCACTGCATTCTGAAGCTCCTGCTCACCCAAGGTGCTGGTGTGCTGCAAGGGGTTTTAAACATCAGTTGTAGTTGGGCTCGAGGGGGGAAATGGCTGGTGTGGGGCACACTTACTGCTGCGGCACCTGCTGTGTCATTGGCCTCATTGTTGGTCGCGTTGGGGTCTTTCTCAGTCGCCTTGGCTACGGCCGGCTCATCCTCCTTGGCTGGGACTGTGTTAACGGGAATTGTCGTTTTTTTCATGCGATTGGATAAGTCAGAGTTCTGGTGCTTAAGCAGTTCATGGAAGGAGTAGTGATGCTGTGGTACTCTACCTAAATAATGGTTAATGTGTCAACGGGGAGGGGAAGGTGCAAGTTTAATAAATCGGGTGATTGCATCTAACTACAGCTAACTAGCTACAGGTTTCTACTGCTGTGCGGGTGCACAAAGCAACTACTAGAAATCGTTAGCTTCCACTTACCCTCCTCGCCGCGACTGTTGCGACGGCGAGCCAGCGGTATCTTGGTGGCGCCACCGCGTGTCTTGTCTAGTATGTCGGCCAGGGGTCGCGGACTTGGTATTTTTGAGGCTTCCGTTTTCTTTGGTGGCTGCAAAAAGTTGAAATTAGTTAGCACGGTAATCCACAAAGGCCAAGTTAATACTCCTACCGTAGAGTCCTTTTCGGGATGGGAAAAGGAGCGCCGCGTGACGGGCTTGGGCGCTGTTTTGGCGCCCGAGTCCTCTGACACGGAACGCATTTGCTCCGGCTTGCGACGATCTGCGTTGCTGTCCATGGCGAGTGCCATGGCACCCACTGCGGGGCTCGTAACAGTTGGAACAGCTGCTACAGCTGCTGCTCCTTCGGATAGTCCCACTGCGTATTCCTCCTGTGGCTGGGGCAACTCCCTAGACTGTCGCCGTCGCATGCGATTGTGCATGAGTGGAGTGCGCGGCAGCACTGCTCCGCTGTGCGCCGCATGCATGTCGGAATAAAAGCCGGGCATGGGAGCCCCACCGCCGTAGCCAGCATCGCCGCCTGTTACCACATTCTCGGAGCCGTACATGGGCCGCGGTAGCGTGGGCTTGTAGGCAGCGTCGTCAGTGCCATCATTGTAGATGATGCGGGGCTCGCTGCTGAAGCCCGCGTTGTAGTTCTTCTCGTACTGCACCTCATCGGACTCCAGGAAGCTGGTGGCGCTGTTGCCGAAATAGTCCACGTACTCCGGTCGGGTCTCTAGCTCCTCGCTGACGTCGGGAAACGGGCAGAACTGTTGCTTCGCTTCGCCAAAGGTGCGCGAGCCGTGCTCCTGCTCCTTGAGGCAGTCTTGCCGCACCAGCCGGCTAGGCGAGCGGCTCTGCGAGCGCTGCGTTGTGGGGATTTCCGGCAGTAGCCGCCGACTCTCCACGTGCGTCTTGGTGCTATTCGAGTACTCCTCGTTGCTGTGGCTGCGCACCTTGATCATCTTGGAGTGCGGATCACGTGAGTGGTGTATATTGACGCTCTGGCTGCTCGAGTACTGCTCGCCGGCGGCGCTGGCCACGCTGCCGCCACTGCCCAGGTCTACGCCGCCCACAGTCGGCACGTTCTGCTGTGATAGAAACGGGCGCGGATTCTGCACGCTGGGAAACAGAAAGTTCTGCTTGGCCCGCGGGGAGATGGGCATAAATTTAGCCGGTGGCGTCTGGTGCACTGTAAGCGTGTTGCCGCTGTTGAAAGCTTCTGGATTTGGCAGCGTCTGCTGCCGCGTGAACTCCGGCGAGCGGCGGAACTGCGGCGACGTCTGTCGCTTGGGTGGCGATGTGGGCAACAGCTTGACGTGCTGATCGGGATTGGGCAATGTGGCCTGGCGCATCATACGCGGCTTACCGAAACTCTGGCTGTAATCCATCTCATCGCTGGCCATGCTTGACGCCTGCGACTCGTAGTTCAGGGGCGGCGGAGCTGCCGCTGTCACGACTGATGACGCCTGGTTGGCCGCAGCTGTAAGATTGGCTGTGTTGGGCAGCAGCTTGGTGCGATGGTAGTTGTTGCTCGGTGGCTCCGGGAAGGATGTCTGCCGCGTGAAGGGAGGATAGCGCTGCTCGCCTGGCGACCGCTCCGGAGAGCGGCTGTAGACGCGGTTCGGCGAGGTGGACATGTATATGCTGGGCGGCGGCTGGCATGGGTTCGCCGGCAGCGTCGACTGACGGCGCACCTGCAGCCGGTGGCTGTGCGTGGGTGGACTCGCAGCTGCCTCCAGCTGCGGCTGCTGCTGCTGTATCTGGATCTGGCTGTAATTGTCGCAGTCGGGCGCGATATTCATGTGGATGATGTCGTCACTGTTGTAGGCGCTCGGATAGAGCGGGTTCTTCTGTATCGAATGGGGCGAGGTGGGCGCCGTTAAGTTGGCCGAGTTGTAGTTAGCCAAGTTGGCACCGCTGCCACTCAGATTCGGATCGTTATTCAATGTGCTGGGTAGTGTGGATTGCCGTAGAACGCGACGCCCCAGCTGCCACTTGCTGCCAGTGATGGGCGTGGCACTGCCGCTATTATAATTGATGATGTGCGTCTGGCGCTGCTGTGGGGGCGCCTGATGCGGATGCTGCTGCTGCTGCTGCTGCAGTGGCAGTTGCTGGTGATGCTGCTGGTGCATCTGCTGATGCAGCGTGTGCTGATGCAATGTGGGATAGCTGCCCGAAGATTGGGCCTCGATCAAATGCTGTTGCTGCGGATATAAGTTGTCCGTGACGGGTTGCTGGGCATTCGGGTTATTCGGATCGTCCTCGGGATCTGTCAATGGGCACAGTTAATAGATGAACAAGTAGGGCGGAAGTGCACTTAGTGCCGCTAACTTACTTGAGATGGTCCAAGAGCGACGTATGCTTTTGCGCAGCACGTCGCTGGTGCTAAGATGATCGACAGCCTCGCAGGATGCGTAGGCTTCCTTTATCCACTCACCGCTGGCCGCTTGTAGCTCCCTGCAAGAGCAACAACAAGACCAATTCCATTTAAAAAACCAAAATACATCCGTTAGCATCGCACGATATTTGTACGTCTGCCTGTGTCAGCCACAGCCAACAAACTGACTGCGTGTCTGGCAAGAGCAACAACAAAAGTTGCTAAACTAAAACAACAGTGCAGCAAGCGAGTGAGCCTGACTTTGAAATACCCTAGCGCAGTTTTATTTACAAAGTGTGCTGCACGAAGAGCAGGTCTCCATCAATAGCATAAAGACATTCAGACTTGATTGAGGCGAAATAGAGTTCAGATAAAACATAAAACAGCTATACCCTGTATTGTAGTGGAGTGTAGGGTATAGCGTTGAACAAGACACCAACATGACGCAACAGCGTAATGACTATACAAGGCGGGTGGCTGCTCTGGAGGCGTCTCCGCTGAGGGCGCAGCCACTCGGAGACTGTCAGGCGTTTTTCTGCTCAGACTTTATGAACAAATTCCAATCAAAGACGCAGCCACTGACAGAGCCAGAGCTATCAATATATATATACATATATATATATACTATATTAGTCGTATATAGTAAAGCATGCGATATGTGTGCCTGGGCAACGCCTTCGGCAAAGTGAACGGGGGCGTGGTGCACATCTCGGCACACAGCAGCTGCAATGGCTGGCTGCGTTGACAGCTGGCTGCCATTTGGGAGGCGTCAATCTGGCTGACACCTGTGGGCGTTCCAGCATCTTGGCGAATTCTCAGCACGGAGCAGAGCTCCAAAAATTTACATACTAGTTGCCCTGCAGCTGCCGATGCTGCCGCTGCTGCCGCTTCTGCTGCTCTTACTGCGTTGGCCAACATTTAATTAGTTCAGAGTCTTGCGTCTGGCCTTGTTTATTTTGCTGTTGTTTTAACGACTTTTTCGGGGCTTGGCAATTAACACTGAACTCTGGGAGCGTGTGGGTCGTTTGCCAGCATCATCGCCAAGCTCGCAAAGACTTCAACACTTATTTCTACATTACAATCGCTTTTTTGTTTAGTTAACAAGACACAAGTTGAACTCTGCGCAACAGGGCGTATGTGTAATATTTGTTCATATGCTTTAGCAAAACTTTATTCAAGCTGCTCGAAACGAATCAGTCAGTCAGTTAATGTCGCCCACAAGTCCACAATTCTCAATAATTGAAATTAGCGTTGTTCTTGAATATAATAAATTAATTATGGCGCCCTCAAGGCGCTTCAGTTAATAAATATTTTTTCTTTTTCATGTATTTTCAGTGTCAACAACAGTTTAAAACTCATATTTTGGCGTAAGCAAAAAGAGCAGAATTTCATTGAATAATTTTATTATTTTAATCTCTGATTTAGCTGGCAGAAGCAGCCTGAGCTGTTTTCATTTAATTAATGCTATAATTGAATACATTTAACTAGAAATTTAAAAATTGTTGTTTAATGAGAAGTTTTCACAACTATTATTTAAAGTAAGAAAATTCATTCTGATAATTTGCTATTACACAGCAGCTTAAGACTTCTGTTAAAGCTACCTATATCAAGTATTAGTTATTCAAGAAAGGTGACCTTGAATACGTAGAGTTTTCTAATTATATTGCAGTGCTAGCCAATGAGCTTAGGCAGTTTGGATTGCCTGCAATGCTGTCAAGACAGAATTAAAATTTGAAGCAACAAAGAAACAATTTGTTGCAGCAGCTGGCAGCTGCAACATTGATGCTGTAACCAAATGAAAATTGAATATCAAATTTTGTTGTGAGCCCTGCGAAGAACAAAGGGATTCTAAATGTCGCTTTTGATTACAAAGTGCTCAAAAATGCAATCCAATCGAAACGTATCAAATGAAAGCAATGCAAAAACGAAGACCCTCACACATAGCAGTGTTCGAGCTGCAACGAGCGCAACCAAAAATACAGCTGAAATGTCACAAAATGTCGCCTCATAAATTATGCATCGCTTCAGCTGTCGGTGAGTGGGGCTATCGGTGAACCTTTTGGCAACTTGGGTGTCCGCATGCAAAGCCAGTTTATGGAATTTTATCTCTGTCCGCATCATGTGACATTTTCCGAGTGAACCGCACACAATTCGATGGCAACAATGAAACTTCACAGTTAGCTTCACGTATTTGCAGCGCAAGCAAAGAGAATACCCCTGGGTAGAGATACTTGACAGTTATCCTTGAGGCGTCCTGACAGCTCAAGCTTTTATTACTTGCATAGGCGTTATATATTACTTATTGTGCAGTAATTCTAACAACTGAAAGCCACATCCAAAGAGAGTATTTAACCAAAATGTTTTCACTTTTATATTCACATAATTTTTAATTTTGCATAGCATAGTTTTCAGGGCAAGTGCAACATAACTGTTAAGCATAATGCTTATATGTAACTATCAAAGTCAAGAGGTTAACCTCTAATAGCTTCGGGCAGGCACACATACAAATACATAAACACACAGATACCACATATATGGAATATTGTTAGTTAGTGTGCGTGTGTGTGGAACATAGAGTTTTGAGTATTTAGTTTAGATGTGTGTGTGACATAGAGAGAGACATAGAGAGAGAGAGGCAGAAAGGAAAAGAGAGACAGCAAGATAAAGAGAAAGAGTGAGAGAGAGAGAGAGAGAGAGAGAGAGACTTACAGTTGCTTATGGCATACAACGCACACCCAGTCCAATGCGTGATGGACTCGACAGGCTTTGCACACGCGCAGCTTGCAGACGCGACAGGGAGCGCCGCGGTTGGTGATGCGGCCCAGTTCGGTGGTGCAGCGGGCACAGTGGCGACTCGAGTCGTTGTGTAGATTTTTGTGGTTGTTGTGTTCAAGCTGTTGATGTTGTTGTTGTTCTAGCATTGTTTGCTGTTGTTGGTGAGGGTCTAATTCTTGTTGTTGTTCTTGTTGTTGTTGTTGTTGTTGTGTGGCATCGAGTGGCATTGGCTGTGACTGCGCTCCTGCTCCACCAACGACCTTGCACCTCAGCGCATACAATTCAGCGCGCAAGAGCCTGTTGTTGTTGTTGTTGTTATTGTGGGTGTTGTTCATAATGATGGTGTTGTTGTTAATGGTATGTTCGGGTTTGTTGGTAATGTTTGTTGTTGTAATTGTGGTTTGGTTGCGGGCCACGGAACGGGACATAACAAAATTACGCACAAACGTTATTTTAGTTAAATTGTTAGTTTAAAGTTAGTTGGAGAATTAAAAACACATTACAAAATGGGTTATATAACATTTTGCCATAAGTGGTTGCGGTGGTGGTGGTGGTGGTGTTGTTAGTGGTGGTTAAATAGAACGAGCGACAGAGCAATAGCAAAAAGTTGACAGCACATATGGTGTACAATGTGTGTGTGTGTGTGTGGGTGTGAGTGTGTGCGTGAGTGGGCGTGTCATTGTGTGTGTGTGTGTGAGCATGAAAACAACAGCACAAAAGTGGTTATTGATGAAAAGAGACAAAGAAAAAAGAACACACAAATAGTTTGTTATTAGTCGATCAAATTTAAAAGTTTCTTATTAAATTTCGTAACGGATTTCTGTTAAACGGTTCTCCGATGCAAACCAAAAATAATGAATACGAGTAGTTAGTAGTTAGGCACACAAATCACGCGATTAGCAAATGGTTTCTTGTTGTGCTGTGCTGGTTTAGTCAGGCAATTAAATGAGTGTTGAAATTGAGCCAAATTCCCATCGATGAAGCGAAAGGCAAATGCCGATGCAGTGCCCCTCAAATTAATCTAAGTGGGGTAAAGCTAAATATGACTCGAAGTGAACAGCGCGTAAAACAGGATTATGGAGATGATATAGATCTGCGTCTTGATATGAAATCCTCCAGACTGTAGCAGAATTTGGTTTTGAAATGATTCTTTTTAGTTGTATAATTAATTTATATTGTTATTGATAGTTAAAATTTCGAACAGAGGCAAGAGTGTATGTATGAAGTAAACGCATTTGTCTAAGCAGCACACCTGCTTAGCTATAATTCACCTTCTACTACTATAATGCGCCTTTCTTCTACCAACACACAGGATATAGCGTATAGCTTAATCCTTGGTAAAGTAAATAAAAGAGCTTAATTTTATTCAAAATAAAAGTTAGCTTCATAGCCAAGCAAGCCAATAAAGTTGCACAGGGTAGCAATGTCCCTGTTGGCTATTAAAAAAGAAAAAAAAGGTATGTGAAAACAAATGTTATTTAATCCAGTGGTCAAATGCCAGCTGGAGCTAGTTTTCAGTCTGAAAGCCATCATAAGTATGTAGTTATAGGCAACGCAATGCGAAGGACGCTTTCGACATGCAAAACCAAACCAAAATTGTGTATTAACTTTATGGCAAAGTCATAAAACACACAGAGTACAAGAAAGTAGCGAGTGAGAGAGAGAGAGAGAGAGAGAGAGAGAGAGAGAGAGAGAGAAAGGGGAGAGAGAGAGTCAGAGAGCGAGTGGGAACAACCACAGCATATGTGGTATATTGTTAATACATGTATCAGCGTAGCAGTCACGCAGTGGGCATAAAAAGCCAAACAGCATTTTCTGCCCTTGCGCAAATTATGCAGCAACACACAGCAGCAACACACAGCAGCAGCAGCAGCGGCAGCAGCAGCAACAATTTTTAATTATATTTTTTATCTGCATTCAAGCGTTGGTGCTGGCGCTGAGCGCGTGTATTTTATTAGTACTACAAAATCAACAAACGTCAAGCAGCCAGAACCACAAAAATGAGCACACACCCCTGCACACACACAAACACACACACACACACACACTTACATACATATATATAAACACACTGGCGCCCTCTACCGCAAGTCCCAGCAGAGTGGCGAGCGGCTTTCGCTGAGTTAAAGCATGTTGCATGCTGCTAGGGGCACTCATAGTGCGCACACCTGCTCAAACCACAGACTACACTCACTCACACACACACACACATACACACACACACTCACTCGCATGCTCACACACAAATGGTGCCTACATTCTGTGGCTCTTTTGGCATGTTTTATTGGTGGGGAGAACAGACGACGTCATGTTGCCGCTGCTAATGCTGAACTTTAGGCCAGCTTGTCGCCTGCAATAGTGGAGTATCGTTGTAATTGCCGTCGCGCTATGAATTAATAATCATAATAAGCCATTAAGTCGGCTCCTTTTAGCCAACAACAAGCATCATACAATGGCTGACCAAAGAGTGCTAAGCTTAATAGTCATAAATTTTCACCCAGCCTGATGGGCGGGCTCGTTCGGTCACGCGTTTATTACATTTTACTTTTTTTTTAATAACTGAATGTGTGGGTGTTTTCGGCTCTTGAGCCGGGCCTAAATAAATAGCTGAACGCATGTTTTTGATTGTACGCCCAGGGCTATGCAAACAACCCAACTAATTAAGCCGATGCTTATCCGTGGGCCTCAACTGTGCAGCTGCTGGGCCCAATCGAACACCTGTGAGGCAACCACAACCACAAGGAGCAGCCGCAGTAGCAGCAGCCAACAAATTGTTGCACCCTTTGATGTTGTGCGCTTCCAGCTGAAGCTAATTAGAGCTGAAAATTTGTGCCAACTGGAATTTGAACTGAATTTGTTGCGTATTCATTCATCAATTGAATCTAAACAAATTGCATGCAAATTAGTTGTGGATTTTCCCTCTAAGCTTCAGTTATAGATAACTCCATCTTAGTTTTGCGACTTACTTAGGCTTAGGTTCCACTTCGCAGCTGTAGTTGGCTTGTTTTAATCAGCTTAAATTCTGAATCGAACAGAATGAACAAAAGTTTAGTGAAATGGAAAACAAAGGACCAGGAAAGGAGCTTTGCCTAACTTAATTGAACTAAGCTACTTAAATTCATATACTTTATCCTCGGTCCAATATATACAAATATGTCCTTTGTTTTACTTTGTAGCCTGAACCGACCTATTCTTAAGCACTTCATACCAAACGGAGCAACTGAATTAAGTTAATATTCAAGCATTTCCTGCCAGCAGTCAAACTGTCAACAGCCACCAAAAATTTAAGAGTGGAAATGCTTGAAGCTCAAAAAATTTGAAAAGAAAATACGAACGACCATAATTCAGCTGCAGTTGCCAGCTGCTTGTCCATTAGATTTATGATTTTAATGATGCCAAGCGGAGCTGTTAGCCGCGGCTGCTGTAGTGTTGAAATGTGCCCTGCGCAGGACGTATACAGATAAATAATTACCATGCTAAATATGATTTGTCGAGGGCCGGCCGTGGCACGCCGTCCTCCGGAAGCTGTGGCAAGGACAAAGCTCGGAATATTTGAGAGTAATTTGCAACTAAATGGAATATGAGTTGAATCAGACACGCTGCATAAATAATAAACCGAAAGGCGACAGTAGAGAGAAGGAGTTGGCTCAATATCACATAAATAATTGATATCCTTTCTATTTATGGCGGATGCTCATTCTCAATCGCTGCTGCTTGTAGAGCATCTGCTGGTCGCCCCAAGCCAGTTGCAATACTCCTATCCGCCTCGTTGGTGCCTCGTGTCACCATTCTAACAGCCGCCGTGACAGCGCATTGGTTTCAAGGGTCTCCCGTTTCTTTCCGTTTCAGATAAAAACTTTTACAAAGGCTTTAGCGAGAGCGCGCGCCCGTTGCCATGGTTGGCGCTGAGCAGTGTGCTGCTGTGGCTCTTTAATTTAAATTTAGCCACAGTTGGCGACTCGAGCAGCGGATGCGGCTAACAGGACGGTGGCACACATCAAATACATTATTAGTTTTAATTAATTTTAAATTTGCATGCGAGCGGGCACAGGGCCCTTTGAGCAGCCGAGTTGCATGTCGCTCGACAAAAACTAAAGTGAGCTTCCGGTGCATGCCCATGGAGTGCGAGCTAAATTAAATTAAATATAAACTTTATGTCAAGGCCAACAATAAACAGCCTAAACACACATTTACGCCTCCCTGTGTGTGTGTGTGTGTGTTTGTGTGTTGCGCCTTGTTGGCCACAATCAAACTTCGATTCGACAATGATAAACGCTGGGAGCAGCTTGACAAGGGTTGCGCTGCGGCCGCCTCGTCCGACATTTGCATAATTATAACCAACTGCTCTGCCTGCCACAAGGGACTGGCGCTGCCCTTTGGGTTTCGCATATGCAAAGCCTCCCATTAACTGGCCCGTTTTGCGTAAATGAATATCGTTGGCATTTAGTTTATGCTGTCCGGCAACTATTAGCTTAGCCTATGACTGTCGTGCCTAATTGTTGCCAATGTGTCATGTAGCATGTGGCATGCGGCGTCTGGCATGTGGCATGCGTAGCCCAACAGGCTTGTGTAACACATAAAGCCGAAGCAAAAGATAATTGTATATTATTAGTGCAAAGCGTACGAATGTGTGGAACTATTTGATTCTCAGCAGTGGCTGTTATTATAGCTCTAATTGAGCCACATCCTGCCAATCGATACCGGGAATTAATTACACTTCCACTCTTTTATTTTGTTAGCAATGAGCGAGCTCGGCTTGATAGAATTCAATTTAGTCGAGTTTTTGTTTTTCTGCACTGCGGCAGCGGCGGCGTATGCGTAATATGCATGAGCTCCATTACGCATACGACAGGTGCGCTGCATGCAGACAAATTCAGATGCATAGCAATCGACTGACTGTTGCACAGATACATGCATAATTCGGCCACAATTTGACATACTCTCAAAAACAACAACTCGTGCGCATATAAACAAAAAAACCCCTCAACTGGTGGGCATAAATATTTTTGTGGTCACAGCGTAAAATGCTGAAGATTGCCATTTGCACATTGTTCCACGTGCCTCCGGCTGGAAGCGACGGCAATGAAATATGACCGCCATATACAGATAATAAAGTAACAGAGACAGCTGCCGCAATGTTACACACAGCAGAAGAAAGACGCCACAACGGGGCAGCCTGCTGCCCTCAGCCTTATGTTTACTGCTCGCCACAAGGTTGTTACTTTTCTCACAATTCTGACAGTTGCCAAAGCATCGCCGACTAAAGTGGCTGCTAGAAAATTGTGTCATTTGTTGCTGTTAACCAAACAGGTCAGCAGCAGCCATGTCGGCAGCAGCACCTGTTACTCTCCCAACTTCTGGTGCCAGCCTGGAACACGAAAATAAATCCACTGAGCTAAGCCGTAGGAATTGCAAAGCATTTATTACTTAATAAACGTTGGCCCGCATAGCTAAGTCGAGCCCCCGAAGGGACAACGGCTAGCGAAGCAAATTGAATAAGGCGCAGCGTCTACAACAACAACAACAACAAAAAGGGAGACAACTTTGTATTAGGGGCTTTTAAGGGTTGCCATTTATTTGGGGCTCAAAAGTGTTTCTGTTATGTCTGCTTTTTACAGCTCTTAGCTGAGCCATTCGTGCGTTAAATTACAGCCCAACAAGACGCCGCCCGCTTGCCCCACAGATTTTTACCTTTGGCGCCAAAATCAAACAAATCGCCAATTTGTACTTTCATGTACTTTGCTGTGCGCTCAACGGTGAACGGCAACAACATGGGCTGCGCGGGGCCCAGCAAACTTCATTGGCAGTTGGCGAGCGCGCAGCGGAAATGGCTTGGCAGCCATTTTAAGCGCTGGCTAAATAACAGTTAATCGACATTGCACTGCTTGTCAGGGTTGTCATTGAAGCCATGATTGCCGCAATAGTCGCTGTTGCTCTTGTTGTTGTGCCTGTGCTTTGATTGCTAAGCATTGTTTTGCTTGGCAGTTTCAACAGTTTGTCCATTCGTCCATTTATCCAGCCGTCCGCTTATTGGCTTGTTTATTTATTTGCTTGGCTTTGCGCGCGCCCTTTTTCCAGAGTGAACAAAATGCTCGCTGTGTACAGAAGGTCGCTTAGCTTCTGCAAACACTTACAGCAGTCGAGTGCTTAAGGATACATCTGTCGATGTCGATGTAAGCGTATCTAGAGTGCGGTCTGGCGTACTTAACATTTTTAGTTTGATTTTATTATCATTTTGCTATTTTAATTGGCCAACAAACACGGTCGACTGCAGCTATCGACAAGACTGACGACTTCTGACAGCAATTTGTTGCCATAGCGAAACTCTTATGGGTCTTGGATCAAGGTGCCAACGGCCTTTCTATTGATCTAAATTCTAATTTGGCATTGCCTTTAATTTGAGCTGCCTGTAATTGTGCCCCGTAGCCATTAGACACTTGAAAGTTGACAGTTTCCGGTCTGGAAAGAATGTAGTAAATATATTTTACAACGCTGTACAAGCACTGCTTACTGGGTCAAGTATAAAGAGGCCATCAATCAGGAAAGTTGTTTAGCCTTTCCGGGCCATTGGCTATCAATCAGCTTAGCCCGCCCTAAAGTACAGACACCGAATGTCAAGCTATGCAAATTGCTATAGAATTGAAATATCAATTTGACGCTTTGGGGTAATTTACATTCAATGGGCACTGTACTACATTAAATCACCAGCCACAGCGACAGTCACTGACCTGGCCAGCCCGGTGGGAATGCCTGTTACAGTATTTTATGCTGCCCCCTCAAGCAGGTGAGTGGGCCGTGCGCATGTGTTGGAAAAACACATGTTTCTAGCCATATTTCGATATGAATATTTCATAAATCCCGCATGCAAACTAAACAAAATCAATACCAGGTAGAAACGCGTATGCGTATGCGTATGCCTCTGAATATTTCAAAAGGAATAAAAACCAAAAATATATGCGCATAATACATACATACAATGTAGATAGATATATTGGAATTCTCAAAGATATATATACACGCACACGTGCTGGTCAAAGTTCCCTGGGGCCACAAACGAAAAAGCTGGGAAATAAATAAACTAAACTTTGAAAATTTGTTCACTTCTGTGTCTCTATCTAATATCTAAGCGCAGCCCTCGGAGGCAACACTTTAACAATATCTCTCGCTCTGTGTTAATATTCAAATTGAAAGGGCGTGGAAATCAAATAGCTGTCGGGACCAACAAAAAGGGACTGCGACTCGGACCTGGACTTGGACGTGGATGCCGCTCCGCGCTAAGCGATTGTCATTGGGATGAAAGTCACGTAAATTTGTGCTCTTTTTTTGGCAAAAGTTATGGTTACATTAGAAGGGCTTAGCCCAAATAGATTCCAAAGCGCATAAAGAAACCTGACACAAAAAAATATATACGTATATAAAATAAAAGTTGGAGGAAAAGTCAAAAGCCAAAATCGTAACAAAATTACAATTTGTACTCTGGGCGAAGTCAGTAACTTTTTGTTGAGCTAACCACTGGACCCTCTCGCATTTTCCAGACGAGAGCATCGGAAAATTTGACTCGCTGACTGCACTGAAAGAGCAAAATTATTACAATATAAATTAATGGCTGGCGTGTGCAGCAAAATCGCCAAGGCGTGGCTGCTTGACTGACTGGAAAAAAGAGAGAAGAGGTGCCGAGCAGGGGGCCGGGGCAACAAAAATCGCACCTAAAAGTTTTCATTTCGTACTGCTTGACCCAAGTGTAGACGGCCCGCAAATCAAGCCGCCACAGCAACACTGACGAATGTGCCCCGAAGGCGAGGGGGACAAGTTGTACGTGCGTAAATTGGCGAGTTGGCCAAAAAGGTTGTTGACTTATTGCCGGCACTGTCGCGCGCGCCATGGCTATAACTGTTCAGCATATACCCACACCAACAACAACACTATTATTTATAATTATTTTATTTTTTGGCCATGCTAGGCCAGGCGAGTGCCGTTGCCTGGTCAGTTAGCATTCCCGTTGCCACTTCCTGTGGCAAGCGTGACAATGTTCAATTACAGCTGCACTTCAGAATTTTAAGTAATTGAAGGCGGCGCAGCGCACACGCTAGCTCAGCCCGCGCTGCCTCCACCCACAATAAGCCATTTAATTATGTAATGCCCCGAAAATTTATGGCCCAGTCTACTTTGAGCAATTGCGTTAACATTTTCACGCTTTTCACGATACCCGAAAATGCTCCACGAATTGATAACACCGGGCGAGCGAAGAGCCCCATTGACAGTCGTGAAAGCGCTCATTAGATTAATCTAGAAAGTGAGCTGCTAATGAGATAGCGTTAATTAAGTCTCCAATCAGCCAAACGCGATCAATTTCTGACGAAAACATCAGCCAAGTCGCATGGCTGTGTGACGGATTGTAAAACTGCGCGAGAAATCTCTTTGCGTATTCAGAATGCCATCGCAGCTGAGAGGCAACTTCGTGGGTATCGAGAGATACGTGGGTGGGCAAAGTACACATGTGTGTGTGCACAGTCGCATATATATCGAGGTCTACCGTTAGCTGTGTGTGCCAGTTCGCTGGGTTGTAGCGAGGCGCTTGCCATTTTTGTTTTATGTCTCCAGTTTGGCTGGGCCATAAACTTTATAGCGAAAACTTAATTCAATTTCAGCCATGTGTCAATCAACAGCTGCATTTAAGTGGAAAATTATGTGCAGCCAAACGCAGGGCTGGCCAGGCATCTAGCTAAGTGCCAGCCGATGCTGCCACACACATATTTTAAACAATTTCATTACAGCGTAATTGCACTCATATTCATATGTAGCTATTCTGCTGTGGCTTTTACAATAATTACTTTTTTATGCATGCTACACGCATGCAAATTATCAATTAATTTTATCATTGTTCAACTGAAAAAACCTTTGATATTAAACGAAAATGCTTTAACATCAAAACTTTAAATTTAATTAAATAATAAATCATAATTCCTCAGCTTGTTAATAATGTATTAATCCTTCAATATCATCAGCTCAGCTTATATATAACTTATATATAAACATAGCTATATACATACATACTTGCATGCACGTAATATAATTAAACTAAAACCTCTTAGTTGCACTTGAATTCATAAGAATCACTGAGTAGAACTCTATTCATATGTTCGTGAGAGCAAGGTAGAATAATCTAAATGCTTAAAAAGAGTCGATCGGTCAGCAGTTGATTGGCTGCGCTCAGCTTCTTATGGACGGCGAAGCACAGCAGCCTGGGGGCTGGGGGCTGGGGGCTGGGGGCTGGGGGCGCTCGTCGACAAACTGTTATAGTGTATGCGAAACGCTCTGTTGGCCGCCGCAGGCAATGCTCAGCACAGTTGGCCACAAGTGGCCCTACGGCTGGATACAATGTGCGGAGCTTGTGGCAGCAGCAGTTTCTCATGTTTGCGGCATTTGGCCATTTCGAATTGATGCTGCCGGCGAGAATGTATAACGACGCCAACTCAAAAACAACACGCACACACACACACACGCGCAGGCAGCATACACAAGCACGCCCACACACACACACACTCACGCACACTTCAATAAAAACGTAAGTGTAACCATTGCGAATGCCCGAACTCTGTTTAGCAGCATCTTCAACAATGACAAACGGAGAAAGCGGGCAATTTGTCAAAACCACGAAACCACAAGAAAATCCCAGGCAATCATCGTCAATTTGCATTTTGTGTGCCGCACACATACACCCTCCACACTCACACACACACACACACACACTCCCACGCGCACGCATGCCGCGTACGACGCTGCGTATGACGAATGTGCGTGCGATTGGGTCGACAACACGCATACGCCCCGTTGGCTTGACGAAAAACTGGCAGGCCGGTAATTGGAAAATCATCCATTACCAGCGGCTAATGGAAACCGAAGGAAACTCTCGCCAAATTCGATTAAGCGTGTAAGCGCTCTGATACCACAAGAATAAATATATATATATATATACGATATGTATATATGCGACTAGATGCGATTGCCATCTCTAGCTTGTATTTCTTGATCAACCTGCTCCAATAGCCGGCCTGCCCTGCGTAAGGTCAATGCCTAATTGTATTATTAAATTCGGCTGACACAGTTCGCGTTATTTATAAGCGCGATTTAATTAAATTCATGCGTCAGCTGCGCCATGTCCGCTGCTCGAAGATTATTACAAGATATGCTTACATATTTCCAAGTTTGTGTTAGAGAATTGTAAGTTCTTAAGCTTTGCCCTTGACTTTTGTGAGAATGTTTATAGATATAAATTGCACTAAGACCTTGCACTTTGCCGTTCGTTTCGAATGTCACAGGCATTTAAAACTTTTCCATGTTGTCAAAGTGTTTGCTTCTGTTTTTTCTTTCTTCATATTTATTTATCAAATATCGATTCTGCTCCTGTGATACCTAAGGCACCCGCCGGCGCACAAGGCAAACATGTTCCCACTGGAAATATAATCTGCAGAGGTTGGCAAATTGCACTTTGAAATGTGAATAAATACAAAGTACTATTTATTTATACTAAAAAGCTGAGTTTTACGACCACAGTTGCCAGCTAGCATAATGGAATACGGCTTCAATTTGCGCCCGGGGCGTGAAATAGGAATAGCTCTGACTCTGACCTTTGGGAAAATTAAATTCCTGCAAATCAGATGTTAGAAAATTAGAAATGTAGGCTACTGCAGCAGAGGCAATTGCAAGTGAAATGCGAATTCAAGAATTTTTAATATACAAATGCATTAAAAAGTCAGGAAAGCCTTCCGCATTCACAGTGGACAGCAGTCAGTCATGCGCAGTGGGAGAGGCTGTATTCAGCATCGAGTCAGTTATCAGGATGCTTAGACTTGTATTGGACTCAAGGTATAAGTTACTAAAACTCAGCTCTGAGCCGTAGCCAGTATGTCTAATCTTAGGCTGAAAGGCATAACGCGAGCGTGTGCTATAGCCGAGCAAACCATCTTCTACAGTTTTGGCCATTAATGTACCCTAGTTGCCATGACTTGGCTAATTGATTAATGCTAAGCTGCCGTGGCACTAAGTAGCTGGATATTATAACAATTAATGAAATCAACAAGGGGCTTCGCGTTTTTCTGCCGTCTCATGCTAGGGACAGACAGCAACTTTCCTTCTCTCTATTCGCAGGTAAAATGCTTAACAAACTCTACGATAATGAGTATCATGTAATGCCAGACGCATCCAATTCATGGGGACACAGCTGCAGCTGTGCATTGGCAGCGGAACAGCAAACAGTCAACAAAAAGTGAATGCCAGCAGCGACATGCCACATGCAGCAACAGCAACAACAACTGCAACAGCAACTGCAACTGCAATGGCAACAAATTAACATTTTTTCATTTCAAACTTTTGTGGCTTGATATGCGTTGACAGTTTTTGAAAATTGCAGCCACAAAACAAAATGCGTAATTACAAAACTACAAACTACGCGCGGCAATTGAAGCAGAAACAGAAAGAGCCATGGCAAGAGCGACAGCGAATCGCATTCATGGCGCCGCTGACAGTTATGAAATGGAAAGGTTATCTTTAACACCGGAGCAGCAACCAGCATCCAGCAACCAGCAACCAGCGGCACTTGTTCCTGTGCCCGTTGGCCTGGCGTCCACGGAGACATTGACTAATGGTCTGGCCAGCAGCCTTAAAAGCAGCGCTGCAGCAGTCATGGAAGATGGCCAAGATAATAATGACGATAATGTTGCCGATGACAGGGCAGCACTTAACAAGCCGTTAGCAATCAGATAGAACTAAATACAAGGCAACATTGTTGAGTCTGCAACAATATTTTGCCGCAACTTATCTGCCACAAATTGAGTAACAGCAATCAAGAAGGACTCTCTATGAAAATCAATAAAAATATATAGATTCACAATGTGAATATGAAATTCTCTTAAAATAAAAATATACTACATCAGAGATATATAGATATATATCTATATAGAGCGCAAATGGCTGCCATAATTATACATTTAAAAAAATTTCATTTGAAAGGAACTTCGATTGATGTCGAATCGAGTTGAATGCTTCCTTTTGTATGCTGCTATAGAGTGCAGTGGTCAGCTCAGCTATTCCAAGCATTTTCAAAGGTATCAGGCTCACAGGCAGTCGGAGCAGACCAATAAGTGACATCCAGTGCTGAATCAATAGAAATTCTTTAAGTTCTGTGCTCAATGAGAGCTAATGGCATGCTCAGATGCTGATTGAGGCAGGTTAAATGAAAGTCAGTCGAAGCTTATTTGAAGCCGTGCAGAGTTTTGCCTTCATGCAGCCACACACTAACACAGACTCAAGCACACACGCATGCTCAACAGAAGGATTGCATTTGCATTAAGAGGAAACAGGATGTCACATCGCTCACAGTCCATCAAGAGCTGCCCATCAGCTGCTTAAATATGCTAATCTGCTGTGATCTCAATGTCCTGCGATACACAGTTGCCGTTGTAGTTGTAGTTGTAGTTGTAGTTGAAGTTGCCGTTGCAGTTGCTGCTGCTGCTGCTGGTATTAATGCAGCAGCAGCCGCATGTTGACGCATTTTGATTGGTTTGCCCAGCTGTGGCTTACTCTGACCGCATGCATAAATGAAGTTTACTTTACTTTTACTCTGCCCGACTGCAGTTAATGCAGCAGGTCAGGTTTATTTTGGCTTCTTTTTGTTGTATTTTGTTTTTAGCAGCATGTTAAGTTCCACGGCGCGGCGAACCGGTTTCCAGCAGCTGGAAAATGTGTTTATAATAATACTATTTGCTGGAGCTCAGCTGAAATTTAAGTGCAGTCCAAGTACCTTGTGCATGTGTGTGTGTGTGTGGACTTTTACTTTCAGCGAGTGAGTGCCCTATCTTGCTTAACCCTCTCCATCTCTTGGTCCCACTCCAAGTTTGGTCAGCTTGCAATGGCTGCGGGGCCGCATACCCTTGCACGCGTTTCGCCACAGAATGCTGTCTCTGCGAAAAGAGCTAAATGGGTTTTGGCCCAGCTTCTGCTCGACTTTTTCGGCTGTATTTTGGCAACTATGCTTTTGATGGCTTGATAAACTTTCTCTGCGCATAACTTAGAGTATGAAATAAAAGCAGAGCAACTTTTCGCACTCAGCACCCCGAGCAGAGCTCGACTTCTTGGCATGGCTTAGCTAACTTTATTGTTTCAAGTTTATAGCGAGCCAGGGCTACAAGTGCCTCTTGTGTCTGTGTGCGTGTGTGTGTGTGTGTGTGGCTGCACCTTTGGCAAACTTTTTAGCATTTATAAGATTTTTGCCTTGCCACAGAGCATGAACTGTGCTCGATTGCAAATGAAGCTACCAGGCTGTGTGATTGGGTCAATTTGACTGCAGCTCGCTGGTCAGCTAAGGAAACAGAAACAATTGCAGTGCGGGACTGGCGAAACGTGTCTCAGCAATCATTAGAGCATCAAACTGGCCCTAACCGAGACTTGGCCAAGCCCAACTATGGGCCAAAAGCAACGTCCGCCCAAAAAAGGGCAACATGCAGCCACAATGCGTCAGTCGAGAAAGAGACAAACAAAGAGAAAGAGAGAGAGAGAGAGAGAGAGAGAGAGAAGAAAACCATAAAAGGCTAGAGAAGTGGGTTGTTGTTGTTGCTGCACTGTGTCTGCCCGAGTGCCTCGCTGTGAAATGGGCAAAGGCCTGGGAAATGGAAAAGGAAATGCCCCGTCCGCATATGCTTGACACGGAAAATGCCATCACAATGCATACGAATGCAACGCCAAAGACAAAGTTCAATGCGGCCATAGAGGAAATCAATGTACATAAAAATTACTTCTTGACTGTAAAGTGGCTGCCTTCAAAGCCGAAACCATAAGCGACCAACAGATTGTTATGCTTCTTGCTTGGCCAGCCCACACTCGAGTGCAGCCAGACCCCATATAAAGGCAACTCTCAATGCCTGAGCGCGAGTCAATTGTAATTTGAGTGCTTCCAGTTTTTGTAGCGAGTGTGGGCGCCGCGTGAAAATTGCGTGCAATTATCAAAAGATGAAATCAGCCGCCAACAGTCGAACGGGCACAATGCAGGCTGCAGCTACTGAACACCAATTTTACTGCCCCAGCAGATTACCCCTCTCTCTATCGTACGCTCTCTCTCTCTCTCTCTCTCTCTCTCTCCATCTCTCTCTCTCTCTGTCTCTGCCAACGGCTCATTGTTCAATGGAATTGTTGCTGCTTGTTGGCTGTCGTTGCCACAAACCAGTTTGACAATGGTTATAAATAAAATTAAGAATGTAAAGAGAACAGTCAAGACCGTAAATGAGTCACAAATACACTGCAATATCTGAAATGGAAATATTACAATAATATTTTAACAACTCTCGCATGCGAGTTGAGTCCCACTTTTATTGAGAAATAATTATTGTTTAAAACTGAGCATGAAAGTTGAGTATGAATATACTTATATATCCATATATATCCATATAACCTCATATCCTAGCTGCTGCTTAAGGTAGCTATCCTATCTATTTGTAAGCTGTACATTATATGTTTCTCAACATACTCCTCCTGTCATATTGATACATTAGGAGGGCAGACGTGCGGCCCTCTGCTTGTGATTTGCATAAACTGATGATAATCCAGCGCCAGGGTCACTCAGTGTATAAATATTTCGATCAAACTTGTAGTGACAAACTTTCCAAGGGATTAAGAACTTTGAGAGTTTTACGCGTTTCGAATGCAGCTCATTTCAATCAATATTAAATTAGCATTTTAACTGCTATGAAAGCATATATAGTGAATAGTGTGTAGTATATAGATATATTCCAGTCTGTTGAACAATTTGAAATAGATCGATTATTTACGAGCTGTATAAATATATATAAAGTACAGACAGGGGCGTGTGGCACGAGAGCTATTTCAGTTATTACAGAGAAAACGCTCAGAGCAGCTATGGCTACCCTTATAAATAGAGGTATATATCGTCTGACTCGCCAGCTCTTTAATTATAATGCCAGAAGAGAGACGTATGGCTGCAAGAACTCCGACATGCGATATTGATTTATGGTACCAAACACATTGATTGTTGTCATTTTAAAGCTCCATTAAGCCGCGCGTACAATAATAAATTGAGTGGCTTGTTAGGCGGGCAGTCCAGTGAAGCTGACAGCGGCAATGTCTTTGGCGAATAAGCACTTGGGCCCAGCTGATGCCACGCTTAACATGAACAATAACAGCAACAAAAACAATAAGCAATGCCAGCAAGCACAACATATATGAGTTTCAGTTGAAAACTGTAACAATTTTTCGCAGCCTGTGCGAAAATAAATAAAAATAAACCAAGAAACAATCCAAACAGTTTGCCGAGTTCTCGATTCTCAATTGAAAAAGCAGCCGGCTACAGCTGCGTTTCCGCTGACCGCCTTCTGATTCATCGCTGTCAACTCTAAGCGCCCAAGCCTCCCTCTCCCCTGCTGCCCCTGTGATAGCAAAAAGAGAGAAAAGACAACAAAAAGCATCGACTGATTAAAATCAGCCTCGTTTTTTCGCCGCTTATTTACAGATATTTTTCCGTCACATTCTCGAGTTGAGTTTCCCAACGCTTTTGGCGCTTTTGAATTTGTCAGCCAACAAATACAAAGTTGGCATCTAATGACGGCTATTGACAGCAGCCGCCGCTCTGAGCCACGTTTTTGTTTTGTTTCAATGGCGACTCTTAATACGATTTAGCCAATTCGGGTTTGTTTTGTAAAAGGCAGCGCGATAATTTGAGTTTAATTGCAGTTTGCATATGTGTGGAATCACGACCTGTGGCTCGAACGGATATAACTTATAAAGAGCTATAATTTACTGTTTGCATTCTTCGAAAACCATTATACGAATACAATTGGCAGTGAAATGGGCTGGCTAAAAAGATCAGCTAATATGTCAAAGTTGATAGCAAAGGCCATTAATATATTTAATTGGCTAAAATGAGCGAATGCAGAGAGAGAATATGAGAGCCTAAATATATTTACACAATTATAATTTATATTAAGTACTAAATCGAAAATATTGTCATTGACAGTCTACAACAACAACGAATACGTATCAAATCGATTGGGGAAATTGGTGAGCAATTCGCAAGGTAATCATTTCATGATTTTACTTCCCGCCCAGCTCTGCAGCAGTCAGGAAAAGCTTCGCTTCTGGTTCAAAAGAAACAACGATACCACAAAGTAATTAACATTTTTTTACAATTTCATAATTTGTCAATTAATCAAATGTATTGGCTATAACTTTCTGCCCGTAATGAGCATTAAGCAAACCCTAGCCAACTATGGAAATTATGCTAATGCATGCTAATGCCAAAGGGTAGAGGGGGCTGCAAACAAGTGGGCCCGAGTGCCACCCACACGATGACACGCGCTAATGTACCAAGAGGCGACAATGTTGAGACGTGCCCATCATTATCATTAACACTTCCTACACTGTCCGGCAGAAGAGTCGTTTAGTGCTGGCAGCAACTTCATTAGTGGCTTGACTTTCTGCTTTATTGCCTTTCGCATTCGCTGAGCTTTCATCGGCTTGAGGTTTATTGTGGTATCTCATCTCGTTTATCTCTCCGCCGAGTTCTCAGTTGACTTTTGGCGTGCCTCTCGCCTTCTCTCGTGCCGTCGTTAAATAACAGTTAACCTAATTTGCATTTGGCTTGATTAGAGATTTTGCCAACTGTCCAATTTCTAACCAACTGGCCGAGTTGCCCCTCCCAGCCAGCTAGAAGCGTCTTTTTGGCAATACCTCAGCTTTCCGGCTGTTGCTGTGGCAGCTGCTCGCTCGCCATCTGATTAAAATGCAAATATAATAGCTCACACAGAAAAAGGGGGCAAATAACGTTATTAAAGTTAATAACTGTCAGTACTTCATGCTTTAATTATAATAAATTACGCATACGCACATTTGGCCGGCGAAAAGTAAAGGCGAAGCCAACTGGAGTTATTTATTTAACGGAAATAGAAAAACGTCAGGCCGAAAGCAAATAACTCAGAATAAAGGAAAGCTGCTGAAAATGATAATGATAAATGTGTTAACCGAGCAACAACAACAAGGCGTCCCCCGAGGCCCCGTGGGCGTGGCCACTGGCCAGAGCCACCAGCAACAGCTGCATGAATATGCATAAATGATTAATGAACTCATCTACTCTCTGTTCAATTTTCGCCTCTCTCCACTTGTGAATTTGAAAACGGACCACTCCTGTGGCCTATGGCCCATTTAAATGGTACGTGATGCTTATGGTCAGTGCACTAGCGCACTTATCTAAGCCCAGTCATGACATAATGCCCAAATATTTGAATCCGCTGCCCATAAATATAGTACGCAAACTGTGCTCAGCTGATAAGCTTCGTTTCGGCCTTATCTACTAGACGTATTTGACTTACCGCGCCGCAATGAACCCTAGGAATAATGACACTTGCCTAAAGTGGATGAAAGGCGATTTCAAGTGTCTTAAGAGGAGACTCTATTTATGAAGAAATGTAAAGCTTTTCTGTAATTCGTATTAGTCATGCTTAAGTTATTAGCTGAACAGCTGCATAGCTGCTGGTTAAGCCTAAGCTTTGAATCTAGTCTGAAGAATGCTCTACCTCAGCATGAGGCTGATCAAAAATATTCTCAAATTTATTCTAATAAATATATATATATATATAAAAATGTTAATTCGCATATTATTCCCTCCAAGTCCCATTTTGTGGTCTCATTTTCAGCTCATGTCATTGATCTTCGCGTAAGTAGAGCCACCTTCAGCGGCCGCTGTCTCTTCGCCTTGCTGCGAGCCAAGGTCTAGAGTTACGAATGTGCAGCGATATGCTAATTAAATTTGAGCCGCACAATATGAGACGCCCCACAGCTACAGAAGCACATGAGAGTCGGTACACATACGTGTGTGCGAGGGCAATCTGTGAGCTATTTAGACAGAAAGCAGCGACGACATTCACAAATGAAAAATGTGGACGCTTTGTTGGCTCAAACGGCACTCACACCTACAAGATACTTTACTTAACAGATACATTTGTTGTTGCCGTTGACGCAGCGCTCCATTAGTCATGGCTTGCCTGTTGTTGTTGCTGTTGAGCGTAGTGAGCTCAGTGCCAGGAATAAAAGCAGCAGCAACCGCAACAACAACATTGCGAAGCTCAATCGCCAAATTGCAAATTCATTCAAGTTGATGGACCCATCAAATGTGGTTTGCATATGCGGCTAACGACTGCAATTTGGCTCTGGGTTTAGAAGTTTTCAAGCCGCGTCGGCGGCAAAAACACAAACAGAAAACATTTGAGACGTGCGGCGATGTGCGGCATAAGAATTAAGCTGAATTTATGGTATGCCAAGTTCGACAAGCAGAAAGCAAACACAGTCAAGTTAAAAGCAACAACCAACAGCAACAAGAACATTAACAATCGCCCCAAGCCGATACATATTATGTACAAGGTATACGCACTCTGCTACAGAGCGAACGCGTCGGCTCCCTAGGCTCCACTGGGCTCCACTGGAGTGGGTGCATTCGTGAAATGCGTGAGCTGTGTGTGTAATGCGCTTTCGACAAGCCAAACAGCCAAAGACAAAAACACACACGGACACACAGATACACAGATTACACAGTGGAAAGATACAAATGCAAACGGGGCAGACAGCCCGCCAGCCAGCCAGCCAGCTAGCTGCTACGCCTTTCTGCGAGGCTGTTGCGCCTTTGTTTGCAACTGGATATATTTGTATCGCGAACTTCGCATTGGAGCTTTAATTAAATTTACAGTCAAACCGTTAACATAACCGAACACTCAGCGTGTGCAGCAAGTAAGGTAGAGAAAACACAGCTAAAGCAAAGCCAAAGGTAAAGGTAAAAAAAAAAAATAATAGGAAAATAACAAGTACGAAAAAAAGAACTATAATAATTGCGCAATTGTGCACGTAGAGCAGTCGTCGCTCTGGCTGTTCCATTTCCATTTTACCTTTTGTTATTGAGATACTTTTTTGTATCTGGTGGCTGCGGCAGCTCGTGGATTCGTTGGGCGGTTTATAGCCCTCGCCTCGTGGGGTTAATAATATTTTTGGCAAACTTTTATATTTATTTTGCCAATTTTGTTATCTTCTGCTCGGCACACAGAAATTCTTTCGTTTATCTTAAAACTTCAATTCGTTTTTTTGTTGCTTTTGTTTTGCTTGTGTTCGTTGCTTAGAGGTTAATGTCGCGTCTGTCGCTGCTGCTTGGCATGCATTCGTTCAGGCGGCGTGTGGTATCTCTTAGATACTTTTGTGGCTTATGTGCTCGAATACCTTTAATATCAGTCGCATCGGGGATCATATCAATGAGATATACGATTTCTGCGGGCACAGGTAGAAATATACAAATCTTAAACCGGCGACGCACACACACTCGTTCCCTCTCCCTCTCTCACTTTTATCTGTATCTTTATCTTAAGACGCACACGCACCGTTACACAGAGCGACTGCGTTACGACGTCCGCTTAGCTCGAGACGCGTTCGTTGACTGAGCTGCGAGTCGCTTGCCGAGATTTAACGCCGCTCGCTCGATTGAAACACTCGATTGAAAGCAACAGGTTGAACACACCGAGAGCGAGAGAGAGTGAGAGCAATGCGATGCGATCGGTGCCTGGCTCAGTCTCTCTCTGGGTACCTACGCCCTCTCTCTGGTTGCACTGCTTACCTGCTACCTGAGGCGCCCTTCTCGCATTATCATTAAACAGAACGCGAACTCCAAACGCGACGTCGCCAGTTGCTATCATTTTAATTATGCACTCATGAGAAAGACGAGTCGCATTCTTAATGTTGTTGCTCACTTGTTCTTATTGTTGCTGTTGCTGCTGTCGTGTCTAGCTGCCCAGCGTCAAATTGTGTTCGCGGGAAACGCTCAAAAATTCCCAAAGTGATTTCTGCAGCATATTTTCATACTCTGCCGCTCGCCAAGTGTTTGTCAATATTGACTGCATTTGTCGAAGGTGTTAATAATTATTATGCAATTAATTAAATGTTTGATTAGCATTTAAACGACTAAAATTTGAAGAGCGCCAATGAATTGATTGTTGATTTTGTGAATTCATTTAATACATTTTTTATAGATATATATAATATATATAATACAAATAATTGAAATTCAAAAGAAAAAATTCATATTAATTATTAATGATATGTACAAAGCGTATATAATATATATATATATATATATATATATAAGAAATCTTTGCATATTCATTGCAATTTAAATCTCTTGATTACAATTGCTTTTACTCATTTGAGAGTTTGCATATATCAAATGTAGTACACATTGCCGTAGTGTATTCCAAGAGCTTAAACTGTTCTTATCTTGACACTCAGAGACATTCTTTGGCGTGTGAGTTTTCCCTAAGTTGACTTTGTGGCTGTTGGAGCTGCAAGCATGGCACGACAGCGCTTATAAACATCATAATTGTTTGATATCATTCAAATAGCGTACTTAATTGGTTGCCAGTGCGGCTGACTGAGCCCAGCGCCAATTATTTGCCGTTAGTGCTGCCCAGATATTGTTGTTACGGCGGCAGCCGAAAAGCCTGCGCCATGAAGGGAGTATATTCCTTATTAATTGGCGGCAGCCGTTGTCTTTCACACAGTCGCAGGCCTTTTGCATATTGTATGCATTCAGTTAAATACTGTTGCATGCTTTCGGGCACGGATGAATCTGACCGGCCGTAAGCTGGAGCGAAGGACGTCCACAGAGTTAATAAGGCAGGCCCGCTGACCACCCACAGTATTGAACGGCGAAAATGAGCAGGCTTTGGCATTAAGCGCCAATTAAGTCGCCCCGAGGCCAAACCTATGAAAAGGCAGGAAGTTGAAAAGCCAAACACAAAAAAAAAGAAAAATAGGACTAAAAGCAGATATTGCGACGCGTTTTGAAGCTCATGTAACAGCTGACTACACAGAAGTTTGATAAGCATAGCCAAAGTTTAGAGGGGCCCAAGCTGACCAAAGGCAGCGTCGCCTAGCAGCCAAATTGTAATTAAAAGTAATCAAAAACATTAGCAAGTGAAATTTGCAAAGCAAAAGCCGCATTCACCAAGGCACAGACCAAAGCTGCGCAAAGAAAAAAAACTAACCAAGAAGCTAAAGCAAACGGACCCTTCGCGGCACTCTGTTTGAGTTTGCGACTTCCTTCAGATGGCATCGTGCCACGAGGCACACGAATGATGGAACGAATAAACTCTAATAGCAATATTTAATTTTAGAAAATATAGAAACTTAATGAAAATAATATATATTTTAACTAATCAATTAACTAGAATATTGCAACCGAGAATTTCTATTACATTATAATTATATAGTTTCCATCTCTCTTTATCATCAATAAGAATATCTTATCAAAATTATGCTCAAGCATAAATGCAGTCAGCAAAAGTTAGCTTAAGTCAGCTATAAACATCAATATCAGTTTGAATACAGCAAAGCAGTTCTCAAGGTGTAAGCTTACCTTGTGTTCAGGCAGATTTGAGCTCAGGTATTTTGTGCGCTCTGCTCCTATTTCGAGTACGGTAAAAAGCAAAGCTAACTGCGAAAGCTGAACTTGAGTTGTGTTAGTCACGTTTAGCTGAGCGGCGAGTGTTCGTGTCACGCTCCGCTCTCGAGGCGTCTCGGCTCGCACAAAGTGGCACATAATCAAATGCCAAGAGATGATAATGAAGGAACGAAGTGGAGGTGCGTGGGTGGGCAGACTGGCAGACTGGCAGACTGGCAGACATGGGGCTCAGTTAATAAAGTTCTAGAGCTACAGCTAAATTTAATTTTGTTAAAAGAAACGACAAACACAGGTATCTTTAGATACACACTCAAAGGGAGGGCTCTGTGCCTCGGCACGGAAATAAGATAAGTTTGCAAGGAGCTCATTACGCGGCAGCAGATGCAGACGCAACGGCCTGCAGCAACTGCTACAGCAACAGCAACATTTCGCTTGCTGCATTTACGTGAAGAGTCAAAGCAATCAGAGCCAAGGCGCGTGCACCAAATCATGGAGTACTCAAACACAAGCGACCTCAAGACCAGCCAAGATTGATGGACAGCGTGAAATAGCGAGAGAGAGAGGGAGACAAAGGCAGATATTGCTGTCTGTATGAGATTGGTATCTATTACGTTGAGCAGAGCTGGCCCACACCCAATCTAATTCAGCCCACCTGTCTGCTGCGGACAGGTGAGCGACACATCATGCAGACATCCGTTATATATACGCCACATGCTAAGGATTAGCGCGTTAATTGCGTTACCTGGTTACTTGGCCACTTGATAAAGTGTCGCGTGTGCCATGTTGTCCTCGAGCTATGCTTCATGTATTAGATTCATTTTGATTTATTGGCTTGAGCCAGTTTTCTATACACGACCAAAACTTATTATATTAAAGGTGCTCTGCTCATCCCAATTTCAGATTCTATACTATATTTAGCCACTGGCAGAGTCCTTCCCATTCAAATTCCATATCAGTTGCAACTCAAACTTGAGCTCTCTATAGACCCATATAATAAAAGCCTGGGCACGTTATAAATTTAAGTGCTCCACGTATTGGCTAGAGTTGGCGCGAAATGTAAAGGCGAGTAGTCAGAAAATTAATTACTTTTAGTTAATGACAGCTTTATGTTAATGGCAACACGGCCACTGATTAATACGATAATGAAATGCCAAACATTTAAATGCTGCTCCAGCTCCAGGTCCGACTGGCAGACGGTGCTCGGCAGTCGAATGGCATGGGTTCGGCAGCCGGAGGCAGCAATATTGTTCATTCATCATCTTCCATTTGTGGGCGGGCGTCATTATTGGCGCCTTACTCAATATAAGTTCCACCCACGGCTACCCCGCCGTAGTATTATGAAGGCATTATTTGTTGGCACAGCTGAGCCACGGACAACAAACGTGGCAGCGGCAGGCTTTGTTGCCATGGCATCATCTGACCTATTGCCAGCTATTTTGAGCTCGTGCCGCTCACTGTTGGCCATCAGCTCCAGTGGCGTTTTTCAATTTAGCCATTTCCGTCACACACACACACACAACGTGATTAAGCAATCAGGCCCGCCTAAAAGACGGCCACATTTTAACTAAATCAACGCTGGAGTGAACGGAAAGCAGTGCCCAGGATTTATGTGCACATTATTTGAACTGGCTGTGCAATAGAAATCTTTATGAGTTGGCACTAAAATAAAATAAAGCAAGGCAAAAAAAAGCAGCTAACTGTGTGCCACACGAGGCATTAAGTCGCATTAAGTGTTCAGCTGGCAAGCAACTTGTACTTGAGTACCCTGTCGGACCAGGGCCTCATGCTGACGGCTCTTTAATTAAAGTACAATACACCAAGCCGCATTTCCTCTCTGTGCTGTCACGTTTATTTAGGCCCGTTTGATAAATGAGAAGTAAATACATGATAAGCTACACATTCAGATGCAAAGTAATGTTGGCATATGCACTATCTATGTCGTTTGAGGATCCCCCAGTCCCTTTCCACTCCTAGTTACAGAGCATCTGCTAGTCAATCATTCTAACCCAAGCATAAACAATCTGAATCACCTGCGAGACCCAATCAACTGAAGGGTTAAGCTTTATGGGCTAAAGTGAACAATTTTTATGACACACTAAAGCCCATCAAAAATAAACAACGACAAACGGCGGCGCCCGCTAGGAATCGTCGAAATGCTGCTGTTCTATATGGCCATTTAATATATTTCAATTGATAACTTACATGTCACCATAAGCGCACACAAGCAGCAAATCGAAAGCTGGCTAAAAGCAAAAACATGTCGACACGCAACTGGCATATGTGGAGCACACTAAAATTGAGTTCAATTTTGCAGAAAATCATTTTCATTTGCTGGATGAAATACAGTGAAATCAAAGCAGGCTACTTGAGAGACGATGAAGCTTATCCGACTAGACGGCAGTCTGAGCGCAGCTAGAAGTGCTTGATTAAAATAAACTATCTGATGATCTAAACTTAACTTGCCTCTAATGTCAATAATTGAATTATGAATAGAGGCATGTGACAGACAGACAGAGAAAGAGAGCGCGCAAAGGATATGAGCATGTGCTCCTTAACGCCCTTTGTGTAAACTTCAACAATCGCATAATGGCCCCCCAAAATGAGTTTTTCTTCTTGGCCTAGGTTTTGAAAATGGCTCACAAACAATATAAATCTTGCACGAATGGAGCATAAAATGTCACATGCGTTTGATTTAGGGTCTGGCTCGAGAACAATGGTTACTTGCGCGGAAGTCAGCCAAGTCGCAAGTGGCATCAGGGCACCCATTGAACGAAAGCCGCTTAAACGAAGTGAAAACAATTTTTCGCGCATATCAATTGAATGCCAGCGGCGGAAAAGCAGCTAAGCTGTGCCCGAAGCCCAAAACTGCCAGCGGGCTTCAACCTGAGTTTGTTTGACTGTCGCCCAAGGCACGCGCAGTATTTGTCTCACAGAAGCCGCACACACACACTCGCACAGCCAGGTAGTAAATTGCGGTTTACGCAATGTGCGATACGTGTGTGGTGGGTGCAGCTTGCGAAATTTAAGATACTCACATCGCAGCCACTTGCCCGTCCGAAGCTGGAACACTAAATGCATTAACGGCAGCTCTTTTCGGGTTGGCTGCAGCGCAGCAGCTGCCAGCCAAAGCTCTTTCGACATTTAATTAAAAAATCATCCGCGCACACACACGCAAAACAAACACATAATTATGGCTTGTTGGTTCAGCCATTTCGCGGTTTTTAATTAAGTTAACATTAAAGGTGACGCGCACAAAAGATGCACAGAACAAAGGCAAAAGGTTCGGGCTGAACAGACTACCTCTTGTACAACTATCAGCTTAAGAGAACATAGAAAACTTTCCGTACTGTTCATTCCATACTGGAAACTGGCGTTTCAGCTCAGCATCAGTCTATTGGCAATTTAAAGGCTCGATGAAAGCCAATTAAAGCCGATTGGACTTGGCCAACTGTGCAGCACAGTGACCAAAAAGTGTTGGCCAAAGGCAAAATGCTGAGCACACACACAGTCCAGGCGAGCAGACCTTGAAGTCTGTCAAAGTGTATTGCCTGGCTTTAATAGCCAATATAGCCGCCTCACCTGGCTGCGACAAGTGGCAATAACCAAAATAATATGACTGCACTGGAATACTTACTCAGCCAGCCATAAAGCCCGAATGACGCTGGCTGAGGGAGAGTTAAGCAGTTAAGGGCGACATTTGGGCAGGTTAATTGGCTGCTGTGAACTCCGCCCGGGATCACTGACGACAGAGAACACATTCACATGATCCAACTTCAACTACTTTAGGAACTATCCTCTTCGAAACTAATGCTTGCCCAAGTGGCAGGCGACAATTCAACTTAAAATCAAACAAATCAAATGATAGTTCAGCTTCGAGTGCTTTTCAAGCATCCTTTGCAGGTGTGCTTAGACTAGAGGAGGCGTTTTAATTAGAGCTAGCTGTGGGTACTCACATTATCCTGGTTGCGTCGCGCTGCCGCACGGACTCATCCCGATTGAGCACCTCGATTATCATCTTCCGCTCGTTTTCCGACAAATTCTCGAGGACCTGCGATGTGGCCACTGCCAGTTCGGGCCCCAGAACGTCAATGGTCTCGCCGGGTATGCTATCGGTGCCCACGTCACTGGTTGCAGTGCTCACGCCGGCGGACATTTGGCTAAGGCCATAGCCGCTTGGCAGCATGCCGCTCGACATGCTGCCCATGCCCATGCCCATGCCCATGTTCATGCCCATTTGAAGGCCGCTTACACCTAAGCCCGACGCCGAGGCAGCACTGCCGTTGGCTGTTGCATTGCCGCTGCTGTATTGCATCATGTTGTTGCTGTTGGGCTCACCAACTGCTGCTGCTGCTGCTACGGCGGATGTTGCTGCTGCCACGCGGTGCTTGTTATTGGCGTTCTGCGTGGGCGTGGGCGTGGGCGGTAGGCGTGCACTGCGTCCACTTGACATACTATACAGGTTAACGGAGTTTTCCTATTTGCTGTTCTTTGAGTTTCGGTTTCTGTAGGCGTGTGCGTGTGTGTGTGTGTGTGTTTGTGTCTATATGGCTTGTTCCGTTGGTGTCTGTGTGTGTGTGTGTGTGTGTGTGCGTGTGAGTGTTTGGTTGGGAGTGTGTGTGGGCTTGCCTTTGTAGTATTCTGCTCTGCTGTCAACTGCAAGATCCCCAAACACACTCCAATAAGCCGATTCGGTTGCCGCCTTTGTCTGTGTGAGTTGCCAATACTTTTTGTTGCTGTGGCTTACTTTTGTCTAAATTAAAGTACCGCAAAGCACAGAGGATCGCATAACAGTTGCCTGGCTGCCTTGCTTGCTTTCAGTTTATGATCTGTGAAAAAAGTAAAATTTATTTTTAATTTTTATATTTATTTATTTTTCATATTTATTAAGTCTAGTCGAAGCCTTAGGTATATATGTATCTCTTCCACTTCAGGTTTTTGGCTTAACTCGCCAATAAAATTACTTTACCAAAACTGTTGCATACCTTTGGGCGCAGTTGTAGAGCAACCTAAGTGAGCTCAGTTAAAATGCCAACTTTGCAGTTTCTTTTTCATTTGCAAACGTGAATTAAATTCCGTTGACTACTGTGTTTCTCTGAGCACAGAGATGTGCCTTAAATTGTCTGAAATGCCCTCCTAAGTGCTAAAATATGAAACACAGCCCAAAGTGCAGCTGGGAAAGCCAGCAAAACGTTTGACAGTCCAAAGGAAATTCAGTTATAATATTGAGCATATCAGTTTGCTACGTAAAAGAAACCCAAAAGCAATTGAAAACGGCAATGTAAATGCACCAAACACACACACACTCACATAGAGGGCGAGAGCACGCCCACAGCATGTGGCAATCAAACATTTTTTCCTGTGGTAACGTTTGATGGTTGGCTGTGGCAGTCGCAGCAAACCTGAGCGCAGGCTGTGAGTGTGTGTGTATGTAAGTGTGTGAGTGTGTATATATACTTGTGTCTAACATCTGATAAGGCACACGCATATGTTTGGGCATCCATTAAAAGCGAATTACAATGTCAAATAAAAGAAGAAGTAGAAAAAAACAAATGATAAATTGCAATGAAACTGGAACAACGGTTTAATTAGCGTTAAGCACATTTAAATGCAAAGGAAAGCCCTCTTAATGCATTATTAATAAATTACTGAAAATATTACCTCAATTTGCCAAAGCTAGCAATTATTACGGCACTCAATAAATTGATTAAATACGATTTTAAATATGCAAAAATAAAAACTTTATTTTTTAATTCGCATATCAATAATTTAATGCTAATTAAGTGTTCGTTTCATATTAAAATATATATATATATATATATATATATATTTAATACAAATTGAACTGGCGAGTCTATTGGAAAATTCACAAAGAGCAACCTGAACTTTGTCCAGACAAGAATTTTCAAGACGAAGCTCGCAAAACTCTTACTGAATTTCCCAGAATAATCATGAAAGTTTTCGTGAGTACCTAGAATGAAACACAGCTGGAAAGGATCGTATGCCTATTAGACATATCTTGCTGGCCGTTCCATTGGCATCTGTTCCATACCTACAACAGTTCGACTCTCATTTGATGGAATGCAGCTGTTGAACCTATGGTAAATAGTCCCTCTTGTAGTTAAACATCAGAGTTTCATTCAAAAATTCAATTGGTGAGGTAAATTGTTCGTTAAGTTGCCAAGGCGAATATCGTGCTATACTCGTAGCTCTACACAAGTGAGTGGTGCTTAATGAAAATGCTGGCAGCTCATAGTTACCTGCATAGCTTTGTAAAATTAATTAAAACGCTATAAATAAACTGAAAACTAGCTAGGAATGCACTGCCCACACAAGCTCACACACGGGCACTCCTACGTACGCCCCCAAGCTTTAACGAGGACTAGTCAGCTGGAAAAAATTCAATTTAATGTGATGAATGTGTGGGCATATGAGAGCGTGTGCATGTTACAGCTACACGACAGTGCGTGCGTGTGTGCGTGTGTGTGTGTGACATACAAAGTTACAGTAACTGAAAGAACAATGACAGCAGCAACAGCCAAAAGACATTTAAATGACAATGACAGTTTAACTGAGGCACCAGCAAAGGCACAAAAAGGGACCTCAAACAATAATCACGAGCCACGGGCAGGGGGCGAAACGGAAATGGAATACACCAGAGCTCTTGCATGCAAAGTCCAACTGTTTTATCGACTCTCACACACATGTGACTAAGGCGGAAGTGCTGCTCGTCGCCGTAGCTGTAGCGTTACCTTCCTAGCGCACTGCGCCCACTGGAAACGTGGATGAACAAAGTTGAAAATTGAAAATGCCTTACAGTAACGCGCTGGGAGTGCTCTGTGTGTGTGTGGGCGTGTGGCCGTAACGTCTGGCTGACGGCAAAGACATGCAATATCAATTGAAAGGCAGCAAAACGCGCCGCACTCGACACTGGATGCTTAGGCTGGCATCCTGAAAACGCTGGGCCAGAGCAGGACAGGGCACGATAAAGTCGGCTGCCTATTATCCTGACACCTCGATGATGGATGCGCAGCATCACACGAGCAGCACCACCGAGCCGCCCCCTTTCGCCGCGACTGCGTGTGGGGCAAATGTAATTAAGCATTTGCACGCTGCAGCCTGAAGACAGCGTGTGCGCGGCTCATCCTTGCACAGCGCTTGTCTTATTGAAAATATGAAAAATGCACACGCATGCAATAAATTGAGCACAATGGCACAATAGTGATACGGTCGCGAGGGGAGGGGTAATGGCATCCATTATGCTTCACACTTGCTGAATTTATAAT
Source organism: Drosophila peninsularis (assembly GCA_035047485.1). NCBI lineage: Eukaryota > Metazoa > Arthropoda > Insecta > Diptera > Drosophilidae > Drosophila > Drosophila peninsularis. Next base: position 476,131 of record JAWNPN010000050.1, on the reverse strand, counting down.
GGAGCACACCTTGCGTATGCGCAATGTGCAACAAGCCGACAAACAAGTGAAACATATATTTAAGAGTTCACTTTAACGAATGCCTGTCCACATATAACACACTTAACAATGGCAGGCTCTCAGGGCAACGAGACTATTTTTAGCCCATCTAGTGGCAGATAAACTAGTTGCTCGTAATTGAATCGGACTCGAACACACAAATCAATTTCAGCTAGCAGGCAGCAGGCAGCAGGCAGCAGCCAGCCGGCAGCAGGCACAGAGCAACAACATCAGAGAGGTTAAAAGTTCCACTCTGAAATTTAAATGCGAATTGCACATACGTCATGTTGTACAAGCAAAAAGGTAAAAAGCCTGCAACATCCATAGCAGCAGCAACAGCAGCAACAGCAACAGTGACAGCGGACATCATGAATAAACAAACGTATGGAAATAGAGCCAACATTTCAGTGTCACTGTCAAATATGTATGCAGACGAGTATCGACATTGTGAATCTGTGCAAATACGACAGGGTCAATGCTAAAGCCTCGGAAGTAATGTTGACATTGTCGACAGCCATGCCAAAGTGCACAACATGCTAAGCAGTAAAATAAAGGAGAGCCCCGCCCCCCGAAGGCAGCTGGATTGTGACAGCGGAAAATACAAAATATATTTATTATATAAATAAATGACATTTAATGTAACTGCTTAAACAGCCACATGAGCCTAACCAGTCAAGTAGTTGCTTGGATATATCTATAAATTATGCAGTCAACGCTAGCTGAGCCTAGCTCGGCCTACCAAAACAGGTCAACGTTGAAATAAGGTCGTCGTTGACAGTGGCACTTAAAAATAGTTGGCTCTTAGCTAATTAGCTCTTAAACACTTTGCGCTGACATCTCATGAATACATTTTTTGTCATAAATGTTTATGTCCTTTAATAAAACATTTCACTCAGAAAATATTGAACAATTTAGGTCATGTAATGTATTAAAAAATACCTCGGGAAATTGACCTCTGCAAAAGCTTAAAACTCTACTCAAACTGATTTCACAAGTTCAGGCGCATAAATCTAGAAAAAACTGCCACTGCCAAGCGCTAGAAGAGTATTAAGTACAGGCACGGTACAAAGCTATAATCAATGTCAAGTCGTTTAGTAAAAAGTCAAACAAATATAGACTCACTTTGCTCAACTATGTGTGTAATAGGGTGTGCGTGTGTGCGACAGCTGTGCGCCTGTCTGTGTGCAGTTCTGTTGCGCTTGTCTGCCCTTGTGCGCCCCACACACAATGCCTTAAACTCTGCTCAAATGGCGCATATATTACATACTATAAAATAAGCGTTAGGCATGACTACAAGTGCACGCAAACACACACACTTACAGCGACTGCCCTTTACCGGTTTCATTCATAAAGTATCCATGGATAACTTGCTGGTGTCAAGTGCTTGTCGACAAGCTTGTCGGTGGCGCGGCCTGGTCTACTTAAGGTTCCCATCGACTGGGGCGCTTGCGGAAGCCTCATCAAATAAAGACATGTTCGAATTTATGGCCCGAGCTTAAGATAAAATCTAAAAGACGCATAGGCCGTGCCGCCATTAAAGCCAAACAATAATGTTTTATTCTAATAAAAATGCTTATTTGTGTGTGAATTGTGTATAGGTTCAACTTGAGCAGTGTTAAACGCTAATTGTATAGCTACCTCCGGATAAGACTAGGCCAGCCACTTGCGTGTAGAGCATTTGCATCGATCTGGAATCGTCATATATATAAGTAAACATTTTATAGCAACTTATAGTACTGATATAATTGAACTTTATAGTATTAATATTTGTATATATATTATATATTTCTGATATTTGGCTGCGCAGTTCGTGCTGTTTTATATTGATAATAATCCCACATCACTAGGTTTCTCGTCGGTTTCTATCCCCTTTTTAATTAAATATTGATATTTATTCATTAAGCTCCAATTTATTTTATATTCATATATCAAATTTCACTGGAAATTTTTAAATTTTAAATTTATTTTATTTTCTAATAATCCTGCAGCAGCTGAAAACTATTTGCAGGACATGGTCGACTCAAACACTTTAGCTTCTTTTGATATTAGCTCAACTCAAGAGCAAACCGATAATCAATGAACAACTTTTCAGTCCAACAACGTTTTTATGTTTTAAAGTAAATTATTTTGTCCTAAGCCGTCTAATCACTTTTAAAGTGACTCAATAAATTTGCAACTCAAAAGTTTTCAGTTTTGTTTACGTTGCTTGCCAAGAAGTCGACGAGCAACAACTGCAAACGCAACGGAGCTTTCAGAGTTTTACACAGAAAAGAAGAGCTTGAGCATGACTTTCCTAAATATACAATCAGAGGAGTCCCTGCTGGCTGACAGGAACTTTAGCCAATTAGGCATTAATTTTTAAATTATAATCTAAATCTATTCGGGCTAGTTGCTCTTTAATTGGATCGTTACTACTCCAAATTTAATTTGTGTGCTGACATGTTAGGCCTTTGCTGGCGGCAGTTTAATTTGGTTTATATCGATTTAATGTCATTCTAATGTAATTCTCATCGGTAGCTGAAAGCCCCACAATCAATTGCATATTGGGGCACTGAGCTCTGGGCATCGGGCTGCCCAAATGAATTTGTAACTGTGCTTGCACGTGATTCGCCTCTCAAGCCCGACACATAGGCGGAGGCGTAGAGTTGCTTCGAGGAATGCTTAAATATGCATTCGCATGAGCAGCTGAATAATTGAACCACTTTCCAAAATAGAACAGTCGAGCCTGTCCGATGGGTCTTCAAAGGCGATGCGGAAGCGACAACAAATCGAAGGCATACAAATGACTAGCATTAATATTTGAAAATAGTTGCCAGAGCTGGCCAGCATATGGGCCAATATTATGAGCCTGGCCTGCACGGTAATGAAGCAAACGAAGTGGCTCAACTACCAACTGGCTGCTGTCTCCTGTCCCTGCCCGCGGCCAGCCAGCAGCTTCACGGCGGCACACACAAGCAAAAGGTTAAGTGAAGCAGAAGCCGCAACGGTGCTGAATCACAAATGTTTACCCACGGTGGATGTGGGCGGGGCAGTAACAGCATCAACAGCGCCAGCAGCCAGCAGCCGCCAGTCACCAGTCACCAGCGACCGCAAAGGTGGACCCAAGCCACTTAACTTGTATAAAATTCATCAACGTTGAGCTCAGCATTAAAAAAAAAAGAAGAAGGAAATACAAAGAAAAAACTGTGAGTTAAGAGGAGAAAATGAGAGAAAAATGACATTAAAACTGCAACGCGCACAGTGGGACGAAAGCAGTATATTTGTGTGTGAAGCTTAAGTGAGCGAATTTATATATATATACAGATCTAGGCCAGTTGAGCTTGGTGACAACACTCTCAGCAGCTACCAATAAAGCTGGCCAAAATCGAGTAGACTTTTACACCAAATTAAAAATATATATAATTTCTAATAAATACTTTTAAAAATATATATTATGCAATCAAAAGTTAGAGCCATCTCTTTGCTGAGCGTGCGAATGTACAGCTATAAAAATATAATTTAGAATTAGCCAGATAAATATAGAAACTTGTGCTCGAGCACAAAGCGTATGCAACATTATAAATGTGCTCATATTTTGTTTTATTTTTACGCATTAAACTTAGAACAGGCCACTGCACAATACAAAGTGATGCGCAGGATAAGAAGCCAGCTCCTGCCAGCTGGCTACTTTACACACACATGAACAACCGTTAGTTGACATTGTCTGTGCGCGTTTGTTCGCGTGCGGCTAGGTGCAAGTGTGTGTGTGTGTGTGTGTGTGGTGTGTTCGTATGTGTTTGCTAGCATGTTTATTCAGCGGTCTTGTGGCACACACGTCGTATGATTTATTCAGATAACAAAGCAAGCTGGGCCCGTCTGAGCATCTACCCGTTCGCCCCATGCCCAACGGTAAATGTAGGTCAAAGTACATAAAAAAAGGGGCGCAAGAGCAGAAGCGAGCGTGTGTTAAGCTGTTGGTCATATTTTCTCTTGATTTTTATTTTTGTTTAATTTCATAGCGCAAAGCGGATTAATTAATTTTGAAATCAATTTGCGGTTAATGGTGAATCAAGAGTGTTCACTCGAAAGCGAGCAGCAATCAAATTGCTGTTTGAGAGGCGCTGAAATATTTATTGGCCATACAAATTGAAGTGCTTACTCAATAAATAATGAACTTAAGGAAATGCCAAACTGTGTTAAGCCTCCTGATGTATTTAAAAATAAGTTAATATTGACATGGCGCTGAAGTATTGAGTGACGTCGTAATTGCTGGCGTTGCGAGTCGGTCTTTAAGGTAATCTTAAAGTATTTACTGTAGCCAAAAGCTGAGTGAATGAAGTTCATATTCATACCAATATACCATGACAAGTTCTCAATATTTTAATTACAATGTCAATTGTCTAACTTGGCTAGCAAGCTCCTAGGAAATCTCTGCAATTATTTGAAATTCTATTATAATTGAATATTTGCCAGCACAGCAAAGCCTTTACATATATATATATATTATATTTATATTCTTATATTATATTTGTCTTTGCCAAAAGTCAAATTTGACAAGCAGCCTGAGTTCTCAGAAAGTGAAATTAAAGTTCGGATTGACACAAAATTTGTAAATATTAAATGTTATATAAATTGGCTACGTTGCTGCGCCTCGAGCTCTGCCATTAAGGATTCTACTTTGACAAGCGCTTATGATGGACAAGTAATTCAGTTTGTTGTCTATTTAAAGAAACAACTTTTTATTCAATTGTCATTGTTTGCTATTGAAATTGAAAGTTGACAAGTAGTTCAAATGGTTGACAGGCAGTTAAGTTTAACAAGCACATATTGAAGTCTCAGTGTCTATTTGTATTTGTGAAACAAACAGATAATTAAGCGCTCAACAAACGAAATGTTTGATTAATGAAAGGACTTGACCAGAATGCCCCTATTTGACATGCGTGAAGAAGCATGTGCCAGTCCAAGGAATTCTGTGTGAAAGCCATCAATTCATACAGATTGTTTGCTCTGCATTCATAACGGCTCACAATCTGTGCTGCTTTTCCAGCACATTTTAGTGGCAAAAGAAATGAGACGCTTGGAATAAAATGACAGACAGCATCTGTGGCAGACCTGTGACCTTTGCGAGCAAAATGGGCCCAAAAATGGCAACCGGCTATGCTTCAGCGGGTTTCACACTAATGCGAGGAACACACACACATATGGGGTACACAAAACACACACACACATAGTCCGGGTAAATATTTGCGCACGTTAATGACGCGCTTGACAGGCAGCCCACACACACACACACACACACACACAAATGCCAAGGGAATAGCTAGAGACAGGCAACTGGTTGCTGCGCTGGGAGGGCTAGGGCAGCCCGTGGGCTGGTCTAGCCAGCATGCAGCTGTGCCAAATTTTGCATAACATTGAACTCGTTAATTAAATACCAACCAGATTATAGCCAGCAGCAGAGGCAGCCCAGAAGCACAAGCAAAGGCAGTGGCAGCGGCAGCGGCAGCGACAGCTGTTCAGCGGCCTCGTAAATTTCCTTGTGGCTGCTTTCATAACGATGCTAATGTAGTACCGAACTGGGCAACTGAACTGCTCAATATAGTCACTAAAAGGTGTGTGTGTGTGTGTGTGTGTGTATGGTTACTTAACCTACAATAAACATACACATACACAGACCGACGTGCTGTATGTGTATTGCGGCTTAAGTAACTAACAAACTCAGCGAGCACATTGCAAAGTTTGTTAAAGTAAACATTTAGCTTCACTGCCGGAAATTGCAATGGCGAGTGAATGAAGCCCGCTCACCAGTCAGCAGCGAACCCGGCGCCTACCACCCCAGCCCAGCAGCCACCCGATGGAACGTTCTCTAAACGCCATTTAAGCTTTGTGGCGCAACAATTGTCGAAGCGTAATTAATGCGATTTGGTTATGTTTCCATCGATTGGCGGCAGCCAACACACGAACACACACACATAGACAGATACACCCAGCAGCTGGCCGTAGTTGTTGTTGCTGGTCCATTGGCCAATTGGCTTTTGTGTTCATTTTTGTAAAACATTTTCTAAAAATGGCAGTCAATAAGCTGTTTATTGCGTTTTACCCCCTTGCCGTACAGTGCGTTTAGTGGCTGCGCTCGAAAGTATGCTACGATTTTTGCCTATTCGAGTAAAACTCATCAAGTACTTAAGCTTAAGGATTAAGCCGTTTAAATTGGGGATTATAACCGGAATAAATATGCTTTGAATATATTTTTTAGATATAAGAACTAGGCTAAACAATGTTAAGATAAAATATTGAGAGACTTTCAGCTTTAATAGACTTTTGTCAGAAAACTGTCAGAAAGTCATTTGAAATCTAGATTAGGTTACATGACTTCAGCTGTTAAGGTTGGCATTAACATAATTTGTTTCTTTTTTTAATATCTGTGCTAAGATTCTCATCGGGCCGAAACATATTTCAACGCTTGACAGCCCAAGCGCCAGGCGCATCAATCATGCGTAGCGATTCGTCAAGACAATTTGAAGCTTTTAATTTGGCAAATTGTTTGAGGTATTTTTATGAAATTCTATGCAGTTATGAACATTACATAATTGTGCGCCGCATAGACCCCTCATATGGCTGCCGCCATTGTGAACTCATTAGTGTTTTCCCCTGGCTCTAGGCATGCTAAAATTATCCCCAAGGTACAATAGAAGCGCATACATTTTCATATTAAAAGCACAAAGCTAGAGTACATATATAGATTTATATGTATTTATGTACACACTCACATATATATATATGTATGTGTGTATGTGTGTATGTGTGTATCAAGTATACGCATATACAAGTTTTTATGCCTGGCAGCCTTGTCTTTGTCATTAGGGCTGTTGTTTGTAAGCTGTGCTTTATCCAGCAGTTTTTTCTCCATTTTCATTTTCTTTTTCATATACTTTTGTGAAATTTCAATTTTGGCGCCGGGCCGGGCCCCATCGTAAACTCATAAATCAAAATGTCTGCGCAAACAAAGCCCAAAAAATAAATGCGTACAAAAAATGTGGGCAAGTATGCGCAGCAATGTGCATCAGCACGAGTGGGGGGCATTGTCAATTAAAGCAATAGGTTTAAAAGCAATTTTTGCACATTGAATCGAGGGCTTAACGCATGCAATGCCATTTCGAGTGATTAAACAAACATAAAGGCAAGTTAAAAGCCCGCCGCAAAGTGCATACACGCAAACACACTCACGGCCAAAGTAAGGGAGAGCGGCAGGGGACGCCTGGTTTGCTTGACTCCTTGGCCGAATGGCTGCCAAACAAATACGGGTACGGCAGCGCACACAGCTTGGCAGATTACTTGCGGATATATAAAGGCATCAATCTTTAAATGTCTCTGACAATACACTCTCACACATAGAGAGAGAGAGCGAGAGAGAGCGAGAGAGCTGCATTCGATGTGGGTTGAGCTGAGTTTGATTGGAATCCGTATCATAAATTTACGTCAGCTTTGAGAGGAAACACGCGACAGCTCTTTAAAAACTCGTTTAGCCATCAAATGACTTTAATGCACTGCAAATTTGACGCGTGTTATTGAAAAATGACATTGTGGAGAGGGCTGTATCGATGAAATCCGGCAAATGCAAAGAAATGCGATTCAAAGCAAAGCAGAAGCAAGTCAACAAAATTTATGAAAGCCAAATGAAAAATCTCAGAATGAAAAGTTCAAAGCAAGAAATGTGCAGAGCTCTATAGTGCCAAAGCTCCATAGGAAAAACAGACTGAAAACAGATAAATTAAAGATAAGCTAAGAGCACAGATAATAAAGTCGCAAAGTAAATCAAATGGGAAGAAGAATGGGTAAAGACAGCTGCAAAAGAGGAGAGCAATTGATTTGCTATAAGTGTGTTAAATGAAGAAGCGAAGACAGAAACAGATACGGAGAGCAGCAAGGATTAAGCGGCAGTGGAAAGTGTTGCAAGACAAGCAGCCACAAAGAAGGAAGTCAATTAAAAACCAACTCAGAAACAAACCAAAAGCTTTGCCAGAAGCGTATCAAATGCCAAAAGCCATAGCAGAGCAAAATGCAAATTATAATTCAGCTCGAGAAGCCAACAAAGAAAAGATTTGAGCAACAAAAGATTGCTCGCGGCATGATGAGCGAGGCGAGGCATAAGCTTAGGGCATAGGCAAAGTACGCAGCCTAATGGAAAATGCAAACAAAATAATTAGAAAATGAAACTATAATGGAAATATAAATAATTCATGTTGCATATTATTTACATGTTATACGCCCGCATACACTGGCTTAACTAATTTGTAATTACATATTTGACAATACATGGCCAAAACAATAATTATTGATGCCAAAACATAGCTAATGGCATTGGCGCTGCAATGAGTTGCAAAGTCTGCCCCACTTGGGGCAGGGGGAGGGCAGCAGTGCTTTGGGCCATGCAATAAAAATGTAAATTCATTCCGTGAACACTTCAGCTCTGCGCAGGGGAGCGCAAAGCCAATGCCTGTCAGCTGTGGCACTAATGATTAAATCGATATCTGTATCTGTGCCTGTGGCTCTCTACTTGTGTGTATCTCTATCTGGGCATCTAGCTCATATTGTTTCGTCTGCCGGTCGGACGGATGCTGGCGGCTGGTCATTTGCAGGTCGGCCTCGGCCAGTGCCTGTCAATCTTGGAGATGCGTTGCCATTTATTAGGCCTCTCAAATTTGTTTGTCAATTTTACAGCCGACGCAAATTCGTTGCTGGACGCCTAATCAGTCAAGCAAACAGAGCGCATACTTATGCTGGGCCATGAAATATGCTTAGCATTAAGCGCCACAAATCAATTGGCTTTAACAGCATAACTCAACCACCCCAGCGCATCATGCATTACGCATACGTCGCGTGCTTCCCAGCCAGAAATATGGAAATTGTAAGAACGTGAAGGTCGCTCGCCGTTTGAAATCCTTTTCGCATATTTTGCTTTTGTTTGCAGCCGAAAAAAAATATGGGTATGAAATAAAATTTACGGCAAACCGCGAGCATTGTGACAATTTGATTATTTTATGTCAAAATGGCAAGTATTTCTTCGTTGTTTTTTTCTGTTTGTTTCTTTTATGCTCTTTATATCAAATCAACAAAGCAGGCGACGCGGCGGAGGGGCGGAATTTGCCGCCTCGCGGCATCATAACGGCGGCGGGAACAATGAAACTTTTTGCAAATGACTAAAATATTTGCTTTGCGGGCAGAAAGTCGAAAGAGCGACATTTGTGCTCCGCCGCATATTTTATATGCGGCTCATGCGGCGTATGCGCAACTTTAGTAAGTGGATGTCGCTGCATCAGATCAAAGCTGTCACGCAACTTGTTGTGCCTCTGACAGCCAGCATTTTGCAATGCTCGCGAAACTGGATCAGAAGTAATTAAAAATAGTAAGAGCTCTTTAAGAAGGAATTCTACGGCAGAGGAGGCTCTCCGAGCTGACTTTAACCGAACTCATCTGGGTTAATAAAGATCAAAATATACACATATGAAACAAGCACAAATAATATCAGAAACAATAATTACGAAACTGTTTGTTCCAACGGATTGAGTCTCTGATAGATTGACAAGCGATTGACATTGCTCGATGAACAAACTAATTGATTTATGATTGAATAGCTAATTGAAAGCGCGATAAGCGGGCTAATTGATAAATTGACAGAACTGACGAATTAATCCATTGTGGACTGAGTAATTATTTAATAGTTACGAAATCAGAAATGAATGCCAACGGCGTCGAGCAGCCAAAGCCATTGCAACGCAGCCGGAAAATTCGTTGGAAAACCCGATTGTTGAGGCTTGTTTCTCTGTTAATCAAACTTGAATGCATGTACGAGTGCGATTCCATTGGAATACTCATTAAAAGTCGTTTTACGGCTGAGCTCGCTTCACATTTACCTGAGTTTGTTTGAGTTTTGATAATTTTGTATTACAATGAAAGCAACTTTTCACTCTGTTAGCCATTTTCATTAGCAGCACAACAGACTGCTTTCAGTTACAGTTGCGGCAGAAATTAGAAAGTTTTCAGAACTGAAAAAGCTATCACAATTTCGTCGGAATTTTGCACAGAAGGGCTACAATAAATAATTTCATTAATAAATGCAATGAGTGGGGAGAGGAATCCATAAAATATATAATTAGTCAGAAATCGTCTGCTTCAAGAACACAAATATTCTTAAGGCATAGCTAGGTTAGAGATTTCTAGCTAAATGTGAGTTTGCAAATTGAAATCTTGATTCTTCGGCTTAATTTGAATTCATTTTTGTGCTTACTAATGATTAATTAGGAACAGAGGCACGCCCATGCCTGGAGGCGCTGACATGTCTCAAAATTGCTTGCCAACTCTATTGTTTCAAAAGTCGAGCAGATGAAATCTAATGAATCGAGCATATATTCATGCGTGTGTGTGTGCGCGCGTCTCATTAGGGACAAGTGCAAAGTTCGAGCTGCCATACAATCGATTTTCACATTAATTAAGTCCTAATTACACGCACAACACCCCATTGAACCTCAATTTCATTATCGAGCAAAACACTAACCAAATGAAATATAGAAATTCCTATGCTGTTGCCAGCTGAAAAGTTGGCTAATGTCTGTTGATTAAGATGTGTGTAAACACATATAACATAATTAATTCAAATGCCTGTGCCGGGCCCAGTTGCTCAAGGCGAAACATGAAATTAAGTCAAACGACTGTTCAAAGCACGAGCCGAATTTCAAATTTAAGCCGAAAGCCATATAAATTTCTGAGGAGCAGCAAAAGTTGTTTTGGCTGTGCTATCGCACTTAACTTTTCGGCTTGGCTTCCACTCTTCAGTTGCAAATTAAGTTTACAACTCGACTCACTTAAGCGACAATTATCCGTGTCACCCACTCAGAAGATCCAAACTATTGGAATGAGCCCAAACACCGAGCATGAAACTGAGCATTGTTCGCAGCTCTTAATGAGAAGTGAATGTGGCTTTCGCGTAACGGGTGATTTATGTACTTGTTTCTCTTATGATCCTTGCGTGGATTGCCGAAATAAATTGCCAACGCCAACAATTTGAAATATACAGCCAGTCAAGGTCAAAGGTAAAGTTTATTTTTAGAGTTTCCATATTAAAATCAGTAGTCTTTCAAACGTATACAAACCTGTACGCAGCTGAGAACTTATTTCTAAACAAAATTTGCATAAAGTGTATAACAAGTTTCGTTTGAAAAGTTTCAATTAAAATATGTTGCTTTTTTATATATTTGTCCTGGAGAGCTTTGTAGTGACTGAATTGAATTATAGTGTATATACATATATATAAAGTAATTTATATTTATGCTGAAACAAGAATATCCTTTTAAGTCTCAGAGTCTTAAGCAAGGCAAAGCAAGTTTTTAGTTGACAAAACTTACAGATTTGATAGACAGAAAATAATAAAATAAGAAATTTGCTCAACAAGTAACGATGCAAATAAATTTTAACTAAATTCTCCATAATTTCACACAGAACCTTTTGTATACCTAATCCAAGTGATTGGCATAAAAAATTGCGCCAGAAAGTAGGCAACAGTTTTCTCCCTTCCTGTCAACCTCGGCCCTGTGACATGGCCAACGACCTTTTAAAGCAGCACTTAAAGCATTTACAATCTGAGTTGATGGCAATTCATGCTCGAGAGAAAACATTAAAATGCTAAAATAACAATAAAATATCTGTGTGGGCGTGGGTGTGGGCGTGCGTGTGTGCACTTGGGTAAGTGTATTTATGGACGCAAGACAGACCAAAATCTTTCAGGAGTAGTTCATAAAATATGCAAAATACGTGTTTTGCTCGCAAAAAACTGCGAAAGGTAAATGAAAAATGTTGACTGTCGGAAATAAAATAAAATTAAAATAAATAAAAATGCTCTCTAAGTCCAGTACCACAGACCGTTAAGAGCACTGCGTGAGCATGGAACTAATACAACCGTCATATAATTTTAATCAGAAAGAATAAAAGCAAGAAGAGAAGCGAACAATAACAATAACAGAAACAAAAACAACAGAGCATGGCAACAAAATGCAAAAATACAAAAGGCAAACAAGTTTCTTGCTGCTTATTATAACAATATCGCTGCTGAATGGCAGTTGAGGGCCATAACTTTGTATAAAAACTGTCGAGATGAGCATGAATATTAAGTAATATACACATCTACACACACTCACACACACACACTCACACACACACACACACACACAGGCCACAGCACACACAGGCCAAAGTTTCTCAATGAAAATACGCAGACAATTAAAACTTTTCACTTGCCGTTCGGCTGAAGCAGCGGGAACAGCAGCAACAACACGTTCATGTAACGCACGGGGGCGTAACACGCCCAAACTAACGGCACTAATTGTTTTCTAAGTGTTGCCAAAGACGAAAATTAACATATCACAGCATGCGTGCCATCAACAATTCAAGCAGTTTACGTACGTTTTGTTAGCTACGTGAAAAGCCGGCGCGAGTTGCGAGCAAGCTGAGCGACTAAGCGACTAGGCGACTAAGCGAGGCGGCCACGGCAAAGGACATCTGCGTTATGTGCGGCCCAACAAAGTTTGGATGTTGCCAATGCGAGGCGAGTCGCGAGCCAGCAGCTCGTACAAATAACGAAGTCAGCGCTCGGCTAATACGTGTGTATGTCTGCATTCATGTGTGTGTGTGTGCAAAAGGTGCTTCTGCGTGTGTGTGAGGGCTGTAAGTCAGTGTGCGGCAACTGTTGCTCTTTTTCAAGTTTATTGGCTCACAAGTGTCAAGGGAAGTACGTATTAATGGCAACGTGTTGCAAAAGGCACCAACACTGTGGCAGCAGCGGCATCAACTGTGACAACTGCACGAAAAGGTAGTTTTATCTGCAAATAGTAGTAGACGGCGTTCAAATAGTAGTAGACAATGCACCAATGACTTAAGCAAACAGAGTTGCCAGACTGTTGACATTGACTTTAGCATTTGAATATTGGATGATTTTGATGAATGAAGCACTATATATTCTATATAAATACTTAGAAGTCATATTAGAATAAGCTAATTAATAATAAATAATATGCAGATTTTTATATACATATAATATATACTATAATGGCTTAGTTTCACTTATTAAATTTGGGGAATCAACTTGTAAGCTTATAATATTTCATAATTTAAGTTCTCATATTTAAGCTCCGTGGCTCGCCATAAACAAAGCAATGCCAATGACCTGAACAAACGGGCGGACAGCCGCCCAAGGCGGCGGTCAGGACTGCGGTTGCTGGTTAACCAACAGCGTCTGTCTGCTATAACTGAGCCTGGGCAGTCGTCGCATACATTTGGGCATATGTCTCACACGCATGAACACACACATAGGTAGCCATACACACAGGCAGGTGCAGATGGGCTTCGTCAAGGCATGCAAATGGAGACGCTGGCGATGCTTAAGACAATTTCGCAAACTGCGGCACGCACCCGAGGGGCCACTATGTCTGTGTGTGAGCGCGTTTTGCAACTCAATAAGTTGTAATTTTCTTTGGCATTTTATGTGCAAAAGACGCCGTCGCTGGCGACAGCGGTCAGGGCAGTGGCGAAAGCGCGAGTGCGCAACGGAAATTGAAGATGAAAGCAAAACAGATAGAGCACATAGCAGCAGACTCGCAAACCTAAAACACCTAAAAGGATGTACGCTGAGCAGACGACGCACAGTGGCCCAAAAAACTCAATGGCGGGCGAGGGGGCGGAGGCCAGGGCAGGCCGAGGTGCCATCCTACTACATTGTTCGATGGCGTGGAAAATGGGAAAAATGTGCAAGGGCACGCATAATTGAATATCGATGTTCAAGTTCTTTTTATTGTTTTCTTCTCTCGCCATTATTTCTCTCTTGTGATTATGCTAGTTTACATTTAATTATGAATACGTGGTGCGGCGGTTGAATGTGTGCTCTCTAGGACATACCAATTCCTGAATGTATTACACAAAGTTTATTGCCCCATAAACGTGCTCCAGTTTTTTGTTTTTTTTTTTTTTTTTTTTGTGTTATTTTATGATTCACGCACTCAACGAAAAAATCTCATCTCTTTGGATTTTGAAACATTTTATTTTTTATATTTCTTTGTATTCTTTTTTGTTGTAAACGCACGTGGCTGAAGCTACACAGAGTCACTCACAGATACAAATACGCGCTCAGCCGTTTAATAAATATACAAAAAATGAAACGGTACTTAACTTCGCGACTTTTACAACACTGCTCCACACGCGCACTCCGCTTGGCACGTTGTGAACTGGGCAACAGGAATCCAGGCACTGAAACGCCAACGGCCTACAAAGCGCAGTAGGTCCTGGATGCCCAAGCAGCGGAGCACACACACACACAAACGCAAACAGACACACGCACAGACGACGCCGACAGCGCTGCTGCTGCACTGACTGCCACACAAACGAGCTTATGTATGGGTGAGACCCCAACAATTTCAGGTAGAGCAGCATAGCGGCAGAGCTTTGTCTGGGCCGCGCGAAGGGTGAGAGCAACAGCGCCTTTAACTGTTGCTCCAGTCCAAACTGAGCGAGAGCGGGAGGGAAAGACAGCAAGAGAGCGAGCGCGCTGTACTGGGAGAGCGGCCAGTGTTGCCGTGCTGCGCACACCCTCAAAACTGTTGCGCCTGCTATGGTCGTCATCGCATTTAGACAACGCTCATTAAGTTACGCGTAAAAGCTTTCGTGACATAGTTTTGTTGGCACGTTTGGAAGCTTTTACGCCACGCTGTATGTGGGCGTTTGTTTATGTTTTCTGCACGGGAAAAGCATGTGCTGCACCAACACAGACACACACACACACACACACACACACACACACACACACACACACACACAGACACGCACATTTAATAATGGCATTGCGAGAAGCACTTGAAGCAAAGTTTTTGTTTGGCCGTCTGAAAAATGGCGTCGCTTGACCTCAGTCCTGGGCGCCTATATTTCTATGCCTGTCGGTGTCTGTGTGTGTGTGTGTGTAGGTGTGCTGCCTTTTGTTATTGTAGGCCACAACGAATGAGTTAATTTCATGTTAGACCAAACACAAAGTACAGCTCATTTCTCAACTGGTTTCTCTCTGAAAAAGACGATAAATTAACAGCCATTTGAAGAGCATAATTGAATTGCAGCTTCATTCTTTGAGTTTTTAAATTTTTAAGTATTCCCATTGAAGAGCAGATAAAGCAGACGATGGAAAGCTACGGCTACGGCTTCGGCTGCTGCCCGCGATGCATTGCGCTGACTTATAAGCCGGAAAGGCTCCAGCAAATAATTAGCATATTTTTGACTGGTGGGGCAAATAGGGCTTCCATCAAATGGAAACAACAAAACAAAAAACAATTAATTCGCCCTGAGCCCGGAGAAGATACATACACTGTGCTGTGGGACCCATGAAAATACACTCAATACTCGCTTTACAGTTTAGACAGTGCTCAGTTGATATGTTTGCGAACCACGGTACACGGCGAGCCCAGCGAAATGGCAAACAAATTAAATTGTAATTAATCATTAGGCTGCTCCACAGCAACGGCAGCACGAGCCGGGCGGCCCTTGACAATGGCAACAGCAGTAAAAATACGCAACATATATATTTGTATATATGTATATATACATCCAATTAATTACACAGCGCGCAAGAGGCCAGATAAGAGCGTTTGCCATTTAAGAAATTAAGCCTGGCGCCAGTCAGCCAACAACAAAAAACGGAAAGCACAGCAAAAAAGGGTGTCAACAAGGATTAACAATTAACACCCGGAGCATAAAGGTGACATATGTGGCCTACACAGATATATCAGCATATACATATGTACATATGTAAAATAAAACAATTATGAGCGGACATCTGTGTATATATAAAAAAATATTGTGAAATTTGCTTTGGCTTTTGGTTGAAAATTGCAAGGTATCAGGGATCGATGTGCAGATACTCTGTATTATTTTACATAATCTACAAATTTCAGTTATGTATATAAATTTGTCAATTACTTATTTAACAACTAGTTAAACAGTGTTGTAAAATGATGTGAAAGAGGTGCAATGAGAATAGCTCAACTTTTCTCACTCTAAATACAAGTCCAAAGCTGCGATAGAGATAGAGTGCTCTAGGTCTTTGAGCTAACGAGGAGATATAACTTTATTTATGAAATTCATATTGGAATCTTTATTATTAATACCGAATGTGTAATGTGGCAATGTGCTTTCATCAGAGCGTCTTTAGTTCATCTGGTGCTCCATGTATGTTTATTATTTATGATTAATGCAAAAACTCGTTCAAGTACGGCACACACCGCACATAAGCAAAATGTATTAGCAGAGAACGCGCCAAAATTGGCTCACTTTAATATGCTGTGCACACACACACACAGACACAAACATAAACACATATAAGCACGCACAGCTAAACATTTGTTCGCATTTGGTTAGCGCTTGGAGCTTCTTATCCCAACAAACCGATGAGTTGTAAGGGAAGGGGGCAACGCGGTGGGCGGGGTATAACAAACAGTGAGTGTTCGTGTGCGTGTGCGTGTGCCTGCGTTTTGTTACTTGTTACACATTTTGCCACCGTTATTTCTTTCATTTACTCGATATTCCTTTATTGTTGTTTGCTCGAGTGTCGTTATCATTTGTCGGTTCATTCCCGCCATATGTGTAAGCCACCCACAAAGACGGTCCGCCACGCCTCTTGCGGTTTATGCGCTCTGTTCTACTGCCGCACTTGCCGTTGTCCTTGTCCCCCTACGATCACAAACTCCATAAAGAACTGCCGAATTAGCACTTTAGTGACTGCCCTTAACACGTATGCAACTCAAATTTCTCACAGTTGCACTTTCCAAGTAAGTTGACCTTTCTCTTGATATATTATGCCATCTACTAATATTCTATTTTAAATGTGTACAGAAACATGTATTACTATATTTTCGTCAATCCTTGACAATATTCTACAGTCAGCTAGCATTCAAAATTCAGTTGAATTCAGTCTCGAATTTCCTGCTGGGTTCTTTTGAATACAGTTAACGCCACGCAGGGTTGCCAGATGTGCGCAGCAATGTTGTGTACCATTCGCAGCGATAAGCAACAACGTCAACAAAAACACTCACTACAGCATTTACAAGCGTTTGCACATATGTACGTATGTGAGTGAAGAAGTGTATGTATAAAATTTATGTATAGCGTAGTGCAGCTGAAGCAAATAAAAGAAAACGTAGTTCCAAAAATAAAGTGGTCGTCGTCGCATTTAAAACGAATTTTAAGTTCTGCCAGCTGCGCAGCGCCTAACAGAAGCTAAAAGCAACAGTCGTTGTCACTGCAGCTGCAGTCGTCAACGGGTCAGCACTTGGGCCCCGAACGACGGCAGGCAACAAATCGAAGCCACAGAAAAAGATAATTGAATTGTGTTGAGGACGCTGCTGCGGCCGCGGCATCAGCTGTCAAATAGTTATTGGCATGTCCTACTTTATGCACAGTGCAAGCAGTGATTTGGTTAATCTCAATGTGGGCGGTCAACGGTGAGTGGAACTATTCCCAAACTTTAGCTTTGATGACGCATGCAAAGTAAAAACTGTATTCAAATCCCCCCTTCCCACTTTGTGTGTGTGTCTCTATCTCTTCCCCCTTTCATGCACTTGCAGCTTCTCGACCTCACGGCAAACGCTTACGTGGATTCCGGACACTTTCTTTACGGCACTGCTGAGCGGTCGGATCTCGAGCTTGACAGATGAGCACAATGCCATCTTCATTGATCGCGATCCGACGCTCTTTTCCATCATTTTGAACTACTTGCGGACCAAAGATATTGATATTAAGAACTGCGAAATCCGGGCACTGCGTCATGAGGCGGAATATTATGGGATTACACCACTGACCAAGCGTCTGGCTTTGTGTGAGGACTTGAATCATTCCTCGTGTGGCGATGTACTCTTCTATGGATTTCTGGCGGCACCCGCCATGCCGCCCAATGATGCGTTGCAGGCCACTGTGGAAGCTGCCACAGCAAGCAGTCCCACGGATCCCCAGCCCACTTCATCGGGCGCTGCACGACCTGGTTCCATGGTGCGTGTGCCGGAGACGTCGTCAGCCTCTTCGCGCCACTCGTCGACGCATTCGCGCAATTCGTCGTGGGACTTGCGCTGTGGGCGCGCAGCGAACAGCGCTTCCACATCCAATGCAGCACCTGTTGCACCGCCAGCCGCCTGGAATCCGGTTGGTGGCCATTCGCGCAATGCTTCCTTAGACTTTATGCGCCACTCTCGCAACTCCTCGGCTGACCTGAATAAGGCGATACGGAATGAAGTGGGTCTAGTCTTTAGTCCCACACAGAGCTCGAACTGGACGCCACCATTGCGCGTGCAAATCATCAAGGCGCATCAGAACTGGATTGCGGTGGCCTATGCGCACTTTGTCACTTGTTATCGGGTCAAGGACTCCAATGGTTGGCAGCAGGTTTTCACCTCGCCGCACATCGATGCAGCCATCGAGCGAATCGCCATTAATTCGAAGGTGAACACATCCACTGCCGAGCCGATGCCAAGTAAAATGATTGCCATCTCGTATGGCAGCCAGATACGTTTGTGGAGTATTCAGGAGGGCGGCAATAAGTCCGACATTGGCACCTTCAATCTCAATGTGCGCGTGGAGTATCTGTTCTTCATTGGCAGCCAGCTGGTCGCATTGTCCTCCTCTGGGAAAATTGGCGTCTGGCATGCCATGACTCAGCACTGGCAAATACAAGATCTGGTGCCAGTGTTGTCCTTTGACTCGGCAGGCTCCTTTCTATTGCTCGGCTGTAACAACGGCTCGATATACTATATAGGTAAGTACTCTCAGCATAAAGAGATCTTTCTTCTAACTAAACTTCTGCTTTGAAGATATGCAAAAGTTTCCGTTGCGTATGAAGGACAACGATTTGCTGGTGACCGAACTGTATAAGGATGTCAACATGGATCCCATTACGGCCATCTCCGTTTATCTAACACCAAAGACATCGAGCATTAGCGGCAACTGGATTGAGATTGCCTATGGCACCAAGTCTGGTGCAGTGCGCATCATTGTACAACATCCCGAAACGGCCGGACATGGTCCACATCTCTTCGAGACATTCTTTGTGCATCAGAGTCCCATAACAAAGGCAAGACTTGATTAATCTCAGTCAAGGGAGTCTCAACCCTAATAATTATATCTTCTTTTAGGTCATGCTGTCTGAGCGTTATTTAGTTTCTGTTTGTAGCGAGTACCATCATGTGCGCACCTGGAGCCTGACTCGCTTCCGTGGCATGCTCTCCACACAGCCGGGCTCCACGCCAGAGGCTTCGTTCAAGATTGTCTCACTGGAGGCCACCGATAGCAACTATAGCTATGCGGCTGGCAATGACTTCGGCCCTTACGGCGACTACGATGACATGATATTTGTGCAAAAAGTGGTGCCCGAGACAAATCAGTTGTATGTGCGTCAGGCTTCGAATGGGGATCGCGTCTGTGTCATACGCTCCGTGGATGGCTCAACCATTTCGGCATTCTGTGTGCACGAATGCGAGGTGTCCTCTCGCATGGGCTCACGCTTCATACTCACTGGCCATTGCAATGGGGCGATACAAATGTGGGACTTAACAACAGCACTGGCGCTGCATTCAAAGGATGAGCCGCAGCAGAAAACTTCCGGCGGACCCGACACAAACGAGCTTCTCCGCCTACTTGACCAGTGTGAAATCAGCAATTCATCATGCTCAACACCTTGTATGTCACCGTGTCTATCGGCTATGGGCGGCGGCATGGCCACCTCTATAGCTCGCATGAAGGCTAGCAACATTGCTCTGCTGAATCGCGATCAGAGCCAGCAGCAGCAGACAATTGCCTGCCAACCGCCGCCGCTGCCGCCGTCATCATTCCTGGCCCAGGCGCAACAGCAACCGTTGCCAGCTCCGCCACAGGCAATGCTTGCGATGCCACCACAGCAGCAGATGCCTGCGGCTGTGGGCGTGGATATGGACGTAGTGGCTATGGCACAGCCAGCCGATGGAATGAATGAATGAAACGTGGAAGCGGCTGTTTCGGCGCTTGTCGGGCGCGTTTCATCGTTAAGATTTAATAGGTGTAACTTGATCATTGATTATCAATACATATTCCTACAGTTTGTGCTGTGCGCGTTCATCTACTACGTGTGGCTGGTGCGGTCTCGCATTGCCAACACCATGAAGCATTCGGACGCGGCGCGCACAGATATGGTGACGGCAGTGGACGCTGCTGCTGCCGGCCCCAACTGACTGCATCCGGCATTTAGCTAAATCAAATAATCTCTCATATACTGACAGACGTATATATACCCCTATAGATATATGCAAATCTATTGTGCTCGATGTGGTTGCAATTGCAATTTATGCTCGTAATGTTATATGAATCTATGTACACACAGTCTTGTTGCACGTGTAGTTTTGAGTGTGTTCCTCGTGCTACTGTAAAACGCAATTGCGATTAATTAATAAATACATACTACTACATCAACATACTATAGAGCAAATTGTTGTCATTGGCTGTGGGTCAATTTAGCCCATTCGAAGGTGTCTTCCAGCGAGTTCCGAAATCATAGTTTACAGAGATTAAAACATTGCAACTGACAGTAATCAATAATTTATTCAACTTGTAGCTTAATTATTTTTGTGGCTTGAATACTTGAAATTGTTTTTGTATTGGTTTACTTTACTCCTAACATTGCCTTGGGGTCGGCCAGTTACATTATGCTTGTATACACATATAATCATATTTAATGGGTTAAACACACATACATATGTCTGTCTGTCTGTCCAGGCGATATCAATAAAGTAAAAAAGCAGCAAATAAAATGCCAACATATAAAAAATATACAATCTATAACATAGTTATCTTCCCTTGATTTGCTTACTTTGTTTTTCTTTGTTTTATTTAATATCTCTCTGCTTTATCTACGCGGTTCTAATCAATTGAAATCGCTTCGGCTTTGTTCTCGCATTCAATTTAAATAAAATAGGACGCACTGGTATTTATATTATATAGTATATAGCCGTAGCCGTATATGTATATATATATATATATATATATATATATATATATATATGTATATATATATATATATATATATATATATATATATATATATATATATATATATATGTATATATAAGATACGAAAGCATATAGGCTTATTTGCGGCTTGCACGTATTATCGAGCTTAACATACAAATACTTTGTACATGAAGTTCTTGCTATTTATATAACTTAGCGCTAGACTAGGTCTAAAGTGCGAGCCGATATGAAGCTGCGTAAAATGCATGCAATGCACGCTTATCCAAGCTTTTAACTCTTTGCTTCCATGTACTCTTATCAAAATCTTTTTCTGCTGTGCATTCAATGTGATATGTGCGTTAAGAAACAATAAAAGCGCTTGCTAAGCAAAACAAAATGCTCTAGGGTGTGCGTCTGTGTGTGTTTTGTGAATATAGTTCAACGAGATCCAGCTCACTACGGCTTGCAGCCACTGTTGTTATGGTTACACCTGAAAGTAGTCATCCACTACCAGCTGCTGCTCACTGGGCGTACTCAGCGGGCTGTTCGCCTGCGTATTGTTGTCCGACTCCAGGCGCTCATAGCCATGATCCATGTTGCTGCTAGTGCTGTTGCTGTTGCTACTGTTGTTAGTTGTTGTTGATGCCGTCGCTGTGGTCGTTGTTGTGGTATTTAAATAACAAACTGACTCGTAGTTGGGATCTGTTTCACTGCCCGTTCCTGTAAGCGATTCATACTGCGAGGAGCTGACCGTCTGCTGCGAGCTCATGCTGGTGCTGGTGGTGACTGTGATCATGGACAAGCTGTTCGCCATGGATGAAGAGTTGGGTGTGAGGGGCGAGGCAAGCGTCACAGTCTCAGCAATGCGTGCATAGTGATCCGTATCGTTGGGCACAGCTACCAGATGTGCCTTGGTCTCCAATATGCTGGCATAGTTGTGATTCGCATCGGCGCCAGGTATGGTGCTGTAGCCACCACTGCTATCTACAACATCGCCTGGTGGCTGCTTCTTATCCAGCACTTTGGCATAGCCATCATCTGAATGGGCACGACTCTTTAGCACCTCATAGTTGGGATCGTAGTCTGACTTCTTTGCATCATCATCGTTGGGCGCCGTCTGCAGCTGCTCGTAGCCAGGATCGTTGCTGTTTGGTTTCGGACACGGTGGGCAATTTATAGTCTCGTAGTGCTTTGTGCTGGTGCTGGGCGAATTGGGTTTCACCTGAACGCTGTTGCTACTGCTATTGTTGTGATGCGTCTGACTCCCTGCTGCTACAACCGATACAATGAGAGCAATTGTTAGTAAATCTCAAGATACATGTCAGGACGGAAGGATAAGAGCTTAAGATGCATGCCTAAAAAGCCTTTATTCATACTAACCACTGCCAGTTCCAAATAAGAACTGACGAAAGTGTCGAAACGCGCAAATTTCTCATTTTGGCAAAACAACTGAAGTGTGGCATGGGTTAAGGAGTAAGAAACAACAAATAAACAAGATACAAGGAAAGAGACAAGAGGAGACAAATTGGGCACATTAGGTAGTTAGACAGAGTATTCGGGAACTATATATGATTGCGACTGGGTACACTTTATTACCTGCTTCCTGTTGGCGCTCCTTTTGCAGCATGCTAGCCGCATAGCAGTCCGACTTGCGATTCTCGTGTGGAAGCTGGTTTTGCGATTGCTTCTGACCATCCGCAGGTATCGTCTCGTATCCGTGGTCTTTAGCAGTGTAACTGTTGCTGCGTAAGCGACTTTTGTCAGCGCCAGGCGCCGTTGAAGTTTGTGGCTCCATTAGGAGCGCAGCTGCCGCACTATCCAAGGGACTCACCCCAAGAATCTCGGGCTGGTGCGAGGAGAACTTGTGCTTCTTCATGACCTAATTAACAAGAATGAAATTTTTAGAGTAACGCTGACAACTTTTACCAGCCTAATGCTCACCTTAGCGTACATGCCCTCGATGTTTCTGTTGCCCTCAACATCTTTGGATGGACTTAGACTCTTGCTGTGCTTGCGCTGTGGAGATGTATTGCTCACATCATTGGCATCGTTGTTGCCCTCGCCACCGGCTTCTATTACAGAGATAACCGAGCTGCGCCCGGATGTAAGATTACTGCTGCTCGCTGCTGAATGGAGATGATGTTGCCCCTGTGACTGACTGAGACTCGCTTTCGGCGTTGGAGGCAACGGTGAGTTCGCCTGTCTTTTCTCCGGCTTGGGCGAGCCTAAATTGCACACCGAGGACGAGGATGATGCCTGCCGTGAATGCATTTGTGCGCGCAGGCTGTCCATGTGCGGAGGAACGGGCACTGCATGATCCATGCTGTTGCTGCTGACTCGGTGTGTCGATCCAGTGCCAGCGCTGTGACTTAACGGAGGCAACTGCCCGCTGTTAGATGTCGCAGCACTCGCGGACAAACTACTGCTGCTGTTGATCTCGACGGCTACTACGATGGGATTAGCCTGCATCGGCTGTATTTGTGCATAGGTCTCTGAGCCGCTCGTATAAATATCGGTGGCATTTGGTGCGTGACGATTATTGGGATCCTCAATAGCCGCATAGGTTTCATCTACAAATGTAAAGAGATTAGATCTGAGTTATGCGAAAATAAAGAAATTTAAGACTAACCTGAATCGTCGGAGACAGTTGCATAGTGCGAGTCATTTACATCACGCGTCAGCGTTGTTTTCCTAGCCGTTTGCTTAGTAGGCTGTTGCTGTGCCAGAATATTGGCCAACGGCTCGCGCACACTAATACTCGTGTAGCCTTCTGCGAATAACAGGAATATATTATAGTAAGCGACTTTTATCACAATGTTTATTTCGCTCTACTCACTGGAAGAATCTTGAGAGTCGCCGCTAAAATGCTGATTTGCAATGGGCGGCGTCATATAAGGTAGATCCTGACTGGCCGAAATCATGCCCGCAATAGCTGATGCTGCTGGTATTTCTACCTGTGACGTTGACTCATCGTTCAGGTGCTGCGCTGAGTCGCCATTGATCTGTGAGCCACGCTGCAGTGAGTCGGTGCCATGTTGTGAACACGCAGCTTTGCTGCTGGAAGTTTTTGCTATTGCTGCGGCCACAGCTGAACTGGAAGTGGACGGAGCATTGAGTTGGGCATATGGATGCTCGGTGGCACGCACTTTGGCATAATCATGCGGCAGGCCTTTAACACGCGAATACGGTGAGCTCACATCATCCGCCTGGCTAATGGAGCTGTGCTGTGACACGCTTGTCTGCTTCTTCAAACTGGGCTGTGCTGCTCGAGGCAGAATAATGGCATGGGATTAGTACGCATATCGAAAGGGGAGATATATACGTACGACTTTGATTGTGCGCATTGGCCAGCTGCTTGTCGGCAACCGTTTCATATAATTCCGACCCATTGTCGTTGCTCTCCGCCACGGGTATGTCCGGCAAGCTGCGATGCGCCGCTGTGCTAGATCTGCCATTGGCAGGGAATAGACACAATTAATGCAATTGAATGTAATTTGCATCAGCTGGCAACCCACCTCTTCTCTGAGTCAGCATTCGAGACTGTCGAGGCATTTAGCTCTGCTTGTGACTCACTGTTGTTCACCAGGCTGTTGCTCGTTGCTGTCGCATTAGCAATTGAGTTTGCATTGTTGCTGCTGACCACAATTATTTCATCGGGGTTCTTCAGCTTCACCATGCCCTCCAGCCCGAGCATGTCATTTCTGTGCAAATGCATATACATTGGAAATAATTAGTACATTCATGTTTTTGGCGCGCGTGCATCCAACTGGAACTGGGACGCAACTTTCACTCGTACAGTGCACCACTATCCGAGTTGGTTAGCACCTGGGCAAAAGTCATAGCTGCTGGCTTCGTTTACTTACTTTGGTATCCTTCTTTTGCAACAGAGACAGTTGAAAAACATTACAACTAGCGCTAGCGTCAGATTTAGCGTCACAAGGAGATATGTGTAAGCCTCCAAATTGCCAAATTTTTTGGATTCAACCATGCCTACATCTATGTGTATACATATGCACTATGTATGCTTAGAAATAAAAAAAACACGCTTTTATTGCTCCATGAGACGTCACCAAATGCATTGCACTTTTACAATTAAAACAATTACAACTTATTTTTCTTTCACATAGTTTTCGCTAATGCTGCTGCAGTTGCAATGTTATTTACGATTTTTCCACTTGCCATTCACCCGAAAAGTGCACACGCAGGCAACACCAAATACCGCAAGTGTGGCAACGCCAGCAATACAGATAGAGAAATTTTAACTTCATGAGATTTTTAATTCATTTCTTTTTACAATAGTTGCGTTTTCCAGCTGCATAAGTTTTGGTACAAAAAATGTTAGTAAAATCTAATTCTAAGCTAAGCAATTGCTTTAAAAAATACAAATATTTGTCTACAAATAATTTGCTCATTTGGCACTTTCAATATCAAAGAATTACTTAAAGTTCAGTATGTTTGAAAATAGTATTTTCAATATTTTCCTGGAGCTTTTCAACTTTGCGCGTTTGTTTCTTCAGTTGCTCCTCCATCTCTTCAAACCGATTGCTCTTATCCTTGTGCTTTTCGTCCTAATAAAAGAATCAAATCCTACAGTTCAATATATGTATCTATAATCATAATTAGGTATTTCTGGTTTATACCTTGTATTTCTCCTTGTGCAGAGCATGCTCTGCCTGTAGATGACGCAGCTTTAGCAGACGACTCTCGAAATGGTGCAGCTCGGTTTTAAGGGACAACACTTCCTTGTCAGTAAAATTGTTGGCCTGTACCACACGCCATAAGCCCTGTACCCTGGGCTCGATGAACTCTTGGCTATGGGGCCCGGTAGACACCAACCGCTCTAGGCGATCATAGTGATCTTTGATGCCAACATGATGTCCACGTAGAGCATTCAGGTCACTTTCGAACTTCTTCACATTTTGCTCATGCGTCTTAATCTCATTTTCATTGGGATCATTCGAAATAAGATTATACGTATCCAGGTCCTCGGTGTTTATAGCATCTATTTTATACGTATAAACCAATTCAACAACTGTGCAACCTTGAAAGTAGGATTCAACTTACTTTCATGGTTGTCCATGTCCATGGTGCCAATGTTCTCTAGTAAACTATAATAGATATCCACTTTGTCCTGGTGATGGTTGAACTCTTGCTTCAAGGACTGCATCTCTTCAGCTGTGAATCCAGAAATTTCAGCCTTCTCCCACAAGCGATTTAGTTTTTTGTCCTTAAAAAGACTTTTATTTTTATGCCTCTCCTCAGGATCGTGGAATTTCTATTTAATAGATAAAATAAATCAATTAAAGTATTATTGTAGCCTGTTGCCATCAGGCATAATGCATACCTTGAACGGCTTTGTTTTTTCCACATTTTGTGTGTCCTCAAAATGTTCTAGCAAGTCGTAGCTGCTCATTATTCCAATTAGCTTTTGGCGTAGTTCACTCTCTTTTAGTCCATCTTTGTCTTTGTGCTGTGAGTTTAGCTGTTTCCACGCGATCTCCTCTTTGTCGTGTATTTTGAGCTCCATGTACAAAGACTTTATTTTACTTTCAGTCAAGCGCTGAAGTAAATAAATTGGATTTAAGTGTACTTTATGCAATATGCATTATTTATTACTTACATTTTGTGCCTTTGACCAGATCAAATTTAATTTGGCTATGCGAAAGGGCCGCTGAAGATTCCGAATTTCCGGCTCATACTTTTCGTCGATGACCTGCTTAAAATGCGGGCTGTTTGCCTCCTTACTGTATTTTTTGCTCTGCCTTTTGTCGGCGTCGACACATTGCGTGGCAATTAAAAGGCCTATGGCCGCCAATGTCACAATTAAGTGACACGTTTTCCACATATTTCTTCTGCAAATCAGATCAAATCTTCAAATAAGCCTGCTAGTGTTGAGTTGGGAGCACACACAAAAATGAGTTACTGACTCAACGGAACAAATGAGCTAGTTTTTTCGAAGTGTTCTAATAAGAATCAACCAAGTGTCAAGATCGAAGATATGACTAAACTATTGTCATATATTTTTGTAATATATTTACTGGTTATATTTGAATTAGTTACTCTTTAATAATACCTATTAAACTCTGCCAAAGTAAATAGAAAACCTTATGATTCCTATATTTGTTTGCTGTATGGTTGTGCCATTTTCATCGTTTTACCTATCGATAGTTTTAAATTGAATGCTTCAGTGCGACAAGGAAAGGGCAAGCAAGTGATAAGCGCCAAATTTCAAACATTTCATTTTAGTTATGTAAATAATGAAATATTCATCCCAATATAAATCAATTCTAGAAATTAATTAGAATTAGAATTAATTTGTATTTAATACTGTTATATTTAACCGTCTATGTATAGTGTCAAAATATGGTATGTACAAAAAACTAATCTTAGACCAAGCATCACATACTAGGACCGAATATATATGTGTATATATTGATAATAATTGCACAAGGTGATGTTCCTTAAGCTTGTAAAGGCACGGTCAGATCAACGTATGGCCTGAGACATATGTAAAGGCGTTACCATCAGCGTCAGCTCTGCGTCCTTTAGGTTAGCACCACGCAAATTGGCCTCCTGTAAATCGCTACCTGATAAATTACAGCGTTCCAAGTCGGCACCGGCCAGCAAAGCGCCTCGCAAATTACAATTCTTCATATTTGCATTTTTCAGGTTTGCTACGCGTAAATTAACACCAGCCATATTACTGCTCTCTAAGCAGGCGCCCTTCAGGTTAACGCCCTCCAGGTTGGTGCGCACACCAGTCGGATCCTCAAAATTGCAACCACGTAAATTGGCACCCTCCTGCAATTAAGTAATAAGTAGAACTAGAACTACTGGTATGCATCTCCAGTATGGATGACACTTACCATATTGGCACAAAGACCCCGCACTGAGACCAGCTGAGCGCACTCTAGATTTGCGTACTGTAGATCCGCACGCTCAAGGCAGCAGTAGTTAAGGTTTGTGTGTGATAAATTGCAACGTGACATGTTGGCATACTAATTAACATTTGATTAATTAACATATTATTATATGTCAACTGAGCTACTCACCTTAAAGTTAATATTCCGAAAATCCAGTTTGCGTAAATCGGCACCCGCCAGATTGACACCCTGGAAGCGCAGTTCCGTAATTGCGGATGTCTGTATAATGGCTTTTATCACATCGATGCGTGTCAGTGGTCTGTCGTCGAGTGGTTCTTCGTTTTCCAGCTTTTCCTCCAGATGTGTTACCAGCGAGTAAATACCGAAGAAACGCGCCTCCTCCAGAACGCCTTGTAAGCTTATGTGTTTATCGCAGACAAATTCGCCGTGGCGCAAATAGTTTATGATTGGCTCAAAATATCGAGCACTCCGATCGATCAAGTAAGCGCCCTGCTCGTCCTTTTCGCTGGGCATCATGCCGCCATCCTGTAGAAACATTCTCGCGAGCATTGAGTCAGGCTCCCGACCGACGAGCGTATCAATTGTCGTTGTATAAATTTTACCACCCACATTCAGTTTCACCCATTTATTTGATGGAAAAGTATGGGTGTCGGCCTTCTCACCGCATGCTCCAACACCATTTGTATTTTTTTCCGCTCCATCGCTTTCCATTGGGTTGTATTTTGCAATTGTTTTGTTGTGGTTTTTGTTGCTGCAATTTCAGCAACTCCGATTTTTCTTTTGGGCGAACGGCAAAAAATTCGTTGGTGTGGCAACACACTTTTTCGTACCTATCGATATTAGTCGTTTGACTGTCGATAAAGTATCCATAAATAATTTGATGTTATTGAGGAAAATTTAGAATCATCCTCCGTCAACTAACACACATATATTATTAAATAGTACTGAATTTTAATATTAAAAGTTAATATGACAACGGCCGAAGCCGAAAGACCTGTTGGCAGTGCCAGCAGCAGCAGCACCAGCTCGAACGCCAATCAACGGGGTGTCAGTCGTGTACTTGCAAAGTTATCCCATTCGTTGGCGGAGGGAGAGTTCTACGAAGCCCATATGATGTATCGAACGTTATACTTTCGTTATACGGCCCAGAAACGTTACCAGGACTGCTTAGATTTGCTATTTGACGGTGCACAGAAACTAATCGAGAAGGAACAGGAGGGCAGTGCTGCGGACTTGTGTTTATTGCTAGTAGATACGCTGGAGAAGCGTGGCCCACACCCTGAGGACGCAGACAATTTCGAATGGGTGCCGCGACTCGGTGGATTAATACGCGGCTTAAGTGCTACTACAGTGGAACGGGAGACACTGATTGTATGTAAATCTTACAAAATGAAACCATTTGCAATCGTTTATATAAATTTTCACTACATTTAGCATCGCGTTGTCAAGTGGAGCACCGCTTTGCATGGCCAGTTTGGACATCCAGTATTGCACAAGCTGATAGCACATGTTTTCTGGACAGAAGGCAACATTGAGTCAGCACGTCATCATTATTTGCTTTGCCAGGATGGCAGTCTCTGCGGACGCGTGCTGATTGAAATAAGCCAGCGAAAAGGCTTCCATAGAGAGGTGGATTTGTTTTTGGTGCAAGCCGTGCTGCAGCAGCTATCATTGAAGGATCGAAAAACTGCAGATGACACGTTCATCGAGTATACGCGATTCCATCCGAAATTGTCGAGGCATGAGTTTCCCTACAAGGAACCATTGGTAAATTTTCTTTACTTTTTGTTCCGTCTCATCGACACGAAGAGCGTCGTTGGGTTTCGCGCTCTGCGCAAACTTTATGAGCCTTCCCTAACACGGGACACTTCCTTCAACAAGTATCTAACGAAAATTGGAGTAATATACTTTGATGAGCAGCCAGAACAGGTGCATGCTGGACCCTCTGGACTTGGTGGCATGTTTGGCGATATTTTTAATCAGCTGATGCAGGGCTTTGACGATGATGATGATGCTCAAAGCAGACCGACGCGACAACGACAAAACGCTAACAGTGAACTCGACTAGCAGGAGATGCCGTCGCCGGACTGGTAGACCGGTAAAGTCAACGGGATTCATTGATAAATTGATATATACACCGGGGCTTTCTTTGTAATGTTATTATATATTTGCTAATTAAAATTTTGCTGGCAACTGCAGTAATAAACATATTATTCTTATTCATTGGATATTATTGAAAACATATGAAACAACAAACTCTAAAACAGGAGTTACTCAAAATGGCCTTGGTGACCAAATATCACAAAATCAACTACATACTTATCGATTGTTGTCCACCTCTATTGGTATTTTTAGAGAAGCGGCTCACGAAGTATTTAGCGATTGATTGTTATAAATTGCGATACCAAAACTAAATACTTGTTGCTTAAATTTCACATATAACCTATGTATAGATTTGGATTTCTTAAAATGTCATCAAAATATACATTAGGATATTGATAACTGCTCAGATATTAAAGCAAACAAAGCGATTTTTAGTACACGTGAGTGTGAATAAAGTAAACAAGTATTGGCACGGTTTCATCTCTAGTTCACATATATTTCAGTTTCAGAAACAGTTTAATAGGAAAAATTGAAGACTAAGTCTTATACTTTGTTTTTAAAGAAAGCAGACTCTCAACGAGTGAGTTTTTAAATTTCTATGTGAGTTGAATCGTATCTACCTACCAAATGCCAAAATTAACCATATACAAATTTCTATAAATGTCGAACAAATTGCAGCGATATGGATGATAAAGCAGCAGCGCCCACTGCCGACGCTGCTACCGAGACGGAGGCCGGCAATGAGCTTTTAACAGTGGATCACACAACCGTCACAATGGAACCAGTGCCGAGCACAGCTATGCCGACATTTACCGAACCGGATGATACCGAGCGACATATGGCGGCGGCTGCCTCAGCAACAGCAGCTGGTACACAAGCTGCTCGAGATATCTTAAATGTTGATACGGAGCGGTGTTGTTGGATTTGCTTTGCGACGGATGAGGACAATAGACTAGCGGCCTGGGTGCAGCCCTGTCAGTGTCGCGGCACTACAAAATGGGTACACCAGA
The DNA here is from genome assembly GCA_035047485.1 of Drosophila peninsularis. Classification (NCBI taxonomy): domain Eukaryota; kingdom Metazoa; phylum Arthropoda; class Insecta; order Diptera; family Drosophilidae; genus Drosophila; species Drosophila peninsularis. The sequence continues at coordinate 445,065 of JAWNPN010000050.1, read as the reverse complement.
GCTGCCTCTATCGCTGGATCGATGAAAAGACACAAAAGGGCAGTGCGCTTCGCTCTGTGTCCTGCCCGCAATGCCAAACCGAGTACATTATTGTGTTCCCACAAATGGGTAGGTTGGGTGGTGCCTTAGAAGCCATGGACACTCTGGTCAAGCGCCTGAGTCCATTTCTGGCAGCCGGTTTCTTTGTCGGCTCTCTTTATTGGACAGCTGTGACTTATGGCGCCGTAACGTTCCTCCAGGTGAGTCCATCAATTAAAAAACAACAATTATCACTAAGATATTGGTGCTTGCAGATCGTTGGCCACGAGCATGGCATGTCTATAATGGAAGCTGGCGATCCGCTAATACTTCTCATTGGTCTGCCCGCAATACCAGTTGGCCTGGTACTGGGCCGGCTAATCCGCTGGGAAGATGCCCTGTTACGTTTGATACGGAATCGTGGCACCGTAATGCGCAAATTTCCTTTTGTGAATTTTATATATCCGAACCTGTAAGTGCATTCTACTATATATACTATATGCTATATACTAATTTGAGCCTTGTAGCAATCAGCAGGAGGAGGAGTTGCCCACTTCTACTAATCCGGCTACGCCCGCACTTTCTGACCCTGTTTCGGCAACACGAATATTTTGCGGAGCTCTGCTATTGCCCACAATATCGTGCATTGTGGGGCGCATATTATTCGATTCAGTTGAGAACACGTTGCATCGCACGCTGCTTGGGGGTCTAACCTTTATCACGGTGAAGGGCATTCTGAAAATCTATTTAAAACAGAAGCAATATGCGCGTCGTAAGAAGCGCCGTATTGTTGACTATACGGAAGAAAATATACGAAACTTTATGCATCGCAACAACAATAGCGCTGGTGCCGCTGGAATCGGTGGAGCTCGTAATGTCGTGCAGCAGCAGCAACAACAGCAGCCGCAACAGCAGCCAGCAGTGGCGATGCCACGCTTGGTTGCAGCGGCGGCATCTAATCGGGATCATGTTGGTCGGGAGCGAGAACATGAACCCACCACCGTTGACAGCGTTGTTTAGGTACGAATGGACCCCAATTGATAATTATTGGATAAATACTTATTGTTCAGCTAGTTAAGTTTTGATTTAACAGAATTTTGTTAAAACTGGGACACTCAAGGCACAGGAAAAACTATGATAAAAGAAAAGGAAAAAAAAAAACAAGAGGAGTATGCACTTGCGTACATGAAAGCCAAATTCGTTGTTAAATCTTGCAGGACTAAATTCTTCAGGAATGTACGAATAACTCAGCCAAATGTTGGCTGGTCAAATTTTATGTTAACAATAAAACACAAGAGAAATCAAATTCGCAGAGTCCATTTAGCTTTTAATACATATATAACTATAATTAACTATATATAAACACATATATATAGATATATATATTTGTATAACACCTATATTACGCATATATGCTTCCACACACAATTGAATTAATGTTAACATTTTGTAAACAACAAATACTACAAAATTGCCTATGTAAATAAAGACCGGGCCCTTGGCTGTGGGTGGGTTTATAACGATGCCAATGCCTGTACTTCAGATCTAAGTCCCAAAGCGAGCTATATATATACATATATATAGACGTGTGTGTATAGGCCACTTCAACTTGACCAGATTAGATAAGCTTTGTACTGCAGCCGTCGCAGCAAGAAAGTGTGAATAATTTCTTTATTTTAAAGCACTTCGCCCGTAAGCCTCTCGCCCTGAGTCATCAAGATAATAAACCCGCTCTGTAGCAATTGTTTATATGTAGATATGTCTATATGTGTGTGTAGCGAACTGTTAAGCATGGCTTTAAGGTGCTGCACAAGAGAAGCCGCAACATCATCGCATCTATCATATACACACAAAAGTTACAGTTAAAGACCCGGACAAAGTGAATGCTCCAAAAAGCGATCTAATCATTTATAATTGTTAGCGACTCGAGTGTTTGTTTTGTCTATTTGCGCTTATCATCGACAACACCACACGAGCTGCCGTTGCTAGATGATATCTGTGTGTGCATATAGAAAATACATGTGTATAACAAACACAGAGAACTTCTAGCAGGCCATGCCGACTGCAGCAGTGCGCTGCAATCTTGACGAGGATCAAGTTCTAAACATAAATGCACTTGATAGTATTGTTATAGATAGGTATATATTATATAGCAGCTAAATGTCTGTAATGATGTTTAGCTACTAAACTTGTCGATTGTAGCGCATTGCGATAGTCTGCCTAGCTGGAACTGTTTAACCTCGTGTGAAGCACAGCCAATACACAGGTAAAATTCGCACACACAGACACGGATGATTTATATATGCCTCTGCCGAGGTGTCTGTATTTGTTTGAGTGTGTGTGTGTAGCCCACCTGTTTGGCTTTTCAGGAGCAATCACACGGTCTTGCGTTCACAGCAGTTGAAAGATTTCTTGCTGCTTTCTTTCGTTGCCGTCACACCAACAACAACAACCACAACTCCAACGGGTTGCGTTTGTTCTTTGTGACTGAACGAACGTCCGTTGGGGGCCAAAGGCGGGCGTACACATAACGTAACGAATCGCTGAAGCTTGGGAGTCGTGTTGCTTGTCGACTCCATACTGTTGTTGCCGTCGCCGTTGTCATTTGTGTGCGACGACAGCGACTACGGTTAATAACAACGCTGTGTCGGCAACTCCGCAGTCAGACGGGCACCGGCTACGAATACGCATTGCCAGCGACGCGTCGCTCTGATAAAAAATAAATAAAGGCCAACAAAGAATATTACAAATATTAAAAGAGAAAAACATATGTGGAATACACGATAATACACATACTAAACAGCACGTAGTACATACGTGTATGAGTTATTCGGCAGTTCCTCGACATCAAATGAAATAAGCGAAATGAATTGAAGCCGAATCGAGTTGTTGTCGCAACTGCAACGGGCCACGCACGATAAGCACTCTCCAGTCTAAGGCAGATCCTTTGCCACGCAGATCCTACGATCGAGTCCTAGATCCATTCCAAAGATGAGCAACACAATGACTGCGGCGCACGAGCCGACCATGCACTATCTGGACAGCATTCTGAACGAGGAGGAGAAACGCTGCGGCGATCAATATTCGCATCAATGGCGCAATTTCACAATCTCACGCTCGGGCCGCTTCCGATCGAAGAACAAGAAACGAGATGTGGTCGATGGCAAGCTGTTCGATGGCAAGGAAAATGATAAGGTGAGTGTGTTGCCGTTTTCCCATTAACCCAATTTTCATTTTCATTCTCATTTTCAATTTCATTTGCGTTTGTATTTGTATTTGTATTGCTAATCAGCAGACTGTCCGAAAATAGAATTGAATGATATATTATATTGATATGATAAGTGATAACGTGATTTATATTATATATATATATAAATTATATATAAATATTATATATGTATATAACGGGTTTTTTTCCTGGGTTTTGAAGTCCGAGTATCAAGTTTTCGCTATATTTTTCATGTGAATCGAAGAAATAACTGCAAAAACAACAACAGCAAAACGGAAATGCTCATTAATGAAAAACGGAAGTTGGTTTATTATGATAAGACTCTGTATGCAATCAGCTCTATGACGTTATATGTGAACTCTGTTTACTATCCTATAAATAAATATTTATTCACTATACATATATAAAAGATATATCATATCATATCATTGCAAGGCGCATGAAAACGAAAGCCCGAGGAAATCTTTGTTGATGACAAATTCTGGCCATTTCTCGAGCTGTATAAAAATAAGTGCATTCCTGATGCCAAAAGTAGAGATATGTACTTTTGTACATAGTATATGTAAATATATTCTCAACTCTTGACATTACTCATTCGTAATTAAAACAATTAGGAGCAGGCGGGCTGCTCTGTTAAAAGTGGCAGAAAGCTTTAAACTCGTTTATGATCGAGCTACACGAAAAAAGGTTGGCAAGCTTAAAATATAAATCAAATACAAACAGACTGGGCGCTTTTAGTCTCTATAATCACGTAGCAGCAAATGAAATCACATTTAGATATGCCGCAACTAGTGCACAATGCTCTCGCTTCAAGTTTGGTTGCCTATGGAACAGATAAGATTATTGACGGTACTTTTTCTGCTATCAACTCCTTGGCCTTGACTGCAATTCTCCACTTTAAATACGAAATATATCTACGGCGCAGATCTTTCCGCCCAAGAGCCCGACTCCTATGGCGCCGTAAAAGGGCTGTATAAAATATAAATTAATAAACAAAATTGTTATAAAACGCAGTTAAAAACACATTACTTTCTTGCAAGTGATAAAAACGAGTATAAAAAGTTAAACAAAGCAAACAAAAAACAGCACTCAGTCGTGTGCAAGCCAAAATAAAGTAAGATCAATGTATATATACATATAAAAATATATATAGCGACCGACAAACACACCTTTCTGGAAACTTTACTTCTTTCGGCGCCGCTGTAAGATGAGTAAGGCGAGCAACATTCAACAAAATGTCATATAATACGTATTCAAATTTCATTACAAAAAAAAAGGAAGATATATTTAAGCATATATATATATATGCATGCGAAACCAGATACATTGCAGGGCTGCTTTAAGAAGAAGAACAAAATAAACCCCAAATGAAAACAAAATTTGTTTCTGTCATCGGCACGCGTCTCTTGTTAAATTTGGCAAGTGAACCGGCCAGCCGCTCGGTCAGTGGTTGAGGAGGGGTAAGGCCTCAGCCTGGGGGTGTTCCACCTGCTTTTGCGGCTAACTTACGCAACAAATGCAACGGGCAAACGATCGCTCGATCGATTGATTGTCAGCAGCAAACGTGCTTGCTGCGTCATTGTCGTCTGTGCATTGAACTTGGCGCATTTTATGAAAGCCAACGAAAACAAAGCAAATATCGCTAGCTTTATTACACCTGGTTAAGCTATTCCAGATTAAACATGCTCAAGTGCTTGACAAAGTGTCGAGCAGTGGCCGCTGTTTGCCTTCAAACAAAAGGGATTACCGTTTGCATGTTTAGCTTAAGCTGAGCTAGTTACTAATTAAACTAACAAGATAAGTTTTTAATACTTTTTGTGATATAACAGAAGTGAAAGAAAATTCTGCCTTTGCTTAGACCACATGGCGCATGTGTAATAATTAATAAGGGATTTCTAGTTTCCAAATTTATCAAAAATACATTTTGATCACTAACAATTTTGTATTCCAACTAACATAGTTTTTAATGGTTATTGTACTTTAAAACCAATCTGAAATTAATATATATTGTGTACTTCAAACTCTTGCCTAACTAATAAATAATAAAAGGAAACTGAAGTTGCTCCATATTTAGCTAAGATTCTATATAGAATTATCTAAGATTTGAATGTTTTCTCTGAACCAGCCCCCCTCTGATCAACTATCTGTTTCGGATTAAACATTCTCTCAGTCTCAGTCCCAGTCTCTCGAGCAACCTGACGTATGAGTTATATATGTATTTGAAAAGGCTTCAAGCCTGCATCTAGTATCTGAGTTTATATTTGATTTTATATACACTTAAATCAGTTTTTAGCAGTTTTTGCTGTCTAATAACAAGTTCATATAAAGATCTCGTGACGCCCTCTTGGTTTATAACATGTCTAAATTAAAAAGCCCCTGGCTTATATACATATATATTGCATAGGTATATATATGAATATGTGTGTGTGTGTCAACAATGATAGTAAAGCATGAATTATAGCCAAGGTTTTACCAACTAAAGCACTCAAACAATATTGTTTGTACCTATATCAGATATTGCAAAATTTTCTTCATTGCGCTTTAACAGCGCAAAAACCTTATCAACTAACAACAACAACAATAGCGATTGCAAAAACAAAGGCAAACCTTTTTTTCTGTTTTGGAAAAACACCTATGTACACAGACACATTTATATATACCTAATATATACACATATATATCATATAGGTAAGTGGTTGTGCACGCTTGGCTGTTCCGTTGCCGACAGTTGCCGAAAAAAAAAAAAACTCCAGTCGAGAATTATATTTATACATACATACTATATATGTGCGTATGTATTTGGTGCATGTCGATAGCATGTGCTTGATTAAAATCAGGTGCTAAATCAAAAATATGACTTTGAACATGTCTTTTGATTACTTTTCAAAGAGTCAGAGTTTCTGATTACTGGAAACCCAAATGAGAACTTAATCTAAATAGTCTTTCAATTTGCTGCTGATAATGAATATCAAAAGTTATTGACTGGAGTTTGTATGTGTGTTTAATTTGTTTATTTCGCCGTATTTATTGCAGATCTCAGCGCGCAGCAACACAACCAGCGCCATGTCCAAAACGTCCTCCTATAACACAAATACAACAAATTCAGCAACGGGTGGCAATAGTGCAGCCGCGCCGGCGGTGCGAAGTCAACGTGACAAAACGGAGAGCTATAAAAGTTTCTACGAAACCAATTTATAGATAATGGCAGGGTTATATACACTTTGGCATACATATGCATATACTATATACATATACAGATAAATATGTACATACAGCTATATGCACTATATATTTGAATTGCGCTTTATTGGATCAACCGAAGAGTTTCTTGCACAACATGTGGACTGTATAAACTAACTTGTGCAAAATTCACAATGAGAACGGAAAACTTAAGAAAAAACAATGCAAAGGAAGACAAGCCTGGCTGCTTGACAAAGCTTTCTTGTGGGTTTTGAATTTTCAGCTATTTAGTTTTAGTAGAGTATAGAACAGATTAGGGGCTAGCTTAGGCACTCTCTAAATATATAATTAAACACACGTAAATATATATATAGATCATTGTACTTAAATATATACACATTCATATATATATAAAGTAAACGTATGAACATTATTATCTCTTTCTTGCTTAGATTATACAAGTATTAAATCGTGATAACTGCACTAAATCGCATATGCATATCCTTAACTATACAAATTACAATATTTTATATATATATACATCTGTATATTTGTCTTAATTTTAATAAAAATTCAATGCTTAAAACGTATCGATAAAGCATAAGGTAATATTTTAAGTGTTTACATTTATATACGAAATCATGAGGCTTCTTCGTCAGCATTGGATGTCGCTGTCGGTCGAATATAGCTGACATCAAGCACACAGAACTTTGCTCGGCACATGGGACAGGTACATTTTTGTTCCAGCCACACTTCACGATCGATGTCGCTTTGTCTGGCGGCAAACCAGCGAGCCAAACACTCTACACACCACATGGGACGACAATAGCAATTGGAGCAGCGAGCCTCATCTGTTAGAGGAGCGCCAGCCCGATTTAAATCGGAACATTGTTTGTTAATCTTGATATTCGGCTCCGCCAGCATGCAGGCAAAGCACTTGTCTGTAATGGGCTCCGAGCTAAAGATGGGATTGAGGGCCACCTGCGTTTTGAATACATCCACAAAGCGATCGATGACGCTCCGATGAAAATGTATGTTGGATGGTATGGTAATTGGACGTCGTAGACGGTCTTCCAAGCTACGAAATTCTAAGGCATTTATGCGAATATTGAAATCTGAAACACCTTGACGCATCGGTTGAACAACAATGCTTATCATTTGCAAGGTGTCGTTCTGGTCGTGGTGCGATATGTTGTAAGTCTCTGCCTAAAATTAGATAGATAGATAGTTTTTCATTATCTGCGACGTGTCGACACCTGCAGTTCAGAGGTTACTTACCTTGGCAACGCTGAGTGAAGTGTTGGCTTGGTGCGCAAAGTTAACATTGTACATGGTTGTTTTGATAATCCAGTTTTCAGTGGCAATCACCATGCTAATGGAATTGAGCTTCTTTTTGTAAATGTCCTGGCGGCGAAACTCGGTGCTAATGTCGCTTGCAACGGCGCTGTAGCTGCCCGGGGTATTGGAGTATTTGGCCAGGGTTTTGTTTATGGGATGCCGGCGCCAGTTTTGCTGATGCCACTTAAAGATCAGCGCCGGCACAGCTAACATAGCCAGTACACTGAAACGTTGCGCCATCTTCCACGTTAGTGTTTTGAAGGCCACAGCCTCCTGTGGCATAGGAAAATCCGGGTCAAGCTCATTATCTTCCAGCGGCTGTTGTGTGGCAAACACCGAAAACTTCAGGCGGTGTATTAGAAAATATGTGACAGGCAGGCAGCTATGCACAAAGAGATTCAGCGATGTCCGCCGCAGATGGTAGCCAATAAAATCACGATACTCCTCTCCCAGGAAGGAAGAGAACACCTGCTCTATTGTGAAGCCCAAGCGTTGAAACTCCTCGGGCGGATAAATGACGCACATGCACACCAGGAAGTAGAACAAATTAAAGAGCAGTTCCGACTCATCCATGTTGCGAAAAATTTTGAGAAATTCAAAGAAAAGCAGTAATAAAATATACAAGTCCAGGGTCTAAATTAGAGATGAGCAATTATTGTTGATGTGTCGCATACGCAGAGTTGCATTCGAGCTATCGTCCTCGATAGTTTGAGCGCGTTGGCATATTTAAACTGTGTCGAACTACAGCTATTTTTCTCTTCCGAAATTCAAACTGAAGTTATTCTACCTCTCTGATATACTTAGTACTAATTAAATTAAATAGAACCACCATAAAATTACGATATTATTGCCATTTATAATCAAAATTAATTATGTTGCTTTATTAAGTGTATTAAATATATATATTTTTGTATAAAGAGTTTTAATACAAAACTTGCTTTTGATACGTGCTATTGTCTGATGATGAAAACAAATTCAAATAAGTATAAAATGTCTTTCGTGAAATGAAAATAAATTTTCATCGGGTGTCATGGAAGCTATGTTTGAGTCAGGGATATGTTAAATTAGGCAGTTAACAACGTGCGTTAGACTTTCATGCGATCATTATATACATAACTTTAGATATATATAAACAATAAAATAGGTATGACAAACCACATGCAATTACATCTACAAATATTTTGTGCTTCATGGAATGTTTGTGTGCATGGCTTGCAGAAAGTAAACTAGTGCGCATCAATGGACGGTTACTTTACTGCTGTAGTTCACTCAGATTCGGAATGTTGTTGGAATAATCATCATTGGATGCCGAACTTGAATCGTTGGTCAGCTCAAAACTATTATCGCCGCTGGTGCCTGTAACTGTCGTTAGACTTGAGTCATTGTTGGAGTTCTGATGCTCCGAGTTGCTCAGATTAGGCAATGACACATCCGCTTCTTCGTCATCCACATCCGCATCATCATCGTCATCGTCGTCTTCCTCGTCGTCGTCTTCGTCATTACTAAGGCTGTTTGTACTGCTACTATTGTTATCCCCATTATCGCTGCGAGCTTTGGTTTTATTTTCCTCTGGTTGCACAGTATTCAAATTTAATGCGCTTATCGCTGGCAAATTATTGTAGCTCATATCTGGGGCTGTTTTCGTTGTTGTCGATTTTGATGTTGTTGCGGCCGCTGTTGCCGTAGCATCAGATGCTCCGCTTATCTCACAGCTGGAATTTTCAATTAAAAGCGTTATCAAAGGCACATTGGGTACGGTTGCTGATGAAGTGATTGTACTGCTGCTGCCATTGCTGGCGGTGTCCGAATTGCCAGTATCCAGCGGCGTCATAGATGCCGTTGCTGTTGATACTGCCTCGGAGCAGCCATTGAGTATAGATAGGTGAGGTATATTTTGAGGTGGATGTGTTTGATCCCTTGCTGACACCAGCTTGTCATTGCTCGCATTGAGAATTGATAGATTGGGCATGTTAACTGTGTTTAAGTGAGATGAGGATGAGGCAACATTTGTTGTTATGGCTGCTCCGTTGCTGGTCGTGGCATTCATTTGACGGGATAAGCGTGCAGATCGTGGTGGTGGAACGGGCACTGGGCTAGAACTGGATATGGATGTACCATTCTCAATCTGTTGGGGCACGCTCTTGTCGCGTCTAACCATATGCTTGTCGAAGTAATCTAAATTCATGCCCGTGCCACGCGCCTGTGCTGCAGCTGCATTCAATGCGGAAGTATTAGGCTGGTAGCTGGCACCGTCGTCCACCTCCATGTCCTCGGACAAGTCTTCGCTGCACAGATCCAAGCTAATGTGCGCTGCAGGTCCATCGGTGGGTCGATCCGGTTTAGGCTCTGAAGCACAATAAACAATAACAATAAGTTTTAAGGAAATATAATATTGTTTTCACTTTCTCTTTACGAACCATTCAAGAAATTCAAGGCCACAAAATCGGCTGCACTGTAGATCTCGGCCTGCACAAGCAACTGCAGCAGCACACCGACCGTGGGGCGTTCGTTCAGTTTTCCAGAAGTTTTCCACTCATCGATCATAACTTGTGATATGCTTTGGCCGGGCGTTAAGCGTTCAGCGGTCCCATCAATCAGACTTATTTGTTGCGCGGTATATTTAAGTCCCACCTTGGCAGCGATTTCCTGATATTTGAGCGCCCCTGGTGCACTGCAAGCCTGCGCATCCAGACGCTTCGGTATAATGGACATTAGCTTGCGCCAGCAACCATTCACATCCAGTATTGTGGCCAACTTATAGATGTCGTTGTCATCGACGCGCCGTAATTCCGTGCAGCGCGTATATTTTGAATATATTGGAACGGAACTTGTGCTTGTGTTACAAACAATCGCCCAGCCGTTTGCTTTTGTTTTTGCCATTTCCATTTTGTTTCGCTTTCCTCGAATCCGTAAGCTTTGTCGCTACCGTGTGTATTTGATATGGATGGGGGCTGTCGTTTGTCGCGTGTGCTGCTATAATAACATTTTATATTGACGTGCATTTGCAGCTCTTGCGTTTTCACTGAATTTTCCTATGAGCCATCATCAGTGGTTTCTCCTCACACACATATGCATATATGTATAAATATGGAAGTGCCGACGCCAACAGCTGTTTAAGCTTTCAGTGTTGCTTTATCGATGACTAATCGATAGCAGTAAGTTCAGAGCTATAGCGCCCACAGGGTGCGTTTTATTAAAAATTGCAACGGCTCAAATTATACTATAATAAATTTGTTTTTATTTTTAAATAGCTGGAAAAAAGGTTTGTATAATGGATACAGTTACATTTAATACATTGTACAATTTTATGTTTACAAAATACATATAAACAAGGACGAACATAAACTGATAAGGTCGTAAAATGGAGATAGCTTTGTGCTTATGCTAATTATCCGTTTCGTTGGCTGTTTCCAAACAATATATATAAATATATATAAAAGATTTGTGTGCTTACTTCGCTTTAAATGTATATGCTCTACTTATTTTGTATATATTTAAGGTCACTTTCTTATTTGTTTCGCATATGTTCAATTCGCTGAGGTTTCGCTAGTAAAGACGGAATGTTTGCTGATTTAAATCTAAACGAGACTCTTGTGTTTCTCTGTAGTTTTGTAAAGCTGTGCGCTTTGCCAAAAAAACATCGGACGGTATTACTCTTATTGACTAATTACTAATTGTTGACGTTGGTATAAAAAAATGTGGTGATAAACAATAACACACTCATGATCAGAGCGCTATTGATGTTGTGACCGTGTCTGGTATTTGCTGCATTGCGTGTCGTCTTTCCCATTTGGAAGCGCAGCGTGGGACTGGACATGCGTCCATCGCCGCCATTGCTGAAGGCCAGCACTCGCATATTGTAGCTCTTACCGGGCGTCAGCGTGTTGATAAAGGACTCCAGTTTCTGTCCTATAGGCACAATAGTGTTGTTGGCAGTGATCATATTTTGATCCGTCTCCCAAATGCGAACCTGCAGAAATTGAAATAATACTTTATATTGTCTGCCGTGAACACATTCGTAGCGGATACCGTACCTTATAGCCTGCCAGTGGCTCTTCATCTTGCGCCGGCGATACATAACGCCAAACAACGCGCACCGTGGACGGATTGATGCCATAAACATGCACTGAAGACGGCGGCTTCTGTGGTGCCTTGCGATATGTGCGCTCTAGTATAAACAAAATTTGATATGATGAAGATTGCTATAGATAAACACATTTGATATATTGACGGTACCTTCGAAACGTTCGCTCTCGGGACCCTCGCCAGCTGCATTGTATGCCATAACCTTAACGAAGTAATATGTATCTGGCTGCAGACCCACAATCAGAGCCCATGGCCGAGTGGTACGTGATAGGTAGTAGACGGCATCCTCTTCCTGATGTTCGGTCTTCCAATACTTGAGCTGCATTTGGAAATGGAAAGAGTAAACAAATTGCAACAATGTATAATTTATAAACTGAAACTTACCCTATGCCCTATAAGCCTGCCTCGTATATTCTCCCGAGACATGTCAATGGGGCTCCACGACACGTTGAAGCAAGTGGAATTGTAGGCTAGCGCAAATGGTTTCTGTGGCGCCACTTGAGGCATATCCTCGGCAGAGTGAATGACAACCGTTTCGCTCTCGGGTCCCTTGCCGATGCTGTTTATTGCCTGCACCTTCACCTCGTACTCAGTGTAGTAGTTGTTAAGCGGAATGTTCACTACGGCCACGCCCACATTCTCTTGCTTCTTTATAATATCCGTAGCCCATTCCAACGCACCCTTTAGTTTCCAGAATACTTTGTAATGTATGCCATGACTGTGCTGCTCCTGTGGCAATAGTGGCTGCCAGGTGATTGTCAGATCGCCAATCTTGCCACCGCCTCCGCCCACCTTCCGTGGCGCTATGTATGGTACATCATCATAAGTGCTGTAGATTGGCGACGGTGCTGAGGGTGTGCCAATACCCAAATCATTAACAGCTGTCACGCTAAATTCATATGAGGACCAGGGTGTTAAATTTGTAACTTCAGCCTGCTGACGAGATGTGTAACGATCCACCTCACGTGCCTGCACGTGCATGGAAACATTGACCCATGTGCGATTCCAGTTGGTGCGACCAAGTATGTTGTAGTATCGAATGGGCCGGCCATTGTTGACTCCATCCACCCACTCAATGATGGCCTTGGTCTTGCCAATCTCAATTACCTGCACACCACCAGGAGCTCCAGGAGCTCCTTCAATGATGACATTTGTCTTGGTGCTTATCTCATTGACTGCCGATTGGACGACGCACTCGTAATCGCCAGAATCACGCATCGTTGTGTTATGGACCGTCAATCTGTTCCACTCAACGATCTGGAAGGGTATTTAGACAGAGTTAATAAATTCTGCTAGTTAATAAAAGAGCTAGCATACAATGCGCTGGGTTCCATCGTGATTATTGCGAAGTATCTCGCCATTACGTTTCCAAACGTAGGCAATGTCCAGCAGCTCATCGAAGGCAGCTTCACAGTGCAGGTAGATCAGATCATGTTCGCGAGAAACAATTCGTTGCGGGGGCGTCTGCACAAAGCGAATTTCCTCTGCAAAAATAAATGAATTGAATTAAGTAATAAAAGCAGTAATAAAATTAAACTTACGTAGCACAATAACTCGAGCATGCGACTCATCCGTGCCAGCCTGATTGGAAGCTATGCACGTGTACATACCCTCGTCATCACGAGACGTGGGCGATATGATGAGTGTACCGCTGGGCAGTATACGACGATGTCCACCGGACCCAAGCAATTGGCCATCCTTTTTCCATTGGAATTTCGGACGTGGCGCAGCCTCTGGATCACAAACTATAGTTGTATTGCCATTGTACACGGCGTAGATCTCAGACTCGAGTGGATGCTTCTTGAATGATGGCTTCATGGACAGCACACGCAGCTGAGCCGAACTGAAGGATGTCTTCAGTTGATTCTGTGCACCGCACTGGTACATGCCCTCATCCTTGTCCTTCTCCAGGAATTTTATGGTTAGCACATTGTCTTGTATTACGTACCGATCCCGATTGATGTTCAAAGGATCAAGTCGTTCCGCATTCTTGTACCAAGTGTAGTTGGCATCGGGTATGGAAAAGGCTTCACAAATGAAGGTCACATCACTGTTGTAATCCTTGATCATGTCCTTAAGCGGGATAGTAAACTCAGGGCGCATTTGTATGTTGATATAAATCGACTTCTCCAGCGTCTTGCGCGGATTGGTGATACTGCAGGTGTACTGACCATTATCATTGGTAGTCGCATTCCTAATGATCAGAACGCGACCATAGCTCGTCGTGTAGGCATTACGCTGCAGTGGCTGCCCTTGGCGCGTCCAGTTGTATGAAGGTATGGGATAACCAAATGCCATGCACTCCAAGCGAATCTCTTCGCCGGCAATGGGAGCTTCAGGGAAGACTTTGGGAAAGGTATTGGCAAAGATAAGTGTCTGATAGTTGCTATTGGGCGTTACGCGCAGCGGGAAGAATGGGCCATTGCGACCCGTATCGGAGACAAGTGTCTGCACAGTACACGAATAATTGGCTCGATCCACGGTCTCAATAAACGAGAAGTACAGCGCACCATCGTGGGAGACAAAAACGCGCTGATCCTCCTCCACGAAATTGGGGAAATAATCACGGGCCCAATAGTACCGAATGGCTGGATAATGTTGTGGCGGATCACAGAAGATGGACTTGCCCCAGTTCATCTCGCTCGTCTCCGCTGATCGTTTCAAATTGAACTCCATGATGAAACCAAAATTGAGATGCGCGCTCTCTGAGCGAACGCTGCCGAATTTATTTTCCGCAACGCAATGATAGGCGCCCTGATCTAGCGCTTGCTTGGGTTCGTATATAATTAGGTTGCCGCCTGATATGGTGTATCGATCCTCCGATAATGGATCAATCCGTTTGTATTCCAGCGTATCATTCACATAGAGCTCACGATACCATTCGTAGGACGGTGTCGGATAACCCCCAGCCAAGCAGCTGAGCGAAACATCGTTAATCAATCGATTCTTGTTCACATCAAAGGTTGTGTCGTTCGGTTGTTTCACAAAGTACGGGCCTCGTGGTATGCGCTCCAGATCGCGTATATCCAAGCCATAGGTATAGGGACGCTTGTCATCCAGTTTAATATTGACATTGTCCGGGCTGTAAAGCGCCTTAGACTCGCAAATAAAAAGATTCAATTCAATTTCGTAGGCTGGCATAAACATCCAGCGATCGCGCTTCTTCGAATAGGCATATACCACACGATCTCGCACATAGCCATTGTCTCCATAGGGCTGATTGGGACCTGTAAAGTACAATCAATTTTACAATATGGTTGATTTTTAATGACATATAGTCTTACCAAAGAAGCCTCGCAGATTGTTTTGATTGCGTTGATTCACATTCGTTTGGCCCGTCAGAGCATTGTAGTACTGATTGGGATTGTTGAAATTGCGATTGTTAGGATCGTTTTGCACGAGGAAACGATTGTCATTCAGATCTTCGTTTTCAAGTGCCTGTTGTTCATCGAAAGCAAAGGAATCCTCAATCTGTACTAGCTGCGTATTGTCATCATTCACCCAGTTCTGAGGTCCTGTTTGCCGGGCTGAGATAAAGAAGCGATTCTGTCGTTGATTCTGTATGATTAGCTGCTTTAAAATAAACGCATGCTTCTCCACATTGTCCACATTCAGTAGATCGGCTGTATAGGCCTTGCATATCTTCTTGGCCTCTGCCCAGTTGCGCTTGGGCGAGCGTATAAAGCGATAGCATGTCTGCCGGAACGATACCCAATGCTCGGGACAGAAGTTATCCTCATCGGTGAACATGTCCCTATAGCCAAAGCCCGAATTGGGCCCAGTGGTCACGCTGTTGCGATTGAAGGGATCATATTGTGGGCCCGTATTTGAAATACTGCCCGGCCCCGCAATGTTGCTGCCACCGACGCCCAACATCGGTCGATTGCTGTCGTAGTTATTGTAGCCATTGTAGCCATTTGGATTCACACCAGTGCCACCAAAGTTCGGGTTGATTGGCTGATTGCCAAAGTCTAGCAATGGATTATCGTACTGTGTGGTGTCCTGATTTTGTTGCTGCCCCGTGTACGAAGGATTATAGCGTGGCGAGTAATCCTTGTTATAAGTGGGCTGATATGATTGGGGTTGTTGCTCTTGTATTTGGGGTAGTGGTAGGCCTGGCTGTTGCGGTTGCAAGTCGCTGGGCAGTTGGCCCCGGCTCGTTGCTAACAGCAACAATTGCACTAGCCCGCAGACTAACAGCCTGCTCCTTGTTGACATATTGACTTGGTTTACTTCTAGTTACAGCTCGATGTGAGAACTTATCCAGCTGGCTTTTCGTTAAAGACTAAAGGCACATTTTCGAGTTGGAAATTCGTGGTCTATAAATAAACAACAATAGACAATGTTTATTTGCAGTATTCAATTTATGGACTGTGTATGTAAACAAATCAAAAGATCAGTCTTGTTACTCAGCCAATAATGGTTGTATTAGTAAGCGTACACGCACATGACACATACCTACACGTACAGTAAAAGCTAGTTTGCGTGGTTTTAATGGTTTTAATTCTTTTTTTCGCTGCTTAGACAAATCTAAATATATATAATAAAAAAGATGGTCGGGTTCAAGTTTGATATTTGAAATATTAACGAATTAAAGTTATTCTTCCGTTAATTGA
This sequence comes from Drosophila peninsularis, assembly GCA_035047485.1. NCBI lineage: Eukaryota > Metazoa > Arthropoda > Insecta > Diptera > Drosophilidae > Drosophila > Drosophila peninsularis. The sequence goes on along the minus strand of JAWNPN010000050.1, from coordinate 428,598 downwards.
GTTTCCACTGTACATGATCATAGGCGAGTGTGTGTGTGCGTGTGTACGTGTATGAGTTCTGCATTAGGCGTGGTCTTGAGCTTGTTGTCGTGCTTCATTACAAAACAATTAATGAAACTGACTTATTTTTTAAATATTTAGATAACTAAATCAAATTAGTTACTATTCTTAACATTCCTAATTATATTTTATGTATTCACTTCACATAAAGTTGGTATTGCCTCCGCCCAATACGACTAAAGCTACGCTTAGTCAAACTCAGACCCAACCACACCTTAAATTTTAAGTCACCAATTTAAAGGGTATTAAAGCGACTATTTGAAGAATAATAACATTTCACAAACATAGTTTGTTAACCTCTTTCAGTTAGACTAACCAATTATTGTAAACTATTCACAAAACACTTTAAAATTATAACTTTATTAAATAAAAACAAAAACTAGGCACAGATCCGACAAAGCCACGATTAGATGTACGATAGACGATAACAATTGCATGCACCTCGTGATTAAGAGTTGCCAGCGCTTTGAGTGATGTACAGCTATGATGGGGTGACACTTTCAATTTCAGCGCAATTAAAAAATAAGAATACGCTCAGAGAAAAAATATGACTTATACATTTTTTGAGCCAACAACTATTTTATTATTATGTTGCTGAGCTAAAGAACTGTATAAATCTTTAGTGTCAAAGAATTGAGTTGAGCTAATATTTTTAAGTGCAAGCTGCTAATGAATTAATTAGATACAAAAAAATATTATATTCGATATTTATACAAAGAAACTTATCGATATTTCAACAACAAACCCGTCGTGTACCTATCGAATTTCGTCCGAGTGGTGATGTGTAATAACCAAAGTTTTGGTGATATTTCAAATAAAAACAGAACTCATTAAGCAACTAAACAACACAGCAAGGGACAGAGAGCAGCATAAACAACATGAACTATAATCCAAATGCGGGTATGCGGAATCGTAAGTGGGAAAACTGTAAGGAACAAGCTATAGCTACGCAAGTATATACCACGAAGGCAGCTGCTGTTGTTGTTGCTGCAGCGGCGGCGGCGACTGCCGCATTTACAAAAAGCTGCAGCTGGCGGTTATTTTAGTTGCCTCTCGTAGTTCATTGTTGAATTGTTCACAACCTATTTCCACAGCCTGCACTAATAATGTTGCGTTTTTAGTTTGTTTACTGCGTGTGTAGCTTGATTTGACCTTTTTCCCGCTAACACTGCGAATCTATCACAATCCAATTGGAATATTGAATCAAAAGCATTTAACGGCTCTTTTGCATATCTAAAAATAGCTCAAGGTGGCGGACGCGCCCGTCCCACTAAACGGGTGAGCGATTTAAATGCCATGGGCCCAACAGCTCCAATGCCCAGTGGTTCTGCATTCATGACGCCAACGGCAGCACCCACCATGTTCGATCCCAACATGTATGGCGGTCCGGCACCACAGCAGGTCAATAGCTATGGCTACAATGCGGCACCAACGCCAGCGGCGCCGGTACAGCAACCACAACAGCAGAACTATGGATATCCAGCGGGACAAATGCCAATGACTAATGCTCCAGCTGGACAGCCTGCCTATAGCATGGGTGGACCCCAGCCGCAAGGCTTTGGTGGTGCTCCCGGTGGTGCACCTGGTGGCCAATATCCACAGTTTGCAATGTTCCAACAGCCCATCGTTCAGGATATGGCCATGCAGTACGGCCAGCGACTGGCCGATCAAGGCAAACAGCTTGTAGAGAATCAGTTCGAAAAATGGGTGCCAGTCGCTAAGTTAAAGTACTATTTCGCAGTAGATAATGCCTATGTGGGACGCAAGCTACGCTTGCTTTTCTTTCCTTATATACACAAGGTAAGCTGTTTATGATTACAACTTGATTTGATATATATTTTAGGGTTTATTTTATACATTTCGTCTTTTTTACAGGATTGGTCACTGAAATACGATCAGGAACATCCTGTGCAGCCACGTTATGACATAAATGCCCCAGATCTTTATCTGCCAACGATGGGCTACATAACATATGTAATTGTTGCCGGCTTGTTGTTGGGAATGCAGAATCGATTCTCGCCCGAACAACTAGGCATTCAGGCGTCGAGTGCGATGGCATATAGCATTTTCGAACTGGTCATCTACTCCATCTCGCTGTACGTGATGAATGTGAAGACGAGCCTGAAGACTTTGGACTTGCTGGCATTTACGGGCTATAAATATGTAAATATTGTCGTCTGTCTTCTGATAAGCACGCTCTTCTTCCGTTCCGGTTACTATATAGCACTGGCATATACCAGCTTCTCCTTCGGCTTCTTCCTGGTGAGCATTATCAACCATGATAGAAATATTAGACACTAAATATAACTTTTTTCAGTTGCGGACGCTGCGAACAAAGCTGTTGCAGGACAACACGCCAACTGCGCCCAGCGGCGCCATCAACTATGATCCGTATGGCAATCCACAGCAGTTCGATTACAGCGGCGGTCGGAAGAGGAAGCTATACTTCCTCTTCCTCGTAGTTGCTGGCCAGATATTGTTTGCTTTTCTGCTCTCGAAGCATCTGTATTTGCCCGGCGTAGATCCATTAGCTACGCTCAAAGCACTATAAAAATCTATAGTATAATTTTTCGAAACTCATTTAATTAATTGGGGCAATGAAGTAAACAATGTAAAGCAGACACACGTGTGTGTGCGTAGCTAACACGCTCTCCAAATTGATGGTGTGTTAGAATGTTTTCAAAATGCCAATGAGAAAATCATTTCCAAAATGTTAAAATCTTAGTAGCTTATGTGGTTAGAGATACGTTACTTAAAGTTCGAGAAACATCCGATTGAGATTTGCAATAGGTGATGCATACAAATATTTTTGTTAATAACAAAATTAAAACATTTTATACTTAAATAAACAATGCTTGATAACTGAGAATATTATTATTATAGAATAGTATAACACTATTAAAATGCAAGTTTTGAATTTTGTTTTTCTATTTTACGAATACATTTTCAGACTAACCGTGTATATAGGAAGATTCCTAACTTTTTTACAAGCCTGAACCCAGCCAATGAGTCCCCGAAAATCTTACCTCAAAACCCCATTAAAAATATGACATTCAGCAATTTCCATAATAAACAATTTTTTTTGTTGAAACAAGCTTTTGTGTATTTTTAATTGTTTTTTTTTCCTTTTTTTTTATATATATATAGTATATAGTTTTTTATTGAAATTTTTAGTCTTTATTACTGTAACGTGTTGGTTGGTTGGTTGTTTGCTTGTTTTTTTTTTTATTCTTTACTCTTTACTCTTCGCTCTTTCTATTATCGCTTTGATCTCACTTCTTCTAACGGTTTACTTATTGACTACGTAATGTTCTCTTGATCTGTTCTTAGAAATTTGTAACTAGTTTCATACGCGTAACGATTCGTTTTTGTTTTTTTATAAAATATAGGCCAGTATGAAATATTATTTTTGTTTGTTTTGCATTAGATCTAGTTTGTTGGGTGTGTTTTATTATACTCCATCTGAAGTATTTATGCTCTTCATTTATTCGTTTTAGTTATTACGTGTGTGGCTGACTTTTGCACTCGAATAGCGTGAAAAATAATTATAATAATCATAATAACGATAACAGTTCCTACATTAGGTATTAGTGTTCGTTTTACTCGTTTTGCTTTATTTAGTAATAATGCATACTAATTAGTATTCTGCTTTATTTTATATATATAGTATAAGTAGTTCGTTAGTTGGGGCCTCAATTGCAACTCAGTACCTTGGCGCAAAGGTGGAACACTTTTGCGTGCGAATTCGCCAGCTTAGCTTCCATTTGGGGGGTTCTTCATTTGAATGATTCTCTTTAAAGTTGACTAATGTAGAGTGTGTTTAGTTGATGTTCTGTGTGTGTTCTGTATGTTTTCTTTTATTAAAGTGTATCGTGTATTATGCTAGCGCTTAGTAAATAGTTATAAACATGCTTTGCTTTGTTTTTAACAAATTCCACGTATTAAAAATAATACATTTACAACTAATTATAATCCATAATAAATTTAAATATATAGATCAATATTCATATATATATATATATATATAAATAAATATATATATATATTTATATATTCATACATGTTTATATTGTTTTTATATAAATGTTGGTTTTTGTTCTTGTTCTGTTGCCTGCTGCTGTTGCATATAAATCGTAGTTATGTTTTACATAACTATATCTCGTATATATATTCTTGTTTTTTTTTTTTTTAATTCTTTTTCTTTATAAATATTTCATGTGTGTTCATTGTAAATTGGAATACAAAAAGAAGGTGCAACAAACGTAATTAAAAAAAAAAAAGGAATATTGATGATAAACAATTTAAAACTCTTCCTAACGGGAAATATAATTTGAAATCAATCGCTAGCTCTAACCTAAATCACCGACTGTGCCGCCTCCTGCTGCTTGACAAGATTACGCTGATAGTTGATCGCATTCATTTTAACGAACTATATTACCGTGCCGCCTGTAGGCGTTGTTTGACTGGGCGACAAGTGTTGAGCAACGTGCTGTGGAGATCAGAGATCGTTATAGAGGAGCTAGTCTGCGACAATCTGAGGCAGTGCCACTTACCGTACTATGTCCTGGCCGCGCCCACGTATAAATAAATCCATCCTGGCATGCCGTTAAAAAGCAATCCTCTCGAAATATAAGCGCCGTTAGTCTTTCGTGCGCAATCTTCTTGCAAATGAGCGGCTCTAGGAGCGGACACTCCTCAAACCTAGGACAGGCGGGCGTACCTATGAGCTTCATGGGATCATAGCTGCTCACACTGGTCGACGACTGTCCAGCCGTGGCCAGCGACGAGTTATGCGAGGATTTGCTTAGCTTCAGTGAGCCAAAGCTATGCCCCGTCGTACTGCTACCAACGGCTGCGCCACTCCCCGATTCAACTGCCGTCGAATGGGCGATGTTTGTGGAGCTGCTGTTGCTATTACTGCTCTTATTGTTGTTGCTGTTATTATGATTATGTTGATTATAGCTCTTTAGCATGCTCATTGCTTTGCGATGCTGTCGATGATTCGTAGCCGTTGATCCGCTGCCCTCGTAGCCAAGTGTAGACGACCGTTTGTCCGAGTTGCTCAAGAAACTGAAGTTTGTCAAACGCTGGGTGAGACTATTGAAGGCGCTGAAGCTGCTACTGCTGGTGCCTGCATTGGAGTTGGATTTGGTAGAGCTATTGGAATTTTTGCTATTATAGCCGGATGTGGAGTAATTGGAGTTGCTGACGCGCGGCCCACTGCTGTCAATGCTGTCCGACTTGGTCGCACTGATGCAGTTGGGGAACTTGATCGAGTTGCTATTACCATGGAACCTGCTGTTCGCTTTAGATACGGATGTGGTATTCGCGGCAGCAGCAGCTGCTGCTGCTGGTGTTGCCGTGTCCGTGTCACAAGTTTCATCTGGGGGCGTGTTGGCATTGGATGATTGCGAGGATATCGTGCAGTTGGCCGTGGAGAACTTACTGGAACTGCTATTGCTATGCTCTGTCGTACTAGCAGCTATGCCGCCAGCCGTCTCCCTGATGGGGCTGCAGCTGGTGGAGTCAGCAAAGTTGCTTGGCTGGCCCATGGCCACGGGTCGTATCACTTTGATGCCATCCGCATCGAGGCCGCCATTCAGAAAGCTACTGTCGTTCAGCTGCGTGCTATTTACGCGCTGGCGCATCGTCAAAGGATGCCTCAGCACATCCTCCGTGATATCCCACAGGCAAATTTGCGTATCCTGACTAACCGAGCCGAGGCGATAACTAATGGCCAGCTTGTCCGGCGCCAGCGCCGCCGACGAGGCATCCGAACGAAACGAAGCCGAGTGTGTACGCGTTCGATTCGTGTGCAACGGCGTTGAGTTCTTGTCGAAGCCCTCGAAGCCACCATTGGCTGTTGAGTCGCCAGAGAAACGATCCTCCCTGGATGCCGTGTATTCATTCAGCTGATTTTCATCATCGCTGAAATCGCCTCCATCCCAGTTCGTGTAGGAGGTGGTATATGGATCAAAGGCCACCACAGAAACCCACGAACGGTGGCCCTGCCCACGCGCCACGACTCGTCGCTCGTGCAGAGACCACACCGTCACCAGATCATCCTCGCCGCCGACAACAATGTATTTGCCATCGGGTGACCAGCAGACACAGAGGAAGCCACCAAAATATGAGCGCGCAATACCCAGCAGCTCCATGGTATCATAGTGAAAGACACGCAAAAAGCCATCCTGTGATACGAGGGCTAGATTCGAGCCGCAAGGCGAGAAGCACAGCTCATTGATGCAGCAGTTGTCAGTGCTGAAGACCCACTTATACAGAGGATTGCGCGTCGATTTTGACTTGCAGGTGAGTATCGTATATCCGTCGCCCACTTTAAATGGCTGATAGCTGGGCGCTGTCGCCGCACAGGGTAGCTCCTCATTGTATAGATACAAATGTCCAGAGGCGTGCGAGGCGAGAAACAGATGCGGCGAATTCGGCAGCCACTTCAGACAGGTCACTTTGGTCTTATCAATCAGGCGCTAAACAAGTGAAAGAAATTTACTTAGTATGTGGTCAAATTAGTTAACTCGTCGCTTACCTCTTCGTTGAATAGTTTGCGTAACTCTCGCGGCCCTTGCTGCGGTGATACCAGCTGTATTTGTCCCGTTGTGAAACCAACCAGAAGCGGTGCACCAGAGGGTGTGGCTGCATTGGCATTAAAATCGTGACAGCTGGGATTTGTGCCCTTATAGAACTTCTTATCGATGGGTTTGCTCATCTCGGTGCCCTGCAAAGCCAATACAAATGAGTAAACCAAGTTAGTCATCTCTTTATACCTTAAATAGGCATGTGTTTGTGGCGTGGCATAAAATAAGTTTTTAGATAATATACTAAAATTGGATTATAGCAACTCAGTTACATCATAGCTGAATCAACAGGACTACTTTCGTCTATATTTAGAACGTTTCTAAAGCAATATATAAATAGTGCAGAGTTCGAAAAACCAAATAAACTCTTTCCGCTTTTTACTTGATCATAAGGTATACCAATTAGCATCGATTGTGATAGCTTTGTGGAAATTAGCGGCTTGTTCAGAATTTTCTGTTGAGCACCTGATGTGAATGATTCAAAATACGCAACTAACCAAATGAAGAGCTAAACAAGTTTATAGCAAAACCGTGTGCGAAAACTCAAACAAATGCAAGTTGTTGCAGTTGAAATAACCAAGGGTACGAAACAGCTGCTTGGCAAATAAGAAATATAATCAATTTAAGGCATTCGAATGTTGAATACACTTAAAATAACAATTTCCGTTATCTCACTACTGATTTCTGTATATAAAGTTACATTTGAATGCTTTAGCTACTCTAGACTCAAAATGGAATCCGAATTAATCAGTACAAATTAAGTTCAAATCATGATATATCCTACTCTCGTTAGGGTATATCTAAGCATACACAAAAAACTGACAAGTTGGATGATTTGCAGTGGAAAACGTTGCCTTCGAGCGTAATAAACATAAATAAAAGCTAAGCAAGCGAATTGATCACCAACAACAACATGAAGAAGAACAATAGCTAAATAACAAACGCTGCACGAGAATTGGAACAAATTAAGCGATTGTGTTTGGGGTAGCGTTTTGTGTGCCATGGGGAAACTGGATACGTTTTGCCGGAACGTGAAACGGCATGGCGTCGGGGGCAGCAGTTCTAACTAAGTGGCCACTGCCAATTGCTGCGGGGGCGACAACGTTGAGACGGGGCATTGTTACATGAGCAAAGCTACAGGGCGCAGCCGGTGTGTGTGTGTGCACTGTTCTGCTTATCAGCATGCACTTTTGATAAGGAACTGCTTGAGAGATCTATGGAGAGACTAGCCACGTCACCTGCTTGGGGAGAGGAGAGAAGGGGAGCTCATGTGCATTCATATGAAACGGAAGCCACTTCTGCTCACCTTTTTAACGCCACGAAACGCATACACATAGAGGTCGCGTCCAAAATTGAAACAGATGCGATCTCCGCCATAGATTTGATTTGTTGCCAACCCGTTTTGGTCCAGCACGCCGCCATTGGTCATCGAGTGCATGGATATGCCGCCGCCTAGGCGGGCATCCACGGTGCTGTTGCTGCCACTGTTGTAGTTGCTGTCCCCGCCGGCACCACCGCCATTCAATGTATTTGTGGTTGTTGTTGTTGTTGGTGTTGCAGGTGCTGTTGTTGATGTTGTCGTTGTTGATGTTGCGCCATTTGAATGCAGTTGCGTGCGCTTATCACTCGAAGTTGATGTTGTTGGAGTTCCTGCTGTTGTTGGCACTATCGCCACATTCGCTTCGCTACTGTTTTTACTGCTGGGGTTCGGCAGCGTCACAAATGAGACTCGCACCTGGGGCGAGCTTTGATTGTTGCTGTAGCCGACGCGATTCGGTCGCGAGTATTCGGATAGGGTGAGCAGGCGATAGGTGCCCTCTCGAGTAACGAATTGCGTTTTCAGATCGTCCTTGACATTGGCATCCAGTTGGTTGGCCATTACGTAGGCGTTCGGTTTAGTTACACGCGCCGCTTATTGTTGTTGTTGCTGCCGCTGTCACTGCTGCTCTTTGCATCACACCCGCACACACTGACACACACACAACACACACGCACACACACATATAATGCATATACACCTCAACCCATGCCGCGCGCGCGCCCCACTCAGACGCAAGTGTTTGGGCTACTACCTGCCGCTGTCGCTGCGACTGCCGCTGCCGCTGCCACTGCCACTACCGCACTGCCCAGCCCGTTTGCAATTGTGTTGTTGTGTCCAAATATCGTCAAGTTTTGTTCCACTAATTAACTAGCCTTGTTTATGTGGGTTGCTGTGTATGTGTGCTCTTAATGCTTGCCCGTTGCTTGTTATAATTAGATTTAATTCTTCACTACACTTCAATTTGTGTGTTGTTGTTGCGGAATTTTTATTTTTCTCTCGCTGCTACTATTTATTTATCGATAGGCGATAGCAATACATTTGTAGAGCGCAGCTAACTTTAAGTGACTCGAAATGTGCGCACAGATGTTAGCCCCACAGTATCAGCAGCTTGTTGCAGCCCTGTTAAACAGGACATATGGCAGCGCTGTTAACTTTGTTTACAATGTTATCGGCGGTCTGGCATCTCTGAAATTAATTTAAAGTATAGCGCGCGAACCTAATATGAACTTTAGAGTCTTTTGCTTGTCTTTATTCGCCATAAAAAAACATAAAGCATATATGAAAGAAAAATAAGAATACTTTAGTATGAGTCTTGCTGAAATTTCAACTGGTACAACCAGCGGGTTTCATTATTTCATTGTGGTCTTCATACATATGTGATTGGCTTTTGTGGGAAAACGGAAATGCATTTCAAATGTCTTGGAAAATTGGCCACGGGCAATGCTTTGTCCGCTCGTTTTTGTGCTACGCTTGCACCAAATGAAGTTTTCCACGTATTCGGACATACGTTGTGCAACTGATTGGGGCATGTGGCAAACTCTTATGCTGAACTCTCCTCAACATAGAAATTCACTTTGAGCTTTGCCACTTTCAGAGTGCGTGAGTGGCAAGCAATTTTCTAGTGAACCCGTAATAGTTGCAGAAAAAGAAACAAGTCTGATGCGATGCCACTCTCGGTGCTTGCAGCTAATTTCGTATGCTTATTATAACTACAGGAAAAATCTTTAAGCTAAAAAAGTTGAAGCAATTTAATGACTTTCGATGCACAATTGACTTGTGTGAATGGGGTCGAAGGAATGGATTTGTCATGTCCAACAAAACTGGCAAGGGCAAAGATTTGCTGTGAATCTGTCGCTCCACTGGCACCCGTTGTTGCTGTTGTTGCGAAAGCTGGTATTTCTCGAGGCAAACGCTGTAAAGGGATTTGTTTTATTTTATTTTTTTTATTTGTTGGTTGTCTTTTCAGCCATTGCGGAATGCGTGAGGGGCATGCCGTATGCCGGACAGCAGCCCACACATGGGGCATTATCGAGTCATTTGCTGTGGGAAAAACAATCAGAGAGAACACTCGAAGAAGTCGTCACCTTGGTACTCCGACACTCGAGAGATATGCATAAGTGCCTTAGCATAGTACAATGAACTGCACTTCCCATAGTCCACTTGAGCTGGCTATAAAAGCTGTTGTGCTGAGCCACAAGCATCGACAGTCGCCATCAGATTGTGACATTATCCATAATGCGACTTTCAGGTAAGACCAGTCAGCCATTGCCATTACAACACTAACTGAGTGTTTGCCATTTGCTTATTGTAGTTTTCCTATTGGTGTTGGCTGTGTGCTGTGGCTTGGCCTCGACTGTGCTTGGCCAATGCATTGATACCTATGAGCCGGGCTGCAAGCTGACAGCCGAGGTGAGCTACCCACAGCGGCATTGCATCGACCCCACCAAGTACTGGATGTGCTCCACCCTGAACGGCAAGGCCCAACTGTTCAAGTGCCAGACGAACACGGCCTTCAGCCAGGAGAGAAATGCTTGCATATCCTGGATCGACTGGGTCTGGAAGCCCTGTGTGGAGCCACCGAGTCGACCGACTAACTGGCAGCCATGCAATCAAAATTAATTACATCTATGCGAAGGCTTTGAATAAACATGAAAACTTACGATGAAAATGAAACTTTATTGAATTTTTAAGTTGAGATGCATTTGAAATATTTTGATATATTTGATAAAGATAAAGTCGTTATCTATTCGATACATTTGATATAGATAATGACATTTTGATCTATTAATTAATAAACTTTTGAAGAATATATTCCTTTATATATGAGCTTGATAAGAAAATTCTAGTTAATAAAGCATGTAAAATACAAATCTTCTCTTCTATGATAGAAATATATGCTTGGGTTATCTAGCCTTATAAATTTACTCAACTACATTTCGCGGGAAAGTCGCGTAAAATAAGTAAATATTTCTTTAGATAAAGTGCCATATGATATCAATTTCTTGAATTTATCTTCAAGTTATCAAGAATCTAGAATCTTTGTTAATTATAATATCAAATTTGTGTTAAGATTATATCTTACTTAAGTTATATATTACAAGTAATATAAACTCAAGTCCTGTCATAGTGAAGTCACTTGAGATATATGACAGGAAAGTATATGGCTTAGGTATTTCCGATGCTATATCCGCTGTGCTCAAACAGACTTACAATGTGTGTTATTCGTTTATTGAACTACTTAAAGTTTTATCAGTGCGGCGAGGCGACTGCCCTAAACAGGTGTTTATCTGATCGTGTTCCGAGATGCAATGTCAAGTGCTAGATACGATCGAAAGCGATAAGCTATCTGTTGATGGGCGTTGTGCTGGCTGACGAGATGAGTCAGGCAGCAACAGGCGCTGCGTATTTCGCGCAGTGTACGAAACAATTTCATTGGCCAAACGACTTTTGACGTGTGACGCCCCTTCAAGTGTTGATAGTTTTAGAGAGCGAAATTAAATTCCGTGTCGGACGCCTCCAAAACATCTGTCATAAATCAATATTTGTGCATTTGGCAAACTGGTCCAGTTACATTTCCATTTCCACTTCAGCTGACACAGGCTTTGGACGTAAAAAAAAAAAACAAATGCACATTTTTGTGGAATTTTTTGTTTTTTTTTTTTTATATATTCGAACAGCTATCCGTGTGGACCTTTGTCAGTTCCGAATCGTGGACATCAGAAAAACGAGCTGCAAACACAGTTTCCCATTTTTTTCCCTTTTATAATTTTCATGTGCATGTTTGTATGCGTGCATGTGGAAAACTGTGAAAAGGGAGAAAATATAAATAACATTTGCATGTCAAACTGAACTGACTGCCAGAATCCGCATCACAGGTGTAATCGTCATTTGCAAAGTGTAATTGCATCATTTGACTGCGATGATAAACAGATTACGCTTTACTTCTATTCAATTATAGTTCAGCTTTGACATCAAAGCTGGCAAAATAATCAAAGGATTGATTAAAAGTGGAATACTGAAGGACGGCTTGACCAGGAGTTATCTGATTGACCACAGAATAAGTAGGTGCTGTAAGCTAGAGGGAGAGAGAGGGAGGAAAGCTGAAAGAAATATAAACTAGACGAGTGAGAGAGCGGTAAAGAGAAAGAGAGAGAGATACCCCTCAGTAAGGAAGGAGATAGTAATAACAGAGATAGACACAGAGAAATAGGCAAAGCAAAGAGAGAGAGAGAGAGAGAGAGGGAAGAAATAGAGATAGAGGGAGAAGAAGAGAGGGAGAAGTAGAGATAGAGGGAGAGGTAGAGATAGAGGGTGTTGTAGAGAGAAAGATAAAGAGAAAGATATAGGAAGGCAAAAGGGAGAGAGACAGATAGAAAGAGAGAGAGGCGGTAATGGGGAGGCATAGATACAGGGGAATAGGTAAAGCAAGAGAGGTTGAAGGACGACTGGAAATGCTCGTTTCATAATTTATGCTGCAACTGAATCTCTTCAATGCCATCTTGAGCCCATTCAGGCAGCAAAACATTCACGTTCCAGCTTGGATTCGGTGCGTTCGCAATGAAGACAAAAGTGCATACAAATTGTGCACTTATGCTGGAAAATCTTGAAATAAGTTCGAAATGCTCGAGATTCCACACAAATTAGCATAAATCAACGAAAGCCGCTCCGAAGGCTCGCCAAGCACGGCGGCACGGCAAGGATAACACAAAGCGTTTGCCATGCCAGTGCCTTAGATGTCCTTGCTGTTGGCGCTGTGCTGCCTGTAGCTTCATTTAATGGCAGACATTAATAACCTGATTTAATTTATGGCCAAAAGCAAACAAAGCCAGCTGAAATGCCGCACCCCAGCCTCCGCCCAGCCACAAGGGCGAGGCTCGGCTGCAGCCGCAGTGCATTGGCAAGGGCAATTACTCAAGTGTGCTGGTCCTAACATGGCCTAAGGCGGCCCAAAGAAGCTAGTCGAGAAGTGTCGATCCCGCGCTCGCTCTTTAGCATCTTGGCCCATTCGCCAGGTGAGCATTTTTCGCTGGCCTGCGACCAAAAATGGCTCAAAGGCAGCGCTCGGAATTAATTAGCTGTTGCGCCGCTTGTTTGTGGCTTGCCAGGGCTATCTCTGGAAATAATTTACAGCAGCCGTGTTTATGTCATGAATATGCAAGCACCTCGGGTGGGTGGTCCGCCGCCAGTTGCCCTGCCCCGCCCCGCCCCGCCCAATGCAAAAACAATAACAAACGCTGTGCACACAAACAGGGCCATAAACTGGCTGCCAAATAGCAACAGGCCCTGCGTTGAGCCCTCTTTAGATGGATTTGTCATATCTGTTTACAGCATCGCGCCACACTGCTCCGTGATTAGTTCCGCTGTTTTGATAAGATAACACGCTTGGTTTTGCTCTATAAAAGCAACGCCTTGGCATTAGCATAGGTCAGTCTCCAAAACAATCGCTCGCAATCATGAACTCTCTGTATCTGTTCGCTGTGTGCCTGGCCTTGGCCAGCTGCTGCATCGCCAGCCCCTGGGGCAAGCCCACTGGCCAGCCGGGATGCCAGACTGAGGAGGAAATCGCTGTGGGCACCTATCGGCACTTCTACATCAAGAACCAGTACTGGGTGTGTCATGTGCTAGGCGTGCCCGCCTCGCCGGCCTACTGCCCGGTTGCCCATGGCTGGCTGGATGATGTCAAGAGCTGTGTGCCCTATTCCGAATGGTATTGGACGGCGACCGTGGCGCCACCCAGTCAACCTCTTGCTTAAGCGGGTCCAAGCGGCGAACATTTCACGACAGATTTAGGCAATTTCTAGAAAATGAGTCAAAATATGATTTATTTCATTTAATTTTCACTTAAAACTTCAAATAAAATATTTTAGATTTATTACGCATACGCCCCGCAGCAGTTTCAATCGATGTTGCGTATACGCCTCGTAGCTATTTGAATAATACGAAAATGTATGTTATAAGTGAATGCAAACATATTTGATGATTAAAGCATGTCTCTGAGGCATTCGGGGAGCTTGGGTCTTGGTTTAAGCAGATTTTTTTTAGATCCTTTCCCCAAGGTAAATTCAATTCAGTTTAATTAATTCGACTATATTCAATATAAATATATTTCCGCATTTTTCTGAATGTATTCCGCGCATTGAACATAGTTTCCCAGCGATAGAATTCATTAGGCTTAGTCGAATTGGGGGGCAATGAAAAATAAACTTAATTAAAAACCAATTTTGGCGTAGCGGCCGGCGCGTCGTCAGCCAGCGGCTGCTAATTAAAAATTATTAAAATGGGCAACGGGGCTGAAGCCCGTGGAGGCCTGCGCAGCGCCAATTTATCGAATCACGCAAACAATGGAGTGCGAAGGGGCCCATGGTACGCAGCGAGGGGAACACGCTGGATTTGCATGGAACCACAGCAATTGCTGGCTAGTCACGCCCACAATCCACGCTTCAGTCCATTTGACCACGCACTCTGCGTAATTGTTCCGCGCTTGAAGCCCATGGATACAGCACAGCAAACAAATGAAAATCCTTTGCCAGGGTCAATAGGCTACAGCACGCGTGTGTTTATGTGTGCGAGTCTCGCTGGTCCCCAAAGCGGCTTACGCTCCATTCGACTGCACCCAGCAGCCAGCCTCTGCTGCGGCCACGCCCTCTTCTGGTACAGCCTGCTGACAACATAAACAGCGCCCAGTCCAAAAAATGGACTTTAATTGAATTGGCGACAAATTTTTGCATGCTCTTCCAGCCTTTAATTATGGGGCTTTGCGGTTAGCTCTGGGGTGTTAGACCACGGACCGAATACCTCTGGCCTCAGCCAACGATTAAACGGCATTTCAGTGTGTTAATCGGCGATTACAAGCCAGGCCAGCAGGTATATTGACCCTTGACTTTCTAATCCATCAATTTCTAGCTTCAAAATGAATATAAATCATAATTCGAGTGGCCTAAAACGAAAGTTTGGCGCAGAAGATTTCGTAAGTAGTTATTCATATGTCGTCGCTAGATAAAGTTTGCCAGTTGAAATGAACCGAAAACAAACATGACAAACTTTGTGGCTGAAGACAGTTTAATGTTGGCTGCACTCTGCGTCAGGCGAAGTCAGTGTCAGCCCTTTGCCTGATTCGGGCCGCAACAGCTGCGCTCAGGCAGTTTATTGTCTCTGGAGCGCCCACAATTTGATACACATACAAATCGATTTAGGTGCGCATGCAAATAGCTCTATTTGTGGGGGTAAGGAAAACACGCACACACACAGAAAAGAAAATAAAGAAAATGGAAAAACTCTTAGCAAAATACTCGTCAGCGGGCGTTGGCTCATTTTGCTGCTGTTGTGTGGATGTGTGCCAAGGCGGCAGCTGGCAAACAAATTTGCATTTGTCACACAGGCACACACACGCCACACACACACCCACACACACACACACATATACATATATATATATGTATAAACAATGTGCTTATTCACGCCCATGCATAGACATCGATGTCAACATCGACACGCGCTGAAGTAAAAGGCACAAAGTCTAAGTGCATGCTTAAGTGCATACGTATACTTATCTAGTTACTGGCACCACTGTGCGCCACTGCACCACCGCTGCGGCTGAGCTGCTTGTTGGCACTGCTGCGGGTGTCCCATGCCCATGCGCCAGAGCAGGTGTGTCTGTTTGTTCTTATGTAAATCAAGGTAAACAGCAATCTGCTACAGCTTGATGCCGTTACAATGGCATGTAACGAAGCTTAGGCTCGACTATCACGCAACACACACACACACACACCCACACACACAGGAGCATAGCCTTCTAAATGCTTAGACACGTGTCTGCTATTGATTGTGATATGTAATACAAATGCGTTATTGATGCCGATGCCTCAGCGTCGGAGTAGGCCATCCAGCAGAGTCCTTTGATCTCAGGACACGCCCCTTCGTAAGGGGCGAAGCTTATGCCCACTACCGACCACACACTGTCCAGCCCAGACAGGCTGCCTTCATTAAATGCGCATGGCCTCAAGGTGTGCAGCAAAAAGTGCAAAGCGAGCAACTCGCCTCAGATATGCCAAGTGCGTGTCCAATTCCCAAGTTGACAGCAAAAAAAGAGGCTGACAGCGCATAAAGTGGAGCAGGAAGTACCTGAAGCGAAAGAGTTGACAAAGAAAAAGCAACAAACTCTCCGAGTGTGCGAATTAAGAGCTAAGCGAAAAGAAAACTGCCCTCGATTGGATTATATAGCGTTTAAAGCCCGACTACGGAACGGAATTATAAGCTCCAGGGCAGACTCAAGAAGCGATAAGTAGATTGCTTATGTGTAAAACTTGGCTGTGTTTGAATGTCGAGCTGAGAGTAGGATTAAAGCACATGCACACATGGGAAACTACAGGTACTTATACTAACATACATATGAATATAGATATCTGTGTATATACATACATCATATGCATGCTTATCTTCAAATCAATATACATACATATACACATATATACTTAAATATAAGTATGATTCCTTAATCTCCTGCATTGATATATCTTAAGAGCAGCTGTCAATAGTCTGATCATGTCTATTGCTTAATCTTTAGATTATTTCGTTACATTATTCAGGCTATTTCGGATACTTTATCTTTCCCGATAGCCACCAACTCCTACTCGTACTCATTTCTATTACTCAATGATTCAACACTCAAAAAATCATGGAAATAAGACTTGCGGTTTAGTTTCCATCTCAATATTTGAAATTGAATAAAAAATGTATTTCGGAAATGCTAAGCCCAGCTGCAGAGCTATGCATGAGTAGAAGTTATGATGGAATGTTCGACTGCTTAGCTCAGCAGCTCTAAGGTAGTTTAGTTATTGACACAAAATAGTAACCGCAAACAGTAAATAGACTTGAAGTGAAATAGATTGTAGCTTTGGTACCCAACTGCCAGCCCAGTGGCCAAAGTAGGCCAGACCTGGAGCTGGTAAATAATTGCAACAGAATCGAGAATGACAAGTTTAGGTGCAAAACAATCGAATGGCAATAAAGTAAAGGCAACAGCAACAGCAACAGCAACAGCAACAACAACACTATGAATGCAAATGCAATAACAAAGCTCAAATTGGAAATGCGGCGGAAATTGAAATCGAAGGCGTTGAAGTGATTTCGTCTCACGAACATTCAATTGAAATTGCAAAAAGGCGCCTCTGCCTCCCCCATACCAGCTGCCGAGAGGGGGCTGGGCCTGGCGGGGGTTGGCGGCCCTCAGCTGGGTGGGTAACACGACTGCAACACCTTATGCAACATACTGAGCGCCTGGCTGATTCCTGGCTTCTGACAACGCGATTTGGCGGCGCTTTTTTGTTGCATGCAATTTTAATGTGATTTTGGATTTGATTTGTAACCGAAAAATAAGCCAAACAAAGTTTTGTGCACAAAGCTGCAAAGTTGCCATACCCTGTAGCCAGGGCTAATACATTGGGTATATGTATTAGACTTTATTCAGCATTTTGAAGGATCTCTGAAAATTGTTTAACAAGCGGGAGCTCCACTCTATTGATCTGTGTCTCTCCGAATGTCCTCGGTATAGGGTATTGCCTAGTCGGCCACTGGCGGCTAGAGTTCGCTGACTTTGTTGTTGTTGTCGCTTGTTAAGTGCAAATATAAATTCAACGGCGCCATAAAATACAAATGCATGGCGCCGAGATGGTGGCGCGGAGGGGGATGGGGGCTAGGTCAAATATTTATTTGTTGCAGCGCAGCAAATTTCATGCTGCATACTTTCGTGCGCCGCTGCAACACAATGTGGCAAGCGGACTGCGAGGCGGCAGGGAGAGGGGGTGGGTAGGGGGAGCGAAGCATAAAACCTTCCGTTGCCATTCAAGTGGAAAAGTTTAAGCCAACTTAACAGCGAGCTGCATGAGCACCCAGCCCAGACAAGTCCTGCTCGGGTATGTCCTCTGGCAGGAATGCGCACGCTGAAAATCAGCCAAAGAGCAGACCCAATAAGGATGGCTTCCTGCCTCAGCTGCGCGGGCAGCGGGTGCAAGTGGTTTTGTGGCTGGTGCCGCTTAAGTTCACTTCTGTAGTGGCTGTCGTAGCGCTCCAGAACGGAATGTGCAGGCGCAAACAGGAAAAAGGAAAGAAAAATGAAGGGGCCCGGCGAAAAAATGCCAATTATGGCTATTCGATAGGAAGTGCCGTGCAAATAGCTCAAGGCACGAGCAAAAGCTGAAATATTGTTGCATACCTCTAGGCGCACTGCGTACACAGAGCGACACGGCTGTCTGGCGCAGGTCGGGGCAGCTAGGCTTACGTTGATACACACACACACACTGGCACACACACACAAGCGTAATTAAAATAACAACAGCGTTGACCCGTGTCCATCAAAGTGCGGAAACGGAAGTTGTGTGCCGTTGAGTGCGCACGGCGGGCTGCTGGCTGCTGGCTGCTGCTGCTGTTGTGCCAAAGTTCAGTCAGCTCGTTGGCTGGCAATTCAAATGCATAAGTTGCAAAACTCTCGAGTTGCCCAGGCCGCAAAACCATTGCAAACTCAATTAAATCTGAGCACCGTTGCGACAGCTTCATGGCCCTTAACTACAGGCCAAGTTCTCGGCGCGACAGTCGACTGGACACTCAGTGAGTGTGTGTGTGTGTGTGTGTTGATAACATACGACAATTGTGACTTTAAAAATCCCTTTTCATAGCTTCGGTGCACAACTTGTGCAGGATTAATGGCCCAGGCGGCACACCAAGCCAAGCAATTAAAATGCAGCAACAGCAACAGCAACAGCAACAGCAACGGCAACAGCAGCTGCAGCTGCAACAGCAGTCGGAAATGGTGCAGAAAAATTGCTGTGACTTGGAGAGCGTATTTGAAATTCGCATGTGTGACAGCCCAGTGTCGCAACGGAGATAGCCGGACCCGTTTTAAACTGGGCAGCACTTGGCGACGCGAGAGGCTGGGGTGAGGCGAGCGCCACGTTTTTGCCCGCAACAACAGCCAAAGACAAATAATGCAATTTCCTGACTAACTCATTTGGGGGCACTGGCGCAGTTGCCATGGCTGTTGTTGCTCTTACTGCTGCGCTTCTGCAGCAGTTTCGTGTCACTGACACTTCAGCTTCACACACACACACACACACACACGTGCAGATGTGTGTCCATGTGTTCAAGTATGTGCTGTGAACTGTATCGTACTCAGGCATTTATTACCTAGGCAATAGAGTCGCATGTAAAGAGCGTTTAGCCCTCGGTTGGATTCATTTTGTCTCCGGCGTTGCGTCACTGAATGCGTACTTATCCGTGAGACTCTGAAGGGACAACTGTTTAGAGTTATACAGCTTTCTCATGGCTGCCCATAAATTGCTTACCGCTAGCTAACATTTCCATGATAGTTATTGTGTATATATATGTATACCTATATATATATATAGATATATACAAAATTATTGTGTCATAAGGCTAGTTTTGTGAGTCTATTGGGTAGGTCTGAGAATAGGCACTGAACTATTTTTCATAAGTGATAAGGATTGTCCACCCCTAACATTTGTTGGCTCCGATCTTGCTCTGCTTTGCCTCTGCCTGAGTTCTGCCTGAGTTCTGCCTGAGTTCTGCCTGAGTTCTGCCTGAGTTCTGCCTGAGTTCTGCCTGAGTTCTGCCTGAGTTCTGCCTGAGTTCTGCCTGAGTTCTGCCTGAGTTCTGCCTGAGTTCTGCCTGAGTTCTGCCTGAGTTCTGCCTGAGTTCTGCCTGAGTTCTGCCTGAGTTCTGCCTGAGTTCTGCCTGAGTTCTGCCTGAGTTCTGCCTGAGTTCTGCCTGAGTTCTGCCTGAGTTCTGCCTGAGTTCTGCCTGAGTTCTGCTTCTGCCTCTGCCTCTGCCTCTGCCTCTGCCTCTGCCTCTGCCTCTGCCTCTGCCTCTGCCTCTGCCTCTGCCATTGGCTCAACCATACTGGCTCTGCTGGTGATATGTCTCTGATGTTGCTCTCTCTAACTCTGCCTCTGACTGAGTTCTGGTTCTGCTCAGGCTCCGTCATTGGCTCTGCTCCTAATCTAGCTCAACTGTTGCTGCTCTCTGACTCTGCCTCTGGCTCTGATCTTGCCTCTGCTTTGGGTCTGCGCTGTCTCTGCTTCTGATCTGCTTAACTATTGCTGCTCTCTGGCTGAGTTATAGCTCAACTCCAACTCTAACTCTGCTCTACCATTGGCGTTGCTCAGGCCAATAGCTCTACCTAGTTTTATGTATGTCTAAATCGATACTTATATATAAGAATTTAACATAAAGACTATTGACAATTATTGTTTAAACAATTCCTTAAAACAATGCGTATAACTAATACAAGAAATTGCTTAATACTATTAACGAATTTGCTTAATATATAATAACTATTCAAACACTTACCACACACCGAAGAAGAGGAGTTCCACTGCTCGACTGTCCACCACGAGATCAGGCATACGACTGAAGAACCACTGCTGCAGACTCGCCTTTATATAAGTCGAGCCAACCACTCCAACTCGAACTCTGCTCGTCGACCTGTTGCTGAGAGGCAGTGGATCAGTGAGCGATCAGGGGGTTCGATCAGGTATGAGCAGCAGCTGCCGTTTGACGCCTACTTGCTCATGTTGTGTGTATTGCAAATACCAGAGAGATCGTGTTGCATGCATAGAGAGGCGCTATGCAATATCAGTAAGTAATCAAAATTAAATAAAATAAACAGACAAAAGTAGAAATATATAGAAGTGAATTGATCTTCCCATAAGTATATAATATATTTATATATAAATATTCATATACACCTTACTCCGACTTTCATTGAGCATTAGTTAGATCTCAGCCATTCCCCAGTTACCTGGGATTTATAGGCAATCCTATATGCTCTTCTCATTCACTGAAAGAGCTCAAAATAATAAGTACTTTGAAGCAACTCAGAAGTCATTTGAAACAAGCCCAGAATAGACGAATGGAAAGTGAGCTGGCAGCAGCTGCACACTAGATAAGATAGCAAACACGTGATTTGCTTTGTTTTGAAACATCAACAACAAACATTGCTCACCTTGCTGGCATTTCCACAATATTATGATATTTCCTATTTCGGGCATAAACAATATAAATAAATCTAACAAACCTAATGCGCTTCAATGTCCAAGTTAAAACTCATTTTGAGTTCACCGAAAGCTGACACAGGACACAGACTACACACAATACGCAAACACGCATACTTACGCACACACAAACACAAATACAACAATTGTATTTTATTTTCGACATACATATGTTTGCTGACCGAGACAGGTTGACCGCTTCCCTTAGTTCTCTGCTCTGCAATTTGCCATTTCGTGTTGTTTTGTTGAGGTTCAAATGTGCGGTGACAATTGTTATTTTCTCTTTTTGCTAGCTCACATGGCATTTACCCACACCCAGACACACACACACATACATACACACACACACACAGACACACACACACACACATATACACATGCCACAAATGTGTTTGCGCTTCAGTTTGCAATTTTTCTTGCAAAAAGCTTTCATTTTAACCTCCTGCATTGTGGTCTGGTCTCCGTGTAATTTTGCTCTTTCCCGGAAATTCCATTTTCTATTGTTTTTTTCTTTTTTTTTTTTTGTCGTAGTTATTTGATACGCTTATCGAGCTGCGTTAATTGATCCGCTGTATCTTATCGACAGTATGGTTAATTATTTTGTAATCAATTTAAAATTAATAATTTCCATTCAATTCAGTAAAATATTTAATCATGATAAAGTCGCGTTAAAGGAAAAAATAGAATTAAAAATGCTCGGCGGACAGTATCTATCGCCGTCAGATAACTTTTTGTAGGCCTTCGGCTAGTTGCAGCCGCGCACTGAGCGATATGTCTGCCAATCGAAGCAGCCCAGGTAACCGTCCTGCTTAACGAATGCCAAGTTATCAACACATGTCAGCTCTACAGGTGAGGCACCCTCCTCGGGGCAGAGCCAGAAATTGGTTATCGTGCTGCTGACCTGGGGCTGGACCAAATTGATGCCCGTGCAGGGGCCCACTTTCACGTCCAAGTTAACACAATTAGGATTCATTAGATCCTTGGCTACGCAGCCGCAATCGGTTGCATTCCTCACAAAGTAATATCCATCCTCGCATTCCGAAAGTATCGGCACGTTGTCCCAACAGAAATAATATTTACGCATATCATCAGCGCCCCACATCTCGTCCTCGTACAAACAGGTGTCAGGATCGACCGTGGTGGTGTCCTCCTCCGAAGAGAGGTTGGCTGCGCTGCTGAGCGCCAAGAGGCCAATGAATATTAAAATAACTGTAAATAGACCAAAGCCACGAAATTTTAATTATTATATAATTATTTATATTATTATATTAATTTAATATAATACTAATATAAAATCGAGCTCGATTCGTGGAAGCATTTCCTAGGCCAACACTTTTAACTATAATGTGATTAAGCACTAGTATGTGTATTATATATATACTATATCTGTACGAATTCAAATTAGGTAACTTGTCTTATCGACACAAATATATGTCTCTTTTGCTGTTACTTAAACTGATCTTTGATTAGCAATGATTTTATTTCCGCACTCCAATTTAAATATTTCATATATATTTAATATTTATTTAGTTAAGCTTCACCTTTGAGCATGTTGAGTTTTGCACACTGAAAAATAGACTAAATTCACTTGAGGCTGATGCCAGGAAATTTATAACTTTAACTTATCTCGACTTATCTCGCACCCCAATTGATATCAACTCTTCAATGACTTGTTGACAATGGGCTATTGATGCCGCACATTGCTAATACGCACCGGGAGCCGGTTATCGGACGCACTACTAAACTGATTGCTGTCTGTCATTTTAAAATTTTTGGTTACGCTGAATTTCCGTATAATTTTAGAATTATTTTTCTGGACACTTATCATTTGAAGTGGGCTGGCAAATTCCTAAGCAGGAATCCATTCGCTGCGTATTTATTAGGAAATTCGTTCGTCTGCTGCCGCGCATGTGCGGTGGGCAAAGTTTTAATAGAATTTGAGGCCACATGGCCTATTGGAATTTATGTCGATTATGTTGTCAACTTTTGCTGCCAGAAGTTTCCCTATTTAAACTTGGTGCGCGTAAAATAGACTGCGAAAAGTGGCTGCCACAGAGCAGAGCAGAGCAGAGCCGAGCCGAGCCAAGCCGAACTGAACTGAACTGAGGCGGCTGCCACTTCAGGAAAGAAGTTCAATTGACAACGTGACTCAACAACAAAGAAAACTCAGCGCAAGGGAATGGAGAACTTTTTCTTCCAGGTAATACGGCCTAGGCCCAAGTCCGCATCTGCGCTCGATTGCTGCCTCGCTGTGTGGAATTTGGCTGTAAGCGAAATCAATTAGAACTTTTGACAGCAGCTGCACCTGCAGAGGCCCGCCTGCACGGCGAGGCACCTCTGCTGCTTGTCATGTAGCTCTGGAGTTTGTAATTAAATTTTGTCTGATTGCCCTGCAGCAATAATTTCCAATTTAGCCTCATTTGAAAGGCAATTAATGTTATGCTATCTCACTGATAAGGCTCTTGTCACCTTTTGTCTCTTTTTCATTTTCATTTTCGTTCTCTTTTTGTTTTATTATTCACTTTTACGCTTAGTTCTGTTTTACGCTGCTTTCGGTAGTCGAATTCTACGCCGATTTCATTTTAGTGGCTGTGAATCACGCCGTAAAGTAAACATAAATTTGTATTGACGCACGTCGATTGGAATTCTGACTCCAAAAGACACTTACGAACTAAATATCGCTGAAGCAACTAAAGTGCTGCAAGAGTTCTTTTCTCAGTTTAGTTTTATTCATATGCGAAAGCGATGGCCTTTTATCAGTTCGTCTCAAGAAAGAAGTTATCAGCTGGAGAAAACTAGATAAATAAGACAGGAGTAAGAGAGAGAGAGAGAGAGAGAGAGAGAGAGAGAGATAGCGTGCGTTAGAGTATAAGAAGTTACTTTGTTTTCAATATAGTTGAGTATAATCATCAAATGATGACCAGAAGAACTCCATGCTAGGGGTTTACCTAAAGATATACTCATAACATATTGTATCAATGATGTAATCACTCTTCTATCTCACTCAACTTCTCTAGCTTAGAGCATGCCTAGCCTAATTTATGATATTCGTATAGAGTGTCATTCATAAGTCTTTGAACTCTGTCTCACTCTCTAATCAGTTAATTTATATCACACACAAATTGAAATGTTGAGAGCGGGTCCAAAGAGCGTCACAGCTTCAGTTCCTGACAATGTGACAATGGGAATACCAGAAGATAAGAGCAAAAGCAATGAAAATAGTGCAATGAGTATAAAAACGAATGGCAATGGCTCCATCTCAATCAGTCAATGTTTTTGTGTCGGACTGTAAAAACGTGCCCTTAAAGGATAGCAGATCACATATTCATATAGAACACTGATGCACCAAATACCACAGCTTATAGGGACGTAAAAGAATAACAAAATAACAATAGCTGCGGCGCATACAAAGGGAATTCGTGACAGTATTGTGTCCACAAAAAGTTGCCGATGAAATTATTTATGAGAGATGTGTGGAATGCAGAGAAACGAGTGAAGCTGCATCACAGATATGTGATGACGATGATGATGCTGAGTATGATGGCGATGCTGCGGGTTGCAGACGCATCCGTTGAGGCCACGAATGCAACATGCAAACATGCCACGAACATGTGGGGCGATCCGAATCCCAACATATTCTACGTATGCTCTGTGGCGGACCAAATGCCGCTGCAGCTGCATTGCCCACAGGGTCGGGGTTTTTTCAATGGCCACGGCCATCTGGGCTGCCTGCCGTATGACCAGTGGCCAGCCTGTCGGCCCACAGCGCAGCCAGGGTCCAGCTGCAACAGCAGCGAGGCGCACGCGAAGGACCAGCCATGGGCCACGCTGGATCCCAATCAATTCTACATGTGTCCGGGTGTTAATGCCGCGCCTCTGCTGCTCGACTGTACATCCGGCAAAGGATTCCTGCAAACGGCAAAAACACGGGGCTGCACGGCCTGGTCGCATTGGCGCCGAGAGATGCAGTGCGAGGCTTATTACTGAACAAAGGCTGCCCCGCATCCACAGCTCTCTGAAAAAAGATGTACATGCCACATATGCCCAATAATAACCAGCCCAAAAATATCAGCAACTATGTGTTTATGTGCTTCCATATATAAATTATGCAGCTCGATATTGGTATTTATATATGGTTTATATTTAAATGTCATTTTCGCTGCTCTGAAACACGAAAAGCTGAATCAAATTGCGAGTGCTCTGAACGAAATTTAAACGTGATGCTAACTATAAATAAATGAAAAACCTTTATTGTTGTTTTGTATTTCAATGTCTGTGTAAAACTCTCGACAGAGCTGGGAACTCTATAATTACATTGAGTTTTAAAGGCTTACTTAACAAATGCAATTTTGATTGTTGCGTGCGGCTTTGCTAGTGCGTGAGTTATAACGGTAATTGTTTGGTAATAGGCTTAAATGAACGCGAGTTGAACCTTACTCTCTCAACAATTAGAAAACCGATATTAAATTAGATTTAAAATGAAACAAAATAAACTAACTAGAAGATTATGATGATACAGATATGGTTATATAATAACACAAATATTTTGTAGATTAAAAAAGTAAACTAACTAAAAGCTGATTGTAAAAATTATTATTATTTTTTTATATTTAAAATCACATCACGGCTGCCTCCATGTCACGGTAAATGTATGTGGAATTTC
Source organism: Drosophila peninsularis (assembly GCA_035047485.1). Lineage (NCBI taxonomy): Eukaryota > Metazoa > Arthropoda > Insecta > Diptera > Drosophilidae > Drosophila > Drosophila peninsularis. The sequence continues at coordinate 402,897 of JAWNPN010000050.1, read as the reverse complement.
TCTCAGTGCATTGGCAAGTCGAGTTGATTCAAGGGAAATTGCAGAAGCGAAGATAGCCAAAAGAGAATAAGGCACAAAGGCTGTGGCTGTGATCTATATCGGCATCTTTTACTCACTTCTTCCACACGGTCAAAGGAGTTAATAAAAAACCTGTACCCCACGCAAGCATATTCTTTGCCATCGCTCGTGGTCAGATAGCCAGGACTCGAGCTGTGACGAGTTGTTGGAGCTGATGCGCTTAGCCATCATTTTTATATTTATGTCGTTTTGCTTGTGTGAGTGTGTGTCTCACCTGTCTGCCATTCCCCTTTACAGTTATGAGCTTGGACCGTCAAACGTGGCTGCATGCAGCTGCTGCCTGTGGCATAAGAAAGAGCAAGTGGAGCAGCGCGTTTAATCGGAAATTGCATTTTGCTTTGATCTCTCTCCACGTCAGGAAATTACGAGCCATGGTGGCGACAGGTGCAGGCTTTGATCAGGCCTTAATCAATATTTAGTATGCATTTACTATTTAATCTATTTATACTCAATCTATATTTGTTGGTTTTCAATAGTTGGCAGCTCAGGATGGAAATCGAGCTCAATGTCATAAGCTTGGCTAATACGAATAATGGATTTTTTCCCATTGGGTGTAAATACCTTAAAGTACTGAGAGGTAGCAGAGCAATTAATTAACTACACACAGGTAGCTCGTGCAGGGCTGATGGGCTAGGTTCAGATTTGCGTGTGGCATATACGCCCGAAATGTGGACAAAAATGCAATGCAAACTGCAATGGATGCAAATGGAAACTGGGACCAGGGCAGGCTAAAATATGCGTGAAATGCAAACAAGCTGACGGAGCTAGTTGGTGGTATGTGTGTGGAACGTGTGCGAGTGTGTGTGTGTGTGTGGAGGGATATGTTTGTATGTGCTGTGGCATAAGCCCATTTACAGGTGTTTGCCCAGAGTCAACAGGAGTCATCGCCGATGCAGGCGCAGCCAGTCGTAAAACATTTGTCACATTTACATTAAGAGCAACCCAGTGCGACGCAGCAGAGGGCCGCTGCTGCCCCTGAGCATGGAGGAGCATAGCAAATGCAGGTTGTTGCCGCTCTGGTGGCTTGTGGCCACTGTAGTGCTATATGCATGCTGCAGCAGCCCCCACACCCCACACCCCACACCCCACACCCCACACCCCACACCCTCGCCTATTGCAGGGCTTCGCAATTTATTTGCGCACTGCACTTGCCAATTAATTCTTATCTCAGCAGCCATGCGGGTCGTTTTCTCGGCGACTGCATAAATCAATGTGCTCGGGGCGATAACTCATATACGATTGAGGCTCTCCTCCATTTATTCAGCACTCGCAAATCGTGGCCAAGCTGGAGAAACTAGCTCGCTCCGAAGTGTAGGCTGTCAAGTCGTGCGGCTACAGCTGCAGCTCACTCAATTTCATGGTGTCAAATGCGCACGACTGCATACTCACGCCCCCATACACACACACACACACACACACACACATATATATATATATAGATACCTATTAAAGTGGTTTTTCCGGCGCCAGCATATTGCATTTGCTGCAGTGCATCCTTTTTGGGAGCCCAGCGGCGTCTAATTGAGTTGCATTCCTATAATGACTGGCAGCAGGATGGACAGGCCAGCCGTGTAGCGAAGGCAGCCCTAATTGAAAAGTGCTGTTCGCCAAAGCGCCAAAAGCAGACACTGATTCGGCTCAATGAAAATAAACGGATTATCACTAAAGAGCACGAAGCAAGCATGACATTCTCCCAAAAATACATTTTCAATTTAATATTGATTATCTGTAAAATATAAACGCGGCAGACTGTAAATGTAGGTCTGCTGGAGACGCAGGGAGCTCGTTATCATTTTATTAAAGCCAATTAATTAGGGGCGAGTAGTGCATGTTGGTAGGCTGCGAAGTGCAGTTAATCAACTTTTCGATCAGTTGACAATAATCCTGGTCACGCCTTGTCTGCGCCGAGCGTTAATTCATATAATTAAAGGCGTCCAATTACCGCAGCATATTTTTTCATATTCCCTTCCGTTTAACTCTCAGGCAGCTGTCAGCAACAGCCGCACCTGAGGCCGGGGCCCGTTTCCGGGGTGTTGATTGTCAAGTGGAAGCATTGAGGTTAGGGCCTAGCGCCGTTTGCCGTTTGCCTTGGCACACGCAACGACATCGTCGATGCCGCTGGGAACTGTGCGCGCTCTGGCAATTAATTATGCCAGTTGAAATGACGGCGCAGAAAATGCTCGTATTTTGCATATATACATACATATACGGCGGGGAGGGGCCGCTATAGAAAAATGGCCGCGTTTTGCGGTGACTAGCTAGCCGGCCGGCGAGCGGAAGCGGAAATAAGTACAAACAGTTGGCGGCAGCGCCGACAACAGCAAATAAACAAAAAGCTCACTTGGAATTTGCCGAAATGATTTATTAGCGACGACAATTTCATTTTTCATAGCCAAGACGGCGGCCAAATAAGAAATGCTCCTATAATTTGCTTGTTGACAAAAACGTAGCAATTCTACATGCAGCTAAATGCGTATTTCCGGCCGGACGTCAGCAGCCATTGCGTGAGACAGCGCCAGGACATCCGCCTCGCCCGTCGGCTTGCTATTCTATCTGCGTTTTCCCTTCTCTTTTAGTTGCCTTTTTTGGGGCTAAAAGCTCTTGATGGCCAAGCGTTAGCATTGTTAATCACTGCTGTCGTAAGGATATAGCCATCCTTTGAGTTCAAGTATGAGATGTTGCTAAAGTTAGCCATTTGGCCAGACAGCCACTGGGTGAATTTAAAAACCGCAAGGAAACAATAAATTTGCAACAATGTGAAACGGAAATGTTTGTTACGGAAATGGAGGCAACGCAGCCACCGACACTAGCGACTGCAGCTGCAGCTGCATCTGCCGGTGTGGCCCTTGCGATTGTCGCACGGCGCAACTCAGACGAAAAAAGCAATTGGCGCACAGGGAGCAAGGAAGATTCGGTAAGGCATTGCTCGATGGGAAGTTACCCTCTAATACATGTATTATATGCATTATGCATTATGCATATATAAGTTCAGCTTTATAAATATATCCTAGACTAAAGAGTCTATTTTTTTCAGTTTTGTTATGCCCATGACACCCTTCCAAGCAAAGTGTTAGGGTGCCCGAATGGGGAAAAAAGTACAAGTAGTAAGAAAATATTGCTAAGAGCTAACTTCAGTAATAGCTAGTAAATTTTATTACGGCCGTTTGGCTGCTGGACGCTGCAAAGCTGGTCCTGCAGGCCAGTCACCGGCACATAAATTATGCATATTTAGCTGAGCGAAATTGAAAACTAATTAATTACACTTGCAGCCGGAAGCGCTGGCAGGGCAAACGCCAGGCGAAACAGCTAAAGAAAAATGTTGTTCAACTTTATAATTGCCAGCATCAAGTGTTTTCCAAATTGCTCTTGGCTCTAATTATGGTAGAGAAGTGGCTGAAACGTGAGACATTTTGAGCCGGCCAAAGGGTCGCTTATGTTTGCACTCGCACTCGCACCCGCACCCGCACTAGCAATCACTCTACCATGTCTAAAGTCCGAGGATGGGACCTGAAGCTCAAAGTAAAGTTGAGACACTTGTTGGTTATTATTTGGGCCGAGCTGCCGACGAAATATATTACTGCCCACTTCGAGGCGCCAGTTAAGGTGGGCCTGGGCGAAGTTCAGAGGCTGTTTAAACAGCCACACAAAGCGCCCCTCAGTTGCCTAACAAGGCAAGTTTAATTAATTCGAGTGAGCTGAAGGCCTACGAATACACTTTAAGCTTGGCTGTTGTAAGGAGATTACGCATTTTATGGAATTAATAAGCTAGTTTAGCAGTTCAGGCAACTGAATGAAGGGATTAAGATAACAATAGTACGACTGGCTTACGGCAACTCCTGAGTATAACAGTGATATTGCCATGGCTGACTTGGTACAATTATAATCAAAGCCGATTTAATTTGATTAAGCTGCAATAATAGTAATAAATATCTTACAGTTTAAGCATAACATTTTTATGGTGCTTGGCAGGCTCTGTGTATATCTGGAACTTAAGCTAACTAGACGTCGTCCCAATTGGTTTTTATGTTTTAAATTTCAAAGTGCCAATCAAACAGCCGTATTGATTTGCTGTTGTTTTTTTTTTTGTATGCCTTGCAGAACTACAACAGCTGGTTACCTTTGGGATCGTTGGCTAATCTGAAAGCAACAGTCACGTACACCTGACACAGACCGGGTTCCAGAGGGCAAAACTGATGCCCTTTTTATTTTTACCTGTTTGCCTTGCGATACTGTGTTACTGACACCAGAGAAGGTATATGCACGCAGTTTATACAGTTGATAAAGGAATATATTCATAGTATTATTTATTATTATTATTTTTTATATATTTTATTTTATTTCATTTTTTTTTTAAGTTTAATATTTTAATTTATTTACTCCATTTATTTTAATTATTTTATTCATTCATTATTTTTTATTTATTTTACATATTTTAAATATTTTATTTATATAATAAAACTATATATATTAAATGTAAACAAATATTATAAAATAGTTGAATAAATTGTCAACAGAGCATTAACCTCTCTCAACGTGTACGTAGATAAAAATACTCTCATATTATTTGCAGTTAAGAGGTATCAGTAATTTGCCACCTTCATGGGATATAACTTTCATTTGTTTGTTTCCTTTACTTTTATTGCAAAAGGTTGCTGTGCAATAAATTCGCTTAGCCAGTGCTAAGCTTTTAGTAGCCTTAGCCCGGCCCTTGTAATATTGTCTAAATGCAAGTGTTTGGGGCCAAGTGTTGGGTTGCCTGGGCTGCTCGCAACCCTTTTCAAAAAATGATACTAATAAAAATCCATGTTAATGTTGCATGAATATCTAATAAATTGGGGCAGCCAACACGTAGCCGTCACTCGATATGCGAGTATTTATTGATTGGACATAAAATTTGGGCAATTTCATTGACGTAACAAGTTTGTGTGCCAAATGCCAACCAGGGAGCAGTTGGGCGAGCTCCACACAGCTGGAGCAGCTCAGCTTCGGCGAGTGTGTGCCTTGTGTAAATAATTTATAATGCTGCCTGGGGCATGTGACAAATGAATATCTCGTGCTGCTCAAGGATCTCCTTAAGTAGCTGTCGCCAGCGAAATGCTGCAGCTGAAACTGTGGCAGAGCTCTATCGATTTCTTGCCGCCAGTCTCTTAGGCAGACGCATTCTAAAATCAATGCAACTGGCAGCAGCGGTTGAAACATTGTTTGCCACCGCTGCGCTTTCAGTCTGCGCCACAGTCTCTAACGCTGACTGAGGATAAACAATGCAGAGGCAGCGTCGCTAAATGCCAGCGACAAGGATGAATTGACTGGCTGCATGGCTCGCTGCCTGGCTGGCTGACTGGGTGAAAGGATGCCTAGCTTGGATTATTATTATACAGTCAAGCCAGCGTATAGCGCATGGCATCAGAATTTAATAAAGTTAACCCACACTAAATGAAATATGCAATCTACATGTTAATCTTAATTCTATTTCTATTCCAAGAAGAATATATGTAAGTAGAAAACCTTTACATATGTTTATCTTAGAGATGCTTGACTGTGCATGTGTTTGAGTGCAGATTTTTAGCGTGAATCAATCAAATCACATGACTGCTTGACTAACAGCCACTGATTTGATTGATGAACTGTGCTGCCGGATAGCTGTAATAGCACTGTCTGTGGGCGGTAACTGGCAAATGGCGCATCTGAGCCACAAGCAAACCACCAAGCCATCAAACCAGCTATAGCCCGCTGTGACACGCACATTACAAGCCATGCCAGTCGCCGGCTGCTGGCTGCTGGCTGACTGGGCTGGGTTGACTTTGGCTTGCGGGCCACTTAACTCGACTGCCTTTGCCCCAACGAAATTAACTTCTTGAGACGCTTAAGCAGCGCCAGCGGCTGCGGCATGTGAGCTGGCACATTATTGATTAGTGAATCATGTGCTCGAGGAGGCTGCGCTGGGTGGCTAATCACAGACATGATAAGGCGTTGGTGTTAAGTCCTAATGAATATTTTAGTTGTCACTGCGGGCGATTTGCCGGGCTTGCGCAACGCGCTTCTATATTTTTCAATTTGCCAACTTCTATGCAAAGAAATGATATTTGCATATTTTCGACTTCGTTCTCATAGTTTCAATTGCTGCTGTGTCATTTGCGGCGCTCGCCTCGCATTTTGTGCGCTGTAATAAAATATTTTATTACTTTTTAAGTGTATTTGCTACTCGTAAAGTTTTCGTGCCGCCCCCTCTGCAATTTCGCCTCTTTTATTCCTCAATTTTATATGTCATGCAATGTCGCATATGACTGAATGAGCGAATAACTGAGCGCCCTTCTGCATTGGCATGCAAATTCTCTGACGACTCGACTCGACTCAACGCGACGCGACGCAACTCGACTTTAGCCAAGTTAGTGAAAGTATGCAATGTCAGCAGAGCAGTTGCAATGCCTCAGACAGACGTGTGTGTGACTGTGTGCGGTGCGCACTTAGGTATGACGGCACTCTCTATGATCTATTATTTCGCATAGTGAGAACAAACTCGGAATATAATATGTAATATATAATATGATATAATAATAATTCAAGTAGATGAATCCATTTTTACTCTACATAATAAACTTTGATTACGCTTTAATTGAAGTTGCCTAAGCTGAAAACAGCAAATACCATGAAGGATGTTTGCGTAGTACCTGTAGGTACGTGATATGCCAGAGCTCTAGCCAAATGAAAGACATTCAGTGCGTTGACTTCGGCTTGTGCCCTGTAACTTGACTGCATTGCTGCCATGGCTTCTCGACTCTGTGCTCGCCCACATATTCAACATCTTTTTTATGTAAATGTGCGAAAATTTCGTCACACACTCATCGAGGGATATAAAATGAAATTGTACTTTGTGGCATGGCTGGAAGAGTAAAACGAAAAAAAAAAATGGGAAAGATGCCACCGAAAGGGAGATAGAAATGTCTTATTTTCAACGTTAGCAGCTGAACGACGAGGACTGCTGCTGCTCCAGCTCCTGCTGCGGCTCATCATCATCAACAGTGGCAGCGGCAGCGGCAGCGGCGGCAGGACCCCCCATTTCCCATGCCTCGTCCATGTCGTTTCCATTTCGTCATTGTCATAACTTTGTGTCACAATTTTTCTTGCCGCTGCTCGTGTGCACATGATACAGACCATAAGGTATTATTATGCAATTTTTTTTGGGTCAGAATTGAGGCAATTTTCATCATGTGGCAGTCGTGTACTGGCTGCGCGCAGTTATATAAAATATCGAGCCATATCGTTGGCTTTCGGCAACTTTTCAATTATTGACAGCCAGCTTAAGGCCATAAATTATGAATGTAGAAAATATATTTTATGCTGCAAATTTAGCAAAAATTTCAAATAATTTTTTAAGGCCAACTGCACACAGCAGCAGCCAATGTGACTGACAGGGCCAGCGACAGCAACAGCAACATTAACGTTCGCAACAGATGCTGCACAACACTTCACATTGCCAGCTACTGCAAAATATTTTACAAATGTGATAGGAGAGAGAGAGCGAGGAGAAGAGATGGAGATGTTAACAAAAGTAGCAATTTCTGAAAGCTCAAAATCTCATGTTTCTGTGTGTTGGCTTAAACATTGTTTTCGTGTCGACATTTGCAGTAATTTATTATGTCATTTCGGCATTTGCCGGGAATATGCTAAGGTATACAGCATACGTACGGCAGCGCCGGGCGTTGCAAATAGCTGAGTCCGATTTGTTGACAGCAGCAGCAGCAGCAGCAGCTGCGCCACATCAACTGTCAATGTGTTGCACGCCGCTCTGCCAGGCTGAGTGTCTGTGTGTGTATTATTTAGTGTGAGTGTCCGTGATCTGCAGAGAGTGCGGCTTAACTGCTATCAATAAACAATATCAACACATAGCTAAGATATTCATATCGTGGAACGCAATTTTGATATTCTTGTAGACAAAATCTGAAGATTTATTAGTGGAAATCTTTGGCATAAGTTGTTCAAATATTGGCTGGCAAACTGCTTGAGCCAGGCGAAAGTTTGTGCTGGACAATGGAAATGCGCCAAAAGTTTAGGTAACTTTTCGAATGGAAGTCGGTAATAAAATCGTTGCAGTGCGAAAAAAACGAAACAGGATAAAAAAGAGAAGAAAATGTTAACAAGGAGGACTGCAAGTTAAGTGAAGCGCCAGGATGTTGGCGGAGCTTGCACTCGCGGGATCAGGAAACTAACTTTATTGTGTCGCTTTGACAAAGGCCGCGCTAAGGAAAGAATGAACTGGAGTCGACTTGGAGCTTGGACTTGATTTGCACTTTACGCTACTCATTGAGGATATAAAGCTGAAGCTGATAGCATAGACAAGGAAAATTATTAAATTTTCATTTGGCAGCCCAAAGAGCAGAGTTGAAATGTGCATAACGCGCACATGCAACAGCCAGCTGGGGCTGAGGTTCGAATCGTGCTGCTTTTATAGCCGCCTCCTCGACCGATGCTGCTGCCCTTTGACCATGTCACTGTCATTTGGCAAAGTTTTTCGGGGCATAAAGTTTAGCTGCAACATTTGCCTTCGCATTGTTTTGTCGCATCTTCCTTGGGCCCCCTTGCCAAACAGCTGGCGGTGGGTGTGGCAGTTGGCGAAATTAAAGTGCATTGTATGCTGAAAGTTTTTGTGCCGGCAAACCGGAACAATGAAAAGTTCATGAAAATTTTTGCTTCAACGCATAAACAATAAACATAAAAGTTTTGACCATTAAAAACGCGCAATGGCTAAGTGCTCATTGCTCCCCCTCCGCTCGGCTTCTTGGAGGCGGCGAGGCTATAGAGTAAGGGTTTGTCATTCGTTTGCTGCTGTCGAGTTGTTCCTCAAGTTTCTGCATTCCCTTAATGACAAAAATCAGCGTGAATTTGATGTTTGTCCAGGAACTTTTCATTCTGCTCAATTTAGCGGGAGAGAATTGTGAGCAGAGTTTTCTTATTATCACACCCATAAGATACAGGAAAATCGATATATAAGTTTGTCAAAGGAAGCGAAGCTGTCAACGAAGTGCTCCTCGAAGTCCAAATGAATATTCTAGTATTCATGAGGCACTCAAAGGTGCTATTTATTATATTATTATATATTTTTTTAAAGGTTCTGGGCTTAAGAGTAGGATTTCGAAAGCAGTTTCATTTATATTTCAATATAGAATAATTATTTAAAAAATATATATATAATCTATAATAATAAAACTTTCAAGCATGCAGAACATTGTGTGAAGATCACTTGATTTAGTTAAAGACTCTCTGTATTATGCAAAAAACAAATAAAAGCCGCTCAATGACCTTTCTCAATGAGAAGAGCTCACTTGATTACCTCGCACTTTAGTAATTGCCGTCTGCTGAGTGTCGTGTTGACTAGTGTACTCCTACACTTGCTCTCGATGCAAACCACAAACACATTCGACAATAAATTCACTTAAAAAAAGCAGAAACAATAACAAATGAAAACAACAAACGGAAGCTACTGAAGCGCACGGATAATGCGCATGCCTGGAATTCTCTTCAATGCTGGAGAGCCGAAGAGAGAGTATAAGATGAAAACTGGGATAAACTAAGAGAAGCCCCAACAGAATGCTGAGTTTATCAGCAGCTCGTATGCTGTGTTTACATTGCATACGAACAGTGTCAATTAAAGCCGATTTACAACTGGCGAGCTCTCGGATTTGCAGTTTAGTTTCCCCTCGGTGCGAGGAGCCGGCTAGCAGCTGATGGCTGTAGTCTGGCAGCCAGTTGGTTAGACCGTTTGGGGGTGTGGGTAGGCGGCATACATAATGCCATATGAAATTTTATGAATGGTTTTCAGAAAATTGTCAAGCAATTTTGCAGCCATAAACAGGCTGTCCGCCTGAGCGGGGCGGGGGCTAGTGGGCTGGCCGGCTAGCTAGCTGCTGTATTTGAATTTGTGGAAACGCTGCATTATTCAGAGCGTGTGACGTTGGGATTCTTAAAAAGCTCACTTCAACATTTTACGGCTCTTAAATTGCCCGCACAAAGTTTTTGGACAACAGACGCGAGGCATTTGTAATGTGCCAGGCGAAATTATTTATTTCGGCTCGTATGTCACGGGCAGGTGCGGGCGGTGTGCTCGCTGGGTGGGTTGGGTCATAAAACTTTCGGGCCATTTTTCAAATTTGTCGCGGTCGTAACATCCGCAGAAGTGGGCGTGGCGTGTGCCGACTGTGGTCGCATTTCAACTTGATAATATCACAGTTAGTATGAACCACATGCGGATTTAACAAGTGCGCCGTCAAGTTAATGCGTTATGACTCGACCGTCTGCCGCATCGCACCACGCCGCGCCGCGCCACACCACAACGCACCACATCGCACCACGGAAACTTTTTGGCCCTGACATGGTAGGCAGCCATTGGCGGCCATCGCGTCGTCGGGCATGTTTAAAAAAATGATTAATGATTATTTTTCGCACAAACTGTGTGCGTCGGTGCGGTTGTGACCTGGCCTCGTCCTTCTGGTCGACGGGGACTCCTGGCTTTGGAGAAATATGCGCTCGAAAATATGTTAACGCTTTTTAAATCATCTTGCGCGTTTATTTTCCGTCTGTTTGGCCTTGGCTTGTATTGTACGAAAGTTTTCTGTGCCTGGGCCTTAAATTAAAATTCAAACAGAAAATGGCCAGAGCGGGATTTGTGACTTGGGCACAGGGCGGAAGACAGAGAGAATGTTCCTTCTTGATGGTTAGCCATAATAAATTATAGACTACTCGCTAGGGAGGCCATTGCATAGAAGGAAGCGGATATGAAGTAAAACTAAAATAAATACATCCCTCATTCCAATATAATTCCATACTTTAACCTAAGGCTGGTATCTACCAGCCTATGATAGTTACATTGAAATCTTTTCAGTTTGGAAACAAAAGAATATTTAGCCTCTGTGCTTGGGGAATTAGGCAGTTTTGCCCAACAATCGTTAATAATGAACTCAAGCAAAAACAATGGAAAATGCGAGTGCTCAGAGACAGCTAAACACTTGGCCCACTGCATTTGGGCCAAATCGCATTACAGCATAAACTGTTGTGGCTGGCTGCACTTAAGCCTTGGCTAGATATCAAGCAAAACAGTACTTACAAAATTCCTCCACAGCTGGCAGCGGCCAAAGCACAGAGACAGCTCAAGCGAAGAGCGAAAGGGACAGTGAGGCAGATGGGGAAAGAGATGGACGAACATAATAAATTGCATATCGAATTTAGTAATTTTGCATATTGTGTGAATATCGTGCGCTGCCCAAGGCCGTTCCTGGCTGGTGGTCAGCACAAAGTCCGAGGTAAGTCCGAGAATGCCGCTGCCAGCATCTGATTCTCGTTCAAAGACTCGTTTACAATCTGAAAAGAGTATATTAGATTGAGTTGAATATGTTTACCAAACGGAAAGTTGATTGGATTTGCTTAAATTAATATAGATTACAGTTTATTATTTTATTTATTATTATTTATTATTAATATAGATTATAGTTATATTAAGAGCGAGTATCAAGCAGTCGATTGCACCCGATTGCGAGAGTTTTACTTGTTTCGCCTGAGTTGCGGTCTGCAGCGGATTGCTCCTAATCATGCGATCGCCTGCTGCATTGTTGGGGAGCGCCACTGCATTATTATACCCTGGACGCAGTGCCCAGGACCCTGGGCAATCGCTGACAGGTCCTGTGCGCTTCCTTCCATGGCTGCCGCTGCACATTTTTCATTTCTCATTTTCATTTAATATTTATGATTTATTTATGTGCGGATGTTTTCTGGCTGTTCTCATATCGTACGAGAATTTATGCTTTCCGTTTTGGCTTAAGCTACTTTACTGCAGCTGAAACTAGAGCGGCTGAAGCTGGAGCTGTAGCTGGGGCTGGCCCCAGCCAGTGGTGGGTTGGCAGTGGGTAGTGAGCCGTGGACAGTGTCTAACCTGAAGGTAGCACAGCAATTTCATGCACTGCTTAACACTGGAGCCGTGTCCATGCGCCAGGCTTATTATGCAAATGTCTGGACAACAGCAGTTAGCCCCCCGAACTTGACCACAATCGCATTGTTGGCCAGCTCTGCCATGGAGCAGTAATAACAATTTGTAAGCTTTTTACCCAAAGGATAATACAGTAAATAAAGCAGATTTACCTGAATTAAAGGGACATAAAAAGAATATAAGAGCCATCTACCAAAAATAACTTTAATGAGGGCTGCTTAAGGTAAAATATGCTGAGTTCTGGGAAAACCCGAATGCTGCGAAAGCGCATTTTAAAAAGCTTTTCTTTATTTGTATATTAATAGACCGTCAAGGAGTACAAAATTTACATAAATAATTATTTTAAATCTGATCAACAATCTTATTTCAACGAAATCGATAAAGATCGGTTTTTGGGTTCCTTAAACTCTACATGCATCGATATTAGAGTCTTTTTAAATGAAGTGAGCAAATAAATGTATATTCCCCTGGGGCATAGACCCAGACTGCTTTATCCCGTCTTAGACTATGCTTTGAGTCACCTTTAACGTTTTCACCAATTAGTGAAGTGAAATAATGTTGAAGCTAAATATTTTTCCAACATGTGCTGCAGCTGTCGCTCGCCTGGGGAGCTGGTCACGAGCACGTGCTGTACACAATGCTGAACATGACTGACAGCTTGCTGCTGTAGGTGCTTAAAGGAGGCTCTCAGTTGACCACCTGGCCTGGCCATCGAAATTTGCTGACCGTATGTGCTGTGGCTTGCCCTGTAATCAATCTTGGCAATATGTCCTTGAGCAGTTATTTAACTTTGCTTTGTGCATGCAATCTTCATATGAGTCGCCCCAAGTTATGCCAAAAATAAAAGTAAATAATTCAATTTGTTTATTTGCTGCAAAGTGGTCCACCGTCAGGACTGTCAATGTGTTACTGTCATGTAGTATTTAATAGCAAAAGTATAGCTCATATTATATTTACATTTAGTTTGTGTCAACTGAAGATTGGCCCGCGGCAGAGCGATGTCAACCGCTGGCCAACGAGACATTAACAAAATGGTCTGCCTTCAGCTGAAAAGGATAACGGAAATATTTTGCTAAAGCAGGAAGAACAAGAGCGAGAACGAGAACGAGAACGAGAACAAGAACAATAACTGGCCATGCCCGGATCCAAATAGCAAGCGTTGTCCTCGGCTCGAGAGCATAACAAAAATTCCAATAAATTCAATGCGACACAACAGACACTTGGGAGAACTTTAGGGCATGTCACAGCAGCCAACAGTTGCTGTGTGTGTGCGTGTGTGTGTGTGTTTGAAGAGGGGGCGTGGCTGCTGTAGGGATGCTAGTGGTGCGGGAGTAGGGTGGGCGCTGTGCTGCTGTTTGTCTCTGTCATTTTCTGGGAATGTGTGGCAAAGTTCAAACCTTTGACATTTTGTGTGCCAGCATGCATTACTCATACGCAACGGCGGCAGGCCAAGACAAGGGGCAGCATATGAAGTAACTTTATGGCAAATAGCTGCAAAGCTTCACAAAGTTTTCCAATATACTCGGGGGTTACTTATAAATTTAATGAAAATCTCGGCTAATAGTTTTGCACAGCACATAAATAAAGTAAGCGTTGCCAGGGCACCCGCCTTCAAGCTGTTTAAAAATATGTTTCGCCCACCGCCCATTGCCCTCTACTCTTCCTCTCTCTCTCTCTCTCTTATAGCATGTGTCACAATTTATATGCAAACTTATCAACGTCGCAATGTCTCTAAAGCATCGTTTGCATGCATGTAGCCGGGGCACCAAAACGAAGAAAAAAAAGTACAAAAACGAAAAATTTCAATGTGCTGTTAATTCCCAGCTCTATGCAGGAAGTGCGACAGCTTCTCCTCCTGAGTGCCCTTGCCGCCCCTGCTCCAGCCTTTGATAGCAGAATGTGACGTCGACGCCGGCGTCTGGCACTCGGCACTTGGCAACATAAGTTTGGGGATTTTTATTTGCCGTCTGCCGGAAAATATTGCTCGCAGGCTAACACATGACAAACGCAGCCGTTTGTCAGGGCCAATATGCCACTGCATGGGGCCACGGACCGGAGGGCTGGCACTCAGACCGGGCTCTTTAAAAACTTTTTGCTTTAAGTTCATACAATATTTGAGTACGCATAAACAACGAAAATATACCATTGTAATTATTGTTTGTTTCGTTTTTGCTCGGAAACAAGGCTGAGGCTTAACAAACTTTTGAGGCACGAAACTTGCTGCTGCTTCGTTATTTGTTGTTGTTGTTGCTTGTTGCTTTCTGTATTTGAGTTGTTTACCCCTTGTTCTTGTTAATGCTGTTAACTTTTAGCTTAAGTGGCACTTTAAACAATTCATTTAATGCGCACAGTAGGGGGCAGTGGGAAAAGGATATAATTTGATATTAAGCTAATGAGAATAGCTGGAGCTGGTATAGGGCTGGCATAGGGCTGACGTAGTTGAGATAGTTGAGTAAATACATTAAAAATGATCAGAAAGATTTCTGTTACCTATATAGTTATTCTTTAACTATCTTTATTTCTATATCTATTTCCGTTTATTCAAATTATATTTTATGTGCGGTATCTTCGAGTCAGGCACTCCCGAACACACTCTCAATTGTAAACTTGTAAGTTTTTCAAAGGGGCATGGGTCACGTCTGCTGTGAATAGTTGTCCTAATATATGTTAAAATATGCATATCTCTAATTAGGCTTTGCGAACATGCTTTCTAATTATAATTGAAATTGAATTAGCGCGCAACTCGCTTGAGTATGAAGGTGAAAACATGTTACATGCAAATCAGTGACAGTAGGCAGCATTTTTCGCCGCTAGCTGTGCTGCGTGTCAATTATGCGTCAGACGTTTTTGTGGCAGCCTTAACTATTTTGCATTTCAAATGAACGCAATGCGCATTACGCATACGCAACGTGTGGCGGCGCATTGCACAGCAGAGCAGGGGCAATATCGCCCCGAGTTGAGTATAAATAATGTAAAATTTTGGCAAACACGCGCTGTCATTTTGCATATGCCGAGCTCTGTTGTGCGCCTAATGAGGCGCAAAGGATTCACTGAAATAGGACACATACGCACACACACACACACATACACATATACAAGTAGTCGCAAACACTTAGCGTCTATTTCAAAGGTGGGTAGCATCAAATAAAGGGAGCAACGAAGCGCGAAGATCTCGAAATGGCTGAAATCTGTAATTTTAACACTTTAAAAGGGGATTCAATTTGATTACGCATACAAAAGCGCTCGCATTCAAATTGGCAAGCACATTAACATGCAAATGTATATAGCACACACACACACACACACACACCTACATTGGCAAAGACACACAAACACGCTCAGACACTTAAGACACTTTAGATATAGCATTTAATAAGGATTACAGCAACGGAAAATTACGTTTACTGTTAAGTTTTTGCTCGACTGAATTTTCATTAGCTGCGCCTGCTTGTGCGTCTGGCTTAACTGCGGGCAAACTGAGTTTCAACTGGCTGCGCTGCGAGGCGATGCTGTTTTTAAGCGAGCTTTAATGGCGCCGTTCAGATAAGCGTCACACAATGAGTGCCAAGCTCTGGTTAGACATTCGCCACGTTCATTTAGGTGGCCTATGATTTAGAATTGGTAATCTGTATCGTGCGCATTGTTTGCATGATTGAATTTGAGGCTTGCAGCTGAAAATGTTTGTTTTGGCCTTATTCAATACCAATTTCGATATTCTGCACATACTCAAACCTTTCAATTAAGTGGCATTGAAATAATTTCAATGTTCGCTAAACTGGACAGCAATTTGGACACACTCAACTGCCTCTTGGGCACTGAACAGACGAGGCGAGGAGAGTTACACTAATGAGTACTTATGCCAGACACAAGCACACATCAACATAGACATTGGTACTTGTGGGATTAAGCAATCGATAGTCAGACACACACACACACACACTCGCAGCGGGCAGACAATCGCTGCCTATAAGCATTTTCACACTCTCAACATGGAATTGAATTACACATCAAATGCACACACTCACACAGGCGCACGTATCTGTTTCATACACGACTGCTAAACGATGACAAGTGTTTTGCGACTTAATGAACATAATCTCTAAAGTTGTGGCCAGCAATGAAATTATTCAATAATTAATCGATTGTCAATTGCACGAGATTAAGTATCTTGCTTATAGCCAAATCGAAAATAATCAAATAATAGCCATAAACACAGTTGATAAAGCTCTCGAATAAAATATATCTATATTAATATCAGCCATTCAGAATGCGATGAAGTTTTAACAAAATATTTATACAGGAGCGAAAAAAATAATAGCACCACGGCAAGAGTTTTTCGTATTGATATAAATATTCAGAGTATTTTTCAGATAATTATGCTTAAATATAATAAGAAAAGAACAAATTGCTTCTAAGAATAGACTAAAATTATATATGTAGATATACTAAAGTAAATTAATCTTTATATTAATTTTATTTATATTCAGCAACTGCAATTTTTTTTTTCTGCCTGAACATAAATCTTATTTCATATTGCTTAATTTCATTTTAAACGTTATACTGGATAGCACATTACAGTCAAGCACTGGGATCGAGACACATTATCCATTACTTAAGGGACGAGGTTAAACCGTCAGTTGGTTAATTGCTGACTCATGCCCATTGCCAGCGCTCGTCTGCGAGCCGTAAGTGCATTTAAATGCACAAGCCATTTAGCAAAGAGTTGTCGCTTTAAAATGCAGCTGCATTTCAATGCTTTTTATGGCAGCCATTGGCAGCCAGTGGACTGCAACAATTTAATGCAAGCACACATATTGTCATGAGCACATATAGAAATACTTTTAACTCTGATCTGTGCTCGACAAGTCATACGAGCAGCCCATTATTCTACTCTAGTGCATGCATGTGTAAAATACAGAGCCAAGTCTGGCTTAGGTACTCAGGCCTCGCTGGATAAATAGTAGAAGCTAAACTCAGTTGCGATGGTAAAAGTAGAAATATTATATTTCCCATTAAGAGCCTGCTTTTGCAGTCCTACAAAGAGAATATAAAGTTCACAGAGGCTGATGAGTAAAGCCAACGTAAGGGGGTAAGGAAATAAGCATTTGTTAGCTAAGACGCAGCTGCATAAAACCAATCTAATCTGTTCTGTTCATAAATGTTTATCCAGTCGAAAACAATATTCCCTTGAATAATGAACAGCTGAATACTAAAATATTTGTATTTTGTTTTTGCACAGATTTCTACTATTTGAATTTTGCTATTTGAACATTATTGTTCAATGAATCTCAAGGCTACCCTAAAGCTGGCCATCATCAACTCCAGCCTCATTACAATAGCAAATACATATACAAGTTTTCTTCATAGTTGATTAAGTACCTTTAGCAAAGCTCATTCTTTTGCAGTTCGTAAATGCTTTACTCACGTTTTCGCTTGGTAAGCCTTTTGGCTATATCGAATTTAAATTGCAATAAGTGGATGGTAATATATCACATTTTTATTTAATGGCTATCAGGCTCAGAAATTTTTCATTCAAATGCGGTTTTTGTGGGCCTTTTCGACTGCTCACGTTTTGTTTTGTTATGAATAAAAATGTGCGCGAAATATCTAAAACTTTATTTCCAAATTGAAAAAGTTCCATAAATATAGAGATACATGCAGAAAAAGTGGATGAAAAAGTTGTGAGCTCGTTGGCTTTTTTTCTACATATTTTTGTATATATATTTTTTTGGCTATCCAACTAAACTCAATTTAGTTTCTCGCGTGTGTGTGTGTGTGTGTGTGCGGGAGAGTCTCGTGGACGGTGTCGGCATAAAGTTTACTACTTTGTGAAAATTTCATGTCTGCGGCACTCGATAGTGGCCGCAAAAATGTATATCTATATATATATACAGAGGCAGCCAGCATCGGGCTTTAACTGTTTGCCAACTTCTGTCGAGCTGTACTGAAAAAACTTCCGCATAGATTTAATAGAGGCTCTGATTGTGGCTGCAGAGCCCACTCAGTGTGAGCTGGCTTAAAACTATTTAGTTAAGGCAAAATATATCTGGCCCACGCTCAGGTGAAAATCGTAGCTTTAAAGTGATATTTGATGAACGCCTTTCAGATATTTACCTTTAAAATTTCAATTTAAGTGTTTGATTGGGAGACTATATATCAATATATATATATATATATATATATATATATATATATATATATATATATATATATATATATATATATATATATATATATATATATATATATATATATATATATATATATATATATATATATATATATATATATATATATATATATATTAGCTTCTATTTGCAGCCTTCGATTCCATTTGCATAATTAAATGAACCCGACCATTGTTAATCACGCAATGCTATTACATAATTGTAGCCAGTTATAAAGGGATTAAGTGGGATTCGAATTAATTATTAATGTGTCCATTAGCAAAAATAATTCGAGCTACTAAATGGCTGAACTTAATGAATTTTGACATGACTAATTAATTTGATTTGCTTTGATTTATTAAACAAACATGCAAAACACATAATAGCACTCATCGCTCGCAATAAGGAGCGGGCGCTGTGTTTTGTAATTGAAATTCTTGCGAATTGAAGTTTAATTATCCTCGTCCATTGACCAGGGCAATTGAAACCTCTAGTTTGCTCTTGACGTGTTTGGCTGACGCTAAAAAGCGCGCTAATGGGACTCTAACGTTTTTCAGAAAAGCCATGAGCCCACACTCCGACACGAGCTCACACACACTCACCATGTGTGGGTGGCACACGTCGTAATCAAATTAGATTCTATATCCTGTTGCACTGGGACAACCGCCGAAGGAAATGGCGCGGGCTGAACTTGAGGGGCTGCGCGGTGTTAGCCACAAAACCAAATATTGCTATTACACTTGCAGGCACGGAATTTAATTACACGCGCACACACACTCGCACACACAGCCACAGTGCATGCATGGACGCCATTGTGGTTGCGTTTTGGTCAGTTGTATTTTTTTCCTTCCCATTGCCCATTTGCGCCAAAATTGTTTTTGTGTTGTGGAAATTTAATGAAATACTTGAAAAAAATTCGCTGTTGTTAAAAAAGCTGTTTCCAATATTTAACGCTTTTCTTTAAGCGCTCAAATTATTTATTAAATTTTATGGTCTAAGCTTTTCATTTGTTTAATGCTAAAAGCAATTTGCAGTTGGTTTTAGCTGCATTAGCAGCTGCCACGAATCGTGAACGGAAAGTCAACTCTTTGCGAGTTAATGCAGTTTGACCTCAGGGAGCTTGGCTTTCTTCTTCAGAGCTATCTTCGTATCAATCTTTGGGCCCTTGTGCGCTGCACCACACTAATGCAATTTGCGCAAATATCTTTTATTCATATTTAATCCACTTTATGCCAATTCTGCTCATGCCTTGGCCTCAGACCTAGGCAGTCAAGCTGCTGCGTCATGGCCCACCTCGCACACCCACCCTCAAATGGCAGGGTCCTTGTCGACAAGCTGGGCTGCTTGGGCCTGCGTCGGGGCCCAACTGACATCTGCAGGGCCATGTAATTGGCATTCGAGTCAAGTGCAATTTTGCAAGCAACTAACTGCTGCTGCTGCTGCCTCCACTGGCGCTGCTGCACTCGACACTCGCGGAGGCGGCTCTGGCTACAGTTTATTGCGGTAATGGTAATGCAACAGGACACTCCGCTAGTCACCTCGTTAAAGGTAATTTTGCACAAATAATGTCCACGACTCTATTCTAGTCAGCTCTTGGCCTCATCTTCAGCTTTATGCGCTTCCACTCCTACTTATATTTGCTCAAGAGAAGAAAAAATCCGTAGCATACTTTTGTGCGCTGGGTACTTTAAGACTGCGCTTCACATCGACCAACTGGCAGGAGTTGGTGGCTGCCTTTTGGGCATTTATCGATGCTGCTTAGTTGGCTTTTGTTGAGTTTTGAGCCATTGATTTTGCAATCAGCACGTTGTTGCTATAGTTGCTGTTGTCGTTGTTGTTTTTGCTAGCCAAGTAGCCTTATCAGCACAGCACTTGGGCCAGCTCGTTGGCCATGCTCAATTTGCATAAGTGCCAGCTTACTCAGCAAGTTATCTACATTTTTGGCTTTGTAATTCAATTACTTGGGCATTTGTCTTGTCTCTGGCAGTCGCATAAATCATTAGCGACCAGACCAGACCGGTGAGCAAGCGAGCGCGCCAACAGATTTATGGCTCTTACCTTTGCCTTTACCGCTGATTGCGCGCGCTGGCTTTCATTATACAGCTGATTGCGTGTATATAATAATTTAGCCAATTGAACGTGCATCAGCTACAAGCTAACGAGCAGGCAACAGCGAAAGCAACAGCACAAACAAAGACAAGCAACAGCGAAATTTGCATGCTCCCTAGCAGATGAGTAGATGGGCACACTCTACGCTGTAGCTGATATATTATTCATATAAAAGACACTAACAAGCAACGCAATTAATCTTGATACCAGAATAACTCTCAAGTGCTTGAACAGCTGAGACACATTAAGAAACACTCGAAATCAGGCATGATTACTATTTAAAGAGTCTAGCTAAACTGAACAGCAGTAATCACAACTCATGCAAATATAAGTGCGAATGAATCACGAATGTCAATTAAAGTTCTGTGGGCTTGCTTGCTTGGCTGCTGGGCACTAAGGTGTGATTTTGATATTAGAAAAGTCCGCTTCACAACAAGACAGAGCTGCTGTATCCCACTTTATTTCGAAGTGCCAACAATAGACCCTTTGTTGCAGTGGCAGACAATGTAGTCACAAAGCTGCGCCATTGCCCTTTTTGCTCGTGTGGCTGACATTGTTGGCGATGCTAATCCGCATAGGATTGCTAATGCTGTAAACTGGCGGTGCAATCGTCAGCATTCTGGTGAGAGATTAACACTTCTAATGCTGGCTCTCAAATATACAAAATTATTTTTAATTTTATGCTAAATTAAAAGTTTCTGCACTTACTGTGTTGGAGTGGGCTTCTATTTTTGTTGTTCGGAATCTCTCACAGCTGCTGGCCTCAGTTGAGCTCTCGAAATTGCTTTAATTGGGCTAACGCGAATTGCCACCGACTCCTGCCCCTTTGTCCTGGCTGCGACTCCTATGCGCTATGTCCGTGCTGCCGTGGCGTTTTGTTTGTTTGCTTGTCCGCTTGACTGGTGTTTGACTGGTGGCTGGCTTGCTGGCGTTGCTGTTGTTATTACCTGATGCTCTTTATGAAGCCCCTCAACGCGGCAAGCGTGTGTGTGGGCGTGATAATAATCGATATTATTTTGTTTTCTTTCACAACAAAAGTTTTCAGCGGCTTTTCAGCAACTTTCGTGAACTGATTTAAGCATTAGATCTGACTGCCAGAAATTTAACTAATATTAAATTTAATATTCTCTACTTTAAGTTCACCTCAAGCTCTAATCTGATTGGTCAAAGAACTTGATAGTCGATGGAATTATTTCAGTATTTTCAAGAATACAATTCGGACTAGAAATCAATCTTAAAGCACGACTAAGAAGGGCTCTGTTTAGTATTGGTATATATAGAAAACCTGGAAACTTGATTGAATTAAAAAACTCCTAAAGAACCTACGTGAGCCTATCAATCCCAAAAGGCATATTATTGGACCTAATGCATTTGGGATACACGAGAGTTATCTCGTTTTAGTTGCGTTGCTTTTAATTGCTTCGAGCCTGCAGATGTCCATTTTAGGCATCGGAGCAAAAGGCAGCAAATAAAATTGGAATTTTTGTATTTCATAAGACTCACTGCATGGCTACATTGCCTTTTGCAGTTGCCTTTTGCTTCCTGACCTTCCTGTGCTCTAAGGAAGACAGCAAGGCCCAGATGGCAGTCTCCATATGTTAGTATTTCACAGCATACATTCAAATATTTTTGTTTCACTTTTTGCCTTTTATTCGAACTGGCCGCACAGAAAGTAGCAAAAATGCCTTAGCCTTGGCCGGCTCACATAAAATTGGTCGTAAGTCGTGGGCGTAACGGCTGCAACCGCATCTAAAGCTGAGCTTTGGCTCTCTTTATGTTTGCGCAGGCAACGAGCTTAGTTCTGAATGAATTTTGAGCCTCTGCCACTGCTGCAGCGGCTGCAAATACCACAGCCGCTGCTGGGGCTCGCCACTCATGACAAAAGCGAGCTGCATAAAAAAGTTGCGCTTGCACCAAATCCAAATTGAATTTTGTTTTCGTTCCGCCCACTTGGGTTTTTATGCCTCGGCCAATTTATGCAAACGCATTTGCGAGGACTCAGGCACGTTTTGGGTGGCAGCGCAAGGACGAAAAAGTTGCCCATTTTGTGGATAAGCCAACGGAAATTGGTATCACAAATCATTTAATATATAGTGGGCATATTACGACAGTTCTGAATTGGCTTCCACATTATAAAAGAACAATATTTAGAAATATTATAAATAATAAACTTCAGCATAAATGAATAAAAATGCTTTGAGCTTTATTCTGCTAACTTTTGAATTCCACGAGCGCAGTCTCAACAGCTTAAGCACCTGAAATAATTTTGTTTGATGGGGAAAAGTCTTTTACCTGTGTTTTCACGCTGTTCTTTTGGTTCGCCAAATGCAAGCAGACACTTTTTACCAGCTTCAAATTTGGCTGTGGCACGCGGGCACAAAAACAGTGTAGCTCGCTGCAAGCAGAACAGAAAAGTTGTAAAAAAATGTGCGGAAAAATAGTTTTCATTTACGCCATTTGCGTCCGGCAGCCAAAACGGAAACGGAAATGCAACGCCATTGTCCTGCGCTACAATTGTTGGCCATCCCACTCCTGTTGCCAACTGTCGCTGCCATTGGAAGGCAAATATATCCGCTGAACTGCATTTGGACCAAGCGCTTCCTGCGTTTTTGTTTATTGTGCCTTAGCAGAGATAGAAACCATCAAGTGCATATGATATAATGTTTTTAAAGATTATGCGACTAGAGGTGACACAGAATTCATCCTAAACTACAATTTTAAAGAGAATATTCGCACACACTTAAGAAAAAGAATCCACCTTGATATGAGTCCTTTAATTAAAGTTTCAAGCTGAAACAACTTTATTCAGATTTCGGCACACATACTGAGCCGAACACCTTTATAAGTGCATATCTGGTCCGTCTCTCTCTCTCTCTCAGTCTCTCGGACTGTCTTCGTATAAATATGTAAAGCTTTTTATCTGATTAAAATGCAAAAACCCAATTTGTTGAAATTCCAATTGGCCAGAGAATCCAGCATATCAATCAGTTGTAGCTCACACAAGCTACCCGCCCACTTCTATCGAGGCCAGCCCTGGCCAGCTCAGTCTGGCTGCATCCATTGAAATACATTGCACACGTAATGTATCAATCTGTTTTGTGGCTTATCGGTTGGTCAGACTGTGCCAACCTGGTTGGAGTCGAGTGGTTTTTTGCATTAGTTGAAGGATGTTTGCCATTAAATTAGCATTTCTGTACCCTGCACTCAATGAAAGTGTGTGAGCAGGCTTTAATGTTGCGACGGTGCCAGTGCCTGTTGCAGGCAAGGAGAAACAGCTCACACTCACCCCTCTGTAAAGCTGTGTAAAGCAAGTTAGGTAAACTCAGAATGGAACTAATACAGTTTTCATTTTAGGACATCTGCCAGTCGGCCCCACCCGCCTCGTGCTTGCTTCCACTCCACTCCATAAACTATGCTGTATTCATTTGGTTTATCCAAGTCTTCCACCTTTATGCATATCAGTTGGCAGTTGCTTTCGCTTTTGTAATTTAAGTTGGCCGACATTGTTCGCTGGCATTAAATCTTTAAATATGCATATTTTCGTAATTAAAATTGTCTAGCGCTAAGTCAGCGCAAAACATTTGCAGCTGCCTCAATTAGTGGGCGAGGCGTGGCTAACAGCGCTTTTGGCCGCGCCGAGGACTGGCACGTAGCCTGTCACTGAGATCTCATTAAAATTAAAAAGCTCAGCAACAGTCGCCCAAGGTGCTCAGAGCGCAGCTGAGGCCTTGACGGGAGATTCGGGCCAAACAGCCTTGGCCAAAGCTGTTAGACAGAGGCGTCTAAATTAAAGCCACACTTGAGGTTACAGTTGGCCGACGGGCACGCTTTAATGATTGAAAACTTCACAGGGCCAAAAGTCGGCTGCCCAAAATACAACTTAAATGGTCACCAGCAGAACGCAGCAGGAGGAGGACACCCATTGAGCACATTCATTTCGTATTCTGGCAGAGCTTTAATTAAACACAAATTCTTACCAAATATCAGGCACACATGGTGTTCAGGCCATAAAGGGGACCACAGATGGGGCCTATGACTCGGTAAACACCAGGGCCGAAGCCATTGATTTGGCAGGGACAACAATTTGCTGCCTGTGCAAGTTCTAGTGCCTCAAATACGCTCTGTGTTTTGTTGAATGCACGTGAAAATATGCATAATAAAGACTTTTGGGACAGATATTTTGCTTAGCCTCTGCCAATCGAGCCCATTCAGCAAAAACTGAGCTGCACATACGCATATACGTCTACACACAGATGAGTTGCTGGTCGCAAGCATTGAAATGTTAGATATTAATTAAGTACGAAATACAGCAACAAAATGCTCTCGACAGCAGCTCTTTGGGCTGGTCAATCAGGTATATCAAGGGACTAGCCACCTGCTTTCATTTGTCTTCTTCGTGTTTAGCTGCAAGTGAAATAGCAAAAGCCATTTAGCTTAAATTTGAGTAAATTTCCTTTGCGTAATCAAATTAGATGCGACGCTTGAGGTCAGCGCAAAATCTAATTAGTATGCAAACTGTCATAATTTGCAAATTTGCATTCAAGTAATGGCAAAAGTTTTTTGTGATAAAGCTCGGCCAACTGTTAACGGAATCCTTGAAGTGTCCTAAATTGCATAACATTTGCATTAAATCAGTTCATTTTGTCAGACGTACGCAGTGGACATTCAAATACTGAAGTATAT
Organism: Drosophila peninsularis; assembly: GCA_035047485.1. NCBI lineage: Eukaryota > Metazoa > Arthropoda > Insecta > Diptera > Drosophilidae > Drosophila > Drosophila peninsularis. The sequence goes on along the minus strand of JAWNPN010000050.1, from coordinate 377,886 downwards.
GTTATGTAATTAATATAAGAACGAGCTGGATAAATAGAGAGAGAGAGAGAGAGAGAGAGAGAGAGAGAGAGAGAGAGAGAGAGAGAGAGAGAGAGAGAATGAAAGTGCAGGAACAAAAGAAGAAAATATAATTAATACATGTCTTCCATATAAAAACTTTTTGATATTTTTATAGTTTTTATTTGAGTTGTGGAAACTGTGTGCTTAAGAAAACAAAGATCTAATTTAATATATAAATGCAATAAACATTATATATATAAAATATTTATAGTCAAAGACTGAAATTTTTTTTACGTAGGCTTTCAGGGTGCGGTTAGCATCTGGATTAGTGCCAGAATAAATGCATTGCTCTGAAGCAGACAAACAATTTACACTCGAAAGTTGTCGAGTTGCACTTTTTTGCCTATATTACCAGCAATTATGATGCTTATTCTATATACATGGATATATTTATACATATTTACACATGTCCTGGTTTTGATAGGAATATGTGGTGCAGCTGCTGCTGAACTACAAATATGTGTTTCAATTGTATGTCTCCTGGCAAAGGGAAACAGTGTGCGCTCCATAGCCATAAAATGTTTGTTTTTGCATGCAAGTTTTTGTTTATTTAGATACACATAAATTGCATGGTTCATAGTTAGTTTTTGCCTGCTTGCTCTGTCCAGTTGTTCGCATGGCCATTAGCCATGTGTGTTTATAGCTTGCCGAGGCGCTCTATGGATGCTGTCATTAAGTGTGTATCATATAGTTATATCCTGCAAATTAAAGTGTGCAATTCAAACACGATTCCAATGGAAATCAATTAAATTTCGAGTTAATCTACTCAAAAACAGACTTGCAATTTACTTTGCAGAAATCAATTAATATATATATATTCAACTTTAAGTACATAAAAGGTATTTGAATATTAACAAATTTATTATGGATGAAGTCAAAGCCAAAGGGTAATTGATTGAGCTCTGTATTGACAACATGAATTGAACAAATTGACAATTGAATAAACGCAAATAAGCACAGATTGTGTGACTAACGAGTAATTAACAAATACTTAATCGATTTGCGAAATTCAAACTTAATTTGGCAACGACTGAGAGTGAATCAACGGCAGCTGAAATGCGGTCCGGGCTTCGCCTATCCGGCAGATTATTGAGTCACGTCAAGTGAAATCAATTTTGTGTACATTTAAGTCATTTCTTGTAATTGCATTTGCCCATCAGACGGGGGCAAACAGTATTACTGTCGTCTCTGATTGCTGGTCGAGCTGGATATCTGGTCTGGTATGAAGTATACGTCATATCGGCCATAAAAATTTCAATATCTGACCGAGCTGCTTGTTGCCCGGCGAGGATAACACATGGCTGTCCAGCAGACGTAAAATGATGCCAGCGACAACTATGCAACAACGATAACAACAACAACAACGACAACAAAATAAGAACGACAACAACGACGTTGTCGCATGTCATTCAGACTGGCACAGCCTGATGTTGGCTGTTGCTTTGGTTGGCTATATATATATATATATATATATATATATATATATATATGTATATATGTATTTTCATATGGAATCCTGTAATTTCAAGCCATATAAAATGCAGGCTGCAATTTGCTGCCTTCATCCTCGTTGACAACGGGCTGAAGAAGCAACTGAAAAATGTTCACGTTGCCTGTTCCTCTTTCATTTGTTTGCTTTCACGAAATTGAATTTCATGTTGGCCCAACGCCCGACGCCCACCATCGGCCCACCGACCACCACTTACAGCCCACCGCCACTCAACGTCTCTTATGAGGCTCAGTTAATATTTTCAGCTCATCGTGTTAAGGCAAACACCAAGGCACAAAAAATCAGCTCGCTTGCGTTTACCGATTGTGCAATTAAATAAGCAAACAGCCAGCGAATGCGCCTTAATTAAAATGGGCAAAAGGCTTGCACCTGGCTTCCAGCTGGTTTCGTTGCCTACCCTAAGAAAAACCGCCAATGCGCCGATGGGCTATAAAACCCACTGCGAGTTACATTTAGAAAATCGGTTGATAGAATAGTGTACTTAGCAGATACCTCTGCTTAACTGCCAAGCACTAGCTGCTCGCTGTCAGCCAGGCAACATAAATCTCATCAAAAAGTGGCGCAACACTCGCAGCTCACATTCATTCAGCATTGGGACTGACTTATGCATGGAAATCACGCCCTTTAATTGAAATATTCATGTTATTTATGCTTAGTACAACGAACATTATTCTTTGTCGTAGACCCTAGACGGCGAGAGTGAGAAAGTCTTACAAGTCGACTGGAGAAGTACTCTACTTTTTTAAATTATGGCAAAGGTGGCTATAGAAAATGTCGAAGCAAGCTTAAGTGGTCTGAATTGGAAAGCTAAGGGCAGAACACTGCTATTGCTGTTCTTCTTCTCTCTATTACATACGTCTTAATGATTTCTTCTCTCTATTACATACGTCTTAGAGGAAACAGTAGACACTGAGTACTCATCTTCAATTCATTTAAATATGCATATATTTTCAGTCTATATTAACTGAAGCTAGCCTAGCTTTAGGTCTGCAAAAGCTGTTCCAATGTGTGCATAAAACGTATAGACCCATAGGTTAGGGTGCTTTGTTCGGTGTCTGGAAGGCAACACATAAATCATTAATTACAATTTATTGTTGGCAATTCGCACCTGACTGAAAGCAATTTATGTCACCAGCGAAATTCTATCTTCGATGGCAAAGCACAACCGAGACTGTGGCCCGCCGACTGCAAAAGTTGTTTACTTTGAGCAACAAGGGGAACTCACCTACGATTCCTCGTCAACTGTTATTTATCGCTGGGCACACTGAGCACATTAGCCTGATTGCATTAACAGTCCTTGAATAGAAACTGATTTCCTTATTAAATATTTGAAATGGGAGCTGAAAGAAAACTTGATATTCGCTAATTGAAGGAGACTTATATATAAACCAAACACCATTGCACTATAAAATATTGAAATAGGAGTCAATATCTCATTGATTTACCTCTGCTTTCGGCTAAAGTAATTAAATTTGAGTTTTATGACACATTTGGCTCGGCCGTGCGATTGAAAAATGCAAGAGAAAACATGTTGTAAATACTTAATGTAATTTTGCCACAATCAGTCGCAATGCATGCATATTTAATAACTGTATAATCGAATGCGTGTATGTGCGAGCAAACATTGTGAAATTTGATAATGCATAAAATTACATATCGTATGCATAAAGTTTGTCTTTTTATAAACGCTTCAATTGGCAAAATAATATTTTTGGCTCGTGCAAAGGAAATGCAAACTTTATGCCGCTCTCCCTCTCGCTCCCTCCCTCTCCCTCTCACTCTCACTGTTTGCAATTGTCATGAATATTGCAATTATTTGGCTCTTGTATCGCCATGTGTCCACATTTGTTTTTGCCCTCAAGCATTTGTTCAACAAATGTTTGCGGCTCCAGCAAGCACAACAATTGGCTGACTGCGTCTGTGTGTGTTTGTGTGTGTGTGTGTGCGTCCTTTGTTGTTGGTGTTAATTTGATGTTTTATTTATTGTGATGCATGCAATATTTAGCTTGGTAATTGTGTTTGCACTGTTACCATAAAGTTTCTGATAAAAAAACAATTCGTATTCATTTTGAATGTTTGAAAATCAATTTAATTCCTCAATACGCGCCATAAAATACTTTATGAATATTTCGATTGTTTGCCTTTTGAGGTCACGCGATAGTGGCATATGTTAAGTGCGTTCAAAACCATAAATAGATAGATAGATAAAGGTCAGTCCGCTTAGGCAAAACCCTTTTTTTTCCATATTAATAGCCAATCGCAAAACAAATTTTAAATAGTTTTTTATATTATTTGACGTCTTTAAGCTACTCATCAGCTAGACGAGAAAGAGTAGGTGAAGCACGGAACTCTCAGTGCTAGGCAAATTTAATTATATATGCTTAGCTTTTAAATCTTTAATGCTTTTTCCACTTGCCCTTCTTTAGTTTGAGTTTAAGGGCCAGATATGGCTGGCAATTTTATTTCGATTTTAAATTAAAAACCAATGAGCCTTCATCAGCGCTTGGGCCTGTCAGCGTTTGAAAAGGGTAAACACACTATATAACTCATTTCTGCTTTTAGCCTGGCCGGATGCGTGGTGCTACATCAACATCCACGTTGAATGTTTTGCTTTGTTAGCCGATTTTAGCGCTGAAATGGGGCATTATTTTTATAGACCCCTCGCTGCCCCGAACCCACACAATCGTTTCGGTGCCGAGGGCGCTGCATGTCAGGCTCGGCAGGCGGAAGACATTTAGGAGCGGGGTGGGCATGCACTTTTATAGCCAGTTGAAAGCGTAACACGATAAAATGTTTTTGAAATTTTTGTTGTATGTAAAGTTTGAATGCCCTGAACCCACAACTTGTCCTTGGTTTCGCCTGTGTGTGTGCGTGTGTGTAAAGCCCCTTTACTAATGCAGATGGGAGCTTTAGCTGGGCTCTCGATATATGTATAGAGGCAGCAAAAGTTTTTGCTGATAACGCGGCAAAGTTGAAACGTTCATAAATCACGACACCATAAAGTTGTTTTCACTAAAAATATTCAGACAATCCTCGGCATAATCCATCGCCCGCAACCACACAAGGACAACAGCAAGGACTTTGATTTGCAGGCACCCACCTAGCGGCTGATGAGTCACTGCTAAAGGCCAAACGCTCTCTAATCCACTGACTAACTGCTGTTGACTAACTTCTAGCAGTCGGCTTAAGCCAGCAGCTTACACTTGGCCAAGTTGGGCTGCAGCTGCAAGGCCAGGCGAGTTGCAATACTTGTGGCACTTGACTGCAACGCAAGGCGCTGGGCATTTCCATTGTCGATCTATTGTGCACATGCAGCTAATGGACGTGTCCATTGTGCAGTTGCTCTGCTGTTTTCTGCTGACATAGGTAATCTACCTATTCGTGCCCTTGCTCTTTCCATCTCTCTCTCTCTCTCTCCCTCTTTACCTCTTACAAATTGATTTATGTGCAGCAAATTGTTGTGGTCTGATTTGTGAGTGTGTGTGTGTGTGTGTGTGTGTTGTTGCGGCCGTGCTCGATCCGCAAGCTTTTTATAGCCTGTTTATTCGCCTGACCCACAGACTCTTAGAAACTTGTTCTGGTTGCGGCCTGCCATTAAGTTGTTAAGCTATCTGTGCAGTATCGGCATTTGGTGCGGCTCCTTGGGAGTAAGTATTACGTTATTTTTATTGTATTCCGCTGTAAATGCCCCCGAAATTAGAAATTGCTGGCCCAGACCACAGGACACTGATATCAACACAGACATTGATGTAGGCCCTTGACCAGCCCGACCGCAATTTGTCTGTTTCAGTTTCTGTTTCGGTGTCTGTGGCTGCGCCTCGTCTTGATATAGTTCGACTATCCACTACATCTTCCCCATCATCTTCTGGCTCTCCATCGGTCAGCACATAAAAGAAGACGCCAGTATGTACGGTAATAAAGTAGAAACGTGCAAAAACTAGAAAAATGTGGTCCGAGCATATAATAAACAGCGCCGAGCACAGAAATGCACAAAGACTGTGGCTCCTCTAGGTGAATACGAAGGAACGAAAAGAAAAAAAAAACGAAAACATAATAAAAGTAAAAAGAGGCTAGCAAGAAAAGAAAAACCACTGTAATAGAAATAGAAATACGAGTGGAAGAAGCACTGAGAGCAACTATGAACAACTTTGGCTACGTGCAATTTGAGCTGTCAGGTTTCTCATGCTCTGCTTTTGTGTGGGTTGCGGCTTTTGGCCATAAACTTTTTGCTTGTTGAAGCAAGGCGCTGTACAACGGTAGGGGTACTCACGCGGTCCATTCGAAGTAAGTGCAAAACGCAATCGAACTAGTATTGAGCTGGGCATTTATCAACAGGATTACTGTTAATGGATTATCAACTAAGAAAGAATTCATTTTAACTGGGATTCCTTATAAAATAGTTTTGTATTCGTTTGTACTTCGGCTGAGAATCATGGCTAAGAGCTTAGCTTGAGTCACCCTGCCATTGCTGTCAACGCTTCGACCTTTGTGGGTGGTTGAGGTCCATTATCCCTTGGCCTTGGTCAGTAAGTACGTTAGTTAAACAGCGCCAAGTGCTGTGAGTCAATTAGATGCTATATAATGCCAATCTCGTTGCCAGTCGTCCAAATGCAGTTTGCTTTGTAGCTCTGAGACAGCACAGCGCCGCTGGCCAACTAGTCTCTGCTCCGTTGTCATCTCCAATTCTGAATGCCTGCATGTCGCTGTCATTTATCAGTGGGGACGAGAGCAAAAAATTCCCCATTGCAATTGCATTGGCAATATCTGCATTATGATTGTCACTTGAAACGCTTGAAATGCTGATTGAATGGACAGCAATTCGTTTGGAAAGCTCCATAGATTGCCATAGACACAGCGCATGAGATATAAAATTTTGAGTACAAAGTCACGCACTCCACTGTCAACGCTTTTATGTTGCCAATAATTCAAACTCTGTGCGGCGTATGCAAAAATGACAAGTCAACTGGAGTTGAGTCGAGTCGAGTTGCAGTCGCAGTCGCTTTCGCAGTTAAAATAGAAACTGAGGTCGTGCCGGGAGCAGCAGCAGAAGTGGCGCTGCGGGGGCAGGTGGGAGAGTGGAGCTAACAATGTGGAGAACTCAAGTGGAATTAAGTCGACTCGGGAAAAGTGCACAGGAGATATGACAGGAGAGAGAGAGAGAGAGACCGAGTGAATTTTAAATTGCCAGACATGTCAAAAACGGTAGGACAACTGGCGCACAGGGCGTATGATTAATGTGTCATTGTTAATTTGTGCAATAAATTTGGCAACAATTTGTTGACCGCTTTCAAGCAGCATCATATACAGAGAGCATAAATAGCTTTGTTTGGGTCTTTAAGGAAACACGAAATACTTTCAATGAGCTGGCCTCCCTCCACCCAAAGTTGAAAGGCAACAAAATGTCGGCCAAGCCTAAAAGTTCACTTGGCATTTACATGGGGTCGATTTGAAGTATTTGGAGAGTTTGGGGATTCTTGGTTGCGGGGCCTGAGCTGCTTGTCTGCGGCAGACGTAAAAGTTTTTAATTGAATTCTATGGCAAACACTGAATATTTTCCTATGAAAAGCCAACTTAAAATGTGTCAGTGTGAAATTTTAATAAATTCCCAACGCTGGACAACTTTTCATTATACAATTATATGCAAATTGCATTCTAAATAATTTATTTATAATTCCTATTTTACACTTTGTGAATAGAGTCAACCACAAGGCGCTGCGCCAGCTGGACAGCTTGTGATGCTATAAATAAAATGCTAAAATAATATAGAATATCTAATTCCATTTCGTCTTGCTGACATTGAGTGAAGTCGTTTCTATAATATTTACATCGCATTTAACTAAGTTCTAATCAGCTATAAAATAAAATATAAAATATATAAAAATATATAAACTTCTGATTAATTCTTAAGGTAGCATGACATCAACCTATCTAGCATTGGGTTTGCGCACCTGTGTGCACGTTTCCAGTTATTTGCAAGCGCAAACAGAGGCAGTTGGAGCTGAGGTTGTGTGCACTTTGCATGTCAATCAAGATTGCAAAATCAACGAGTGGAAGACTCCATCAAAGCCAAATTGTAACAGGTAGTGTTCAGCTTGGAACTCTGGCAGTCAAGTTGGCTAACAGCTGTTTTCAGCACTGAAGCACGTTTTTCATTAAAGCGCGCTCTGCCCAAAGTGGGCAAAGCAACATTTTTAGTTGACATGCATCAATGGCGCAGCAGTTCGTTGTGGATACCTGTCCCGGGGTCCTTGCCTGTCGCCAATTGAAAGCAGTGTTGGTCGAGGTGTTGACACGACAGCCAGGTAGAAGTGGACGAATGGCAATAATTGTACACAAACCCTAGCTGAAAACATGCGACTTAACTAATTGGCACTCCATTCCACTTTTTGTGCGACTATTTTCAATAAATGCTGCACAAATTGTTGTCCAAAACATTTGGACCAATTTATGCAATTTAATTTGAATTAGCTGCCAAATTGAACGTGATAGTATTTACATATAGGAGATAATGAAATTTTTAAATATTATTCTGCAACTATTATTTAGTAATTTTCGGCTATTTTATTTGCATTTTCCCAATTAGAATTAGTCAATTTAATTTATGCACCAAATTAGTTGCAATTGTGTGCGAGGCGTGCCACACTGGCATATCCTATTAAAAGGAATTAAGTTCTAATATATATTGAGCGAAGGATTAATATATATAAATCTGAGAATATTGATCAGTTGGCAAAAAAGACTCGCTCTTAACTTCGCATCGCTTATGCTTATGCTCCCCATCTTCCATATCGAACTCAAACGCGCTCCATTTGGGAAAGATTAGTCTGCTTCAGTTTCTATTGAATATTTAAGATTGGAATAGTTATTCACAGCGCACGTTCACTTAAGTAAACGATGCTACAAGCAACTAACTATGACAGAAGATGTGCGTTTATGGGCGTTGACTTGCCGGTGAAGGGGTGTGGGCCATATATCGTGAGGCAAAGGAAATGCTACATCAACTACGTCTAACCTCAAGCCATTATTGTAGTAAATAATTGAATATTGTTGCAACGTGTGGCGAAAACTTGTGCTGCAAATGGGCTGCGGCTGCTGTTGCTTTTACTGCTGCTGCTGGTGCTGGTGATTTAATTGTTGCTGTTGCTGCTGCTGTTGTTGCGGCGCAGGCAACATCAAAACACAATTGACTTTTCGCTATATTGCAACTTTGAGGTTTTTGTCATGGCAACTGCTTGTATGTGTTGATTACATAGCAACTGCAGCACACGCAGAGAGAGAGAGAGAGAGAGGGAGAGAGTGAGAGAGAGAGACGCATATACACGCACATATTGGCATTGACTTGCTTGGAGTTGCCTGTCTGCATTTCCGTTGCAGCTGCGAGCGAAAATTTCGGTAACGTTGTTGTCAGTTGGCGCCATTTGCTGCGGCAGCCGCAGTTGTTGTTGTTGCTCTTGTTGCGGCTGATGTTGCTTTTAAATAGTGAACTTAGCGAGTGACTTCTGTTGAGGTTGCAGTCGCTACACTTCGGATTAATTTAGCGGATGAAGCACTCACACACACACACACACACACACACATACACACACTCACGCGGGAATTGTAATTTACTGCAAGAGTTTTCATTTATTGCAGTTTTCTCAACTTGGTTTGCCAATTGCCAATTGGCATTTAAGCTGGCAAATGAAGCCATTTAAGTTATTCACTGCGCCTGACCATGCTTGACTGGGGCACATAATCTTTTATGCAGCCATTGCCAATGCCTTTGCTAGCCAATTTACTGGGCTAAAAGTCATAAAGCTTCTGCATGGCTGCTTGCAGCATAATCGTTATTTATGTGCGCGCGTGAAATGTATAAAAATGCTCCCTTTAACAGGCCATAAAGCTCAACAGCAATAACACCGACAAACATGAGCCGAAGGAAACTCCAAAATAAACTCGAGCAGCGCCAAACAGCATTTTGTGCAGCGCCCAACACTGCGTATGTGTAATTTTCGCGTAATGCAATAACCCATTTGGGTCAGTGATTGCTGTTGGTGTGTGTACTTAAGGCTAAACAATGTTTGTTTATTTTCCTTTTTTTTTTTTTTGGATAAATGGCCACGCACACAGCTTTGGGGGCAGGTTTTCGTTGTTGTTGTTGTTCTTGGTGCTATTATTCTCGTTTAGTAACATTTATCGCTAGTTTGACACACACACACACACACACACACGCACGCGTCGACAGGCCACACATGCTTGGCAGCGTTTTTCACATTATTTTGTAAACAATTTTTAGTTGAATGGAAAATTGTTATACTGCTGCTGCTGCCATTCCGGCAGCTCCTTTTGTCCCCTCAGCTGCTCATCGCATGCTGCACCCTATTTAACTTTTATTATTGTCGGGTAATATTTTTGTACGTTTTCGCCGCTGTTTCACTGTATGCGCCACATGTGTTTGTGTGGGCGTGTGCTTAAAATATTGTATATTTTTTATTAAATTTATTTCACTTGAGCGTTTAAGTAATGGAAGATTGGCTGCTGCTGCTGCTGCTGCTATAAAACACTTCTGACTGGCAACTATTACGCTAAAGATTTTGCTATAAATATGCAATAATTCCCAATTCCCAGCAAGGTAAAAGCTGCATAAACAGATCAAAGGCTTTTTTTGCTGGGAATTCTTAAATAAAATTATAAAAAGCTTAAATCTTTTAAATAAATAATAAGAAAGATGAGTTTTGATATATTTCAGCAAATTAAATAGAATAAATTCTTCTTTAATTTTTGATTTGTTTGCCTAAAAATTGAATATTGAAATCCAATTAGTAATGGAATATGCAGTGTAGTATGCATATAAATTTCTAAAATAAAAAATATTTAGCAACATATTTGGGCATATTTATTACAAATATGAAAATAATTAATAAAGCTTAATTTGATATCAATGAAAAGTCTTTCTTTTTTTAGATATATAAATTAAATCAAATTTCAATTATATTTTTACTGCATATTTTATTTTCGCAATTTTCCATGTTAATTTTTTATTTGTCACTCGCTGCGTGCCGCGTTCTGCTGCTGTCCAATGGTGCGTATGCGCAACTTGTTAGCCATTGATTGAAGCGCACGCAAATAACCCACAAAAAAATGAGTATTTTAAAATGCAATTAATGTTCCTGTTTTCGACATGGCCACAATTGCAGTGAGCCACGCCCCAACACGCCCACTTATTGATTGCTGGTGCATGGCAACATTATTGTTGCATACTTTTTGGCATGCGCTTAATTACATGATAGTTGAAGGAGGTTAGTGTGTGTGCGTGCGTGTACGCGTGTGTGTGTGTGTGTTAGAAAAGCTTCACACATGCATGCAAAAACAAGCGCGCTCACATTAATTGAACAATTTTTTTAGCCCAAGCTCCTTTTTGTGCTTTTTCTAGATTATTATCGCCTGGGGGGTCCTAAACTTTTTTTTCCTGTTGCCACAACACGCGCTGCACTTATTAAACGTCGCCCCGTGACAGGCTTTGCGTGTTTATAATTCACACTTGTGTTGAATGCTCCAATACCTGCGGAAATTCTGCGCAGCACCACGTAGAGTGGCTTAAATAACATAACAAAAATGAAGTCATTAAGTGGTTCGGCTTTTGAGGCGCTTATCAGCAGTTGAAAGTGCAGTTGCCTGTTGCATGAGCGGCTTTTGATAATGTTAATTACTACCCATAAATTATATATTTAAAACATTAAAAATGGCTTACAAACAGCTCAGCCATTAATGGGCGACTAACTAGTTATACACACCGCCTTGTTATATATAAATAGCACCTGTTAATTCTATGCCCTCGCCTTACATACAACTGCAATTATGGCTTGGCTCTTTCTTTATTATACCCAGTGGCTGTATCAAACTCCAGCATGGAATTTAAGAGGCCAGAGAGTAATTTACCATGTTTACCTCTCTATTTACAAAAAATACTTTTGTTGCAGCAAAGTTTGGATGCTTTGCATTTCTGTCTGAAACTATCTATTTCCCTTTTGCATGTGCAATTATATTTGAACATTGTTTGAAGTTCGTTAAACTGTGTTTTCTACTAAATACTTACAAGAGGTAGATTTCCTTGTTATTTAAGCTATGAGTGTTTATTTAGATACATACATATAAGTATGCGGAAATTTGAAAGCTGCTCCACTGGGCATTAGCAGGATGCTCTTGTTAGACTAACGCACTCCAGTTTTCATGGACCCAAATTATGCTTCGAGGCTTGCAGGCTATCCAAAAGTTGCTTTGTTGTTCACATAGTTAACTTAATTTCATATCTGAATGGCTCTGAGTGTGGCTGTGTTCATGTAATACGATTCTCACATATCAGGTAGTGCGTCAGCACTAGTCATCCGACTATTCTCTTATGCATGCGAAAAGGAAATATAAGTCGTCCTTTCCAGAGAAACACTCACGTGTCTAGGTAAACATATAATTTATGTATAAATTGTTTGACATTTTAATGCAACCGAGATCTCAGCAGGAGTCATGCCTATTTGCCATACATTCCTGGCATTGCCGTGTCACTCTGTCAATCATTGTGTCACTCAGGGCAAACAATTGCTTAAATATAGATTTGATATATTTGAATGTGGTTCAATTTGGTTCATAGTAGAGCAGACTGCGCTATGATTTGTATTTTATTTTATTTTTTACACATTTGCTATTCTTTGAATGCCTCTGGCGCACAGCTGGACATTTGCTGTGGTAATTTGTTAATGTTTGTGAAAAAAAGCTGAAATAAATGCGAAAATTTGTTGACAGCTTCAAATTTGTGCCCGCTGGGCTTTTGTCTGTCACGCAGGCCACGAAATGAGCAGCCATCAAAATAAAAGGGTCCTGCGGCGTTTCATATTTGTTTATTTATTGTCAGTAAACCCGTAAAGCATTTTCTGTTTCTGTGTTAACTGATGTTGTTGTTGTTGTTTCCTTCTTTTTTTTTGTGTGTGTTTATTTAATGTTCATGAGCGCTCGCAGTGCTGTTTGTAGCTCATTTGCATTTTATACACAGCCAAAGAGCCTCGCGCCCGACTGGCGATGACACAATTAAAATAATACAATAAAAAAGTGAGAAAGCAGAAATGTTTAAATGTTCAGCGTTGACACATGGCAAGTGTTGCTGGGCGCAGCGCCCGCGGAGCCTTGCAGCACCCATTGTGCCACATTCAGTGTGATCCTTTGTCGCAGTAGCTGTTGCAGCGGTTGTTGCTATTGCTGCTTTAGCTGTTGGCGTTTAGCTCGTTAGTCGGACATCAGGCAAGAGGACTGTGGCACGTACGAGTGGCAAATACAAAGGCAGCGCTGTGAGTGCGAAAGCTACTTGAAAATACGACTAATTGGAGCTGACGTTCTTATGTGTACACTCTGGCACACACGCATACATATGCATGCTCCGGTTGGCAGCGCATTACGTATGCGCCACGTAGTGCAGCAGGCAATACAAATTTATGAACGTCATTGTTGCCACACAGAGCGACGCGCACACTCTCATGGACTCTTGCCTGCCGTCCGCACACAATTACAGAACTGTCGTCGATTGTTACAAATCAATGAGCACATGGACAGCCTTCACATGCAGCAGCAACGAGTCATTAGCGGCGCTCAGGAGCGTTGTTAGGGCGCAGACGACGACAGTTCGAAAATTGCTGAAGTAGCGCTAATTGCGCAGCAATCGAAGCACATGAAACGCGCATTAAATCACAGCTAAACTCAGGAGCCAGGAGGGCGTGAGCTGGGACAGCGGGTCGGTTACAGACTGCAAATGGCACACATACTTACGCATTTATAAGGACACACATGCCACTTGGGAGGTGCTTAGCTCAGCAGATGGCTTCTGTTCCTGCTGCTCCTGCCGCTGCTGGTAGCCCGTTGGGGGTTGGCTGGGCTGCTGATGAAGGTCAATATGCTTGCTCTTAGCTCGATTTTCTTACGCTTTTGTGCTCGTGTGCTTTGCTTTTATTGACAAATACATAAAATGCGCTTGAACCTTTTGTTAAGACCTCGCACACCTTTGGTTTCATTTTGGGTCTAACGTCTGTGTCCCGCTGCCTTTCATTTCGCTTGCTTAACTATTTATGAGCCAGCAATCCCTGGAACGCAGTGCGTCTTTATTTGCGCTGCTACTTTGCTGCCTTCAGGGCGTTAAATTGACTCGGCTTAAGCCCACGCACACACACACACACACACACACACACTCATGCAGACTCGCACATTCACAGATATTCGCACACACGTGGGACACACGCGTGACCGCATCTGCCCTGCCGGGCTACCTTGGCGATGGTAAGTTGATCATCGGGCTGAGCTCTTTGAACTTTAAGTCCAGAAATTTAAACCCATTTGACTGAGCAAATTTGCAAAGCGCGGATTACACGAAACTTTTGCCTATCATTTCGGAAATAAAATTTAGTACTGTCGCTAATTTCGGCGTTCGGCTCGCTGGGCAGAAGTTTCGTGTTAGCCAGTTTAACGCTACGTAAGCCCAATGCTTAGCCTTTTTTATCGCCGTCGCCCGTGCCATAAATAAACCTAGATGGCTGACAAAAAATAAAACGCGCTTCGGCTGAAGGCCCGCCCGGCCAACTTGGATCCCACAATGTCTCTAAGTAGCTACAGCACTCCAGGGAGCAATTACCCCATCGGGCATCGGGACAGGTAAAGGTAACAAGTTGGGCTCTGACCCGCCCCGCCGCAGCATAGACCAAAAATTAAGTTACATTTCGCTGGGGCAAAAAAAGTTGGCCAAAGAATGCCCGCGCCTGGCCATATGTTTCACTAATGGCCGTGCACATTGCGGTCATTAGGGGAGCCGCAACTGCAGATGGTGCACAGCTGGGTCGGTCTAGAGCTTTTTGGCAGGACGGCCAACGGGCTGTTTGGCCAAACACTTGAGAGTTTTATTGAGCGGTTTTTGCAAACTTTCCAATGCGCCCGTATATCCGAAGGCCTTTTCGTGGCGCTGGTCAAGATAAACTAAAAGCCGAAATGCATAAGACCAAAGGGAAGACTTTAAGAAATGCCTAAAACACATCAAATTAAAACGCTATATAAATCCCATGGATTACCCAGTTCCGACGGTGGGATTCCGCAAGAATAAATGAATGAGGCAAGGCCCCAGGTGAAACTCAACAATTTTTGTGCTCTGCTGAAATCTTGCAATGCTTTGCTTAACAAGCTTAAATAATATTCTGCTAGCCTTTGACCGCTGGCCAAAAGCAATATTTGTCAGTACAAAGCTAAACTGAAATTTAGAGCTAATTGATGCTGAAACTAAAGCAATTATTTCCAAAATTATCAATTACTATTAGCCTTCAGTCAATATGTGCACTTCACTAATTATGGACGTGAAACGTCGTTGTCATGTGAAGCTTAAGATTTTGGCAATTTCTAATATAATTATTAGGCAAGGAATATGCTTCGTGGAAACTGAATATATTAATATATATATATATATATATATATATATATATATATATATATGTGGGTATGTTAGAAATTGCGAAGACTTAGCCAAACATTATAGCAATTATGCTAAAGAACAGAGAGAGAGGGAGAGTGAGAGTGAGAGAGTGGGCCAAGAGGGTGGAAGGAACTGCATTCATGCAGAGGTTCTGCCAATTGCTTTCATTGTTTGCATACATGTGGCTGTGTGTGTGTGTGTGTGTGTGTGCGTTTGTATTTACTTATGCGGCCCAAAATATGCAACCGACTCACGTATGCGACAATAACCACATCAATGTCTGGCAAGTCGCATCTACGGCGCACTTCAGCCGTCTATGTGTGTGTGTGTGTGCAGGTAGCTGTGCATCTGTGTGAAAGTTATTACCGGGTGTGTTTAAATTGCAAATGAGATTGCCGAGCATTTCATTTTGTAATCAAGATTGCGCTCAGCGCTTCAGCCCTCTATCTGCTTAACTGAAAGTTAGACATCCAGCCAGCCAGCTAGACAGACAGACAGACAGTCAGTCAATGTTTGCCCAATTCATTTGAGTGCATATCGCTTGCATATCCTTTGCATATCCTGCCGTGTAGTTTCAATTAAATCTTTGCCATTATAGATACGAATCTGTTTGAGCAGACATTTCAAATCGACGATGGGGCCAAGGTCTCGCTTGCTATTTATTGATTGGCATTATAAATCAAAGGCATTAATCATCCTCTACAATGGCAAATCCCCGAAAAGGGAATTGCAAAAGACAGCCTTTCGTATCTCTGAGTGAGCCAAATATTAGCACACTTGAGCCGCTGACAAAGCTAGAAATAACGAAAAGCCGAAATAAATAAATAAAAAGAAGCCCAAGCACAAAGTAGAAAATTATGCAAACGAGGCCACTCTCTCTCTCTCTGCCAAAAGGGACAAGGAGCCCCAAAATCACAGAGCGGACCGCAAAAGAATTGGGCCAAAAAACAAAAGCCGAGACAAAGACATTAAAGTGCTCAACTTTGACTACTATGTAAATTTTATGAATGCACCTTTTCGCAGTGGAACGAAACACAACGAAGTTGGAATACAATTTCCCTGGGCAAGGCCAGGAGCCAGGCTGACCCCGGCTCGCGGTTAGTCGACCAGACGCTAATTATGATATATGCAGGTGAGGTATTCGAGGAAAAGTTATATAAGAGCAACACACATAAATTGATATTAATTGCGGTACGCGTCCACAACTCATTGACGGCAAAATGCTGTCTAATTGTTTTTGGTCATTATTTTTGGTTTATTTAGTATCAGGCGCCTTGCGCCAGACAGCAAACAGATTTCTGCAGCGTCATTAAGCTGGCTGGGGCAGCAGCAC
This sequence comes from Drosophila peninsularis, assembly GCA_035047485.1. Lineage (NCBI taxonomy): Eukaryota > Metazoa > Arthropoda > Insecta > Diptera > Drosophilidae > Drosophila > Drosophila peninsularis. Next base: position 361,512 of record JAWNPN010000050.1, on the reverse strand, counting down.
AAGGAGCGCAAATAATCATTTAATTGCTGCTCCACTTCCAGCGCTACTTCCTGCCAATGATAGCCCAAAACTAGCCAGCAAAGCGTGGCTCATAAATAGCAACAACTTGGCAGGGCTATGAGTTCACGAGCTGTGAGCTCAGACAACTTATGAATAAAATAAGAGAAACTCAACAACGAATTAAGTATAATATCTTTAATTGAATTTATTTTATAAATATATAGTTTTATTTTGTATTAATGGTAATAAAATAATTCCTCAAATTTAATATTATTATATTTTAACTATTTCTTTTCAGAGATTTAAACTCTTTCATTACTTTTTCTCAATATTATTCATTAGTGAATTTAAATTGTGGTCAGAGGCCATAAGCTGCTGTCAGTGTGTCAATGCAATGCACTTGTCGAGTTTCTTTTCAGCATAATATATATGCTTGATGCTGGGACGGAGGACTGGCAATTTATTTGAAACCACATAAAACAAGCGGCGAGTAAAAATGTAGCCGCTGCTTTTGCCTTAGCTGCTGGTGTTGCCTTGGCCCGGCTAATGAACAAACAGAACGGATGATGAAAGCCACAGTAAACAAGAGCACAACAGCATGGCGGGCGCAGAGCAGCGCTGGCAAATAGCAAATGGCTGGGCGTAAGGACGAAAAGGACTTAGCACGTAAACGGGCGCATTGCATAAGCAAAAACAAACTTCAAACGAGAGCCAACTGATAGCAAACTGGCGAGCCCGGCCAAAAGCAGTGCAGCATTATTAACTTGAACGAAAATATTTACTGCTCGTCAAGGGCTCAGCTATCCACTGCTGCGATGACGAAGTGACAAGGACGAAATACAGTAACTATAATGCTGATGAAAAGCTTCTCTTAATGCACTGCCATTTACTTTGGCGCACAAAAGCAGGCTACACTTTTTCTACTGCGCTTGCTGCTGCTGCTGGCGCAGTTTGTTAGCCAAGCCATGATTAAAGTTGAGTTTGTTGTAATTTGCCGGTGCCTTTCGGTCTGGCAAGTTTCCCGCTGATATTGTTGGTGTTACTCCTGCCGCAGCTACCCCTCCCGCTCCCTTCTCTTAAGTGGCACAATTTTGTGGCGCTCAAGTGTTTCACCTGCGCGCTGCGTTGTCGCGTCGTCATCTTCATAACGCATCGCTGCTCAAGCGTCTACCCGAGTGCAACTGAGTGAAAAAACCGCAGCTGCCGAGTGTGAGCCGCATGGAGGCGCAGGGGCACGCCCCACTGCTGGCAAAACATGCGCGAATTAATCTTAATTGAAATTCCATGCCGCAACGACTCTTTGGCTTGCCGTATGCCTCCTGTTGACACACACACACACACACACACACACACACACACGCACTTGCCACACAATATTAAGGGAAATTAAAATGCGCACTCACACGAATGCACAGTGAGTCGTTGCCAAATATGGCCGAGCATGGCCGTGCCCGCCGCCTCGTCATCTTTTAAGATATTTGCGCCTCATCAAAATTTATTTTTCACATTTTCTTTTTATGCCACACTCACTCAGTTTATTTTTCATTAAAATATATTGAAACTCAACATAACAACAGCGTCACGACAACACACACTCCCACACACTCACACTTATGCACTTTACTCCTTTCTCTTTCCAGCTACAAACAATTAGACGGCATGCTAATTGTTTTAGGAGGCATTCGCACTTCGTCGCTTCTCAAGTACTAGAGCATTGCCGCCTCTCGCCTCGGTTGCTGGCTCTCGTGCAGCTTAAATTGAAATTTAATACCCGAGCATAATCCATGGAATTGGACCGTACACATGTTAAGCACATTTTTGCCTCTTGTTCACTTGCCATTCAACAGCACCAGCATCAGCTCCAGCCCCAGCTCCAGTTTCAGTTGGAGAGTTTTTAGCTAAAAATCCTTTTGCCATACTCCAGAAGAAGCTCGCCAGGGACTTCTACCTGCATATTCTAATTTGTATGCAAATCAAAATCAATAGGATTAACCAACTTACACAGTCGTTGTAGTTGTGTGAACTGCATTGTTGCCTCTCTCTCTCTCTCTCTCACTTTCTCTCTCCACAGCAGCACGCTGCAAAAATTGTTTTTTAACAAAAATATTTCGTGCCGCAGGTGTGTATGTGTGTGTGTGTGTCCCTTAGAGTGTGTGGCTTAACTGTACATAGCTTTTGGCTTATCTTTAAACCTTTTACACTCCGGCAGATAAGCCAAAGTTTATGTTACACTACAGCGTGCCGCGGCAGTTTATAAATTTCTTGGCTGGCTTTGGGCTGCTTCTGATAGAGCAAAAAGCAAATTAACGTTAACTAAAAGGGGCCAAGCTATACAAATTAAATTAAGCCGTGATACAGCAGCTTCATAACAAAAACTCGAAAATCAATTAACTGAAAACTGTTTAAGCTGTGTGGAAACTGCAAGGACAAAAGCTGCTATTAGCTGGTCGCATATTTTGAAATGGCTCACTTGAACTTTGCATTCATTTGAATAATTCAAGCGAGCTTTACTCAACTTTGCCATGCATGTCAAACCCTATTCAACTGCAATCCGCACCTGAGCACACGTGGCAGACGACGGGCACAATAAAACGAACAACATCAAATTTATACTTTTCCTGGGATTTTGCGGCTTTCGTTTTGCCAGTGGCCGTGAAGCAAAAGCAGCTTGACAGTTGGGAATTTCCAGTGCACAGATAATCCGCGAGATATATATATATATGTATATATATATATGGCTGGCCGCGGCAGTTAAGCGTTTGCTATCAGAGGCGTGCAGCAACACACGGGTTTTCCGACCGCCGGCTGGAAGCTGCGGCTTCAAATAGTTATGAGCTCATGACAGCTGCTCCTAGCAGCGCATGAACGAGGAGCGTATGGATTCAAATCAACACGCGTTGCAAAAATTATGTTCCGAGTGCGAGCGAGTCCTCTACGTTTTTTTTACCGTGCGCTCCAAGCAGAGACAACATTAGCCGCATTAATTAGTAGGCAAACAGTGCTTCAGATAGAAGCTGCAGCTACTTGTGCGAAACACTTCTGCTAATTTCATTAATTGTTTTCTATTTCTTTTTTATGTGCTTCTCCGCGCCGCCATTTTGCGTCGAAGTGGCTCATTTAATTAGGCTAATAAAGTAATTCCGAGCAGCGAGTGGCAAGTGGTTGCTGTCTGCAGTGGCTGTTAATAAAACAGTTATAATGAGTTGGCAGTAACGAGCGGCAATTGGCCCCGTTGAAAGGACGCACGACGACGGCGAACGTGTGTCAGCGAGTAGGCAAACTATGCCTCAATCAAACAGAAAATAAAATTATCTAGCAAAGAGTGGGCTGACACTTGTGTGCGTGTGTGTGTGTGTGCTTGTTAATGTTATTACTCGTGCCTAGCATGCGTGTGTGTGTGCATGCGAGTTGGTTGCCAGTTGGCAGCGCCTTTGAGGTATGCAACAGATTTTTTACGCCGCGAGCTACTGCGGCGCCGTAAATCCAATTTAATTAATTTCATAAATCAAGACCAATGCACACATGCACATACGTATTTATGCATATAAATCATGTAATTAACATGCACGTAGCGTACGTGCGGGGCTGCCAGCCCGCAACTTGCAACATATGAGCGTGTACTGGGCCTCGCGGTGGCCATGATAAACAAGATATTAACGACTTAATTTACTGCAGCCCAAGCTCCTTCTGCGCACACGCATGGCCACAAACTGCAGCCAGGCAATACAAATATAAAATTTTAAATAAATAAACCAGGCAATCAACAAAAACAAAGCACGTAAAAAAGCAGAGTAGCGGCTGGTTGGTGGGTCTGCCCGATATGGATAATGCTCTAGCAATTTATTGGGCATTGCCTGGATTTATAGTCGCATAAATTACACAGCTCGGCTTTATTGCGTTTATCAATCAATGTATCGATATTGTTTCGACATTTGACATACATTTACTTTAACGCTTTAGCTAGTTCAGTTGCCCCATCAGCAATAATCGGCAGTTAATGCCTCGCCCAAGTGACCTCTTCAGATCTCTTAGGTTGGGGCAGTTATAAATGAGTTCACATATCGACCCGCTCATATTTCCGTTGGACTTCATAAGTACTTAAGCATGATCTAGAGTTAGGGGTTTTTTTATTGGACTTTAACAGATTGAGTAATGAACTCTTATGTATTTGATTATTTTCGATAACAACTGCCCACGCAATATAGGGAATATACATGAACATAACTTTTATGTTTTTATAGCTAGCTCGGCTCCAGTTAGCTAACAGAACCTATATACCCCACTTACTCTAGTGTGGCGCGTTAAATTGAGCGTCTCTTGGGTGAAATTAATGCGCGCAAAGTTTCTGCTCGGCTGCTGTCGCAGCGCCTGCGAATGAAAACCGCCAATTTTTCAATAAACTGCAATAAATGTTTATCCATTTATGAGCTTAACGTGGTTCCATATGCCCGGCAAGAGAATTTTGCACTTTTCTTTCTTAATGTTTATACCCTGTAACTGGCCGAAGGGTGAGCCGTTGCGGCTATAGCTACTGCTATGCCTTATCATATTACTTTTATGGACTTACTGCGGACTAGCTTCAGCTCGCCAAGAAACTGCTTCACGTGTTTGCTTATGTGTCTTTAACAGAGTAGCTGCACAGTCTAGCGTACTGAGCTGCTTTTATTAATGGCAGCAGTGTACGCAGTTGGTGAACCGCACACTCTCTTCTGAATGCTAAAGAAAGCATTCGTGCAGTCTGCATGTGTGCGTGTGCGTGTGCGTGTGTGTGAATGCATTAATCAGTTGTAAACAACGTAAACCTTTTGGTAATTAAATTTACTGATAAATGCAGACTTGACAACACGTAATGACAGTTTATTGATTGCATTTGCCAAACCATTTCGCAATTAAAGGACCCTTTGTGTGATCAATCAGTCTGATTGTGACCTCACCTTAATTGCACGCAGGCATAACGAGCCGGATATGGCTTTAATTCCATAACTCTTATCAAAATTCTACTTTAACTCATTCAAATTCAAATAGTTCTCAGAAACAACTCCAAAGAATTATGTGCCCAATACCGTCCTGAGCTATTGCAACTCAGCTGAATGTTTTACAAATTCAAGCAAATTTCTATAAAAAACACCTAATTGTAATAAAATTGTAGCTTGCGGCAGCCTACGATAATTATTTCGGCAGGCAAAGGAGCAAGGAACTTGGCTGAAAGGCGAAGTCAAAGACATCGTCTGGTCTTTTACCTGATTAGAAATTTAATTAGCCCTGCCCCGTCGCTGTCAGGCTAAGAAATTATAATTGCACCTGGATGGTATAAGCAAACACAGAAAGAGAGAAAGAGAGAGAAAGAGAGAGAGAGAGAGAGATAGCAACACACACACACGCTGCATATGTGCCCGCATGAGACTGGGGCAAACTGCAGCTAAACGCCGCAATACAGCCTGAATATGGTCAGCCATGTGGGTCCTGTGTATAACGTGTATTATGAAGGGAATTGTATGTAATTTGAACGCCTTTGCAGTTGGCTAACTGCCGGGGCAAGAAAATAAAAACGCCCATGTGAGGCAAAAAGCCAACGACCTGCAGAAAAAAATGGCAAGAAAATAAAGGAGCCAGCACAGGACGATCACCGCAGCAGTAAAAAACTATATAAATGTGTATGTGTGTGTGTGTGTGTGTGTCTCTGTGTGTGCATAAGTGTTTGCCTGCAGCTTAAAAAGTTGGGTGTGTAGACATTTACACGCATGCTGCCGACTCCGACTGTCTCTGGCAGTGCCTCCGCCTCAGCATTTTGTGTGTGTGTGTGTCTGCCGGCAGGACGCGCCCAGCTTTTAAGTATAATTTTGCGAGGCCAGGTACTGAGCCATGCCAGAGGGGCGGTATTTGTGGTGGGCGGGCCGCCTGGTGTACCGTTGCCAGGTACAAAACGCTACACAGAACACACAAAAAAAAGATGAGCGCACGCCCTCAGGATGTTGCAGCTGGTAGCTAACCGAGAGGGTGGAGCATATTTAATATGATTATGCTGAAGTAAATTGCTTGCAACAAAATGTTGCATGAGCCACACGTAGCCGACTGCCGACTACCGACTGCCAACTTGAGCCATCCTTTCGTACTGAGCAATTCATTCAGTTCATTGACTTTTCTTTAAGCACTTCAAAAGCAATTAAGCACAATGCCTTAGACCCACTGAGATCTGGCTTAAAGTTTGCTGTTTAGTTGGAGCTTCCTCAATTGGATTGCGGCCCTGTTTCCATCCACAACTTTTGGCTCAAAGTTTTGATATACCAACTAAAATCGAAGTAGTTTCAAGTCAGCTTTTTGCTCTTGCCTCATGTTGCTTAACAATATTTGTTATATTTAATTTAAATGGATATTAAAAGTTTTTCAAATTTGATTTAATTTAGTTTTTTAAAGTTAGTCGACTTTTCTTAAAGCCTGTCTTTAAATGTTATTCGTTCATAACTTTTCTTTGGGAATATTTATAAGCTTTATTCCAGCTTTGGTCCATCTGGCAGCTCATGGTGTTAGTCATATTGTAGCCCCAATATTTGTATGCATTTCAGCCACACAAACACAAGCGACACTTGCAGCCGACACAAATATAAAAGCTGCTCTTGGCATTTGTTGCACTTCGCCGTGGCAACAGGGAGCGATGGGGCAAAGTGCTTGTTGCCACAGCCGCAGTGGCTGCTGTTGTTTTATAGAGTTTCAGTTGCTTTTCTGCTGCCTGGCAATAATCGCTGCCGCTGCTCGAACCACGCACAATTTATGCGGGCAGTTATTGCGATGCACACACACACACACACACACACACATGCACGCGCGCTCGTTCACATCGACACGTCCAGCTCGGCCATGGCTCTCTGGCGCCATTTTGTTTTTCAAATGTGCAATATAACGGTAGAACTACAGTTGCCCGCTGCCATTGTCAGCTACATTTCAATTTTCATTTTCATTCGCATTTCCATTTCCATTTGTTGTTGTTAAATTGAAACCAGAAATTGCTGGCTTAAGCGCAACAAGTCTTTCCGCTTGGACTTAAATTGGCTTAAAGCGTGCAGCAATTCAAATATTTAATTTACCAAACTTAATTGGGTTACTGAGTGCGTATTTCAAATTACCGAAAGCACATACTTGAACTTCAATTGCTTAACAACACACAGAGAGAGAAAGAGAGAGAGAGAGAGAGAAAACACTATTGTATTGTTAATCAAATCTGTTCACCTTTTGCCATATTTGCATGCACAGCGCAGCAATAACAATTGAATCGTTCAATATGCATAGCCAATCAAATGCCACTTCGCGGATACCCTGTACTGCATAAGCAGAGGGTATATTGGTGCTTCTATATACAGCTTGCTAACGCCAAGCTTTAGGCTACGTAGAAGGCGTTACATGAAACGGATTTTCTATCTCAACAGTTTCAACTTGCCTTTCAGGTTGCATTATAGTATTGTAGTTGTTCTCTACAGGGTATCTGCCAGCCGCGCTCTGTTTTCTGATGCATTTTTAATTGTTAATTGATATTTTTTGCTCAATTTTGCAATTTGCCTACTGTCACTAATTATCGAATGATGCGCACGCGCAGCAGCAGCGACAGCGTCAAACACCGAAAGCCGAAACAATGTGGAAAATGTCGGAAAAAGCCGGAAAATGTTGTAGCTGGCAGTGGGAATGGGAAAGCCGTGAAACCTATGAAAACTGAAGTGATTTGCAACGTGAAGCACATCAACTGCCACTATAATAATAATTAAATTATGCATGGCATTTGAATGCAATCAAATTAAAATATAAATTATATTTGCGTCTGTGTTTCAAGCGAGGCTTTAATTGATATCGAAGGGGTCGCTGCGCCCACCCCCCCAATTGACCCTGCGCAGTTGCCACAAATGGCATTGCAGCATGAAATATTCAATTGAATATTCGATGCGACAGACGGTGAAATCGTGACAAGCGATGAACGCGGAGCAATATTTCAGTTATAATAAATTTAGCAATTCTGAACGATATTAAAAGAATATGCTGAACGCCTGTATTCCACAGCTGAGTTTGGCAATGAGAAAGAAAAGATTTATTTAAATTGAAAATAAAAACAATTTTTTCTGAATATTGTCTAACAGATTGCCTTGACTTGTCAAATACAATACAATAATACAATCTATTTAAAGGGTATCCAAAGTAGTTCCATTGATATCTTATCAATTAGTCGTCGTAATTGAATCAAATCACAAAGTGCACTTATAATGTCGAAAGCCAATTTCAGATTAAAGTATTTGAATAAGCCTGAAATCCGAATCAGTTATTTGCGGTCTTCTTTGTCACTTTGCGTCCTGCGGCGGCCATTTTAACTTAATTTTATTTGTTTGTATTGCGATTATTTCATACACATTTGTGCCAGACAACCGCAAACGCCAGTCAAATATGGAACTCAATATGAAATGATAAATAACAGTCGTGGCTGCCGCTGCTGCAGCTGCGGCTTAGCTAACCGAAATTAGACCTGAACTATACCCAAATAATCCGGTGTGGACGCTAATTAAACAATTACCACGGCCGAGCCGAGCCGAGCGGGCGGGGCTTGCAACTGACTGAGTGCTGTTCACATAGTCATTGAATGTTAAATTCCGACATCCATTAAGTCCCTATAATCTTTATTTTTTGCTGTTTGCTGCCAACAAAGGCAATCAAAGGCAAAAAATAGCTCAAATAAATTGAAGGCGCCACGTCACTGCGAGTGGCTGCCAAAACAATTACAGCCTTTTTCATGCCCAAACTGGTGATGGACATTCGCTTGACATGTGCCCGGCCCAGAAACAAAGGGAAGCAAAAAATTGTCACTGCATTTGGGCACCTACACGGAGCACCGGGGACATCCCGGCGTATTGTGCTGCTCGTTCGATGTTTGTAATCTGCTTAAAATGTAAAGTTAACAACGTGCAATGTGACTGGCAACTGGCCAAAAAACACACACACACTCATGCTGGTGGCAACAACTGAACACGCTTCCAAAAGTCACAGAATAGTCCATTAAGATTTGGCTCAGCCCAACAGAATGATTGAGTGCGGTTCGTCAAACTTTTAATGACAAACACAATAGAAACAGACTGAAACTATTCAATTGAAGTATCCACTTGCAACCAGAGTGAATAAATCAATTTGGCATTTGCTTGTGGTTGCTGGCACACTTAAATATATAATATGAGCTGCTTATTTATTGAAGAGCTTGCTAACTAGAAGATGGAGAAGTATTCTGAAGAGGCTCTTGAAATAGATATGCAGATAATCTGCTCGCTATTTTTGATTAGTATTAGTAGTAGATAAATAATAATAATAACATTACACAATGATTAAAGTGTACTCAGAGCGTATACGTAATTTGGTTTATTTACACTTTTAGACACTATGTGCCTCTCCCTTTTTTGCATTACAAGCAACAAGAGCTATTAGGCGTCAAACGACAGCTGCTGCTCATACCTGATCGAACCCACTGATCGCTCACTGACCCACTGATCGAGCCTCTAAGCATCAGGTCGACGAGCAGAGTTCGAGTTGGAGTGGTTGGCTCGACTTATATAAAGGCGAGTCTGCAGCAGTGGTTCTTCAGTCCGATGCCTGATCTCGAGGTGGACAATCGAGCAGTGGAACTCCTCTTCTTCGGTGTGTGGTAAGTGTTTGAATAGTTAATAATATTAAGCAAATTTGTTAATAGTATTAAGCAAACTCTTGTATTAGTTATATGCATTATTTTAAGGAATTGTTTTAACAATATTTGTTAATAGTCTTTATATTAAATTTTTTTTATATAAGTATTGATTTAGACATACATAAAACTAGGCAGGGCTACTGGGAGAACCTGAGCAAAGTTAGAGTTGAGTTATAACTCAGCCAGAGAGCAGCAACAGTTGAGCCAGATCTAGAGGAGAGCCAAAGCAGAGTCAGAGCAGAGTCAGAGCAGAGTCAGTGCAGAGTCAGAGCAGAGTCAGAGCAGAGTCAGAGCAGAGTCAGAGCAGAGTCAGAGCAGAGTCAGAGCAGAGTCAGAGCAGAGTCAGAGCAGAGTCAGAGCAGAGTCAGAGCAGAGCCATTAAACTTAGTCGGAGAGCTGGAGAGCAGCAACAGTTAAGGCAGATCAGCAGCAGAGCCACTGGCAGAGCCACTGGCAGAGTTACTCGCAGAACCTGGACAGAGCCAGAGCAGACCCTGAGTTGAGCTAGAACTTAGCCAGAGAAGAAGCAAAGCTAGAGAGCAGCAACAGTACAGCCAGAGCAGAGCCAATGGCAGTGCCAACGCAGAGGCAGTGTTCAGCCCAAACTCAGCCAGAGTCAGAGCTATTGACAGAGCCAGAGAGCAGCAACAGTTGAGTCAGATTAGGAGCAGAGCCATTGGCGGTGCCAGAGCTGAGCTAGAACTCAGCCAGAGGCAGAGCTGGAGAGCAGCAACAGTTAAGCCACATTAGGAGTAGAGCAAGAACAGTTAAGCCACATAATAGAGGCACAGGCAGAGTTGAGCTAGCACTGAGTCAGAGACAAACCAAACCCAGCCGTTTCTGGGAAATACTAACTAACATTGTGGCACGAGAATTTTTTATATATAGATATTTTTGACATATTATTAAAATAAAAATATGATTTTTTTTATTTGCATTTACATTTGCCAACAAGTCGTTTCACACCAGCACATATGCATATATTTTGAATGCATTAAAATTGTGTGTTTCCAGCATTTCAGCAGAACGAATGAATGCAAATTTATTTATTTTTTTGCGCTGTCGTTTTTTCATAATCTGCAACTTATGCGCTGGCAAAATGCAATCCACTTGCGATTATCATAATTAATTCATTTAGCTGGCATTCGTTTAATTTGTTCTCTCTGTCTGGCCCAGCTAATTGGCTTATGTGGCAGGCACTTTGCCACTGATTTTGCACTCGGCTCTTCTGTGTGTGTTAAGCGCGCAGTTGGCCTCGATTGTGCAAAGCATAAAAACGCATTTGTTTACCAAACTGGGCCCAGCAGCAGCGGCAGCAGCATTTGGTGTGCTTCTTCTCGATTCGGTTTTTGTTTGAGCTGTTGAGTGGTTGAGCTGAGTGCTCAGCATTTTTGCCAAGTGGCACTTTGCGTGCGGCCACAAGTCAATTGCAGCACACACACAGAGACATATACGGACATGCAGGCTCTCGTACACATTGAAATCAGTTCTGTGTGGGCTAAAAAGTCAGACGCTTTGCTCTCTGTCTGCCTGGCCAGCGCAACACACGGCGTATGAGTAATATCAAAGATGCAAATTACGCTGGGGCTGGCGGTTCGTCAAGAGGCGTAAGCAAAACATTTCGACCGCATTCTGCGGCCTGTTAATTTGATTTCTTGTCAAAGCCGGCGTCGGGCGCAGACATCAAACGGCAAAGACTTGTCACCTGCTTCAGCCGCTTTGTCACACTTTTGACTTTGCCTGTCGCTGACGTGACAATTTCACACGAAGTGCGCACTAACACAAAGGCACACACCCACACACACACACACACACACACACATGCACATGTACACTCCTCCGCAGACAGTCTGGCGTTTGGCTTACATAAATAAACAATGGCTAACAGACAGGTAGCGGCAGCAGCTGTGACAGCAGCGACGGCGCACAGACAGACAAACTGTCACGTCTTTATCCTTATCGAATCAAGGATATGCCATTTGCAGTCAGCCGCACCGACGCGTTAAACAGGTCGCCTTTAAAATTTAAAGAGCTTATGTAAACTGTTTTAAGACAGGTCCAGGCTGCACTTAATACGTTTAAATAATTTGCTCGAAAGCAGTGGCCATCGCGGCCATGATTCTCTCACCGAGATCCGCTTATGAAACCGCGCGCTCCGCATCATGAATTTCAAACAAAATGGCACAAAGTGCCGGCGAGCGCATAATCAAAATGGCCAAAGCGCAGCTGAGCCCAAAGCGCATAAAAACGAGGAAGAAAATGTTTAAGCCAACCCAAAAAGTGGCCAGCACGAGGGAGCTGTCGTTTAAGCTCGAAAGTAAACAACGGAAAGAAAAACGAATATGTCGATGGCGTTGCCGATAACGCCCTGGTTTATAGCCCACTATGTGCCGGGCAGGCCCCTGGCCATGGCCTACACATATAAAGCTACAAAATGGCGTCACATTTCAATTGCCCAGGCACCAGACTGTAAAAAGACAGGCGACATGCAGTGGCACCTACGCGGATGCCCTGTAATCAACGGAAAACAGATAGATGAATTCTATATTTCATAAATATATAGTTAAATAAATATACTTAAATAAATAAAAAAAACATTTTTTGTTCTTTCAGTATTTATTAAATATAGAATATTTATTTTATTAAATATAGAATATTTATTTTATTAAATATAGAATATTTATTTTATTAAATATAGAATTTCAGCAATCAAATAATTTAAATATAAAATTTTTTAAATTGAATCGAAGATCTGAATTTATAATAAAAGCTAATAAATAATAATAAAGCTAATAAACTCCTTTAAGTCCTGTAAGCACAGCATACGGCGTATTCAACATATTCGATACTCAAGCTGTAGTCGAGCTCGAATTTCCCTGCTTTTCAGCAGGCATTTAAAGCAGTTGGGAGTTTCAATATTTTGTTGATTGATATCTGCCCAAATCAGATTCGAATTTCAAGAAATGTTCATTAGGACTTAACTCAGATTTGAGCCTTTGGCAGCTGCACTGAGCTGGCAATTTGTCATTGGCATGTGAATGTTGTCACTGAGCAGCAACCAGCGAGCGGCTGACACATTTGGTTCGACTCTCCAATTGCTTTTGTGATACTTGCATGTTGTCAGCTGTGTGCGCCGTTGCAAGCTGAATGATTTATTCGACGTGCCTAAGCCAATTGCATGTGCATGAGTGGTGACAACAACAACAACAAGAGCTGCACTTTGGCACGCTTTTACCCATCTAAAGCACACACACACACGCACAGCTGGCAGATTTGAAATTGACAATATTTCACTGTGCAAAAGGCAAATTTATTTGCATTTTCCTTTGAACTTTGCTGTTGACTGTGGGGAACAAAACGGGGGCGAGGGCATAAAAAAACTTGAAACTGCTTAAAGCGCGTGCCACACTTCAAGCGAGCCTTTGTACAACCCAGAAATACTCAGACGCACAGTTAGAGACACACAAAAGGTCCACTCGTTGATGCCAGAGAGCGAGAGAGAGAGGGAGGGCGGCAGGAGCGGGGCCCACAAAATAAAAAGGCAGCCAAGTGTGTAAAATGTTATCGCAACATCAAATTTCATACATCATAAAACATATTGGCTTAGAAAGTAACAATTTTGATTGCGGTAAAGCGGCATAAATACGACAACGTCTCGGCATAACAATTTCTTGGTCTGCGCCACGCTTCAAATTGGGGCGCAAGCAGGCGTGGCAGGCAACGAAGCGCACAGCTAAGCGGCTTTTGGCCCCAAAGGCTCAACGACATTCCGTTAGCCAACAAATGACACGGGCTTTTTCTCTCTCTCCGTCTCTATCTGTCTCTTTTTCTCTTTCGCTTTCACGCTGCTTCTTATCGCAGCCAATGAATCTCGCAAGCGTCACGGCGCCTTAAAGTAGGCCAAGCCGTAGTGGCGCTGTAACTGTTTTGTGAGTTCATTCAGAAACGTCGCAAATGACTTTATAAGTAGCTGCAACCCATAAGCCCAGATCTCACATGGCAGACGTGGCACATGGCGCGTTGCTATTGCCAGATAAAGTCAAATCGGCTCAATTGGGCTCTTAACCCTTTTCAATTTCATGGCTGCTAATCAAAATGCAGGCGAAAACTTGAACAACTTCTCGATGCAGGCCAAAAGTTTGTCAATGACTGAAACTGGAAGTGGCGCCATGCTGCAGCCTGTTGAAGTAGTCCGTAAGCGTACGAAGGGCTAAAGGGTATATTGGCTTTCAACAGTTGTTCTTCGCTTCTTATGTAATATATAGGCAAGTCTCTCTTCAAGATCACCTTGGGATTACCTTGAGCGAGTGTTAGGGAGTCGACTGACGTCACATTTGTTGGGTAATCAACAGCTAATGATAACATGGCGTATGCGTCACTCGTCTGGCTTTCGGGCAAAGTTTAAGCCAAAATCTTGAATTTTGATTGTCAAAGAGGTTGCCAGTGGCAACAGTTGCACTTACTTAGTGGCTGCCACAAGGCATCACAAACATGTGTGCCATTAATTTAGTTGCTGTTGTTGTGCGTGATGTGATGCGTGGCTGTGCCCTGAATCTGAACGGAAATAGTTCAAAAGTTGCGCACAGTGGCAACAATCAGGACGTCGGACCAAAGAAGTGGCAAGCTGCAAGATGCGAGTTGGCCTTTGTTGTCAACTATTTTGTTGCAGCAGCAAGTGGCACACGCAGCAGTTAGCTTTTGTCCACAGTCTCTCAATGCACCAGCCCCAGCTCGGGGCAGGGACTTGCTTACAGCTTTGTGGCTGTTCATTTGAATATTTTAGCTGCTTGTGCGGCTGCATTTACTTTCTGGGCGAGTTGGGTGGCTGGCTGGCTCTTTAAGCAAGCTTCTTGTCAGTGTTTATGTTACCGGAAGTTTTGTTTTCACATGTGGTTAACGTCGAGCAGCTCACCAGCCAGGCTGGCAGGCAGACAGGCAGAGGAACAGACAGACAGATAAACTCAGACGACTCTGTAACGTCTTCTCTCTGACCTATTTGTCAAGTGGCAAGCAGTCGGCACTCGGCTGTCGGCTGTCGGCTGTCGGCTGTCGGCCTGACTATCCAGAGTTGGCCAGGCTTTCAGAACATTTGCCTTCGCATTTATGCATATGAGCCAACCGACTGTCGACTGCAGCCGCAAGGGGGACCTGCCCCGGTCTGGGGCACATTTACCTAGCATATATTTTGTATGAATATGCAAAGTACTTAGTGCAACAATGCCAGATTATAGTCAAATTTATTAGCTCGTCGGTGCGGCTTGTGGCATTTTAATGTCTTATGGCTGCAGCTGGCGAATGTAGACCACGCACACACAAACACACACACACACACACACACACATACAGAGACGCATTCACGTTGCAAGAGACACTCCGAGTGGTGGTTTAGTTTGGTTTGCTAGAGTCCATGCCTGATTAGCAACCAAATTGATTGAATTGCGATACTTTGAATTATATGTGTACCTATCTGAGCTTTATAAATTTATGCTTCATCTATCATTGAATTTTAGTTAGATCAGTCTGTGGAGTTATGCCATGTAGAGTTTTGGAATGCTTCAATTCAGCAGCAACGATCAGGGACTATGCCATCTGCTAAAATGTATTTATACCCAATACACTCTTCATAATCTGTGGGCCACTCTTCTGGCTGTTTATTCCGTAAGCCAATAAAGCGCTGCAGAGAGCAGTCTTGAGCCAAAGGTTCAGTGCTTATGTAGTAATTAATGATAAATGCGGTTCTGACTAATTGATGGGCAAACAACAACATGTTAAAGTGGCAGCAACCTATGCTGCGCTACTCCCAAAAAAAAGTCTGTGTGTGCGTCGTGTGGCATGTGGCAGGAAGTGGCCCTCAGCATCAGTATCGACATTGGGCGGAGCTACGTTAATAGCAAATTAATACCTACACGGGCTGGCAGTCCGAGCTAATTGATAAACTGAAATTAGCCCGCAACTGCGCCCCACGGAAGTCAAAGTTGGGCCAATCGAGTGGCGGCTGTAGGAAACTTATGTAATCATTAGCTCAGATTGCCTCAAGTGCACTTTAAAGATGCGGATGCAATTTGTTTTCCCCCATCAAGTTTCTGGCTTCCATATGTTGCATTCGGCTGAGCATGAGCTGGGAATTCCTCTCGCTGCACATCCATTATAAATGACAATGGGTCGCAGCCTTTCAACTGGCTTCTGCTTCGCTTCGAAGTACCTGGCTCCAAGTTTTCCGCTCAACTTTGTCGAGTTTCGACTTCATGACTTTGTGCGAAGCATTATAAGATAGTCTAAGAGCTAACTATTTGGCAGCTGTGCATGCTGCGCTATGCATATATGCAAGCTTAAGTGAAGATATAAAGACATTCAATTATCCTTCGCTCTATATGAGCCGCTATAGAACTTAGAAACATTTAGTTAATAATAATAAAAAAATCAGAAATATTATCACTGAGCTGTGGGTATACTCCTGCTCAACTTGTTTTCTTCCTTCAGCAAATATGACTCCCAGTCGAGCCTTCTTCGACAAGCGCAGGCCTCCTTTTTAGGTCAGCTGCTCAAGCCCCAGCAAAATCTATGTCAGAGCTTGACTGTAATTGTCGAGCAATTGTATTTCGCATTTGCTTATGGCTAAGGTTTTTTCTGTTCCTTCATTCTTGTTAGTGCTTTGTGGCGACTTTGGATTTATTGTGTGACAATCGCCCATTTTATCTCTGACATTCCGCATTATAATGCTCCATGCCGCAGTTGACAGGCCAGCCAGACGCTTTTTTTTTTTATTTATGTAACAGTTTTTTTAATAAATCATTTCCTCAGCTTGAGCTGAAAATATCGTTTAAGTTTCTGTCCGCTCCCTCTGCTGGCCGGCGGGCAGTTGCCTGTTGTGGCTGGAAACTGAACTGAAAACTTTTCATAACATATTTGTCGGCGCTGCGTTTCCGACATTTGCCTTGGACGGTTTTGATGAAATTGCTGTTGGTGTTGCTGCTTGGAGCATTGAGCATGAAATTGCACAAACAACTGTGGGGATGAGACGGCTCCATGTGGATACCAATGGAATGGGGGTGGGAAGGACGAATGCCCCTGGGCAGCCAACATAATGGACATAATTGGAAAGTAGATGCCTCAAAGCGATTGGAAATGCGAGCAGCTTGCCATTAGCAGATTAGAACTGGAATAGGCATGGAAGCCACTGGAATTAAAAGGGACATCGTGACGGCCTTGTGTGATCCAGTGTGAAAGACGTGCATTGACCTCCATTGCCACCCAGTTGACTTGTCTGCCGCAAATGAACCCCAGTGCGGGTCACTCAGCAGGTGGCCGCATGCTGTGACAATTTCGGTAATGGCACAACAACAGCAGCGCCACCAGCGACTAGTTGACAATGCCAGCAACCCAAATGCAACCACAATGTGGACTCGACTCACTGCACACAGCAGGCCGCTCAATTCGCCGAGCAGCTGTTACTTTAAGAACTCGTCCTCTTTAAGCTGTTTGCGATGTGATTTCGATTCGCTTTGCCATTTGCAGTTGGAGTGCATTCCGAATTCACCTAGCGGAAGTGCAATGCAATCGACAGACTCGGCGCAAACTTATTTTTAGCCAATTTCGTGGCACAATGTAAGAGTTAAATGCATTAAACTTGCAGAAGACAGTCGGAGCAGGAGACAGAGCTTGAGTCAGAGTCGGATCCCGAGCCCGAGCCCGCAGGCAACATGGCCAGGATGCGCCAGCTGTGCTCATTGATAAAGGAAACGGAAACTGCTAAATAACGTTGCCACTCACAAACAGACAAAAAAAATAGAAGACGAGACAGAGATAGCAGCACATGGCCCAGAGAAAGTGCGAGCGAGAGCGAAGACTTGCCCGTTGGCAGGTGCAAAAGTGCAAACAATGATTAAACCGGCATCATGCCCAGCTCACCTACCTCCAGCCACGCCCACCTGTGTATCAACTACCCGCCCAGCACGCTTGCAGCTTGATTGTTTAAATATTTAATGCCCTGTGATGGCAGAGCTGCCACTCGCTTCAACTCCTCGCCACCTCCGCACCTCATATCGATATGGCATATTGAAAGGGCATTTGAGTGTGTGTGAGTGATGAATGCTAAAGAAAGATGTTAAAAACTGTGGCAAAACTAAGATAAGTGACATAAATATTTATTATATTTAATATTTATTACGTTGATGGAGTAGAAAGCCAAGAGTCTCGATTGGGCAGTGTATATCTTATCAATTTAAAGGAGCGATCTAGATCTAAATTATATAAATAGACAATACATAAGGAATATCATAGTTATAAATACCTATAAAATCGACTTGACATATCCCAGCAGCTGCCTTCCATATACTTTCAGCTAACGCTGATCAGACTTCTCTTGTTTGTGTAGGGCATTTGAAACACTTAAGCGACATCTCAAAGCGCAGCTCGGGCACATTAAAACCCTCATATAAAATGTATTTAAAAATATCGTACTCATCATAAAAACAGAAATAACCAGCACGGCCACAGCCACAACAACAACAAGGACAACAGCCAGCGACTGTCGGGCATGGCCATCAGAGTCGGTCGTAAAACAAAGTTAGTTGAACCAGCAGAGGATTTTTTATTTGTGGGTGGCCAGCAGCAGCAGCAGCAGCAGCAGCAGCGGAGTTCGGGTGAAACAACAAATGAAATATTAATTTTTTTTATTTGCAATGCCCGAAGAATGAATTTCAGTTTTTGGTAGCAGCGACGCATATTGAGGCCATAAATTTTAATTTCAGCTTGGCAAAAACGGCTACAAAAATGACATTTTGGCTTTGCGTTGCCTTTGACACATAAGAGGAGCTCAATGTGAGTGTGTGTGTGTGTATTTGGCAGACTAATAGTCGCCTTATTGCAATAGCTATCGAAGAATACAAACATATATTCACTTATGTCTTGGCAAGGACTTGAAAAGTTATTACTATTGAGAGAAGAAAGTAGTTTTAAAGGATCTGAAATATTTATTGATCTGTTTCGGTCAACTCATTAAATTTCAATTTGGGTGTGGGCAATGCACCTGAACTGAGTTTTGCCAAATATTGAAAATGCTGTTCATTGTTTGGCGCTATAACTGAGCCGCGTGCCCACTGAGGAGCCTCAACTATGTGCTAAACATCTTCAACAAGTATGCTCGAGTCGAGTCGTCAGTGGGTGGCCAAATGGCGAAAGACGTTTAAAGCGTTTGAGTGCAAGCCGCAAGACTTGCAAGGACTAATTAAACGATTAACTCAAGTGGAGTTTCAATGGTCGCAACTTAATTTACCGCAAACAACCGACAGCAACAACAGCAAGTATCTGTATCTGTAACTGTATCCGTATCCATTGCAGCTGTCCGAAAGTTGTTGAAAACTTTTCCAAGTGAAATATCAGAGCGAGAGAGGGAGGGGGAGAGAGGGAGGGGCTGAGCGAGTGCGTGGGCGAGAGAGTGCATCATGCCGCTTGCACTTTGCACTTTGAAGCAGCAACGTCAGCGGCAGCGGCAGCGGCAGCGGGGCCAACATCGAACTTGGCCAGCACTTTCGCTGACGGCTGGTAAAAAGCCAACTAAGAAACCCGGTCACGTTATGCACATTGCGCTGCACTTGCGCCGGGACATTCGAACAGCGAGGAGCATGGAAAACAATAAGCGCTCGGCGTGCACTCCCAGGCCCAGGCCCAGGCCCAGTCGGCGCCCGCAAAGAGGACAACGTGCACGTACAAAGGCCAAAAAACGCATTGCATGCACTGCGCTGAGGAAAAACAACAGTCCAAACATCAGGAACAGACAACAACAGCAACATCAACAGCAGCAGCAGCAGCAGCAGAAGACGGCAACTAAAATCAACGGACAAACGCGGCCAGAAATATTGGTGGCAACAGTTTCGCCAACGTAAATTACCTGGAAAATACGTGACTTTAACGCGGAACGTGAGAGGCGAGCAACGAGGTCGACCACCACGCGCCGGCGAAAGGCGAAAGGCGAAAGGACATGCCAATGCGAGCGCTGCACAGGACGCCGAGCAAACAACTGCAGGCGACAACAGGGGCCACGTTTCTTCAGCTACTCGCAGGCCACCGGAACGCCTCAAAACACACGCATGCACACACTCACACGTACGCACCTGAGTACACCTGAACGCCAGCCAATGCCGTTTGCTATGAAAATATGCATAAAGCACTTAAACTGCTGTGCCATAGGCCAGCAAAATGGATTTATGTACATGAAAATATTTAAAATTAAGCATCAGCTCGATCAGCAGATACCCTGTAAGGAGTTCTCTTATAAATTAGCTCCTTGGCTTGGCTGTAAAAAATTCAATATCATTTCCAATGCTCCCTTCAAACTCAGCAAAGGACATGCGCACATGTGTTACATGTGTTTGGGCTTTTCTCTCAGTGTATTGTGCGTGATTTTTATGCGGCGAATGCACTTAATTACAGTTTGTTGCCCATTGTATAGACACGTGCCCCACTCTGCCGCAGTTGCTGTAGCTGCGAGAGTTGCTGCTGCCTCGGATTTTCAGCAGGCAACACAAGTAGGTAAAGCAATTAAAACACTTTAAGTCTCCATCTCATAAATGTCAAAATTAATCCACTTCCAGCTGGCAGTTGCTGGACCCCGCCCCCTCCCCCAGTCAGTTGATGCTTCCACTTTTGCTCAGCTTTTCCTAATCTCCAGTCTGGCGTCTTTTGTCTACTTCAGCTAGGCTCCACGCATACGCCGCCCTTCAGTTGGCAGCCCCAGTCAACTGGCGCAGCTGTAACGACTCTTGAACTTGACATTTTCCAGCCCCGCTGGAGGCTGTTCGCTGTCTGTCACTTATATTTTTAATCTCTCGCGCAGCCCAAGACGACACACTGAGCGTTTTCTGGAGAAAAAAGTAAGGAAAGGAAAAGATGATTAAAAATAGCAGCGCGACAGAGGAAAACATTCTGCCGCCGTCCCTTTTCTCTTTTTTAGAGCGATTAACGCGAATGCGCAATTGAAATTAATTGTCAGTCAAAGTGGCAGCCAGCAGGAGAGAGAGGGAGAGGGAGAGGGAGAGGGCGAGAGATGGGGCTTGCAACGTGGCTGCAGCTACAGCGCCCATTCAATGCAGATCGCACGTGTTTAAAACGCATTTTTATTTTAGCTTCCACAGAACCCGCCTCGCTGCTTGCTGCTGCTGCTGCTGCTGCTGCTGCACACATGTGGCACGAATGATGTCAACGCGGATTTGCGTCTCGCTGTGCCACACTTTGTGCCTGCCCTTCAGCTTTCCACTCTGTTTATTTAGTTGCAGCCAGGCAACGCCTCGCCAATGGGGCGTGATTTCATAAATTTTCATATAAATTACAATTTTCACTCCCGTCCGCCGCTCCCCTTCCTGCGCCTTGATCTCTGCCCTCAGTGCGGCGGATACATCAATTAGATATTAAAAGAAAAATTTTAATTTATGAAATGGCAATCGAAACGCGTAAATTGCCTTCATTTCTCTGTTTATATGCGTCTGCATATCCTAGTTGCCGTAAATTAGGCGTTTGCCATGCGACAGGATGTTTACGACGCGACTGAAGCGTGCGCCTTGAGCTTCAGCTTTATGTGTTTACAAGCATTGGCAGCACCTGAAACTATTTATTAATCATTTATCAAATACCTAAAAATATAAAAACTAATATATAATATATATATAATATAATATATAATATATATATTCATGATGACAAATGAGGGGAGCGAAGACCATGCTGTTAGTGTGAGCATAAGTTATGGCTAAAAACTGTGAGCCTAGCCATATGGAGATGGGATTCATAGAGAGATTGCCTTACATAAGATATGTAATATAATAATAATATATATATGTATATTTTATGTAGCATACAGACTAATTATTTACCTAACTCACTCCGAAAGGAAACCTAATACGCACTGAAAGCACAGCGCCACACGCTGCTGTGAGTCAACAAGTTATGAATGCGGGTTACTGGCTCGAATAGTAATCGAATCGACTGCGAGCAGATAACAGATAAATACAGTATATATATATGTATATATAATAGACTTATACATATATATGCTGCCTTCATTACATATCTATTCTGTATCAATATCTTAACAAAACTATAGAAATTTCAGCTTCATTCTGTTTGAGTCAAGAGTCAAGAGTTATTGAAGTTGACCTTTAGCAGGTCAATTTAGGGTTCAATCTTAGCTTGTTCAGAGTAACTGCAGATCCAGCTCTATAATGGCTACATACAATATATAGTAGGGATCGCAGCAGTTAGCTTTAAGCTGATTTGACAATTGGCAACAATAACAACTCTATCAGAAGATTGAAAATGAAATTGAGAAACAATTGCTGCGGTGGCTGTGTTTGGCTTAAACCAGTTTAGCAGCCACATCAAGTTGGCTTTTAACAAGCAGACGCAGCTTCTTCTAGCAGCTGAACGATACATGAGCTGGCAACAATTTGAAAATCTCAAATGCTGTGGGCAATTTGCATGCGCCGCTGAATTAACTGCAGCGTGCAGCACGATGTTGCATATGCGCCCACTGCATATTTCTCACTCATTGTGTGGCTGCGGCAGAGATGGCTTCAAAATTACTGCGAGCCCGTAACTCAAGACCTTTGTGGCAACATGAGGCGCGTTACGTGCGCTTGCAACTGATGCGGCAGACAAAAAACTAGAGAGAGAGGGAGAGGGAGGGAGAGGCTGGGAGCGGCTGGGAGATGGCGAGATGCCACACTTCCGGCCAGGCAATTGGCAATTGCTGACAGCCAACTGGTAGCTGCTGCCGCTGCTGCTACACATGCTTTGCATATGCCAGCGCCCACTTGACAGCTGAGATAGTGGGCGTGGCACATTTCGACGCCTCCCAATGAAAACAAGGCGCGTAACTTAAGCAACTGGCGGCGAAATCGTATCAAATGTCGCAGCGAAACAAAAACAAACACCAGCGCAAATACTTAGAAACAACAACAACAACAACAATGGGACTTGTAATTATAATAACTACAAAAACAATGCTGAAAACTGAAAAGGAAAGGAAAACGTCTAAACAAAGGTCTTGGCTGCAAGTTGAATTTGTGTACACTTGAGATACAAATCGACGCCTTTGTTTGTTCCTGCTTCAGCCAGCCGCAGTGCCTGGCTCCCTCTCACCCGCACCCTCACTCTCACTCTCTCGCTCGCTCTCTTTTGGTGTTGTTTGGACCGTAGTTTGACGAGGCATTTGCATTTCCCACGTACACATATAGCCCAACTACCGAGCCACAGAGTCAACGTCAAAGTTGAACGTGCCCAAATCGCAGTTACAGATACAGATACAGATGCAGTCACAGTTCGAGCTGAGGCCGCCTGACAACTGTTAATTGGAACTTCAAATCAGACTGACCCCATATCAGCTTTATTTCTAGAATTTTTCTATTTAACTGCAACAAGAAAGCAAGAAACCGAAATGAGAGAAAGATAAATAGACAAAATTAACACGTACTCAGGTGAAAATGAGCAGGTAGTTGACTGTCTGCGTGTTAAAGGACACACACACACACACAGACACACACACGCGTGAGCATAACTAGCCAAATAACCCTAATAAATAAGTCAAGTCTTGGGGAGCTACAAGTTAATACACAGACAACAGGAACAGCTACATGAATGCCGCTCGAACTGAAGATGTTGGCGATGCAGCTGACTGCTCGACTCGCAAATACCCTGTACAGAAGTGTGGAGCTAGCTAAGTATTCTAGCTAAGTATTCTAGTATGTTAATGATAGACTGCTCGACTTAGAGATACTCTATGTGTATGTAGCTAAAGAGTAAGTTGAAAAAGACTGCTCGACTTAGAGTTACCCTATGTGTATGTAGCTAAAGAGTAAGTTGAAAAAGACTGCTCTACTTAAAGATACCCTATGTGTATGTAGCTAAAGACTAAGTTGAAAATAGTGTTCACACTCGAGAATGTATATAGAGAAATAGTATAGGATAGTTAGCATAACTTCCTAATACCCTGTATTGAGCGGTAGATCATGATCTCGGCAACATAGATAATGAAAGCAGTAACAGTCGCCTACTTCAATCTGGACAGCTTAACGCTGGCCGCTCATACCCCTAAGCTCGCCTTCAGGCATACAGGGTATGCAAGAAAAAAAGTTAATTAAGGTGTTTGCCCACAACAACAAAGGCAGGCCTTATAAATGAGATATTTATCTATCAGTGGACACACAGACATTGGGCACCGCCAGAGGGCGGGGTATGCTATTCCTGGTTCTGGCTGGGCTGGTTGGCTGGCTGCTGGAGCCTCGTTGCATGCCACCAAACGGCGAGTGTTTGCTTTTGAAATGTTTGTCATTATCGTCGTTAACTTTCTGATGAGTCGAACGTGTGTGATAAAAGTGTCACAAGGATTGAAACCGAGGCGAAAGGAAACGAAAAAAAGAAAAACTAATAACGAATGCACACACACACACACACACACACACACACACAGATACATAATTTGGTACGTGAGAGGCAGGCAGGCAGGCAGCTGTAGTCGGACTTGGCTTGCATGTATCTTTCAGATACAAATTGCCATTAGTTTATTGAGCGGCTGGAATTTATGGTTTTTCGTGCCGCTCGCCGCTCGCCACACGCTGCATACTGCGTGCTGCGTGTGTCGTGGCCAACCACGCAACAAAGCGCCGCACACAACTGCTCACAAATCTCTGCCTCACACATGTGGGTCCTGGACTCCTAAATTACCCACTGCCCGCACCGAGTGTACCCCCACTCCTGCTCCCGTGCCTGCTTTCTCCGCCCCCCACTTCGCTCCTCTCGCTTTTCTGGCATTTGTGGCACGTACAGAATTCATTTGTTGCACTATTTGATGAAAATGAAATCAAATTAAATTTTCGGCACAAATTCAAAGTGAAATTTTTTCCGTACGCTAATAAATATCCCTCAGTGCCATGTGTGTGTGTGTGTGTGTGTGTGTGTGTGTGTGTGTGTGTGTGTGTGTGTGCGGGCATTTCCCTGAGCGTGTTGTTAAGTGGAATAATGTGCGGACATGACAAGGATTCCTCCAGCGCCTCCAGGCTCTGGCTCTGGCTGTGACTCTGCCTCTGGCAAATGCATGTTTACGGCTAAAATATGCCTCAAGCTTAACATCTGGAAAACAGGCAGGAGCAACCTCTGTATCTGCATGTGAATATACATTTATATATGTATCCTTAAGAGTTCTCTCTCTGTATCTATATACATATATGCATTAGTATATCAATATATCTGATTCTTTAGACTTGAATCTATCTTTATCTTAGATTTTATATGTATATAAATACATATAGATTCTTTTGTATCTATAAGTATAGCTGCATATATACTCTGTACTTTACACTTGCATCTCTAGCTATATCTTCTCATGCGTCTATATACATCATATATGTATATATTTCTATAACCTGTATCTATATACTAATATACATTTCTTTGCTTTGTTATATCTTCGCCAATTTGAGCTCTCAGAATATTTTAAAATTTATTCATAAGACTCCAACCAGTTTTTTCATTCATTCTAGTCCCAGAAAAATCCCCTTTAGTCGGGCGAAAGCTCTCTTGAGCTCGCACTTGGAGCGTAGCGCACTAATCTCTTCTAATTATCGGCATTCAATAAATTCAGTTATTTGCAACATATTTGCACTTGGCTATGGCGAGCCAAATACACATACATACGTATGTGTCTGTATGTATGCAAACAAGTATCTCTTCGCAGATTGCTTTCAAAGGCACACAAATATGTTTCACTGGCACAAATTAGAGCAACAACAACAACAACAACAACAACGGCAACAAATTCAAATTGCATTCAAATTGCATTCACTTAGTTTGGGACCAAAATGCATGAGAGTGTAAATTGTATTCGGGCTGAAATTCTCTCGGAGGGATGCTCGTTCACAATTATGCCGTAATAACTGTAATCAGCCGCTGCCTCTGGGCCGCCGACTAGTTAGAGTTTGGGCCATAAACATAACAAGAACTAACTAAACACCAATAACAGCAACAAACACAACAGCAGCAACAACAAGCACCGGCATTTGCCCAAAACAAAACAAGTTGTCACACACTCGCACAAACACACACACACAGAGGCTCACACAAACAGTCTGTCTACTCTTATACCGTCTAAGAAAAACCAGTATTTCTCCCAAACGAAAGAGCAGCTCAGTTTAAGAGAAAATTCCAGCTCAGCGTTGTTTTGGTTTAATTTTTAAATAGCTGCCAGAGAGAGTTCTATATATATTTATGAAATTTATCATATCTACATATCTTTGCATATTTATTAAAAATATATATATTTACTCATTTGCAGCTTCATTTGCACTAATCAAATACCCAAAATAGCAAACGAACAAACTGTAAAGTATAACATATTTTGCCTGTGACTTTCTCTTCCACCCACGACACGCTGTTAAAAACTCTCTTCGAAATGTAAACTCTCTCAGCACTGCTAAGCGCGTCGTCTGCCAGCCAGACAAACGGGTGAGTCGCTTCAGTGTACTAACAGTGGCCGTCGTGTACGCACGCATAGCGCTTGCCAGAAGCAGCCGAATTATAGTCTGTGAATTTCTTCAAGTCCCGTCGCTCGAGTCGAGTAATTCGTGTGTTTTCGAGCAATTGGCAGTTGGCTCTGCAGTGGCCAGCAAAAGGTTTTGGCAAGTGATGCGTTGAACAGCAAATGAAAGCAAGTAACGCAATTTAATGCAAATGTGTGAAAGTGTGGAATGAATATTTGCCAAAAGTAAATAACAAACAAAAACAAAAAAGTTTCTGCTGTGCTGCTTGCTTAACAATTTTGTGTGTGCTTAAACCAAATAACAAGAAGACAACAACAAATTGTGGATTAAATAATTCACACCACGCGGAGCTTTCAAAACGGTATGTATTTACAGCCACATTAACGTTCGCTCACACAATCGAGTGTTTTCATTTCTGCATTACACTTTGAACCCGTTACTTGTAACTACTTTTTTTCATATTTAATGTCTCATTTTGCGCTTTACTTTCTGTGTCTAAGCTACGCTTGGCGCGCACTCCTCTCTTTGTCTGCCGCGCTCTGGCGTTCATTTGCTATCTCGCTTTGACCCGTATGTAGATCAGCTAAATGTTCGTGAGTTGTTGCTGCTGTTTTAAGCGGGTAATTGCGCTCTCCCATGGCAGAGTGTAAGCTGGAAATAACTGTTGTTACAGTTGCACAATCAGTCAAAGCACTTGTTATCTATTATTTTTATGCATTATTTCCGCGACTCTCTTTAACTGTTGTTTCGCAAAACTAACTGCATTTGGCCTTGACGCGTGCTGCGCTCGTCTCTATTGTCTTCTTTTTCTGTCTCGTCTCTTGCTTCTTAAGCCAAAGTTTGATCTGTCGCACGCTTTTGTAAGCTTAGCTAAAGCTCAGCATATCAGCACTCAGTCGACGTGCGTATGCCTGCATGTGTGTCTGTGTGTGTGTATTTGTTTTGCAGAACCTGTTTAAGAGTAAACAATAACAGCAGCAACAGCAACAACAGTTTGGCTACATTAAAAGTTTTTGCGCTTCGCTCAACAGGTTTTTTACTCACACTCTTGTTGTTGTTGTGTTTTTGTGGCCAGAAAAGGTGGGAATTTCTATGGTTGATTATCGTGCGCAACTGAGCCGGCCCAAACGCAAATTAAATGCATATGATATGAAATTCTAATTGGGAATTCACGGGGAACATGCTGTGCGGCCAACTTCGCGTACTACGCGTGACGAGCGCAACGGGACAATGCTACATAAACAATAATCTGACATGAACTTTTAACCCACGGCGATAACTGAATGTTTTCCTTCTGTCTGTAAATATTTGTATTCAAATTCAATTTGAAAAACGATTTGAATAAAAAGGCTTGTTTGTGTTCCAGTTTATGCAGCTATAAAGCTTTTTCACATTATGCTATCGGCTCTAATAATCACATTAAAATATTATAAATTCGTTATCCATATATTTTACGACCCAGTTAAACTATTCAACAAAAAACATGTATTTATCGAAATAATAAACAATAAAAGTCTGAAATGTGTGCTTCGAATCGTACTTAAATGTATTTCAGTTGATAAGCTTCGAGAGTTCAGGGCGTCAGACTCTAACAATCTCAGGCTGCAGCGCGTGCTTATATATACTCACAAATATATAGTATATTTGCTGTTATAAATAGAAAAAATATAAACGTAATATATTTTACATAATTCTTTAGCATTTTTGCTTTTCCTCAAGCGACTTTTCGTATTTATGTATATTATTCTTACTTTTCAAAGTTGGGTTAAATATTGTAAGCCATTTAATCCTTTTTGTGTAAGAGTTTAGCCGCAGTCTAAGCTGCCGTTAGATCAGATTTGGGTCAGTTTGTTTTCCTCAGATGAAAGACAACAACAATGGGCCAAAAGAAGATAAATCAAGTTTCAGTTTGCTACGGAAGTCATTTAACCGTCTGCTAAGCACGGCAGCGGCATGTCGAAATGCTCAAGATGCTTCGACATGGCCTTTTTCGATCTAGTTAGGGCCACGTTAGTAGAAAGTTGCCATAATTGTAATGGCAGTTACGGTTACTGCTATGGCCAACGGGCCCAGCCAGTAAAAGTTTGTCAGAAAAAATTTAAAAACCATTTGTGTCTGTTTCGTGTCGTTTTCTTGTTTGTTTGTTTTCTATTTTTGCAACAATGACACTCGCTATTGTTTGTTTGCTGTCTTTGTGTTGCTTATGACAGTGTTTATTTTGTTTTTAAGTTAGATACAAATGTACTTATATATCTATATCTGTATATATACCCATATAGGCATATGTATACACAATAAGTACATGTGTTCTGCTTTGTTGTACATATAAGCAAGACTTTCAGATTCAATAAAAATAACTCAGCCTCAAAGGTTTTTTTAAAATATTTATTTTATACTCTTTGGCAGCTGTTTTTCGTATCAAGCAATTGCCTTTACACTCAGCGAAATGAGGTCTCTATTAGCGATTATTGTTATTTAAATTGTTATTGTTTGCTTCGAGAGTATTGAACCCAATCTTTTCGCTCAGTGCATCAGTGTTTTTGCCAATGACTCAGCAGCTGAGCAAACGCCTGTTGCTCTAACGCACGAAAGCCACTCACTTGGCCGCCATATTTGTTGACACGCTCAGCTGATTGCAAGTCGCTCAATCTTGCGCTCTCATCGTCTCTCTTCCTCTGTCGCACTCACACCAACCCTGGGCCTTAAGTAGCTTTATCGACGGCAGACGCTTCCGTAGCTAAAGAGCGCAAAGATCAGCTCACTGACGTCACAAGATTGCACGAGTTGAGGGCTTCTCTTTAATTAAGATCTTAAAACTAGCCGAACGAGTCGAAGTTGAATTAATTTATTCATTTTCCTATTTAATCATGAATTTAGGTAAAAACCCTATTCCCTGCAGCGACATTCTATGGCTTTTACGACATGCCAAGGGTTATCGTTCCATTGTGAACGTGCACAATGCACAATTTTCCACTTGCCTAATGCCTTCATCAGCTGCACGCGGAGTGGAAAAACTCATTTATTTCTCCAGCGCTATCTGTTGACTTTGGCTGCATTGTCCGGGTCTCTACCTGAGCTCAATTCCCTCATATTTTTGTTCGTCGATGGTTGCGCTATGTTTATGAATAAATTCTTGCACCTGATCGCTGCCAAAGGAACTCCTTTGAGCACCCTGCCGTATCGAGCGACCTGATTACCGGTTGCTTTATAAATCGATTTCGTAATTAAACCCAGTCCAAGCAGCTGTTGTCACATGCGCTTTGGGTAAATAAGACATAAATAATGGCCCTATGCCCCACACCGAGAGCACATAAAATAAAAATACAAGAATGTATAAATAATAAACCTCTGGCGGGCCAATTAGCTGCCACGCCTACGTGCCGGTCGCATTTCCACATTTCCAGCATATTTTCCCATTTCAATGAAAGTAACAGAACCACAAGAAACATTAGACGCGCCTAAACGCCGAAATTAGCGGCCAAAAAAAGAGAAATTTAATTAAAGCAACATAAACGTAAAAAAAGAAAAAAAAAGAATGCATAAATTTAAGGCACCGTCCACCTGGCTGGCGAGCACCCACCCACCTGGCATGTAATATTGTAACCTCAAAGCAAAAAACGTGTAATTTTCACGGTCCCAAGCTGCTGCTTTCCCTTACTCCCTGCTCTCTCCCTCTCACTCTCTATCTCCCTCTACTAGCTCCTGCTGACGCTTTTCACTAGCTAGACCGAGCCAGGCCCAGCATAATGATTAGGGTCAGCATGAGGCGACCAAAAATAAAAACTAGCCAAACAATTAGCCTTAAGTCGAACCTCCGATACTCTATCAAAAGAAGAAAATGATGATGAAAGAATATGTAATACAGGCATATAGAGGGATATATCCATATAGCGTATATAGACTCTATCTCATTGTCTTCTTACTGATTATAATTATTATTAAAGTGCTTTTAGCTCATTCTCAATTCTGAAAACTTACCGCTTTTGCTTAGCTAATCAGTTATTGGAGAATATTGCTATCCCTCTCTCTCTCTCTCTCTCTCTCTCTCTCTCTGGGAGGCATTTGAAATTTAACAGGTCAGTTGACTTGCCCACTTTCACGTAAAATTCCAGCAAAGTTTGCAAACTTCATTAAGTATTTAGAGCGCCCGATGCAAAGGGTATAATTACACGAGTGGCAGCAGCATCCGCAGCAGCAGCAGGTTGCCAACAATTTTTCGTTTAATTTTTCTTATATTATTTTTATCTTTTTTGCCGCTTTGTGTTTGCAAAGATAAAAGCATTTGTCATTAGCATGAAGCGCCAAAGGTTTTCCAACTTCGAATTTGGTGTCTTTCCGCTGCCTAATTCCCTAAATATTTGAACTTCATTAGCAGTCCAGGGCGACAGCTGGCAGCCGACAGGCGTCAGGCGTCAGAGCCTGGCGACTACTTGACCTCTGCCCTATCCCCTAATGAACATTTGTTCATAATTTAAATTAAAGCCAATTTGAATGTGTGCCCAACTTCGGGCAGCCAAAATGCGCTCTTCATATTAAAAATTAATGGAAAAATGGAGAGGAAGTGGGGCGGCAACAGTGGGATCATAAGAATTGGGAAGTTTTAAGAGCCCAACGGTAGATATGCAGAAATAATTGAAAGTATCCGACTAATGAAATACCTATACTCTAGTCAAAAAGTATAAGTCTGTTGGTAACTGTTCTAATGAGAAATGTATTTTGATCAGATCTATTTGAAATTACTAAAAATATTGTCGTGATAGAGCTTTGACCTATCCTTACATCTACAAGAATAGAATATACCCTTTATTACAATAGTCAAAGACGAGTGGTAAGAGAAAATGAAAACGGGACTCAATCAAACTGAAACATTTTCCACGATGCATTCAGTAATTAACGACTTCTCCACGAAGCACTCAAGCGCTCAGATAATATGTGGGCGCAAGCACGAATAAAAAGACAAACGTCATGCCTGGCTGAGCGATGTCCCTTAAACACTTGGGGAACACTTGAGGAACTGGCAGTAGATGGAAGCCGCTGATTAGCGGCGTTGAGATAGGTAAAACTGGACAGACGATGACCGACCTCTGATAAAAGAAGTCCCCTGAGTAACATTTCGACTCGCACACTCAACGCTCGGCTGGCTAATGCGCTGGGCTCCTCTGGGAGCGAGCAGCGCCTTAATAATTACACACCCTGGGAAAAGGCCGTGCAGCCCCATTCAGCCGAATACTCTTCTAGAAAATCTGTTGCCGTATATACTATAGCATAAGGTGAAATGAAATTGGCACTCTTTGAATTATATATTTCTGATGGACAAATTGCTGGGGACAGTTGAAATTATATTGTAATCAGTTTTGTGGTCAGCGGAATGGCCAATTCCTGCAATTTTAATGGCACGTGTGAGTCATGTTTAAGTGTGATTTGGCATTTGCCTAAACAACAGAACACAAATTATATATGCACACACACACACACACACACACACATGCACATACTCACGTTTCAAACTCACCCACATGCATATGGAAATGGAACCATAGGTCAAATGGCTTAGCTGCTTAGAATGCTATTAAAATCGGCGTTGCGTTGCTTTACGGCCTTATGACCCTGCTACGAACTTACCCAACAGCCAATAGCGACGTGTGGTGGTCAGCGATTGTCGAGCACGCACGCGCACACACCGAGCTGTATATATATAAATCTCTATCTATGTAATAAAGTTTACTGATGGACATTTAAAAACTGGCCCGCTGTGCGCTGCGAGTCGCCAAGAACTCACCGAAGTACAAAAGCAAAAGAAGACAAGAAGGCAATAAAAGAAAGTGTCATAAACATAAAATTGATTTTAAGCTCTTTGCATATTTAAATAACCTATGTCTAAAAGAGAGCGAGAGAGCGGGTATATAGGTTTTGTGGGCGGATTGGCTATAAAAAGCTATATCGAATCTTTTGCCAAAGATCAAAATTAATTCTTCAATCAATCAAACTCGAGTTAAATTACTACAGACAGATTTCTTGCTGGATGTCACAGATGCCTTGGAATAACTTATATTTTAGTTAGTTTCAGTCTGAGTCTCAATTTTGGTCACCAGGTTTAGCTTCTCTGTTTTGTGCTTTGTTTAACTGTCCCGCCCTATTTCATGCCCTTCAGCTGTTTCCGTCCAAAGAATAGGGTATTGCTCAGCGGGTATACTTAGCGCAGCGCTGCTTGGTCTCTGGGTTTTACCCGCTCTCACCCAAAACCTATTGTATGCATCTCTCTTTCGGAGACGTATACTTTGGTTAATGACTGTTTTCTTCTGTCGTCTTTGGTATAATTTTTTAATAGAGACGCGTGGGCAGACCTGCCTTCACGACGGGTTTTGCGTATTGATTTGGCTGTTGTTCACATCCCAGTAGATATTCAATTCCTTATCGCATTAATTACTGTTATTGTTGGCACAATGCGCATAAATTATTTAACAAGCCGCAAGTTGATATTATCAGACGAAAGCTCTTTTCATGTTTTTTAATGACAACAATCCGAGAACAGAGCACCATATCGTACCGCTCCGACATTTTTATGCTCGTCCAACGAATTTATGGCCCAGTCATAGAGCATGGGAGAAGCAAGTTGAATGAACCTGCAGCTTAAAGTTCTTTGAAAAGCCCCCAACTTGTTAAGTCTGACAAATTCTGTTCTATGCTGCCTACTCACAGTAGTTGGGCAAGAAGCGAAGAATTGTTACCACACGATGCACTCGGAAATAACTTTGTGGCTTACTCATGCCTAACGGGGACTCATGTTTCGTGATGGTGGCAGCCGAAAGGTGGCTTTGTGGCATGAGTGGATTGCGCCTGCGTAAACTGAGAGAACCTTTGTAATAATTCAATTAAGCCCTCGAAAGAAATTTGAAGAGAAAGATATTCTTTCTCTATGCTTGATTTAATACGATTTTGTGGCTGACCGAAATTGTATTTTCCCCTTAGATTTCTTTTGTATTTATGTTTCGATTATGTTAATCATTCAATCAACGTGGGAAAGCCAACAAGCGGCCTAGTCTGCTAGTTACACTAAGCGGCTTACACAAAGTAAGGGCAGAGGAGGGGAGGAGTGGGACTAAACAAGCATTGGCTTAAGTTTGGAAGCAGCATTCCGTTGTTCTCGTTTCCTTTTTATCATTTGTCTATCTAAAATCCAGATGCCTCGCTGTGCAATTACTTTTCCCCATTTGTCGTCCTCCCGCAATTATTTAGCCTGGCAAACATTAGCATAATGAAAATGAAAATTCTGTTTGGCATGGAAAACTGTCGGGCAAAACTAAAAGCAATCATAAGATAAACAGAAAACAGACTCCTCCAATCCGGTTAGAGCAACACAAATAATAATAATAAAAAAGAAATAAACAAAGAAAAACTTTCGTCATTTGCAATGCTCGAGAAAGTTAATTAAAAGATAATGACAATTTTGCTGCTTGTGTTTGGCTGGCAATGTACACAACAAACGAATGAAAAGTATAAATTGAAAAATATATTTCTTGCAAGGATTCAGAGATGATGACAGAGGACTCCACTGCAACTATTCCAACATGCTGTGGCAACAGAGTCAAAGCTGAAGCAGATTGATTTCAAAAGCAATTAGATTACTTCTTACATAACTAATGACTTTAGCATTTAGTAATTTTATATGCAATCTAAGCTTAATTTTGCCAGTCGAAGCCAATTCAGATCTAAACTTCTTCTGTTGTTATGTGAGCAGAAGCTTTGGAGCTT
This sequence comes from Drosophila peninsularis, assembly GCA_035047485.1. Lineage (NCBI taxonomy): Eukaryota > Metazoa > Arthropoda > Insecta > Diptera > Drosophilidae > Drosophila > Drosophila peninsularis. The sequence goes on along the minus strand of JAWNPN010000050.1, from coordinate 327,531 downwards.
CAATTTAAGACAGAGAACTCTTAAATTTCTGGCCAAAACTGAAACGCAGTTGGTTTTGCTGGTTTTATTTTTGCCACCTTGATGACTTGTTTGCATGTCTGCCATTTTGCCTGTCGACACTCAACGTGTGTCTGCTGGCATGCTAAATATTGATCAATTATGCCCGCTGGGACAGGACCTCTGTACCCTGTTTCCAGTAGAGCACAGGCTAAGCAATTAGCGTTTGCCCCACAACTCTCGCCATACATATCCATCAGCCTGTTTGCTAACCCACTCTTTAATTCTTCTTTTCAGGTAAGCATTCGGTGAGCTGTACAACAATAGAGAGAGTGAGTAATGTCCGCACTTAGTGTCTGAGCTTTTATGGTATACTTGAAAGGAGCTTCCTGCTTGAAATTTAATGCCATTTCAATTGACAGACAGGTCTCATTATCCAAATCATCTTTGCTTTCGATTGTCTAGACTTATTGTTAAGAGATAGCTGGGCAAGCACTCGAAATTTGGCTCAGCTTCTTCGGATTTATGGGAATCAAAAGTTTCCCACCTTAGCGAGCGGGCAGAGTAATTGGGTAAATAAATTAGAAGAGTTTGAAGTTCTCAGGTAGTTTAACATGCGGATAAGGCTAATAATTGAAAATTGCCGCATAAAGGAAATATCGATTTGATAAAACTCAATTATAATATCAATTATCATTAGTGGAGGCAATAAGAAAGCTTTCCCAGCTGGCCAACAATTGATGACAGTTGGAAAACCCAGACAGCCCATGCCAGGCAGCGAGAGAAACGTGAATTGCATAAAATGTGAGGCCAAATGGCCCAAAAATTGCTGACTTTTCTCCGGGTTGCCCTCATTAGAAATCCTCGAACATTTAATGCCAATTGAAGCGGCTCTAAAATGAAATAAAACAAAATTAATGAGCTACATTTCGTGCCTGACAACAACAGCGAAATGAGGGAAAAAATAAATTAAATTAAGCGCTTGTTTCTCAAGATTTGGTCCGTGCCTCGCTTTATTCCCAGCAGAAGCAGGAGGTGTACGTAGATGCGCTGCGGCATTTTAAAAAAGTTTCTAGACCAATACGTCTAAAGCACAATTGATTGTAAATAAGACACACACACATACATACAGTCATACACACATGTAGGCACACACTTGTGTGTGCTTTAAAAGCAAAGCAAATCGAAAATCGTGACAGGAATGCCTGAGAGCACGACTTTGGCTCCGTTTCACTTGCCGGCGCATCGAAATTGTGGAAGCCAGCCTTTGGCTTATTTAGCCATATAGATGGCCTTAATTGCACACACACACACACACACACAAACACACACACACATAATGGCACACATTTGATTCAATCAAACGCAGATCCATTCACTCCTCTTATGCCCCAGCATTATTTTCGCTTTCGCGTTTGGTGACTTCTTATAATTGGAATTGATTTGCGTTTGGCAAACGCATTTTAAGCGAAAAGAAAATTGAAAAGAAAAAATCTTTTTCAATTAATTTGCGCACAACACGAGCAACGTCAAGCAACCACAAAATATTTTATTTATTTATATTAAGCCTGGCGGGCCCTCTGGAGTCAAAGTGTCAAAAAAGGCAAGCAGCTGGGCGGGCAGCAGTAGATGCTGAGATGTTGACGTGGAGGCAACAAAAATGTTATGCTTGAGCGGGAGGGATGTCCCTCCAGAGCAAACAAATCAAGCGACAACGTTTGAGGAAAAAGCGGAGGGATGCTGCCTGAAGAGTGTGTGGGGGGAAGGGGGCAGTATTTTATGTAGATTTTATTTGCAGCAGTCGCGAGTCAAGAAATTCACACAAACAAATTGAATTTTGTATATATTTTTTATACGCCCGTATGCCAAACAAAAACATAAAGGGACTTGTTTGCCTAGCGCCCCACAAAAGCTGCCGCAGTATGTGTTTGCCCCGCACTCGAGAGCGCCCCCAATAAAGTTGTGAATGAGGCATAGGTCTTTCCAGCAAGAAGCTGTTGTGTAGTCATGTAATTTTGAAGCCTTACATATGCAAGCATTTCTTTAAAAGCTTACATTAGAGGAATACTTTAGTTGTCTGCAGACTTCAATCTTGGATATATAAAGCAGTCTGACTAAAAACAAAGGAAAATGCTGTTCAAGTAAAGTCTCATGAGTGTTTGAGATGAAGGATAGAATTTCGCTTCAATTTTCAAGCTGTTTGTCTAAGAAAACATACGGCTGTTCGCTGGTTACTTGCCATCTTTTGCTGCTGTCATGATTTTATTATTTTTGTTATTTTTTATATTTACTTTTCGTTGATATAAACTGAAATAAAATGAAAAATATTTGTGCGCATTTTCATGCAAATCAATGGGCAACGCACGCGCCCAAGCGAACGCGACAAAAGTCACCACAAAGGCACAACAGCGCGCAGATAGGGAGCATAGGGCTAGGGCAGCGGACGGTGGCGGTGGGGTGCGGCGGGGCGGTGTGTCAAGCGGCCCAGAAATTCATAATATAATTTTGACATGGCGAGAGGACAGCTTGACAGCCGTAAACAGTGAAACATCAAAAAGTTATCGCTAACGCCGCGGCGTATCCTTTGCCGTGCCGTAGCCCAAGGCGCTGCAAGAAAAACAAAAGCGCGAACAATAAAAGGGAAAAAAGCAAACAAGAAAACAGCTCCAGCAGCCAGGACACATGTTCACCAACACCGCCTGACAAGCCATTTTTTTGTTTATTTTATTTTATTTTATTTTACTCTTTTTTTAAGTTTAAAATCAAGGAAAAGTTGCCGTTACTTTTTCCCTTTTCGTTTGCTTTTTTTGCATTCCTTTTTTTGCGTTTTCATCGCCAGTGAAATGCATAAAGTTTTACACAAAAGTTGCTTGTTGGATTTGTTTGTCGCCAAAAGGATGGGCAATGCGAGAGTGAAACGGTGTGCAGTATGTTCATGTATAATATATATATATATATATATATATATATACATACATATGTATGTATGTATGTACGCATTAGTATATAAGTAGTAGCAAGTGACGAGTTCGGGGCTGAGTTCAGAAGGTCGAACTTGCAAACTGACTGTGAAAGTTGCTTTTCCCTTTGTTCGCTGGGATTTTCTTCGGGTATTAGCATTGTTAGCCGCATTTTTTGGCCCTGTTATGCTTCATTTTGCCACAAGCGTGAGTGTAACAGAGACAGAGCCTTCAAGCAGAAGCAAAAGAAATAGAATGGGAAAAGCGTAAGGAAAAAATAAGCTGAGGAAGTCAAAAGGCGCTCGTGCACTTTTGCGGTTGAAGGCGAGACCAATTTGTAGATGTGCAAAGTTTTAGAATCCCTCTCTGTCTTACTCTCACTCTATCTCTCTCTCTCTGCCATCCTCTTCGCATCACATTTCAAACAGACTGTTAACAAGCAGACACTTTGAATATTTCGAGACTGTGAAGATGCAAAAACTTGAGAATTTTGAGTTGTGTCTGGCTGGCAAAGTAGCTGATAATAAGCGGAAAAGTGAGAATCTCAGCGCACCTGTTGGCCCAGCTGACAATTGGCCATGCAATTCTAATCCTATGCACACACACAGCTGGAACCCTATAGATTCCTTTAAATATCCTTTAAACAAACAACTTGAGCTTTTTTTCACCACCTTTTGCGGCATTTGCGCTTTCAATAAAGATCATAATTCATGTTTTACAATACCAGGATGCAAATGCCAGCACACGGCGGCAATTCAATTGGATTACCAAGGTAACAAGCACATGCAAACACGTACGTACGCTATACAAAAACAAGTAAGAATGCTCTAGTCGAGACGGCTCGACTAGGAGATACCCTGAGCCCTGCGAAGTGTCGATACTTAAAATATTCTATGCTTAGTGTACATATACATATATTGCAAGCAACACACACACACACACAGACGCACGCTCAAGCACACGTTCTGCCAACTGCGCAGTTGACGTAGCGACAGCGCTTGGGCTGCAAGAGGCTTGTGTTGTGGAAATTAAATGTTTAATAACTTTTTTCTAGCAGGACTTTTTTATTCAAACTTTCAGGGCATGATTATGTTATTCATATGTATGTATGTGCCGAAGCACAAGTCTCTAGTATTTGAAATGCGTTTTTTGCAAATTTAGGGCGAAGGGGGCGTGGCATCCAAAATCCAAAAATTACAAAATGTCTGCATTCACAACAGGAATCTACATAGTGAATTTCAGGTCTCTAGCTCTTACGGTACGTAAAAGAGACGAAAAGTTATCGAAATTTATCGATAAAAAGAGAACGGGAAGAGTTATCGAATTTTTGAAAAAAACTCGTATAGCGTATGGTATTCAGGAGTATACATGTCAAATTTCAGCTCTCTAGCTTCTGTGGTTTACGAGATCGCTGCGTTCACACAGACGGACGGACGGACGGACGGACGGACGGACGGACGGACGGACGGACGGACGGACGGACGGACGGACGGACAGACGGACAGGGCTATTTCAACTCAGCTCATCGAGCTGATCAAGAATATATATACTTTGTATGGTCTGCGACGTCTCCTTCTGCCTGTTACATACATTTTCACAAAAACATTATACCCTGATTTCCCATTTTCAATGGGCTCAGGGTATAAAAAGTGGATATATATTGAGAGAGAGAGAGATAGAGAGCGAGTCCTGCATACAAAAGCCTCTCAAACTGAATGCACAGCAGCAAAGTCCTTGAATGGAAGATTTAAGATTTTACCAAAACGATAAATTGCGGCAAAAGGTGTCTTTCATTCGTTCACATATATATATGTATATATATATATACATATTAGATAAGTATGTGTGCTTGTGCTTGTGTGGTTTGTTGGTGTAGATTTGTTTGTCCGATAGCCTGAAAAAAGTGCCGAGAAACCTGATTTTTAACTGGCAAACTGAATGGCGCAGACTTGACTACAAAAGCTTTTGCTCGTATGGCTGCATATGCTGGGAATGAAATGAGATTTCCCTCTAGATAGCGCGCACACACACGCACATATACGCACACACACACACATACATACGAGCAGCTATACTCATATCTCACACAGATGAAGCGCTCGCTGTCTGGTTGTAGAAATTCTCAATTTGAATGCAAACATGTTGGATTATTATGATTTCCTACTACCGCTGGCTGTTTTTTTTTTTTTTTTTTTTTTTAACTGTCGGAGATGAGGTTGTGTGTGCATGTGTGTATGCTGCAATTTTTGTTGTTGCTGTGACAAGTATTAAGTGCAATCAAAAGAAGATTTACCAGCGTCATGAATGAAATATTTGCATCATATGCTGCACACAAGAGGCAACAGTTTTGCCACGTACAGCTGCCAGCTGAGTCCTTTGAAACACACACACACACAGACACCCAGTCAGGTATCCTTTATCGTTTGCTTGCTTGGTAAGCATAAAACTCATTTGACATGATATTTATGGCACTTTTCGAGCATGGCTAATAGAAAATGTTATCGCATGCTCGCTGCGCTAGACTCGACTCCCCTGCACGGTGGCGGCAGGATCGTCTATCTTGATGCAACCAGGTGAGTTTTAATTATTGATTACGACGCCGTGTGTCGTGTGCGATGACAAACAGCTGATAAGGCACTGCTGCCAGCACAAAGTGAAAGGATCTGAACTCATTTTCAATTAAATTTGTTTCTGTTGCCGCTGCCGCTGCTGCTGTCGCTGCCGTGTGCTGTGAAAGCTTTTTAGCAGCAACAGCAACAACAGGCGTAAGAGTCGTGGGTTTTTGCTACATTTGGTTAAGTTTTCTCATGACTTTTGTGTAACCTTTCCCACAATTGTTATTGTTGTTGTGCACCAAATTGCTTAGACAATTGGGCACAAACAATCGATGCAACGCGACGAGCCAATTGCAAGCAACCAGCCAAGGCAAGCAGAGCCAAGCCAAGGCAATGCTGCAACAATTTGATTTGGGGCTCTCGCTCCGCTTTAGCGTTCGCATATTCATGTTGACATAGGCGCATATGCGCATGCATAACAAAGCGGAGCTAGCTGCAAGCGGCACATGCACCTCTCAGGTCTTCGCACCAGCAACAAGCCTGTGAAATTGAGCTGCATACGTTGCGCGAGCCGTGATGAGCCATTATTAACATGGCCCACATAGCTGTCAGTTGTTAAGCGCACTGCGGCTGATTTTTGATGGATTGCTAAGAGGCACCAATGGCAGATATCACAGGCAGCAACGCATCCCCATCTTGTTAGGAACATCCTTCTGAAAATCATGATTAGCGCTGGCTCTGACTGACAGCTGCCAAATTTGGCTATCAGGTGGTTACAATCAGTATACAATTTTGGCACTATTTACCCAATCCATATACATCATTGTTCTTCATGTTAAAAATGCTTATAAGTGGCATTGACTGTTGCGTCATCAGATCTAATTTCCAGGTTCAAGGAATCTCTAAAACTCATTAAGTGAGCCAATGCTAGAGGGCAAATAAGCAGATTATTAGGTTGCGATGTATTTGGCTCGGCAAAGTGTATTTAGGTCCCAGAGAGATACAAAATCGATGATTGTAAGAGCTGCCAGCTGACAGAGCTGGCTGTGCACTTATCAGCGGTTAATGGCGCAATTGATAATTTTAAAGCAGCTCGCAAGTCAGATGATGTGTAAATGGACTGCGTGTGTGCATGTGTGTGTGTGTTCAGTTTATGGCTGTGCGGCTATCAGCGAGGCACTTTATGGTCGCAGCATGTGAGCGGTTCGTTAAAACGGTAAACGTAAAATTGGCAAAAGGCCGGCTATAAAATCGATGCAGGGCAGCAGGCTTACAAAATACATACAATGCAAACGGTAAATGTGTAGATATATATTTATATATGTGTGAGCGTGTGTGTGTGTGTGTGTGTGTGTGTGTGCTTGTATATTTATGACCAATTTGGTAGAGTGCTTAAAACTGTAAACAGCGCATTGGCTGCGAGCGCACAAAAGTATGCAAAGTTAAAGCAAACGCAATTGCAAAGGAAACACAACAAACAACACACACACACACGCACACACACACAATTACAACCTACAAATATTGCGCATACGTCGCGTTCAAATTTGCATTGTTATCAGACGCTGGCAACGAGGCTGCGGTCGCTGACGCGTCTTGGGGCATGGCCCCACCATGCACCACACTCCGCACAGCCAAACAATGAGGCAGGCAGCGAGGCAAACAGCAGCGCTCGACTTGGCAACTGTTTTGGTCCCACTTGGCGTATGCGTAACTTCATATGCCAGGCAGCCATTCAGTCAGCACGTGTGTGTGCGTGCGTGTGCCTGTGTTGCTTTTATGCCGTATGTGTATGCGTTATTAAATTTATTTGACTTGACGTGCGCACACACTGAAGGCTATGGAGGGGCAGACAGACACACAGAGAGAAAGAACTGGGAGAGAAACAAAAAGAGAGAGAGAGAGAGAGAGAGAGGAGGAGGCGCAAGTGAGAACAGCCACTGTGGTTGCTAGAGAAACAGAATAACAAGAGAAAGTGACTGGGGAGTGGATGAGATTCTGAGTTGGGACTTTGAAGCGAGCCTCCATGGATTTTGGCCATGAGTAACTCGACACATAAATGTATAACTGTACGCATGCATTTGGCAACTGTTCTCTCCCTCCCTCTGTGTGTGTGTGTGTATGCCTTGCCCATACTCATTTAATATTTAAATTGCTTGCGGTTAAAATATCTCAAATGTGTGTGTGCCTCTGGCAATTTATATTTTAAATTATTAAAACAGACTTATTACATTACACACGATGTATGTCTGCGTCTGTGTAAGGCTGCCTTCTCTGGCCTCTCAAGCTTGACTTGGCACACAGCATTAAGTCGAGCGATTTGTATATCCTTTGTGGACTTATTGTGGACCTAATTGAATTTCGCATTTCACTTTTGGATTGTTAACCAAGCTCAAACAGGCTGAATCAAATCAAAATTGACTCTTAGGCAAGAAGCACAAAAATCGTTATAAAATATGAATTGCTTAAATGGAAATATCGCAAATTTATATGTGCATATATATATTTAGTTTTAGACTCCCGTTTAATATTCCTTTTGATTGCATTTTCCATACTTTGAGTGCATTGAGAGAGATTGCGCATTTGAAATTGATAACATTTGATGTGTTGCACGTTGATTTTTAATAAAGCAATATTTGTATTATTTATGAATATTTGCAGGCCACAATAAATGTTTATTCTAGGATATTTATTCGTTTGATATTTATGAATAAGTTTCATACTCGACTTTATGCGCCGCGTAATTAAAAGTTATGCATATCGCAAGTATCTTCAATTTCAAAGTTTTATTTCAACTGTAAGGCGAGTAAGCCGCTTTCGCTACAGATTGCGGGGGGAGGGAATTGTGTTGCATAAGCAGCTTAAAGCCAACTTCGGATTCAGTGCTTTGCTCCGGTTGCTATGCGCATAAGGAGCAATCTCTAATTTAATAATAAACCTCATCAAATGCTTATCTGCTATCAGCGCACAACAAATTGCCAACAGCTACAGGCGCAAGCATAAAAAAAGAGGGTAAGAGAAAAATGCGAAGATAATCCCGGGTGTATGTGTGTGCGTGTGTGTGTGTGTGTGTGTGCATGGCACATACGCACTCTGTCGTGACAAATGATGTAAATGCTCTGCCTCAGCAGGGCGCTGTAGACGGAGATCTACTTTTCATTAGGCGCGAAAATATTAAAGAGCCGACAGCCAGAAATTATTACGTTGGCCGCCGCAGCTTGGCACGGCGGGAGAACGTCATCAGCAGGCGATAACAAATTATATCACACATACGCCGCATAGGCTGCACGTGTCATTGAGCAGCTCATCACGAACATTACCGCCGCCTTCGCTGCTCTTAACATGCTTATACGAGCTAACAGCCAGCGTTATAGCATATCACATTTGCTTCCTCGCTCACTCTCACCCTCTCTCTGCCTCGCTGTGGATGTCTCTGTTGTGATTGTCAGGCAAAGCTAAGGAACCGCCTAGAGCAAACGGCGGCTACTCCTCCTGGGTCTTCTTCTTTTCCGTCTTCTTCGTCTTGGCTGAGCATGTGGGCAAGTCAACATTTGATATCGCATTGTTTACAGCTCCCGCTGTACGCCCTCAAGCGGTTTATTATATATGTATCAGTTATGTGTAATATGACATTTCGCTTCCAAGTATATACATAACTACATAACTTGTGTATATTCTTTTCTCATTTCTCATTGCTTTATCGAACACACACACACACACACGCACTCCCACGCCCATATACATGCACATATATTATTATTAAAATAGAAATCAGTGCGGCTATAAAAGCCCAACTTATGCGCCAAGCTCACTATGAAAGATTTGTATTTGTGGCCTTCAGCCTCTTGAGTTCTGTGCCCGGGACACGGAAGTGGGCGTAATTGCGTTTTTATGCTCGGCATTTGTAGGCCTTCATGTGTTCATTTCCGCACGCAAATAAACAGAACGAAGCCAGCAAAGCAATCCGCAATGCATAAAATAACCAAAGTATCACAGTAAACACACACATACATATATATATATATATATATATATATATATATATATATATATATATATATATATATATATATATATATATATATATGTGTAGTAAAAGTAGCAAGTTTCGCCTTGGCAATGGAGAGCTGGCGAGCTGAGATGAGGCGCCATTTCAGCGGATCAGAATTGTTTACTGATACCTGTTTCATTAATCAAATGCAATTAAGCATTCCTTGTCATTTGCTCAGCTGCAAGCTGAACTCTTTTCTGAACTGCTCTGGGTATAGACTTGGATTGAGAATAAAAGTGTTCAGATAATGGCATACATTATTTCATTACTCCATTACATTAAAGCTCGTTCTATGGTATATGATTGCTGATAATATGGTATTAGGCGAACAGAGAGCTTAAGGCTCGGCCTATCATGCTTTAACCTGTTCAATTATCGCTGATTATTTATTGTTTAGCTCGGCACAATTCACTCTCGATTGTATCTGCATAGTGTGTCGGACAAATATTTTATATATGCGTACGCATTTTTATTATGCTACATAATTTCGTGGCAAAGGAGTGTTGACAAATGCCCGGAGCCGCCTAGAGCTAACCGAAGGCAGTCCATAAAGCGTTATCCCTATGGCCAGCTCAATCACAATCATTAAGCCATTATTGTTGTTATTATTATTTCACTTATACGCCTTCCCACACAACGCGCACGAGCGCACAGCAGGACAGCCAAGAGGGCCACCCACCCGCTTACACATAAATTCTACAATTTATGGGAACGGGCATCGTTGCAAACCACTTTTCAGTGATTTACGTATTTTGCGAGGGTTGTGGCTCCACTTCCACGGCTTTCCTTGCGTTTCATCGATAAATAACTTGAAACGCAATGCAAAAATATAAATGAATTGCAGAAAGGAACGGCCAGAAGAGCGCACAAACCGTGAGAGTGAAGTGCGCATACTTGAGAGACATTTATCCTGCACGCCCTGTAGCGTCAAGTGTCCTGGCATTGCTGCATTGGTCCGTGATCTGTTTGTCGGTTTTGAAATCTGATTTTATTGATTTTCATTTCGTTTGACTTTGCGCTGATTTTCAATTGCTTTGCCCAACCACTCACTCCTTTATACCATTCTATTTTCCTTTTCTTTTTTAATAATAAATGCAGAGACAAGCCAGACTTGTAGAGGTCTGCCTCTGCGCCACTGCGTGTTTGCTGACTGTGTGGCAAGCTCGCCACGAGTATCCGGGCAAGCAGACTTGCACTTTGTTTATCTTTCATTTCTCTCTGTGTATTTGTGTGTGTGTGGGTACAGTCAGTGGGTTCTGGCTCTTTTTTATGAAATATTTATGCCAGGCTTTGGTCAACAGTGAAATTGATTTCTGCCGTTCAATAGCCATCACCTGCCCACCCACAACCGCCTCGGCGCTGAGTGTGTGTATGCCTAATGACAACGCCCCACGCCTGACACTTATCACCCCATGCCGCTGGTGGAACGCGTTGACATGCCCAGACAATTAAAGCCCTGACCACCCACGCCCACCGTTTCGCATTCATGAAATGCATGAATACATGAGCTCGAAATTTCATTATGTTTAATGCGCGCCTACTCGCCTTGCCGACTCATTTTTCATTTTCCAACAATTTCTGATCAATTAATTGCTGTTAAATGTTCATGTTGCATTGTGGCCATTCCCCCGTGCCCGTTTATCCAAAGACCTACCGGACCAGGCTATTATCATTAATATTATCATTATTACCAGCATTTTATCACGCGGCTGGCAGCAGGCAAACAACATTATTATTTCGATAAAGTTCTCCGCAAAAATGATGAAAGTACTTGTATTTAAATTTTATCAATTTGTAATATGATTGCAGCTGCGGTTGCTGTCGCTGCTGTTGTTGCAACTGTTGCTGCTGCTGCATTTTCGAGCGCATTCTTTAATATAGCAAATATGTTGTCTTTGGTCCGCATGTAAACATCAATTAAAATTCATATGAATTGTTGCAAAACGTTTGCAATTTCAATAGTTTTAATTAACTGCATAATTATGGTTAAAGACAATACGGCGAAAAGATGCTTAAAAGTTAATCAAAATATTTAAAAACTCACAAACAGAGCTTAATGGCATTTGCCAGGTATTTTTGTATACACAACAAGATCCCATAAATATTTATTGCATTAATTAATTCGTATTCAAAGCTCGGTATTAACCACTTGACTTAACGCATTACTAGCGCAATGAGCAAACATATGCATATTAATAGTAGGAATTGAGCCAGTGTATTACCAGAATCAGCTCACCAAACGACAGCAATTTCAATCAATTACTTTGTCAAATGCAGTTAGGGAAATTAGTTGGGCTTTGCAGTTGGCCAAGTCAATTGGAAACAAAAAGAAGTTTAACGAAATTGGTTAAAGCTGAACGCCCACTCAAGCTGCCACCCACCACCCACACAGGGTTGTTTATTAAAAAAATCATTTTTCATTGCCATAAACACACACTCAGGGGCCTAGAAGCGAGCAGGCGGAGGCGGAACGCATGCACGACACTGCCAGGACACGCACATGACAGTCATCAGTCAGTTGGTTAACTCGGAGCTGCTCCTGCTGCTCGCTTAAGTGTTTGCTCGAGCTTTACTCGCGCACTGTGACCATAATCTGCCACAGGCACTTGCTCAGCGACACTTTAACAGTATTAACAACAACAACAACAACAAGACAATGGTAGACAGAGACAGAGAGAGAGAGAGAGAGGGGGGGATTGTCATATAAATAAACATGCGACTGGGACGGAGCGAAACTGTATGTCCTAGCATAGCCTGATAAATGATGTTGCGACAATAATTAATTATACGACGAGTGTGACGGTGGAGCGGCCCACGGTGTGAGTGGAAGCGGACGTCAGCCGCAGATAGGTCAGCTGTAGGCGGGTGTAGTTTACACCGCAAGTATGTCAATTTCATTTACGCGGTATTTCGCAGAGTTGAATAGACCACGGCCGCAGCAGCCACAAAGTGATGCCTCAAAGATTTTAGTTTATATTTAAAGTGCATATGTTGTGGCCGTGTGGGTGTGGGCAGCGTTGTCCGCATGTGCGTGTATTTGAGTTTGCGGCTGACACTTTGCTGTGTGCATTTTATGTCAAAGCATATTAGAGTCAAATCGATATGCTCGAGAGAGACTCCCTCTCTCTCTCTCACTTTGTCTTTCTTTATTTTTCTCTACCTTGGCATAGTTGAGAGGCCTGCAGGCGAGCAATTAAATTGCCATTTGAGCTATGCCAGCAAGTGCAACTGTGTGTATGTTGGTATGTGCATGATTTAGACATTTCAATTTGCATGTGTTAACATGCAATGCAAAAAGATTCGATTCTTATCGCTCGCCCACTCGCTAACTCACTGGCAATGCCAAAGGCCAACTGCCAACTGGCAACTGGTCCTTAGTCCTTGCTTGATCCTAGCCAAATAACTGCCAACTACTAGGCAGCCCCGATACAAAGTGTTTTCCGAGCGCTTTGCTAGCTATTTTCTTTCTTTCATTCTTTTCTTTTGCCATTCCTACTTGCATTTCGCATTTCAGTTGAGGTTTATTATGGCGCAACTTTCCACACTTGCATGCCATGTGCAAGGATACCAACGAACCATGCACTGCCCGCACCCCCTGCTCGACTCCCCGACAAATATACGACTACATATGCCACAGCAGGGGTTGCCACAACCACTCAGCAAGCACCTTCTTTATGTGGAAATTTGAATATCCTGCGGTAATTTCCACTATTTTTAGTACTTTGTTGCCCTTTTGAACTGTCAGTAGTACTATGGAGCTTACACATACATTGTAATGTGCATGTGTGTATGTGCTCGAAGGGCAGAGCTTAGGTGACGCCTTGGGAGTTAAGTGCCCAACACTTGCACCACCAAACTGCGCTGCGCAGCGCATCTTTTGTGGCCTTTGCGGGGCCCCAGTCAACTTTTAGCTCCCTACTCCCTGTGTGTGCCAAATGAGGTGAGGCTTCGCTTATATTGTACCCTTTTCGTTGCGTGCTAGCTGAGTTGCATTTTATAGATTTTTTTCATATGCGACAAATTGCAGCAAAGTCGACTTTAAGTATCCCAAATATTTGAAATACCTAATATTCTAAAGTTAAATAAAATATCAAAAATATGATATCGTGATATCGTATATTATTGAAACGAAAGTATTCGAGGAAACTTTGTTAAAAGCCACGCTAACATGCTAACTTGGCAGAGTTTCATATTCGATGGGGATATTTGGTAGCTATTGCGAAACCTGCCAAAAGCTAATCATCCAGCTGCCTCGCACACACAGACGCACAGCCGCACGCACGTGCTAGGGCGCAATTAGAAGGTTTTTGGTAGCCGCAACGTTCGTCTGTTGATTGAGAAATTAGCCAAGTCGTGGAACCCATCGAGAGCTAGGGCCTTTGTGCCGTTAAAGCGTAGAAAGGCCAAACTGTATTATGGCTGTGGCTGCCTCTATGGATGCGTGTGTGTGAACGAGAATGTGGGCATTGCGTGTGCGTCCATTTGCTCATTTGCAGCGCATTGCCGGCTGGATTGGTTTTCGGTGGGCAAATGAAGGCTCTGTAAGCCGTCAGATGCCAACTTTTCCGACTGTGTGGCATTGAGTGTGTGCGTGTCAATTGTTAGTAGAGAGTTTAGCAAAAGTTTCGGTGTTTCGCCATGAACTGTGCACTTCATAATTTCGGCTTGGTCTTCACGTGCAGCTAGCCATTTCAGCTTAGGCCTAATCGACACTTTGACTAACAAATTTGTGTGTGCTGGCCACATTGATGAAGTTGATCGTTTAGTTTATGCGTCAAGTGCGTGCTCTGCATGCTAAACAGAAACAAATTCATAAGAAAACTGAGTCATGTTGCAGCAGAAGAGAGCGCGAAGTGTTCCATCTGCTAGCCGCACATTAACCTCAAATCGAATGGGTCAAAACGCATAGCAGCCGTCCGGCATGCTTAACGTGCCCATCCAGCTTCATGTGTAAACAACACCCAAGCTCGTGTCCAATTATGGTCAGCATCGCTGGGTCAACAGCGAGCGGGTCATTTGGGCCAACTACACATAGTTTGCGGCGCTGCGGGGCCAATGACTGTGCGCCGGCACGAGGCGCGCCAGCGTATATACTAAAAATAAATGAAGACATTAGCGACGCTCAAATGACATGTTATCGACTTTGAGGCAAGTGGAGCGAGCAGCTGGCAGGCGGGCCAGCCGCTAGGTAGCAAACACCCAAACTCAAACCCAAGCCAAGCCCAGGCCCTGCCCCACTCCCTGCTGCTTTGCAATGGCCCATTCTAGATCATAAACAAACAACAATAATGCGCAACCTTTTGCTATGGTTGGAGCTTAGTTTTTTTTCACTCTCTCACTCTCGCCCTCTCCTTCTGTCTCCCTTTCGTTGCTTTGTGCCTTTTTAAAGCGCTCGTTTTAGCGCGCTTTAGATTCTAGACTATGATACAGAAACATGCAAACTTCCGGAGCAGGGCGGAAGTGCAGAAGCGACAGCACAGCCAAACACACACACACACACACATGCGGACACTCATACAAAGGTATTCCAAATGTGATACACCCGCGCACACAGGCACACAAGAAAAAGCCATTAACTTGCCCATACACATGTATTTTGTGCAAAGATTGAAGCTACGGATTTGGAATTTTTTTTTTAGTATGTGTTTCGCGATAAATTTTCATTTGGCCGGGCTGCGCTTTTTCGCCTCATCCACCACAGCCATCACCATCGGCAGCGTGCAGCAGAAGCTACCGACACGCACGTAAATATTTTAACAGCCAGACCATTGAAGAGAGGCGGCACAGGGCAGGGCAGGGCGGAGGCGTGTCAATATATGGCCAAATGGCGCCATTACAACTCTGGACTGCAGCAAAATGCAAATCAAGTTCTTTACCCTCGACTCGGGCAGCGATCCCAGTACTCAATCAATGCACAAGCCCCCATCAATTAAAGGTCATTTACATGTCAATGCAGTCAACTACAAACCGCACTGAACGGGACCACAATATATGCCCACGTAATGCCACAAACTTGACTCCTTAGTAATTGAAGCCCGTCATAGCGTCACGTCAGCCTTTCGACTTGTTCTTGAATTTCCAGCTAACGGCACTTGCATGAGTTCCCAGCCAACCGAACCCCAAGACTTTTCCACTTGTCCACTCGCTCGCCAAATTGCATTTGTAGTTGTTGGCCAAAATAGTTTGCAGTTTGTAATTTTTACAGCGCTGTAATTTGTTAAGTGCCAAGGTCCACACATTTTTAGTTTTTATGGCCCTTTCGGCTCTTAGCTTTACATATTTTGTTCATTTCGGCTATTTTTTTGAGTGTGGCGTTTTTGTTTGGGGTTTTTGCACTTCAAATTAAGTCATTAAAGGCACGAAAAAGTTATATGCTCTGCAGAAAACATGAGCAATATGCAAAGAGTGAAGCAAGCTATAGTTTGGGAAGATCCAGAGCCACGATAAGCACTGGAACAGTTGAACGGTAGCTCAGCAAAGCTGACTTCAATATAATTTGATCCAAATTGCTTTTAGTTTTTATGATGGAGAGAGGAGGCGGCCAAGAGGCGAAGCTTCTTTTTACAGAAATTGCAGACTTGGGGCCGGCTGACATGAAATTTATTGAAAAATAACAACTTCTTACGCAATCATTAATCACTTACCCTCTCTCTGCACTTTTATTAAA
The DNA here is from genome assembly GCA_035047485.1 of Drosophila peninsularis. Classification (NCBI taxonomy): domain Eukaryota; kingdom Metazoa; phylum Arthropoda; class Insecta; order Diptera; family Drosophilidae; genus Drosophila; species Drosophila peninsularis. The sequence goes on along the minus strand of JAWNPN010000050.1, from coordinate 311,301 downwards.
GAGTTCTTTGTTATGTTTCTTAATAGATTTTCTCAATATATTTGTGTGAGTGCCAAGTGAGTGAAACGCAAGCAAATGCATTAAGCTTAATTGACTATTGCTTAAAGAGTCTTTAAAGTTGAAGTTCCATTCGCATCAGCTCAAAAGCGTACTTTAGTTATTAAACATAAATGCAAAGCAGGCAATAGCGCATTGCTCTCTCCCTCTCTCTCTCTCTCTCTCTCTCTCTCTCTCTCCCTCACACAATAAGAAATAAATGAGCAAAAGAGCACTTCGCGAGTTTCTACAGCAAATTTCAGTTGCGCATTCAACTGATTTGCATATTTGTCATAGTTTGTTGTCATTGTTCTGGCCTACTGCCCGCCCCATCCATCTGCCGCTGCGCACCGCAGCACCGCCGCACCACCCACTCAATTTATGTGTTGCATTGTTTATGACAGCTTTATCGCAAGTTAATGACATGCAACTGTGATTTATGTCGCCGCTGCAAATATGCCAGACAAAACGTCGCCCTGTCGTCGTCCGAGGGACAACAGCGTCAGGCGTCGTCGCTAGAGGGCGCTAATGAGCTTTGCTCTAGCCAAAACTACTTGCCAACTTTTCCAGTTAAAGTTTATATTAATTTGGGCAACTGTTTTTTCGTTATTTTTTACCAGCTGCAACTGACAATAAATTATTTGGCTTTTTCTCTCAAACAAATTTCACAAGCATGACAGTTGACATTTATACAGAATTGTTTGTCATGTCGTTGTCTGCCAAGCCTCTCGAGTTACCCAACGTCCAGGCAACGCATCTATATTGGAGTCCTTGTTCGCCGTCCTGCCTGCCCGATGCTGGCGACGTAATTTTTATAATGAGAAATTGTCGGCACATAAAATGAAGTCCACACGATGACAGCTGACAATGCGCGAGTGATGCTACACCGCTCCGCGCCACGCGAAGCCACGCCACGCCTCTCCACGACCCCCACGCAAACTTGAGCCCCGCTGCCGACAATGGCTGTTAATTTAAAGCTCTTGCAAATTTCCGCGTCAGTTGCCCGGCGCCCTGACATAATGAGTACGCGGCGTTCGCAAGTTTTGCCATACCCATACCCAATAGATATTGGGCGGGTATACAGAGTGGGCATAGAAAATGGAAACTATTGTTCAACGTTTTCTACAAAAATTCGAATTCATTTGAGAGCTTCACTTCAGATGAATTATCAAAACTTAAACTCAAGTAATTAGATTTCATTTAGACAACGTTAGGGTATCTCTTGGCTGGGCACCTTCCACAATTTCACTCGCTTCCTGCATCCTATTGAAGCGGTCAGGCCTGTATTTATGTGCCAACTTTGTTGATTACAAAGAGTAGCGCAAAATACAGAGAGAAGCGGAAAGCGAGTAAACAAAAAAGTTTGTTCTTTTTTCCCGTTTGCCGTTCTCGTATTTTGTCCAGCGCCTCTTCTGACATTTACTTTATTTCTTTGCTTTTCTTGAAGTAGGTTAAAATAAAGTAAAATCTTTCAAGGTTCGATGCGCAGAACTTTGCCCGCTGTACTTAACTACGTAAACAAAGGTCAAGTGAACAGTTTATGTACCTGTATGGCTATATGGCTATATGGCTATATGGCTGCATTCGCTTTATAAAAACGCGATTCTTGCGTGCTTATAATCAGGACAGAAATTTCTTCTTTTTGGCTTTTTGAGGCCAGTCATATATTTCAATTAAAGTTGAACATGCAAAGCATAAAGGGAACGAGCATTAACTGGCCTAAAAGAATTTCGGCCTTAAATTAAGCGGAGCTGTTCCACAAAAAATTCTGCGCCAAATTCTTTATGTGCTAGCTGTGAGCTCAGAGGCTCAGCTCATGCGTGAGCTAATGAAAAATGATTTATATGCGAGCCGCAGAAATGCCTCTGTGACGGCAGCAGCTCTGCCGCTGCGAGGGCTTCTTATGCGTGCGACCAACTTACTGACTTTGTGGTGAAGGCCCAATGCCGCACAAAAGGTAATTAACACGCTGCACAACTGTGGCTAACACCAATACCAGCGTGTAAAAGAATGCATAAAGAAGCTTTGAGCTGGTTCAATGCGCCCGGCGCGGCTGCCAAGTTGATTAGAAGAGAAATGCAAAACCTAAGCAAAAAGAAAAACTTGTTTTTATAATGGGAAATCGAAGCCGCAACAGTAGCAGCAACAACACGAAGTACATTAGAACACCCACTCCCGTTGAGTGCTGCTAGAAAGCAAGCCCAAAGCTGTAACAAAGCCAATTGTGTTTTATCGCAAGCAATGCATAAACCAAAAGGCAGCCAAGCGCAAAGCATGCACATGCAGCTAGCTAGCACACACACACAGACAGACACCCAAAGATACATTTGCCCCAAAACATTGCTGCGCAGATATAGATAGAAATGTTGCTATAGAAAAATACGGCACGTATGTAATTACAGCGATTTTTTGCTGTTTATAAATATTCAAGCAGAAGTAAATAGAAGTGGCGCATAAAGAGCTGAAGGAAGAAGCTAATGTGGGTTAGGTGTGTGGAGGAGGGCGGATGGGGGCACTGGCATACATCCGGCAGATGGGCTTAAACATGTTACTCCCCAACAGACGCCCGCTCCATACAAAGTAATGATTAAAATGGGGTAGCCGGGAATGCTAAAATGCCACACAAAAGGCGCACAAAGCAGTCCACAAGCTGCATGAATGCAGACAGAACCCAAATGCATAGACGCAAATAAATTAGCAACTAAACTAAAAACAAAGCAAAGTGGCTGAAAGCGACGTCGGTGCGGCGCGGCTGTGGGGCTGTGAGGCTGTGGGGAGGGCAGATGGCGCGCGCGCTTGTTTTCTGCACAAGTAGGAAGCGAAAAAGAAACCAGCGACTGCAATGAAATTATATAAAAAGTACAGGGCGCGTGCAGGCATAGAATACACACACTCACACTCACACTCACACACACACTTCAAATTGTTAATAATATTGTGTGGATGTGGGGGCTCTGTGTAGGTGCATGCAGTGAGTGTGTGCATCTGGTGTCTGTGCCCCAGCAACGCATTTGCACATTTCATTATTAAAGTGAAAAGATACGCAACCAATTCCAGCACCGAACCAGCTATACTCTTGGAGCACAACCTGAGGAGTCTGCTCTTAGCTCGTTGCATTGGCTGCAAGACCTTGTGGCAGGTCTTTGGATATTATGTATGCCGACTTTTATTAACATCCATCGAGACTAAACAGCGCTCATTATGCGGCTCCACAGTGTGTCTATGAAAATTAACATGATGCTGCCTTTGTTTTTCGCTTCTAATTTTTCATTCGTGTTTTTCTTTGGGCGTTTGTTTCGCGCTAAAGAACCAAAATTGCCGCACAAACACGAGGCTGCTGTTGTCGGTCTGCCACTTGAGTGATTTTCAATATGAAAATGCATGCGAAGGGAGCTGACAGAACAGACAAAGCGAAAGGCTGTCTGACAGGCGATTGGAGGGGCCGAGTGGGCGGGTGTTGCTGCATGCATCGCTGAATTCGAGCTGCAACATCATGTGGCAATAAAGGCAGCAGCAACGGACTGCGGTTTACAGACCAAACAAGTGCTACACACACACACACACACACACGCATACACACACAGAGACAGACGGATAGACAGACAATACGTGTTGTGTATATAATAACATGTCTTATTGTCTATCCGTCCATAGGCGAACTGTTATGTATGGCAGGCTTTATTAATTGCTGAAAATAAGCCTTTGAATGCTGGCTGGCATTTGTTCTGTTCGGCTGCCGGCAGACAACATACATATACAAAATGCATTTTTTTTCCATTAAAACACTCTAATTTTGAATAAACATGCAACGTGATGTGGCAACTACATAAATGCCAGCATGAATGCCCCAGCATTGTATTAAATGAGCGTACCAAGCTCATCTGCAGACTCAAACATAAATTGTCGATGGCTCGGCTAGGCTCGAGCTCTGATTCATTCGTCTGCCTTTGGTCATCCATGAACCCAGCAATTTGTCAGCTTCTTTTGCTTTTAGTTTCTAATTTCGTTTAGTGTTCAATAAGAATATATCTTACTGGTCGTAAGTCTATATAGATCAACTGAGGGAATCACAGGTCGGATTATAATTGCCAGCTCTCAACTGGCAAGCAATTAGAGCTTCGCCTTGAATAAATACACTGTCAAGAAACAACATTGGCTGAAGAATGCGTAAAAAGCATACAAAATGCTGGCCACTCCAATTTATATGTACATAACAGAGTAAACAAAAACCAAGCTGATTTTATATTTATGAATAGCCTAAAAAATATATATATTCAAATTGATGCAGCAGACGAAATTGGATTTGCAAACAAGGCACAGGCAACAAATTTACAGAGCTTGACCTCTTTTCGCCTCTCACAGAGTGAAAGATGATAAATTTGTTATTTACTTGAAAGAGTTTTCTTGCATTGTTTCCACGGGCAGCGTGAGCCCTTGCTCCAAATTGAAATGCAAAAATACAAAAATTGCAGCAACAACTAAACGAAATACTTTTAATTGAGTTGGTTTATTTACGCACACGTTTATTAACGACAGTTGGATTGATTTGCGAAATGAAGAGCATTGCAAAGTAAAAATGTTTCCATTCCCTGCTGGCTTGCGGTGCATCCTTCTGTTGGCCACGCACTTGACTTGCAAATGCCTTTTGCACATGCACCGCCCTGCGCTGTGCAGGACCTTAATTAAATTAAGTCTTGCACACATGCACACATCCGACCGACCACACATAAACCGAGCTGCACTTATGAATAGACATTAGGTATGCGTTAAAATCTAAGTGGCTTACACGAGCGTGTCATGTACACACTCTTGAGCAGAGTAGCCGGGGCGATGCCTTATTTGCCACTTTTGCATATGTATGACATAATTAGTGCTAGAATTAAGCACACAGAGGCAGGCGTACACGACGCAGCCAGCCACTTCTGGCTCCAAGGGGGCAGAGCTCAAAAGTCGCTGAGAACAGACATTCTTTCGCCCCTCTCTCATTTGAAATGTTAATAGGAAATTGCTCATCTACATACTCTCTAGCGATACTTCATATCTTTCGCATGTATTCTTTTTCGAACTTTCGTTTATTTTTGCATATTTTTTAACATCTCGTGTTCTCATTCTTTCCGCAGGAAATTACTTAAAAATACATTTAAAATGCACACAAATCTTCAGTAGAGGCCAAACGCAACGAAGAACTAAAATTTATTTTGCCGTAAACAACGAAAAAACGTGAGTTTAAATAAATATTAATGCGCATGTATAAAATTCCACAATTAATTAATCCCTTGGGCAAAAAACAAAATTTCAATATTAATTTTTAATAAATACTGCCGCATTTCTGTGGCTTGTTTGATAAATAAAAATGAAAATTAAAATAAAAACAAACAAGCAATTACAAATGTAAAAAAAAAGAATATAAAAATAAATATGAGCAGGCGAATAAATAATAAAATATGCTATTGCAAACTGTATAAAATATTTTTAAAGCCTAAATGAAGCTAGGCTCAAATGCCAAGAAAAACCATGGAAAAGGATTATTATTTGAAAATTGATTCCATTCATTTTAATTGGCGTAAAAGAGGTGCCTGCCCGAGCTTTATGACATAAGTACAGAGTATGAAATTGTGAATATCATGCGGCAATGAAAGCCCCAAAGAGCTCATAACTTTTATCACTCACTGTCACGCACGCACACACATCTGTAAGCCCATATATACAGACTTATATGTATATTTATGTTTTTTTTTTATATTAATGTTTCATATTTTTTGTCATACGCAACTGCGCAGCATGAAAAAGGCTACATATGTGTGTATGTGTGGCTGTGTGTGTAGTGTTGCAAGCAGAAATTGGAGCTGCAAAAATAATGCCATCCCTTTGCTGCAGCAGTGAGATAAACTTGCACAACAATTTATATACTTTGGTGTGGCCCACACAAATACACGCACGCTTTTAGGCGTAGCAGCAGCAGCAGCAGCAAAGGCAACAGCAAACGCACACAGTGCACAAAAAATGAACCAACAAACAAACAGAAATTAAAAACACTCAAGTGCTAGACAAATTATGCGTCAAGTGCGATCCTGCGGCTCAAAGTGCTGAAGAATTTAATTAAATTTGCGCAGCGCCTGCAAAAGCGCGAGCGCTGCGATTTAAAAAATACCGATCGACTAGTAGATACCCTGTTCTCAGATCTTTGAAGTATCGAAGCGTGTTTACTATCACACACAATCATTTCAGCAGTTCCAACTACAGATATCGATGTGAGTACAGGGTATCTTCGTAGCAGAATGCAGCAAGCTGAAGCTTACATTTGAAAATTTAAAAGCTCTTTGAACGATTGGTCAGTCTATGTGTGTGTAGGTCTGTTGGAGCTATATGTGTGCGTATGTGTGGTGGCCCCACTTAATTGAATTTCACTACAAATGAAAAAAGAAAATGTTTCGAATGAAATTTTCATTCACTTTGCCAGAGAATCAATCGATGGAATTTCAACAATTATTGTTTTCATTTGATTCTAGGCACATTTATTGCATAAATAATTACATTTCCCTACTTATGCACAATAAAATGCGCACTTAAATGATGTTCGCTACATTGGGCTTTGCGCCGATACATGAATAGATATCGACATGGTATATTAACCGTGGTACGATAAGCGCAATAATTTAATTGCTGACTGCAGGTCGGTCCGTGCCCGTGCGAAATTATGCAAAAATTAAAAAACAAGCGACTGCAATTCAAATTAAAAATTAACAAAATATCTGCCATTAAATATGCGCGCAGCCAGACGCAAGTGCAGATAGAATTAACACCCATGCGCTGGGACATCAGCTTCAACGACTCATTAAATTTGCATTTGCATATGAAATAGTTTCAACACGCAACGGCGAGCCGCACAGGCAGCCACGCCCACCCGCCTGGTGGGCTGAACAACTAATTAATGCAACTGTTGTTGGCAACAGGAGCAATAGCCAGAATGCTGCAACTGAAATGCTTAGCACATGTGAATTATGTTTATGTGAGCGTATGTGGGTGTGCGCATGTGTGTGTGTGTGCTTATAGAATTTTATTATACTATTTTGAAAATTATATGCGTTTTGCTGGAACACATACACATATTACATATTTTCTGTTGGCTGTCAAATATGTTGCGCTGGCAGAAGGCAGCGAAGCGTGCAACTGCCGCTTGGCTTCCAACATTTTGTGGCAACCAATTAGGGCAAATTGTGTGCTATAAATATATATATGTAATATATATTTCTATATATATATATATATATATGTATATATGTATGCCTGTATGCATGCAATTATGACGCCATTGCAATTTTGTGTTTGCTTCTCCTTTTTTTTGAAATCCTGGGTACAAATATTAAAATGTAATTAAAAGGCCATCGCCTGCTGGATGTGGTGGTGCGTAACTGTATTACATAATTAAGCAGCAGCATGGCTAAATATTTTCAACTCAAATTTAGTTTTGGCGTTCGCCCTCTAATATATAATTATAGAAAATTGCATATATTTTGCATAATTATGGCTGCAATATGTGAGCTTACACATCTTTCAGGACACAGTTTTTTGCTCGTCAATAGCATTTCATTTATTGCATTGGAAATTTGTGTTGGTGTTGCTGCGTCTGTTCGTCTGTCAAGCGTTGCGCGTAAAGTGCACTTTACGAATTTTCGCATTTTTATGGCAACATTTCAGCATTTCATTTGAGCCCGAAGGCCATATAACACTTCCTTGCCCCCGGGCCGCTGCCACCATGGTTATAACTTCTCTTTATTTACTTTCTTTTATTTGTACTTTGATTTAATGGCTATAAAAAATAAGGCGGAAGAGCGTGGCAAAGTGTGTAAAAAAATACCAAAACGAAATCACGACGCACGCTGTGAATTTCAATACGCACCACAGTGCGTATACACAATGTCACTGGCAGTGCCATTTTAAATTTCATTATTATTTTCTTCCTTTTTATGGTCTGTGTGTATTTTTTGCTTTTTTCCAGCATTTTTTGACTGACTGTGGAAGTTGGCCGCTTAAATTATTTGCGATTGAAACAGGGCCGATGCAGCGGCCCCAAAAAGTATGCACAGATTTTCGATTTATGGTGTCTGTGTGCGTATGCGAGTGTGTGTGTGCGTATGTGTCATCCATTTATGGCGTGCTATACAGTATAAATACATAAATTGAAATGAAGTGCCGGCCACTTTTGTGCACATTTCAGAGATTTTAATCTTTATTTATCGCCTGTGCGTCCATGCGGCGATATGTGAAGCAGCCGCCCCATCAATGATAAATTTTAATGTCTATATAAGTGCGCCACACACACTTCAACACGCAAACACAGGACATATATTTTGAATATGCATTTATGCAGAAAGCCTGGCTAGATTAATGCGTTGCCAATGCACAGAAATTCCAAATATTATTGATTAAGCCCAAAAAATCCTTTTCGTATGCGGTTCTCTCATCCTTTGCACCTTAATAATAAAAAAATGTTTCGCAGGCCTTAGTTGTATTTTAATCCCCATTGATTTTGCCGTTGCGCGACTGTCACGCCTACAATTGGTGCGCTTGGCGGTGTTAGTGGAATATAAATAGCCGGAAGCGGCTGCTCTTCACATGTGTGTGTGTGTGTGTGTGTCAGACCGACGCTCACACATCCGCCGCTGGGCGCAATCAGCGCAAATATGCACATTTGAGCCAAGGCATCTCATAAATATTCGATAATATTGGCATTTAAAATATTACATGGCAGAGCAGAAAATATGAGCATTGACTGCCACATACCCTAGCTTAAGTCAGAACGTCCTTTAGCTAGCCATAGAAAAGTCTACAATTCATTCATAAAACTTTACAATTAGACAAATTGCTGAGCAGGTCGACCTTACAGGGTATGACAATTACTTTTTCATTTACTTTTTTATTGCACTTTATTTTAAGTGCTTTTGTCTTATTGGTTTTGCTTTTGGAATTAAAGCCGCTTAATTATTTAAAGCGTTTCATTAAATCAAGCCCAATACCAGCAGAAGCGAGACAATTGGCTTTGGCTATTGGCCAAATGTCTCAACGGCTGCCTGACTGAATCAGTTACCAGCTATAGTCCGATTGGTGCACTTGGCCAGCAAATCGTGTGCATTTATAAATAACAAGCGCAGCAAAATGCTCACAATTAGCGCTATAAATGGGACCGAGAGAATTTCAAGGAAGATGCGCTGCAGTTAGCCAAACCCATTTATGGTCCCAGTGCTGGGCAGAGAACGCAGAACTTTAAACGTGACTCACATTTCAATATAAATAAGAGCTACGCTTATACACAAACATACATACACACACATATACATCTACTTAGATATGTATGTGTAGCACGAAACAATGAGCCTGGAGCTGTGGACCCGCGAATTAAACAGCATGCAACTCGTGCAATAAAACAAAGCGCAAATTATGAGGGCCGGACAATGGACAATAGCAGACAAAGGAGACAAACGGAACGAGTATGAGCACTGTTGAGTAGTCTATAGAAAGTATGCGACCATTAGATGCCCTGTAATAATTTATTATAAGTGTGTTATGCAGGCGATTGCCAGAGCTTGCATCCACCTGCACAGGAATGCAGCTATCATTGAGTGTGATGAAGAGTCCTATGCTTACAGGGTATTCAAGAAAGTAAACAGAGCAGAAGCACGCAAAGAACGCGCTCCAGCAGCTGAGTGCGCAATGCGCAATGCTTGCTGCCTGCGTTCTGTGGCCACGACAAAATTAAGTAGTTGTAGAACCAGTCCCTGAAGACTGAAGACAGCGCTACACCCAAAGGCGGCGTTTGCAAAGTCCTCATCGTTGTCATCGTCTTGGCTGCGTTGCTGCTGCTGCTGCTGGCATTCGTAATTGAAGAGTACGCGCAGTGCGTTGCGTTGCGGTGCGGGGTCCCCTGGCAATCAGGCCAAGTTGGCCTCGGCCACACTTCTTGGCAGGTTGGCATTATGCTGTATTATTTACAATACGCCCAGAAGAGCCACTGCCTTCGGCGTGGCTACACTTGCATAATAAACTATGCGAGGCAATGGGCGACATTTTCATTTGGCCAAGCGAGCACTGGACAGACAGACGTATCCACTCTGCAGGTCTATTATTTTATTTCTATTTCTATTTTGCTGCCAGCTTCGAGTTGTTTATTTATGTGAATGACTCTGCGTGTGCGTGTGTGAGCTTGTGTGAGTGAGTGTATGTGGCAGTTGCTCAGAAATTTACGAGCGCTAAGCTGCTTAGCAGGAGCGAGAGAGCTGATAAGAGGAAACGTTCTGGAACTGGGAGTGGCTCGATTAGATGGCCAGTGACTGACCAGCTGACGCTTAAGGAAATGCCAAGCCGAGGAAGGCGAGTTGCTGGGCTTAGCTCGAATTGTGCTGAAGCTAACTGAAAACTATGAACTTTGCGCAGTCGCAGCCATAACGAGATAATAAACAATTCAAGGAATCATCGATAATCCAATTATAATAGTTGGTGCATCAAAAACGGCTCAATATGCAGCAACTTAAACTTAACAAGAAGTTGTTTAGACTCAGAGTATTGGTATAACAGTTAATATTGCTTCTGGGCCATCGATCATTATAAGATTTTGGGCCAACTTCTTACTTATTTATTCACACAATCAATGGGATGAGGAAGATTTCGATTAAAGTTGCAGAAAAGTTCTGAGCTGTAGCTGAAAATTACTCCAATCAGAAGCATCTTCTGATGAAGCGGATGCTCGCAGAAAGTTGGGCAGCACAAAAAGTTTTGTAGCCAACAATTTGCGCTGTACTTGAGTGCTGAGTGGTTTGTCGGTACCTTAAAAGTGGAAATCAATTTTCGTTAAATGTTTGCGCTGCCGCTAAAACTAAACAAGCCAAACGACAGCCGGCAGACAACTTGAACAGTGCGTGAGCAGGAAGCGTGCAGGACGAGGTGCGGTGGGGAAGCAGCGTGGTTGAGGCGCTAGACAATTCGACCGCAAAGTATCCATTTGAGTGACTTTGCTTCGGGCAAATAAGAGGACAGCGGCGTGGCTTGAGCCTCGGTCAGAGCCAACCGCGTTGCGGACAACAGTACTATACAACAACAGAAGCTATGACAGCAACAACAACTGCAGCAAAAATAATAATAATAAAAACGTCAACTGGCGGCACAACAATGGGGGCCCATTAAGCCTAAATGCGTCACGCACACGGGACAAAAGTGTGGAGCCTGCGCCAAGCGCTTCATTCAGGCAGGCAGGCAGGCAGCTGTTGCCTCTTGGGTTACGTTGAAAGTTCAGGCTCAACAAGTTCTTTCATTTGTCTTGGGCACGAGCGCATTATGCAAAAACTTGGCAGAAACTTATAGACGGCAACATGATTAACAGACAAATGACATTACAAAGCCGCTCACTTGCTGACTCCTCGCGCTCCGTTTTCATACTTATATATATATGCATCGTGCAAAAACAAAGCCACTGAATCTCTGTCATTTTTTTTGTCACAGACAATGCGCTGCCTTTCAAGAGGCTCTACGTAGCAAAGCATTCGCAAATCGAGTCTTAACCCCATTTTTCTTGCATCTGCTTAGCCTTAGCTGCATGCAACTTAAACTTGTGCTGCTGTCTTTGACGCTCAGCGCAAGTTTTTCGTTCGCTCCTCCACCACCATCTCTCCCACTCATCTCAGCTCAGGGGGTTGTGTGTGCAGCTGGTTAAAGTAATGAACGTCTATCTCAAGGCTTTGTCGCTGGCTCTTTGAAGTGGGGCTCTGGCTTTGCACAGCTCATTAGGCATCTGGTAAACACAATAGTGCAGCAAAGCTCATTAGCAACAGCTCATATAATTATAAGAAAATCTACTTCAAATATGAGCATAGCAAGTATAATCCACAGCCGCATGACATATAATAATAATATTATTCTTATTATTATTTCTCTTCATTTACATACCTAGCATAGCATACTTATTCTCGATCCTCTCCATCCTATTTCATAGTTTGCAACATAAGTTTCCACCTCCAAAAAAACTAAATATGAGAATTTGATGTGTGGCATAGAACTCTGTTCCTTACTCTCGCTCTCCAACTCTCTCTTTCACTTTCTCTCTCTTAAGTGAATATTCCACATGAACGCTTCGCCCAACCACAGCAGACTTAAGTGCATATTGCATTAGAGGCGTTATAGCGTAATCAATAGAAGCAGAAGCGGGAGCACCCAATGATGCTTAGACTATGTCGATAATATTCAAATTTCGAATTAACTTGAATGCAAATGGAAGAAAATTTTAGGAAACATATATTGAATGATCTACGCACCTAAATGACTATATATATGCAAGAGTTTGCTTGAAATTGATTTAATATATTTCCATTGTTTAGTATTATTGCAGTAACATGATTATTTGCTCAGTATGCCAAACACATGATCTTAATTAATTGTTTAAATAGTTGTCAGCTCCTTGGAATTCCTATTGTATCCAATCTTGTGCTTACTTTTATGCACGAGTCTGTATTATCGACACTCAATAATAAACACGAGCCAAATATGATTGGAGCTGAAATACGATTGGAATGAATACCTCAAATATGTTCAATGTGTACAAATATGTTTTTTATTGAAAGTAAATTTTGTATATAGCTCTCGATGTGGCAAGCAAACCATGTTTTCGAGCATTTTAGTACCTTATTCAAACAGTAGCATTTAAAAACTTTAGACTAGTAGCTATGCAGTGGTGTGTTTATTGAATGTTTGTGAATAATGCTTATAACGCCTTTTGCAATATAAGCTCTAGCATGTGTGTCCTTTACGTCGAATCTCTCCTGCACAGCTGGCTGCCAACAGAATCAATCGTTCGAGTATTTGCCAATATCGAAAGTTGCATCAACGCGTGCAACCGAAACGCAATAAGCAACACAGCTATTTGCTCAGCGCTTCAGCAAGCTATTCGAATATGTACGTACGAGTACTTATGCTTTTGAATCGCCCAGCCCTACCTCAATCCCGCACCCTCATCCTCTGAGCATCTGTATATGTGTGTGTGTGTGTGTAAACATGTCCCAGCTGCCAGTTTGGCACTTCTGTATACACAGTTTTGGGCATGTGTTTGCTGGAGAAACGTTGTAAACCACGTTGGGCACCATAAACATTGGCTCGCAACTTGCTAAAGTTTGCAAGTATTGAAATCTTTTGGCTAGACACACACACTCACACACACACATACTCGCACTCGCACAGCACTCACATAAACAGGACCGAAACATTGACTGCGCCAGCTATAAGATACGCAACCACAACCGAACATCGTGCAGTTGGCCAGCAACTGGAAACTTGCCACCAAAATGGAAAACGGGAAGCGGTTGCGGGAGGACGTCAGCTTACATGTGTGTGTGTGTGTAACTGTAAAAGTGTTTTATAGGTTTTGCAGCTCGAAATGTTTTAATAAGAAATTATTAAACAGTTTGCAGTTTATTTGCTGCTGTTATTGTTTCCTACAATATTTAGGTAGCATGACTCTGTGTATGTGTATGTGTGTGGCCGTGGCAACAACGCTTCAACGAGCTGCACAGTTGCTGCGCTGTGCTCGCCAACAATTGCGGTAATTAGTCAAGTTGATTGATGAATGCGTTTGCGTCAGTCGCCTCACAATTTCCGTAGCATACTTATTGGGGAAGAGAAGAAGCAGAATCCTCGGTCGAATGAGGGAAATGGGAGCTGCAGAACATGACAAGAAATTGGAGAATTGGAAAATTCAGTGAAGCGCGCGAGCGCACAGAAATGGAAATGTCAACGTCATTAAAAGGCGAAGGCATAAAACACTTTGCCTTAATCCAACTGTCTAGAATTAAGAAACTTAAGCGTTAAATCGCATGCCCGAAATTGGTTTTTTCCATACCCTGTAGTCATTAAAATTCGGAAAGAACTGAAAGGTGGAGCATTAGTGAGTTTGACAGGGGCAGCAGAGCAAGATAATAGATCAAGATTATACTAATAGAACATATAGCTACTTTATGTGATGATATGGAAAACAAAAAGCCATTCAAAAAGAAACCGCGTTTGCTTTCGATTATTTACGTGGTATGTGGTAGCCGAGCATAGTCAATGGAAACACTTTCTCGCTTATTGTTCTTGTTGATAATTTTGCTTGCAGTAATAAAGCGCACCGCAGGCATGCGAAAGCCAATTTTCCGAAGCGCGCTGCGGGCGGCGTGACTATTTAATAGCAGCCACACACACAGAGGCACACACCCACGCATACATATGTATGGGCAGACATACATTGAAGCGCTTTGTTGAGCGTCGGCAGTAAAAATCCAAGTCTGTAGAAAACCTGGCATCACCTGGCACGACACCTTGCCCCGCCATGCCTCAGCCCTGCTCAACTCAACTCAACTCTGACTGGCTCTGTCCCTGCCAGCGCCCCTCTTATCGCGCGCTGCGGTTGTAATTTAGTGTGCCTAATGAATTTAGTACCGTTACATACCGGAAAAGAGCACGTGAGTGCAAAAATGCGCACTCTAGCTAGAATCTCGACGTGGGTAAAGGTGTGTGTGTGTGTGTGTGTACGGACTTAGGCATGTGGATGTTTGTAGAAATGTGTGAGAAATCTGCGCGTTGGCAAAACTTCGTTAACCTTTATTAACGACTCGAACTGCGAATAGGGTTGCGGGCTGCATGGGAGGAGGGAAGCGTCTAATTAAAACAGACAAATGTGAGCAGAAGGAGGAAAACAAGCTATCCACCCATATGACTTTATAATTTTATGTGTGTGTGAGTGTGTGACGTGTAGCGTGTGTGTGGTATAACGTTTAAAATTAACAATTATTTTTAATTGCCAGCCAGGATCAAATGAGGTGCCGATGGGGTAGGCTACCGCTGCAGACTGCGAACGAGGCCAACTTAATTGGCAGCCTGAAAGTCGGCTTTCATTTTCTATACATAGTAAGGACACCTGCAATCACACACACACACACACACACACAGAAATACAAATTGCTTAGCGCAGGCCTCATTAAATATTATCCAAGTTGCTCTTGCTGTTCCGCTTTTACGAAACCTATTTCAGCTGGCTTGCCAGGCTGCCAATCGGCTGAACATTTTCAGAAAACTTGTCAACAAGAATTCGCCCAGATTAGATTGCACGGAAACAAACGCTGAAGCAGCATATCAATGCAAAGCAGCTCTGGCCGCCCTGGACATTGTTAGCTATTTACACTGGCAGCATAGCATAAAAGTTAAAAGTAATTTTCCTAAGTGAATATAAATGTTTAAGATCGGGGCAACAATAACAACAAAAGAGATTGGCCGCGCGGTGGCCGGCACTGCCTGTTTAGATAAGCCAGGCCGAATTTAAAAGCCAAAACAGGAGCAACTCTGGTGCCTTGGCGGCGGGAGGGAGCACAAGATGCTATTTTGACTCGGTTAACTTGCCCGCCAGCGGGCCAAAAGTGCTTAAAGTTTAATGCGAAATTGAAGTTGGCTACACAAATAGTTAGCAGCAGAAGCCGCTTAGACAGCTCCCGGCATAAATTCGTATCTATGTAGATCCACATAATCGCCGAGCCGGGCTAACGCTGAAATCAGGTGCTGAGACTTAAATGGATTGTGGCAAACGAGGCTTGCACATTTAAATTGCCTGTACACAATGCACACGATTAGTGTTGACGATTCTGACCCCGGGCTTAGCAGTATTGTAGAGAAGTGGCTGCTAGCCGATAAATAGTCGCTAAGACTCACCTCATCCGATTAGCACTTAAGCCAGCACGACCAGCAACTATACTTAGGCGATTAAATGATTGGCTAAAAGCATTAGCTACAGTTCGGCTAATTTGCAAAACTGAAGAGAGAAACAAAGTTGGAGAATATATCAGCTTGCAAAGATAATAATAAAATCTGTAGCTGAAGTAATAAGAAGTTGAAATGTCTCTTGGAGCTGTTGTCTGTTATTTAAAATATTTAATTTCATTTACGAAAATCGAAAAGCGTCGGCAATGCACTTGCAAACGGGAAATTCGATAGCTGTAATTATAATTATTTTCATTGCCAGAGGCGGCAGTGAAAATTTCATCATTGTCGTAGGCTAATTAAAAGCAAATGGCCGGTAAATTGATAGCCTGGGCAGGGGGCAGCCTCCCGGCAAAAAGTCAACAACAAAATGAGAATTCAATTACAGGGCGCATAATTTAATTGGCTTATCAAAATTTCATTCAAAAGCAGCTGTCAGAGGCAACGAAATTATGCCATCAGCCCCGAGAGCGTCGGCTGAAATCCGAAATGCAGCTAACTGCGAACGAACTGCTCAAATGGGCCGGCGCAAAGTTTTAATTGAATTCCATTTCAAAAATCTGACTAATGGGCACAATTTAATTGTCAGCAGGGCCCAAGTCTTGCGAATGCCTTAAATTCGTTTAAAGCTTTAACGACCCTCGCAGTGCATGACAAATTCATTAAACGCACAAAGCCCGTAAAGTGCACGTCGCCCACACGGTATCCAAAAGAAATAAAAGCCTGCAAATTTTACAGCATTTTATGCACTACCTGACCGTAATTACCCCACAGAGCTGCCAAGCAGGGCCGGTCAGGGGAATGTTGGGTTTCGTCCCTTCCAAAGGATGCAAGGCTCCTGGCTAGCTGCTATGTGCGACATATAATGCAACAGTGTGTCTTGAAAGGCAGGGGGAGTAAGGGGAAGCATTAAGGACGAAAAAGAGCTTCCTTTGGCCATTCGACCAGCATACGAAACTCTTTGACGGCCACACGGCTGCCCCCTCTATGAAGGACAGAAGTAATAATAATATTCTTCCTTTTTCCTGCCAGCTGTTGCTGTATTTGTCACTTACAGCTGACGCACCCGTCGGCCTATTCATCATATTCCTCATTTAAATTGCAGTTCTTCCTTCGGGACTTAATCTTACTGTTAAGCAGCTTCAATTTGGAAAACTTTAATTCCCTGTTATATATTGAGAAGAAAGCATAATTTGTATAATAGAAACATTTTTTTCTTAAATTTCTAGCCTGCCAAGGCCAAGTCACACCAATACCAACAGAATGCGAGCCGTAAGCGCAGCAGCGCCGCCGTTGCTGCTGGTGGTGCTCCTCCAGGCGCTCAACTGGCAACTGGGCGTGGCCGTGTTTGGACGCGATGATTGCCGAGATCTGACCATATCGTCGTGCGAGTGCGCACCATCCTTGTCTGAGTACGAGCTCAACTGTCCCGGCAACAGCTACAATCCCAAGTTTAAAATAACCATACGCCCGGGCTACACGGTCCAGATCGAATGTAATTTAACGGATGCGTCGGAATACAAGCAGATGCCGAGGCTGAACATCGGCAGCATTGACATGGTACAGATCAGACGCTGCCCGCTGCCCTATCACACACCCATAGCGGGCATCATGGATCATCTTGGCATCAACAACACCAAAGTGCTCATCTTTGAGGGCAACGATTTGGGCATGAATGTGACTCGCAAGCACCTGGAGCGTCTGCAGAACCTGCAGCGACTGCGTTTCGCCGCACGCCGCTTACCTTACATTCCCGAGGACTTCCTGCGTGATATGCACCATCTCAGCTGGCTCGATATGCGCGCCGCCAACTTGGGAGAGCTGCCGGCACAGCTGCTGGCGAACATGGTGAACTTGCAGTTCCTTGAACTGGGCAGCAACAATCTGAAGCAACTGCCGCGCGGTCTCTTCCACAATCTACACAAGCTGCTGCACCTGAACCTGTGGAGCAATCAGTTGCACAATCTAAGCAAGCACGACTTTGAGGGCGCCATCTCTGTGAAGGATGTCGATCTGCATAACAATGGCATTGTTGAACTGCGGCCGGATGTCTTTGCCCTGCTCACCAATGTGACCGAGATCAACTTGAATGGCAACAGCTTCCGCTCGCTGCCCGAGGGTCTCTTCGAGCACAACCAGCAGCTGGAGCAAGTGAAGCTGCAAAACAACCGTGTACCGCTGCCCAAGCTCCCCGCCCGCCTCTTTGCCGATCTGCCCAAGCTGCGCACTCTTTACCTACGCTGTGAACTGGAATCAATCTCTGAAGACCTCATTGAGAACTCGTCGAACATCACTGACATTTCGCTGATGGATAACCTTCTGAGCACGCTGCCCCCCAAGCTGCTGGAGCATCAGGTGAACCTGGTGACTTTGGACTTGCATAAGAATCGATTGAGCCATTTGCCCGATGGAATCTTCAGTCATCTGTCCAAATTGGAGAACTTAAACCTTGCTGAGAACCGACTCACAGAAATCTCCAGGTAAGCTTACACTTTGTACTTAATCTATATACTATATCTATCTATATACTATGCTTGCTTAAAGCTTGCGTGCTCTGACTTTCATACTGAAGCCCACTTCTCATTGCCTCCCTCATGTTATCTCGCCCCTACAGTAAACTCTTGAGCAAGCTGGTGAATCTGAAAAGCCTGCGCATGAACGATAATCATCTTGTGAGCATACAACCGCAGGCCTTTGCCTCGAACGTGTTGTTGCGTCAGCTGAACATGGCCAACAATCATATCAATTTGCACGAGTATATGACGGCGCGCGGCGTGGATGCGGATCTCAGTTCGCCGTTCGCACACCTTAGAAATCTGACGAGCCTCAATCTGCGGAACAACTCGCTTATGGTCATATTTAGCGACTGGAAGTATGCGATGCGTGAGTTGCAGGAGATCGACCTGAGCTTCAACAACTTCACCTGGCTGGACTACTCTGATCTGGACTTTGTGTCCGCCTTTGATCTGACCATCAACATGACCCACAACAAAATAATCACCGTGCACTTCTACAAGCAGACGGACTTCCCGCCACTTGACCAGGGCCAGCGGTTGGTGCATGGGGTGAAATCGGTGCATGTGGATCTCAATGACAATCCTCTCGTCTGTGACTGCACGCTCCTGCGTTTCCTGCAAGTGGTGCGCGGAGATATTCAGCCGGATTATGCAAAGAATTTGGTTACGTATACTGATCGATTGAGCTGCAGCGCGCCAAGCGCCTTGGCTGATCGCCCTATGCGCTCCGTGCATCCACGTGAACTGGTCTGCAACTTTGACCAGGCGGAAGATCCAGCTGAGAGACGCTGTCCGCTCGGCTGCGATTGCCTGGTGCGCACCTTCGATGCCACGCTCATCATCAATTGCTCTAATGGCGAGCTGACCAAAGTACCCAAACTGCCACGCCTACCTCAGAACCTTCGCGAAATGGAGCTGTATGTGGAAAACAATACGCTGCTCAAGCTGCCGAGTAACACTTCGCCCGGCTACGAGAACGTGACCAGCTTGCATGTGGCAGGCAACAATCTCACCCAGCTGGAGCTGAACCAGTTGCCCAGGAGCCTGAAATACTTGGATGTGCGTCGCAACCAGCTGCAGGTGCTCAACTCAACGTTGCTGAGCTACCTGAACAGCACGATGGACAACATGAAGCTGCGCCTGTCCCAGAATCCGTGGGTCTGCAACTGCGAGGCCAAGGAACTACTGCTGTTCACTCAAAAGAAATACGAGCGGATTCCTGATTACGCGGAGATGTTCTGCATAGATGCGGAGATGCCCACGCCCCTCATGGAGCTGAATATCAACGACATATGCCCACGGCCCAGGAGCCTGTTCATTGCGGTGATTGTGGTCATCTCGCTGGCAGGATTCCTGCTGGGCATCAGCGCTGCGCTCTACTACAAGTACCAGCAGGAGATCAAGATCTGGCTGTACGCCCACAACCTGTGCATGTGGTTCGTCACCGAAGCGGAACTGGACAAGGACAAGAAATTCGATGCATTCATTTCGTATTCGCACAAGGATCAGAGCTTCGTGGAGAAGCATCTGGTGCCGCAGCTAGAGCACGGGCCACAAAAGTTTACGCTCTGCGTGCACGTACGCGACTGGCTGGTAGGTGGCTTCATACCCGAGAATATTGTACGCTCCGTCGCAGACTCGCGTCGCACCATCATCGTTCTCAGCCCGAATTTCATCAAGTCCGACTGGGCGCGCATGGAGTTCCGTGCGGCGCATCGAGCGGCGCTGAATGAGGGACGCTCCCGTGTGATTGTGATCATCTACTCAGACATTGGTGACATTGAGCTGCTGGACGATGAAATGAAGGCGTATTTGAGAATGAACACCTACCTGAAGTGGGGCGATCCATGGTTCTGGGACAAGCTGCGCTACGCACTGCCGCATCGTGCACCCATTGGCAATGCGGGCAACGGCGCCCTGATCAAGTCGGCGCTCAAAGGCTCCACGGATGATAAGCTAGAACTAATTAAGCCATCGCCCGTAACGCCGCCCCTAACAACGCCGCCCGGCGATACCACCAAAAATCCGCTGGTGGCACAGCTGAATGGTGGCACCCCCCACACAGCCATCATGATTGCCAACGGCAAGAATGGCCTGACGAATTTGTATGCGCCGAACGGCAAGGCACATCACGGCAACGGCCACATCAATGGAGCCTTTATCATCAATACGAATGCCAAACAGAGCGACGTATAGAAATGGCGCAATGTGGAGCCCGACGAAGAGGAGCTCCTGTTTCACTGAAGCATTCAATCCCTACGCTATGACCAATTCCGATTCCGATCTGCTGAATGTATAAAATGAAAACAATGCCTAGACAACAGCATTCTTCTGCCCAACCGAAATTGCACTCAAATTAATTTCTTTAGGCATGTGTATGTTTGTGTGTGTGCGTGTATGCGTGTGTCTGGGAGTGTGTGCATCTGTGTCTGTGTTTTGGTCTAGTTTAATTCTGTAGAATAATTTTACAAAAATATATAAGAATATATTGCATCTTCTGCTGGTAAATCCAATGCACAAAATTGGAAAATTTCAATTTTCAATACTTCCTGTGGCCTTTGTTGACATAAACAAAAAAGAAATGGAAAAATTCAAACTAAATTACATTTTGGATAATTGAAAAACTTAAGCTATTCGAGAGCTTATCATTCTGTTTAGAGTTATGTAATTGTAAGTTAAGCCCACTAAGACCCAATTATTTTGTACATTATAGACTTATGATATTGTAAATGTTATGCTTAAGTTGAACGCATGTAAAGCTGCAGAAAGCTCACAATCGAAAAATTAACTTTTATTTTGAAGATTAAGACAATTACTTTGTTAGCAGGAATCTCAAGTTTTACTTAACATTTGATCAAACTGAGCTTTATTTCCGTGTACAATCTGAATAATTTGCAGTAAGCTACCGATTAATGCACATACAATATAGAGCAAACATACATATGACGTATCCAAATAGTAGCATATAAACTATGCCGTGTACTGAATGTAATTTAAAAACAACAAAAAAACAAAAAAAAAAGAAAAAGAAAAAATCAAAATAATAGAAAAACAGCTACAAACTCATAATACATATATATTATATATATATATATATATATATATTTCTATTGTCCCACTTTGGCTGCTTGCATATCCAACTGAGTTTATAGACAGCACACAAAAGCAAATTAAGATTGTACATAAGCCAGAAATCTCACTCAAAATATATAAATACGTATAAAGATATATTCATCATTACGCTACTAGCTGAAGTACTCATAACTGCCCTACATACACGGCATATCACTTATTTAGATCTTACATCTTACATCACATTGTCAAGCCAACTCACATACACATTTCCTCATTTCCGCATTTCAATGACATACTTAGTAAGGAAGGAGTTCATGGACCGCATTAATCGTATGTTAAATATATTGTAACTAGAATTAATAAACAAATAACATTTAAGTAGCTATGTCATGTCTCTGTATTGCCTAAGGTACCTACAAATTTATTGCAGACAAACTCATTTACTTATACAAAATTAATGCATATGCATTACGTACATCATTTAATGTATTTGTGTACCCGAGTCTGTCACTTGTATACAAGTACAATAAATAAAATATATTTTAAAAATTAAACAACATATGCATTTATCAATACTACCAATGGGGCAACAGATATTTCCATATGAAACTACAACTTACTTTCACAGTTTTCCAGTTAGATACCTTAGAGAAAACCTTGAGCGAATCAGATATTTAATGATTAATGAATAATATTAATAATGATCATTTAATAATGAATATTAATTAATATACTAAAACGACATTTTATTTATTTGATTTGCTTATATTTTTCAAATTCTTTTTATACAGAGCACATATAGATTTATATATAGTTACATAGTTATTTCAAAATTGAGGAAATTACACAGTCAACTTAATAAACTAAGAAACAACAAAAATATTTTGAAAATAACAGAATAACATTAAGTACATATCGCCAAATCGCATATCACACGATAAAAATACAAAAAGGGAATAAAAATGAAAACAGAAAATTCTGTTAAGTTTTTACCATAGAGTCTTAGATTTCTAACCCCTTGGTTAGATTTAAAGTAAAATAATAATGCTTGGAAAAATACTTGAAGAGTCACAAAGCAATTGTCGCATGCAATTCTCTGCATTAAACTATATGTTATATACGAATAGAGCTAGGGGAGTTTGCAGGGTTTCTGCCTTTACATATTTTAAGTGCAGGTATATAAAATATATAAGATCGTTTAGACATATACATAATAGTTCCATTATTTTGGATTTGTTGGTTTGTCGTTGTCATTTAGACGTATTATACATAAGTAAGTATATGAATAGCTTTCCTCAATGCAATTCCTTACTTGTCTACTATCAGTTTTTAATTCACAATCAGTTGCGTTTTATGTCTTTGGTGTTGAACTTTCTTCTCATGTCTTTTTTTTTTTACTAAATAGTTTTTCTAATTTTGACTTGGTTAAATGGTTATAGCAATCAGTATGCAGTCTGCACAGCCTATACCCTCGGGCAAGCCTTCTAAAGTAACATGTCATCGTCGCTCTCGGTAAACTCGCCATTTGGCTCCAGCAAGAGATTAGCTTCCTCGTTTGACTGCACCTGCAACGGAATCTTTGATAGGACAAAAACACAACAACTTCTTACGAGCTTAATATTTTACCCTGGAATATCGCACCGCTGAGCTATTGCGTCGGAACAGTCTACGGACACGTTGCCTTCGAGCCGGCGAAATGGCAAACATCCCAACGCATGCCACAAAGAACGTCACGGATAGAATAAGGCCCAGTATGGCTGTAAATATGCATGGCTTTGAGAGATGCTGCCAACAGAGCCTGGCTAGCTACACTTACTGCCCACGGAGGCCGTTGGGTTAGCAATCGCTGCCTCTACGATGGGAGATGCAGTTGGTGCTGCTTCTTCTTTCTTACCCGTTGGCGTTGCATGCGTGCTGGTGGTGGTACTTGTACTAGTAGAGGAGTCGCTGCTGTTGTGGTTGCTGCCACTATCATCCTGTGGCGGCACACTGAGGCTCAGAAACGAGCAGATGCTCGGTGTGCGCTGCACATAGAGCAAGCTGCACTGCGTGTTCTACAAACAAGATTTTTGTAATTAGAAACTTTCTTCATTAAGTGCAAAGAAAAATAATAAATAACTAAATTGATATGGTAAAAATACATAAATTCCAACGGAACAGCAATTGCTCGTTGCGCATCGGTCTACGCTCGACCCTTTGCCGCTCACAAAAGAGCGCTGCAAATTGTGGCGCAACAACTGCTTGCAACTTGTTTGCACAGCCCCTGCCACAACCCAGAGTTTACCACGCTCCCATTCAGCGTCAACTTCAGGGACGTTGTCGCACGCCATCCGTCCGGCTGCACGCTGCGTGTAACACTTTCGGCCAAAGACCATTTCCGGCGCGGCCAACGAGCAGCAACAAGAACCAGAACATGGCAACAGAAACGGCACCAGCACCAACAGCAACAGCAACCAGGCGCGGCAAATGTGCGCATAATTTAAAAACTTTTGCGGCGGCTGCAACTGGCAACTGCAAGTGGCAAAAACTCGCGTTGCACAACTTTGCCGGCGTCCTGGGTCGCGCACCCGGCCATGGCGCCGCCCCAGACACAAAAACTAAAACATGTCGAGGACGACGACGCCCAGGACGCCGGTAGACGCATTAAAAAGTTTGCAGCCATTTAAAATCCCATTTCATTGAATCGCTAATTTTTCGACAACGTTTGCCAGACAAGTCCACTGCTGCCTTTTGTTCCGCTTGCGCTTGCCAGCTGCCCAAAAAGAAGACAACAACACAAACAAAAACAGTGCGCTGTGTGCGAGCTTAGATGTGCCTGCCGTTGTTTACCGCTGCAACTGCATTTAACTTGTCTGCATGCGGGCTAGCACAACAGTGGAAAGTTAGGCAAATAACCGCAGTGTAGAGCAGCATACGCTGCCGGCGACAGTTTGCTCTTCAATTTGCAAATCAGCATTAAGCGAGGTTTGTGACAAGTTGGATTCATTTCATTACATTTCAACTGCATTATATATATATATATATACATTTCACAAACTCATTAGCTTCATTGAAAATATTTTTTTCGCACACAAGCAAAGCTATGGTCTAGTAACTCTGTTAGCTGATAGCTAAAAAGAAAAGCAATATGCCAGATTTGGTCAAATGCAGTCTAATAATTACCTTTAACTCTGTTGCCTAACGAACTGTACGTTTCCAATAAGTTAAACGCTGCTGTTAAATTCAATTTGTTAAGGGGCATAATCGGATGCATGTGATCTAACACGAACACAAGCCGTTTATTTTTGTTTAATTGTCAAATGGAAATTAATAAGCAGTTGAAGCGGGTTTGCGCACACCTAATTGAGCATGAAATGCATGTCAAACAGGGTCAGACGGATGAACCGGCGAAGCGAGGCCAAATGTCATTACGTGCACTTGACAAAGAAATGAAATTAATAACACCTCCATCAAGTGTGTAATGCAATTAACCGCAATCAGACAAACACACCCAACACACCAGCAGGTAGTGTGTGTTGTTTGTGTGATTACCAATACCAAGCCATAGAGCAGTGGCAGGACCCAGTTCTAGGTCCACAGCTCAGCCCTTGCGACAGTGTGCTCGGTGCAAGCTGCTTGCAGCTATTTGTGAACTGGTTTAAATTTGGGTCAATTGGTTTGTGCCACATACGAGTGTAGCAGCTCGCAACATATACCATAGAGAGGGCCAGAGTAAACAGAAACAAACACAATAAAAATAACCCACACCACACCACACCACATACGCACACAGAGAGAAAGAGACTATCGCAAAATGGACAGGCAAATATTTTCAATTGCTAACGGCGTATCCTCTCGCAATTTGTGCGTAATGGACTACAACAGTTATATGTGTGCGTTTGTGTGTGCCTGCACGAGAGGAGAGTGTGTGTGAAAGTGTGCGTGTGTTTTATTAAACCTCAGGCACTAATTGCTGCATTTTCGGCATTTCCCTGAAACAGGCTAATAAAGTTGCCAGCGCCAGTCAGACCACTAATTACGAGGTGCTGCAAATTGACAATTCTGCCCTGACATGCGGTTGTCCCATCATATACGTGTGTCTATGCTATGAAAACAGAACACAAAATCAATTTACAGATTGGATGGAAACACACACACAAAAGCCTTAACATACGCAACATTGCGCAGTAGTAAAACACACGAAAATTAATTTATTTACACATTAAACCACTTAAAATCCATATTTCGATTGAAGCCTTGAAAATGACTGAGCATGAGCAACTATTAAAATATTTTTGTGCCTTTTAAAGTATAATTGAAAACATAATGATTAATAGAATAGAGAATAGGTATTATAATATCAGCGTAAAGAAGAAACTTTAAGCTCGATATGAGTTTTATGCTTGGGCGAAAGTAAGGCAGCAGCTGCTGCTATGATAGAACAACAACTCGCCGCACGGGGTCAGCGCCAGTCAACGTCACACAAAGGCGTAATCAAAAGGCAACACAACTAACTAACTAACAAAGACACTGAGAGAAAGCAGAGCTAAAAAACCGCTGGGTCTTACTGCGATCAATGGCAAAGGCCGAGACCCCATGAAAAGGGGCAACATGTTGTAGCTGTGGCAAGTCGGGCACGTGCATTTTTTAGCTGCGATTGTTAAAGACAACAAAGGCTTAGGTCAAAACAATAGCTCGCCTCGCGGGCTAAAAGGAGCGACAACATCAGCAGCAATAACAGCAGTTACAACAACGACCAAAGGCAACAGACACCCAGCAAGAAACAGCAGTGGCTGGCAAACCCAAAAGCCGCACAGGTCGGTAGGCAACATTTTTGTTGAAAAGCAGTAGCAACAGCAACAGCAACAGCAACAGCAACAACGCTGGCTGGCAAAGCGGATTTGCCAAGTGGTAAGCACAACAAAGGACACCTGCCACATTGTTTTGCGCCCAGTTGTGCTACGCTGTGCGGCCTTTTTCTGCATATTTCTTATACATTTTTACTTTGAAGCAGTCGCGCACAGCTCTTGGGCAGACTTTGCGCAAGAAACTTGCCTGCTACTGCCGCAGATGGCAGCAGGACACGGACTGCACACACACACATACACATGTCGAAATGTATGCTAAGTCCGCTTCGAGGTTTCCGCCTTGTTGCGTCTCCCATGTCAATTTAATGTATCTCCCTTAGCGCACAAATGTATGCTACACTTTTCGCAACAAAGCTCCTGGCAGCTCTTATCCACTCGTCTTGAAATTTGTTAAGTATTTAGCAAGATATTTTGCAACTCAAGCATTTCTGCTTTTTATGTGTGCAATCAAAAAAGTGAATAAATAAAAAATAAAAATAATACGAATTTAATAAAAATAAATAATTTGAGAAATGACTCCATCTAAAATATTAAAACTAAGTCATATCAAAATTGGGTTTGCTAAACATGCAGAAACTGAAAACTTTCCTTTAAACTTAATTTTAAATTTAGATTCTGTGGTTTGATTTTATTACAACAACAACTTGGTACTCACGTTTGTTATGATGAAGGAGCTCTCCACTTTGCTGCTGCATATAACACGCATGTGAACGTTCATCTTGCCTGCCATGGAAATAGAGCAGAGTATACGGTTTTAATTAGTTGAAATGAAGCCTCTTAGCATGAGCGAAGCAAAAAAATGAAATAGAAAACAGAGTAAGCCAAACCACATAATTGACCCTAATAAAAAGTGATGAAAACCAGAGCCGTACTAAAACAAAGCGGCATTTTATTTTAATTGACCAACAAACAACACAGCACAACGCAACTGGGGCATAGCTAAACAAGGGCAACAGCACCAACATTGCTTAAATGAATCCTTATCATATTCCAAATGCCTGGCCATAGAGCCAAAACTACGGGCTCTATGGTTTTGGGCCTTCCTCTGCTGCAAAGTTATCACATAAAAGCCAAAAATAATTATCACTGGAGACGACAACAAAAGCCGCATGATATGACTGGCAAGGGAGGCGAAGCGCAAGGGCTCAGAGGGTTTGCTTTTGTTGCTGTTGCTGTTGCTGTTGCTGCTGCTGATGTCGTTCAAATGCACAGCATTCCCAATGTGTGTGAGGGTACCGCTGTAGGTGTGGGTGCATGTGCGTGGGTTTATGTATGTATGTATGTTGGCAAAAATCTGCACTCCAACAGCTAGGGCACGAGGGGGACGCAGCTGTTGTGGGATTTAGGCTTAGCCGCACAGTCGAACAGCCCCGTCCAACCCTTCAGCCTTTACATTTGTATTTTACATGTCAGTGGGTATATTCGAGTTGTCTGATCGCTTACAGATTGTCAGCCACAGACCCGAAAATGGAACGACAAAAAGAGTTTTTAATGACTACGAGAACGTTGTCATAATTAAATTGTCAGTTTTATTGCCCATTGACATAACAAACAAAAAGTTTTATTCAATGGCAAAGTCACATTTTTTAAAGTTTCACACGCTGTTGCCAATAAAAATCATGACCATGTACGAAACACTCACTCCGACAAGAGTCGGAAATGTTTTGTGTGTGGCCTTTTAAATATTCATGACTCGAATGCAGCAGCAAAGGCAGAAGCATAAAAATAACATTAGAAACTGTAAGCTGCGCTACTCAGATATACCCTGCAAACATGGTTAAGATTCTCTGAGCTGGCATTGACGAACAAGCTGAAAAAAGTGATTTTAGCTGTTCACCTGGAATAGTTTCTAATACGTTTTGTTATGCTCTCTAAACTATTATTATAGGCTTATAGGGTATGCAAATGCTCGCATTTGCAATAAGATTATTTAACCGCATTATCACGATAATTCCAGTTTTTTTTTTTTTTGCCTATCCTGATCATTTCAAGTACTTTACGTTTTTGTCGCCAACAGGATGTAAAATGCTTTTAGATAACACAAAAAAATGGTAAAAATGGCGAAAAGCGCAGCGCGAAAAACTGCCGCAGTCACTGCAATGGCGCCCAAAAGCAGGCAACGAAAAAATTAAAGACGTTGACGTAGTGTGTGTGTGAGCAGAGAAAGGACTTTGGGCCGTAAGGGCCAACAGATAAGAAAAACGGAAGTGCATTGGGCTGAACGCCAATTCTAATGCGATTTTGCCATTATCCAAAAACAGCTCAAAAGTCAACAGTTGCGAAAAAAACGGTGGCCCAGAAAGTGGCGTGCGGAAATGCGCGTGTTGCACCAGCGGAAGTACAAACGGAAACGGAAATGGAAGCGGAAGCGGCAGCGGAAACGACAAGCGACAAGTAGCAACTCTTCAAAAAGAACAAGCCAAAATGATAATCGAATTAGCTTATACAAAGACTCACCCTCCTTGCCACATCCAGGAAGATCGTGTGTGAAGAATATGTTTACCAAATCCTGTGAATAGTCCGTCATGGCCTTGCGATGCGGGCCGCATACATTAAGCTCCAGTTTGCTATTTTTGTTGTCGATCTAGCAAAAAACGATCATTAAAAGAGAGAAGACATTCGTTACACCAATTTAAACTCACCTCAATCTTACCATCCTTCGTAAAGGAGGCATTCTTAAAGTTGTACCGCATGTTCAGGTCATCCTGCACCATCTCACATGTGTCTGGACTAAAGCTACACTCATGCTGCGGACAAATGACACTTGTGTCCCAATCAAAGTGATAGTTACAGTCATCAATGGAGCTCAGCACTGGCTGTCCCTGCAATAAGTTAAACAATGCGAATTCCGTCACAGCATTTAAAGTGGCCACAGATGAGCTTAACACCTGTCCTCCATACTTACTCGTCCGGAGCGCATGTTGCACCTGAATTGAATAGTCGTGGATAGATTCGTGGTCTTGTCAGTGGGACACGGATCGCCATGTAGGTATAACAATTCAACGGTTGTGCGGTTGATGGCCTCTAAGCTAATCAAAGGAAACCCAAGACTCTGCAATCAAGAGACAGAAGAATGAGAGAATGGCAATAGAGTTATGGATGAGAGTGTCAAATAGGTTTGTCTGCTGCCTGTTGCAACTACTGGCCAAACACATGTCGAACTTTATGGCTGAGATTGCCGCAAATAACTTGAAGTCGCTATCTCTAGCCACGTTTGCGTCGCTCCTCTATTTGGCACTGGTTGCTGACAATTGCCAAAGCAATTTCTGTTGTTGTTCTCGAACAGGACATGCGTTTGAGTGGCCCCATATATCGTTGGGGACACTGTCACGATGAAACGATAAGCTCCCGAACGGAAGGACAAAACGTTATGGCCCTTGGCACGCAGTAACCCCTCGAACAGTCAATGCAGTACAAACGACAATTTAATGGATGGTATTTCCAAGATTTCAAAGGGGCAGGCGACAAAACTGATATTATCTCATCAATATTTGATGGTTGCCAGGTTAAAGAGTTAAGCCATTCATTAATGTCAGCTACACTATGCTGAAATCCATTAAGTATAAATAGCAAATTAGATCCGTATAACAATGATATGGCACAACTGGCAATTCAGTTGTTTGTGGTGAAATAATAATACTCGCTTGAGCTGTGGACAACAGGATGCTATGTCCTTAGCCTGGCATTGGCTGTGCAAATTGCTCAATAATCGACCTTTTTGTCGCCTGTTCAATGGCGCTTCAATTGCAACAGGCGCTGGCAACACCCACAATCAAGGCAAACAGCACGCGCCAACTGTTGCCCCTCTCTCTGCTCTTTGCTCGGCTGTCGCTAGCAAGCAGGCAGCTTAAATATTGTCAGCAGCAGAGACAGTGACTAGGCAGCCAACTAGCCAGTCGGGGCATTCAACTGGCGACGTGCGCTTAATGTCCAAACTGGAGCCGTTGCAGCACCATGGCAGTGGTGCTCGAGTGGCACAAGATTTATGCCCCGGGTCATCGACGTCGATGGTGGCAAACGTTGCACATGTTGTCGTCTCATCTTAAACGTATTAGCCACTGGCGGGCAGACAGCACAAACTCATTTCGTATGCAGCTCAGGCAAGGTTTAAGCAGTTTGCTCTATTATTTATTGCTAACCGTTACGCTTGCTGGCAGTTTTTGCCCTCCTTGCCTGCCACCTCTGGCCCATTGAAAATCTATTGAAAACTCAAAATCTGAACTAATGCGGCATCAGCAAACAAGCAGCAGCATCTACGAATGTCCTTCAGCAAGCAATCCTTATTAGCATTGGATATGGTTTGACGGTAGGATGGGCTTATGCATATATATGTATATGTATATATGTTGAGCTGGCGCCAGCTTATCAGCTTAGCTGTAGACGGCAAGTTTTGAGGAACTTTCTGTTCCAAAATTTATTGAAAAACTTTCTTATCGCATTGGTACAAGCAGGCGAGTCCTGTTTGTCTATGTTTCCTGGCCACTTGTTTATATTTTCTTTCAAGTTTCGTGAACTTTTCACTCAGCAGAAGACCAACAGAGAAAAGCAGAAAGCGATGACCGGGCCAACAACAACAAGAAATAATAAGTAAGCTTAATTGTTTGCAGATACCAAATAAATAAGTTGTAAAAAAAGTTTTATCTATACAAAAAATACAAAACATACTCAACAAAGAACAAGAAAACAAAGCAAAGTTGGCTTTATTGAAAATCAGCTCAAGCCAAAGTAAAGGAAAGCTCAGGTCGTGTGGGAATCGTCGCATCTCGATTGCACTCTAATTGAAAGCGTGGCACACAAATAAACATTTTTCCAATAGAACGAAAATTTTAGTGTGAAAACTAACAGCAACTCAGAGTCAGCTAATTTTGAATATACTGTGCCAGCGATTTTCAAAGAATTATTTATCTCAAAATTATATTTTTGTTACTTTTAGAACCAAGTGCTTGATCAAGGTGAAGAACTTCAATCCGTGCAGAGCATGTAGTAAATGGAAGTGGTCCATTGTGTATTTCCTGGCAAACTTCATCGAGTTAATAAAAACAAAAATAACAAAAACTTTAAGACACGAAGAGCAAAAGCTAGAGCTTTAGTTTGAGGGCAATAAAGATTTGTGCAAGTTCAGCATTTGAAGAGCTGAGCGCAGGACATTGCGAGAGTGAAGCATTAGCATCAAATATCCTGTGGCGACACGCAGGCCAAAGGCATGGCTAGCCAAAAGGACGCCCCGAAATGTTGCCACGCATTTGTATGTGTATATGTATGTAGCACAATGGGCAGGCGCATAATTTGCTACATGCTGAATGAAACCCAAAATGTTCCAGCCTGGCTTAAAGGAATTCGAATTATTAGCTGAACAAATTCTATAAATTGCAGACATTGCTTGAGCTAGTTTCTTTTTATGTTTGAAAACCCATTAACAGGCTTCAAGCAACTTTGCGATGCAAGGCACATGCCACAGTCAAATTTGCAACATGCGCTAAAGACGCTGCATGACAATGAGCTGCAGCAGTTGCACAAGCAGCGCGTGGCCCGATCCAAATACAGTGACAGTTAGAAAATCAAATGTGCCAAGTCAATGGGTCTCAAGGATATGGCTTAGGATGTGCAGCTGGCAGCACATTAAAATATCTGCAAATGCAAGAGTGCAAATCGGATGAAGAAGAGGCAGCTAGAAGCCAAACGACTTTCGACATTTGACAACTGTCAATGAGTGGGTGGCCGGGTCGCCGGGTGCTCGGGTGCTCGGGTGCGATCGGGTAGGGGTGGTTGGTTAAAGTAAAGAGTTGCCCGTTCAAGTGCGCGTCAGCAGCTAGCAGCACATTTCCGTTTCCGCACACGAAATGCCGCTGAAAACGGAGCATTTTCAAAATGCAAAACGTGGCGCAAATGTCAACAGCAGCAGCTGCAGCCACCAGCGACACGCTGCGTGCGAATGTGTCCATGTGTGTGCGACGGCATGTATGTGCGCGACTGCTGTGCAAATAAAGCAATATAAATTTTAGAAAAATATATAACCATGGCTACGTTATTTCTAGGCCAGCGGCATGCAAACAAAGCCGACGGCACTTTGCCCCAATCGACAACAGTCTCTGTCCCCTTCTTTTCGCTCTGCCTCTGCTCCCTCGCTCTGTCGCCCCAACAGCCGGAAATGTTCTGCACAGCACGTCGCATGGGGCGGGGCACACACATTTCTTCATACAGCGTAGAACTCCAGCCCAGAATGGTTTTGTGCGCGGGGTAACCACTGTGATGGCTGTTGGCCGCTAAAAGCTGTTTTTACAGTTATATATGCAGATATATAAATATATATATATATATATATACATATTTATATGATTGTGTATGTGCACATATTTTTACGCCAGCGTCAACGCCATAGCCGCATTTTGCCATATCCTTCCGTTCCGTTCCGTTGCCTTCTGCTACGTTACATTCACGAATAACGCGAGCCACGCAACGCCGCAGCCAACACTGCTATCCTCCATCCCCTAACCATGGACCCTATGCCCCTCGTCATTTGCAAAGCGTACGTGCTTATTTTTTTAACAACTTTAACATTGTTTTTGCCTCAGGCATGTGATAAAAGTTATGTTTTGAGGGGGAGTCGCGGACATTGCCCGTGGCATACGGTATGCATTCTGTGTCGCTGGCAATGATTGGGTCGCTCTGTCAGCGCATTATAATTCATATAATTATTGCGTAAGAGTTTCTCAATGCCATCAAAGCGATTCATAACGATTTGGCCTAAATCTGAATTTTTTTAAAATTAAATCGCCAAAAGAACTGAAAATACTGTGGCTAAGGCCAACGATTTGGGATAATTGGGGTAGGGAAAATAGAATTCTTGACTCAAGTAGAATATACAATATGTAAATAAATTAAAATCACCAAAATAGATTGATAACAGCACTTGAACAAAATTCAGCACACTCACGCATTTGAGTAGCAGGAAAACCCGACAATGTTGGCGACCAATTTGTAGCATGATCTGAAATCTCATTTCAAGCGAATTTCATTGCATACTTTTGTGGGCTTAAGTACTTATTTAAGCGCAGAGCAGCCGGCAGTTTGGACAACAGGATACCCAGGCGCAGACACAAGCACACAAAGCAAAAGGAAAGGACTTAGCTGGAAAATGGACAAGAGGGCGTGTTCACAATTTGTGGCATTAGGCAACTTTTAGAGACTGGCCACAGTCAGCTCTTCAGCTGTCAACGGCAGGCGGGTGGACATTTGCGTCGCTTAATGAAGTAACCAAATCCACTGGTCACTCAGTGGTGCCTACTGGCCACTGACTACCACTGAGTGTCACAGGCGATGACTACCCAGAGGGGCTCTGGCTTAGCAATTGGATTTGCTGAATATTTAATGCATGAATGGCGCCACAAAATTTTTGGGCTTTTGGCCAAACGGCTTAATGGCCTAATTTAACCATTTAGCATGGACGAATGTGCTTATGAGTCGCAAAAATATTCAACTGACCACAGTGAAATTGGCGCCAATTACGGGAAATACACAGTGCACACATGCAAGCACACACACACACACCCAGAGGCAGATGAGAAGTGGCACATACGCTAGAGCTTAGGCTTTAGCCCATAAGCCGCTTTGGCTGGTACTTACATACTCCTCCTCTGGCGAACCGGCTGCCGACATTTTGGCCATACAGACAGCAGAACCACCGGCACAGCCTAATTGGTATTTCGGCACTAATGGACGACACACATTCAAAAAGAACTGTAAAGACAAAGAAATAGGCAACTAGATACAGTCTACACCTGTGGGAAATCAAGGTTTGGCACTCACCTTCGTATTTTTGGCCAGCTGCTGCTGTTCCTTGGGTGGCAATTCCACCCGAGCCTCATAATTGACATTATTGTTTATCAAGGGCGTTATGTCGAATAGCTCATAGCCTCCGCCGCCGGTTCCATCCTCTGAGTTGTCCACGTAGACCTTTTTTGTGCATCTAATCTGTTCCAGGCATGCGAGCGGCGTCCAATATTGAATTAACAGCTGACAATTGGAGTCCTCAATTATATGTACAGAGTCGACGTTGGCCATGTCCTTCGTTGCGTTGCTCGCACACACAAATTCGATTTTTGTGGACCAGCGGCGGTTGCCATTCTCGCATTTAACGCCATCCTCGTACAGCAAATACGGCGACCCACTCTGATTGAAACGCAAATTCGCATTGAAGTTGCCCAGGCCATAGGTTACGCCATTCTCTTCATAACAGGCGCCTGAAAGTGCACAAGGGAAACGGTGTGAGCTCCAGCGTGTGTTAGACATATTCACAAAAACAGTGCCAAGTGCTGCACTGAACGTTACCCCACCAACGACCAACCACCCTTTCACTCCACTAAAATGGCCGTCAAATGGCGCTCTTGCCATAAGAGCCTAGACCATCAGTCGATCAAAGGGAATATTAATTGTTGCTCTCTTCCCCGTTATTCGAGCCATTTTCTTATCAACTGCTGTCGAATTTAGCCCCACTCAAATTGTGCTTTGTGTGAAGAATATGACAAATGATATGATTGATGTGACCTGTAGTGTACACGCAATGTAATGAGATTAGTTATATACAAAAATTTATATGGTATAGACTTAAAGCTTCATTCTCTAGTTTATGGAGTTTACGAGATCGTTGCGTTCATAAGGGATGCGGATGGGGAAATGGAATGACTAAGTCGACTAAATTGTGATTCTTCTTCTCATTATTCCCAAATATACAAATACACTAAGCATATATCGAATCACTTGAAGCATCAAATTGCATTTTTCCAGAAAATCATCATTTATTTTCAAAGATTCCGATTGAAATGCATTTAGTGGTCAGCACTGTGACTGTGACTATGAGTTGACTAGAATATGGTAATTCCAGTCAATCGTACATTCTCCATTGCTGTCTATCATTGATGCCCTTGGCTATTTTTTATTACTTGTCTAGTTCTGTGGTTCATTGCAATTGCCACAGCAGGAAGCGAGTACAAAAAGAACAATAAAGTCTGTTTGATATCGTTGGCTCTTTGATTTGGCCACGTAGGTGGTACACCCCGATCCGTCTAAACAAAAAGTCAATTGAAGTGGTTTTTGCTCTTGAACTGAAAAGAAATCGACTGTCAAACAAATTGATAAATGAGAATTTCGTCCAGGCGTGACAATGCTCGCACAAGTATCTGTGCAAGCATCTAGCATCTGTCTATGTGTGTACGTTGAGTGTATGTCCTGCGACAGCGTGCAACTGACCCTTGCAACGCAAATGAAAGCGAAGCAACTGCTGCCATAGCAGTTGACCACCTTTAGGGTATGAAATTATTTCCGTGCCGAGATTAGCCAAGGATATTGATCTGCTGTCACACCAAGCAAAAAATGTAAAAGTGAATTACGCCACAAAACACTCACAAATTCAATTTCGATCCAATCACTGCTTGGCCAGAGCCCATGGGTCTCCACAAATTGTGTGGCCAGAAGCCAAGGCAACAGCAAAGCTAAAAACAATCTATTTCGAAAATCGTCCGAATTGTAGGAAAGGGTTAACTATAACCAGAACCAAGATAGAGTTAAATTTGTGGCGTTCCAGGGGAAATAAATTTAAGAGTTGATAGCATAATACATACACATATTTATCTCTGTATGTGTATATATATTTATACACATATATTTTGCATCAACATCGACAGAGCAAAAAAAAGCAGCCAAGGAAAAACGAAACGAAACGAAAGTATAGCAAATTGAATTTCAATAAGAAAACAGACAAGAAAGCGCCAAGAAAAGGGCTCAAAACCTTGGCCAGTGCAACAAAGAAAAACGTAAAAAACAAATGTATAAACGATTTAGTAGCTGCTTGGCTGGCACATCCTGGGACGAGAGAGCTGCTGGCAAGTGTCAGGAATGGGGCGTGGCTCTAAATTGAATCTGCCCGACAGCAAAACAAGACTCGCAACAAAAATTGCCAGCTTACGAAAAAAAAACCATATTTGAGAATATTAGGGGGAAAAATGTATACATACATATATTATATATAAATTGAAAATTAATGAGATTGTAGCATGCCAACTGATTCACTAGAAAATAAACACACACTTGAAACTTATTTAAGCATTTTTGCATTTATTTTTACTGCTGAGATTGGCTGCAATTGTTAGGTTTCAGTATTACTCGGCGCTTGTCTATATTTTCATAAAAATTAGCATAGTCATTGGCTATTTCGCTTGTCATACGCACCGTTGACCTACGCTGCAGTCTCATCAGCTACACAAACAAGTCGCACACAGAA
This sequence comes from Drosophila peninsularis, assembly GCA_035047485.1. Classification (NCBI taxonomy): domain Eukaryota; kingdom Metazoa; phylum Arthropoda; class Insecta; order Diptera; family Drosophilidae; genus Drosophila; species Drosophila peninsularis. Next base: position 274,783 of record JAWNPN010000050.1, on the reverse strand, counting down.
ACAACATTTGTAAATTGATATTGATGCGATTCAACCATTTATCATTTATCATTTAGCATTTACATCCGGATAGCGATATCTAAATGTTTTCCCAAATACACGCTGGAACATGTATAAATTCAAAATACAAATTACATAAAATGACACGTGCAACGTGTGTGGCATAAGCAATTAACAACATTTTATTACTACTAACTCGGCAGCCGTGTTGGCTATAACCGGGGCTATAAGTTGCAGCTACACTGCATGTGCAATATGCGACCAAACATCAGCGCAATTGTAGAAGGAACTGTAAATGATTCGCATGCCACGAATTGCGAGCTACTCTATTTACCATATTTAATTTAAATGCATATAACTTATATTTGTCATTTTGCCAACATTTTCTATATAATGGTGAAAGAAAATGTTATTGATACATAACTAACTAAAAGTGATTACTAATCACAAAGCTACAAACTAGTGTATACCCACTTTGGCACACGCCGTATAGAGTATATATGCAACAACAACAGAATGTACATGCAGCAATATGGCGTCTGTCAGTGTCATCTAGGCGCCAGATACCAGAGTTGCATATAGAATGCACGTCTCATCCACGAACTGCGCTGTTCGCGTGACCGTGTCTGCTATTTGCTTAACAAATGAAATTTTCGTGTAGTACCCCGGCAAATGTTAGCCCGCAAGCGTCTCGCCTTGAAGCCTATCCACGTTGGTGTCTGGTCCGGATAGCAATGGCAGTTGCCAAATGCAAGCCAGCTTATTTATTTGTTTTGGCCCAGCGGTGGTCATGATTCCGAGCTCGACTCTCACAGCCCGCCAACGTTTTAACGTGAGCCGCGAGGCAGCCCAACGAGCAAAAACGACGCGCCAACGGAAATGCGTCTGCACTGAACTAGAAATGCAGGCACATTTCTGTGCGTGTTTGAGTATGGTGGGCTGTGTGTGTGCTTTGTATATTTCATGGATAAGCCCAAACACGTTTACTCTGACAACCGCTCACATGGTTTATGTTTATCGTTCTTGTTTACTATGGTATCAAATTTTCATTTTTTGGACATATTAGCAATTGTGTCAACCTCTTCCTTGCACAGTGTACCGATTCGCAAGAAGTGGCCATAAGCCCCTTATTTAAAAGAAAGAAATGTTCGTTTTCGTATGCTTACCATACTGGCCCGTATTATGACATTGAACAGAGTAACAAAGCTGTGATGAGGTCATCATAAAATATGTATACATTCACGAAGTAAATTTAAAAAAAAAATATATATATATATGAATCAAGGAATATTATACGACCCGCTTGACCACATCCCATGCGTTTCAAAACAAGCAAAGAAACAAATTAGAAAGTGTGCGTAAGACTAAGGGGTTTGTACTCTTAGTCTGAAACTAAACCAGCTTATTTACAGCAAAGTAAGCTTGTTAAAGAGTAACCCACAGTTTTTCCTCCATTTAAGCACTCGAGTGTTAAATTTTAATTATACTTTTCCTGGCGCTTATGTGACGTGCAACATGCTAGGTGGATGCTGCCATACGTGCAACGTCGACAGCTGCTGCGGCTGCACTTAAAATCTTCGTTAATAATTCAGAGAACAAATGACCGACTTACCACCATTCGCCAAGCAGGGTGTACCGGCACCAGCGCATACAGCCACATTGTAGTTTTTTCCGTCTTTGGACAATTTGTGAGGCGCACGGTTACTGAGTGCGCTGAGGTCCAGGCTATGAAGACAATCCAAATACATTATATGCCCAGCAAGTTACAAAAAAAAAGTCTACTTACAGCTCATTGCTCACGGTTCTAGCCGTGCAGGGCTTTAGATTCTTGCACGCTAGCGGCGTAATAAAATTAAACTGGTATGTGCAACCATCTTCATCCGGACCCAAATAGTCGGGATGTGCATTCTGGGAATAATAAAATACGTTACATCGCAAACACAACGATTATATTATCAACAACACACCATAACACTGTCGTCGCAGTGGAAATTAACAATACTGCTGTAGTTCAGTTTCGAATTCCCTGCACACGGTGTTGACGAATTATGTATCAAAAATAGCTGCTCATTTTTGTATACGGGTTGCGTCTGTACATTGCCGAAGTTGATGAAACTGAAAGTATGTAAAAATAAAAGTTAAGAAATCGATTATTCATAAACAATAATTTATATTTAATTTCGTAAAAAATAACAATACGTACCGTTTTTTTAAATCGGTCTCTTTAGGAGAAAAAAGGCAAATGCTGCTTCCGGCTGGGCACATGGTGTTCTCACCATAAAGCACCGGTTTACACACATTGATTATGAAGAAATTGCCTTGACGGTCCGTCGTTCTATAATTAACATCGCTTAACTCCATCAAATCGAATGTATTGCCTGCGTTCGTGTACGGTACACTGCAGCTATTGGACTGCATAGCATCTGGTATCGATAAGCAGGCTAGCGGCGTGTCATAGTTTATGTAGAATGAACAAGTATCTTCGGCCTACAAGAAGATGCCGATGATCGACAATTTCAATGATAAATTAAATTTGTTACGTCCACTTACAAATGAAGTAAGTTGTAATGGACTTGTATCCAACGTGTAGTCGCAGTTGAGAATCACATGAAGTTGATAATTTGGATGGTCTTTTGTTCCGTTCTCACATTTAGCTCCGCTTAAATACTCGAGATACATTTTTCCATTATGATAATGTAGTTCATGTTTGCGACCTATAAGCAAATAAATTATAAGTATTGTGTTTCTGTAACGGATCATTTAGCGCTTACCGAGCACATATTCTTTGCCCTGTCTTTTGAGGCAAGCAGCCACATTGCTCTCATTGTTGCAATTGTAGGTTAAATTACTGCATACATTAAACTCAAAGAGATCGTTGCTAGCGCTTCGCACCACATGCGCCAAATCCGAGCGTAATTTGCTAAAATCAAACTTGTTGCCATAGACGGGCTCCGTTAACGTACAATCACTCGATTTAAAGTCCTGAAAGCATACGAAATATTTAAAATTGCCGCCATTCTTATCAAACTGTTAGCCTACTGTTAACTGTTAACAGGTATTCTTGCTGTGTAGGGATTTGTTCATTTTGCTGATTGATTACTAATAAAAAAATATATATATATATAATATATATATATATATATTTATATATATATATATATATATATATATATATATATATATATATATATATATATATATATATATATATATATATATATATATATATATATATAATATAATATATATCAAAATAATAGATATTCGTATATATACTTATCGTTATATATACATATATTATATATATTTTTAGATATATAACCACACACATATAAATATATGTATATATTTATAGGGGTGTACTTTAAATTGTGTTCGTATATATAAACATTGTTAGCCAAAATCTACACCTTATCGGTCTTTTACTTGTTAACATGGCAACAAGTGCGCAGTACGAAATTTGTAAGAATGTTAACTACACAGTGATCCAAACACGGTAACGAAAACAAAAGAGAAAAACACTCCCATCACACCTCCAAGCCGTTTCCCGGCAGCCACTCACCAGCTGATTTGCGTCATCCCCAGCGGTTGCACTGCATATAACCGCCAGTAATATGACCAGCATCGAAATTGTCGTCATTGTGGCGCCACAAATCCTTATTCTGCGTTGATTACTCATTACAAAAATATTGGCTTCTACATAAATATTTCCTGTAGATTTAGCTAAATCTGCAGAACAAAGCAATTATTGTTGTGTCCAAGGGTTTATTTTTTGCGTATCAGCTTCAAACGTTATTAAGCTTATCACATATACTCGTTGACTGCTCTGTTAAATTGTTTACTTAGACACGGTTGGTATTATTGCCGTTTCGATTTTTCAAAGACCGCATGTCTTATCTAAATAGCGCGGTAGATTGCACTCAATGATAAGCACAAGTCGGCTGCTCACAATGAATCACATCGACGGCACGAAGGCTTGTTTATTTAAAACAACTATGTGCAATTTTCGCAACGCAGCAGAATTGATTAAACCACAAACTCAGCGGCGCCAGAGCCATTTCGGTGTGGGTAGATGCAAAAATAGCAACAGCATTAAAGAAGAAGCAATACCAGGGCAGCAAAAAAGAGTATTGGTTTACATTCATAAACAGCTGTTTTCTATTGTGAACGATATTGTATTTTGAAATAAATACTAACAAATTCACTTAAATTCGTATTTACTCCAGGGCTTTTAGTCTGCATCAACAAAGTCAAATGCGATTAAAGTTTTCTTGGCCGTTGGTTACGCCTGTTTCTTGTAACAGGCTCGTGCAATTACACAAAGATATCCGAATTAATCAATGTTCGAATCCAGTGCTGACCTGTCTTCAAACGTATTTAATTTATTTTTTAAATGCAATGAAAGCACCAGCATGGAAGAAGCATACCCAGGGCTACATTAAAACAGTGTTGAATAACAATCTTAAGCAGCTGTTTGCGTTAACTATATAGGCCCTATATATATGTGTGTTGGTAGCATTATTGTGTAGTAATATAAAGTTTCAATTACTCGCTTTACAAATATTTTTAGAAAAAATGTCCGTTAATATTGTCGCGGCAGCTGTTGCTTGTCAGGAGGTAGATCCTTTGGTGAAAAAGTCAATCAAATTGTTGCATTCAACAAATCCCACCTCTGCAGCTGAAATTCGAATGCTGTTGGATGAAGCGATTAAATTGCGATATGGACCGGACAAGATAATATCAAAGAACTTGACCCAACGCATGGTGGACGACGAAGCTAATTTTCCAGGCCATGCAATCCCACAGCCTCCGGCACAACCTATGGTCACTGATGAAATTATCAATTTGACCAACTCGCCAGATAAGGTACCCGCGGATTCTCCAGACACCATTGCAGATTCAGATGATGGCAGCGCCGCTGGAATAGCAATGAGCGGTGTTGTCAATACAGGTGACACTGGCGACTTTGGTGATTTGAATTGTTGTGTCTGTGGCGAAATGGTGTATAAGGCTACCAATCGACTTATTGAGTGCTCCGAGTGCGGTGCACTTTATCATCAAGAATGCCATAAACCGCCAATTACCAATGAGGAGGCTGCTGACGATCAGGTGCATATTTGGCAATGCGACACCTGTTGCAATAAACCCTCAACTAGCCGGGCAGCTGCAACCATTGCCATTCCCACGGTCGCCCCCACTGTGGTCATTCCCGATGAACCTATACCGGTGGCTGCCAAAAGCAAATCATCTGTGCCCTCGTCACGTTCATCGACATCCTCGAATTCGTCTTCACCGTTCTACAAGCCCGAGATGAGTAGCTCCACAAATGTGAGCAGCAGCAGTAGCAGCAAACATGGCCACAAATCCTCGTCTTCATCGTCTTCAAAGTCGCACAGAGACGAGCGCTCCAGCCGATCTGTGGCGCCTGCATTAACCAACATCGCCACATCAGAAAAGCACACCAGCAGCAGCAGCAGCACGTCATCCTCGCGCCGCGGCAGTTCGACAACCAAATCAAGCAAGAGCAAGCATCATGAAAGCAGCAGCAAACGCAGATCAAAATAGTGGATACTTAGCTTTTAATTTATCTTTAATGCGAAACGTAAATGCATGCAACATAGTAATTATAGATAAAATATGCCTTTTGAAGTATAAAAACAAGCATATTTTATTAAATGACGAAATTACAACTATATAAGAAAATGTAGGTTGGATTAGCGCCTATACTTCCTTACGGTAACTGCGGGAGTACGAGGACTACTACGACTACGGTTGGGGTTCGCAGTTGGCGAACTAGCGCCACCATCACCATTAACTTTTCGCAAATTAATGCGAGTCGCTGGCGAGCTGCCTTTAGGAGTGAGATCGCCAATCGAGGAGGAGGTCTTAGTACTGCCAGCAGGTGTTACATTGCTGCCCTGTGCCTTCTTTTTTCGCTTCACATTCACAATGACATTGGCATCCATGCTGACATCCAGTTCAAAGTTGAACTCATATGTCTTTTTAGAGCGCGGCTGTGGAGTCAAGTCATCATTAATCACAGTCTTTCCAGACCTGCCACCACGCAGCGAAATCGCTGGACTAAAGTTAATCTTACTAGAGGCACTCGAGGCACTGGACGCGCCTTGTGCCTTGGGTGTGACATCGCTTTCAATTTTTTGCCGCTTGAGTGGACTTTTGCGCAGTGGTGATTTTTTTTGTGGAGCTTCCCGTGTTTTGGGCGAAACTGAATCCGTTCTGGAAACTGCTTTGCGTATAAGTTTGGCCTTTGCTGCTTTAAGTCTAGGACTTGGAGATGGTTCCATTGCTGCCAGCTTTCTGCGTGGAGTATATTTTGAATCCACTTCCTCCTCGCTGTCATTGATTATATCCTCCGAATCTGAAGAGTCATTCATAAGTATAGGTTCTTTTTTAACCTTGCTCCGATTGGTAGCTGCAGTCGCAACTGCTCCTGTTGTCTTCTTGACTGGCGGGCTGTTGTTGTTATTGCTGCTGTTCTGTGCCTTAAGATTAAAGACCAAGTCGCCAGTGTTGCCCGCTTTCAGTTGCTTTAGAGCATTAAGAAACATCTTGCGACATTTGTTATAATCGGGCGCTTCGTTGTGTTCCAGCTGAGCTACGTAATTCATGTATTCAGCGATGGGCGCAGGCACGCCTTTGGGAAAAACAGCCTTTAAAGAAGATTTCAAATCCGCCATAAATATCTCCTTAGAATTTTGAACTTTTGCCGGCTTTGTTAGCAGCTTTTCCTTGATCCAGGGTAGCTCAACACCTAACCATTCAATTATATTATACCCGAGTATTTCAAGATCAGCGCGTCGAGTAGCCACGCCTAAATGTGCGTCCCGCGATGTGTACTCAATCGTGCCATTGTGCATCTTCTTTGGATCCGGCTTGAAATCTCCCGTTGTATAGTGAGAAGCTAAACCAAAGTCCACCAAATAGGCCTGGCTCGCACCGCCTTTGCCCATGCCAAGCAAAATGTTAGCCGCTTTAAGATCAGCATGGACATAGCCGGTGCTGTGCATAAACTCATACACATCCAGCATCTGAATGGCAAGTCGGTAGACGGTTACCTCTGGCAAGCGCTTACCATTCTGGATATAAAACTTCGATATGTCACTGCCGTAACGAGGCATAACTATAAACCGATGCTTCTGACTATTTATATCCACAGAGCCGTTTGCTATAATATAGGGCATGCCTAGAGATTTCAGGCCATGTGTCTGCTTGAATTTTGTAATGTCTTCTAGTTTTGCATTTCGCAGATAGAAGTGCATTTCCACAAAAAGCGGCCCATTTGCATGTGGCTCCTGGAATGATAGAAAACTCGGTTTTTACGTTATCTAGTGTGTCTCGCATTACATGCTTACGCATTTCACCACAGCATTGTAATTATTTTCGCCGTTGCGACTAGCTGCATAAATTTCACCAAAGCCGCCAACTCCAATCGAAGCCCCGATCCGCCACTGTGTCTTGGCAAGGTCGGTGAGTATGGTACCCTCTTTCAACTTCTCCGGCATGGCATACAACTTGCCTTTAGCCTTTTTAGCCGCGGGTGGTTTTGGTATAGCGACACGAGGCATTTTCGGGCTTAGATGGCACAAACTACAGCTTTATTTAAATTCAACAAAATGCTACTAGAACACACTCGCATCAACTACGCGCCATTACATACAATTGGGGTGCCATTCACAGTTCTTGGCGTCATTCGCGTAAACTAAGTTGGCAAGCCTCTTGAAAATGCGTTAACAGAGCTATGTAAATTAACAGAACGCGGCAATTTAATTTTAAATATCTCATTTGGAAAATTTTAACTTTAATTGTGAAAGGATAATCGATCTTTGAAAATGTTTGGCTGACAACATTGATAATTTAAAAAAAATGTATTTATTAATGAGTGCCCCAATTCGGCTCGATAGGATGACACACAAAGCCCCCATCACTTGCTACAGCATCCGCATTTACTGCGCAGCTGTTTGATCTGTCACCCGGCGTTTGGGTACCACCCACCCTCGACCGCTGTCGACTTGCAACAGAGCACATTTAAAAGAGCGAGAATCAGTCAATCGTGCTCAGTAGATGTTTCATCTCAAACGTGAACAGAACGCGAAGCATAGATAAAGTGAGAAAAACTCGGCTTGTAAAATGTCAACGCGAGTTTAGAAAACAAACTTTGAACTAGTGATAGATTCAGGAAGTTTAAAAGTCAAATAAATCAGCAAACGCTACTCCACAATTAAACGTAGCCAAAATGCAACCAAGTGTTGGCCTTAATGGGCCTAATAGTCTGCTTTTACTGGTATTGCTGCTGATTCTGCAAAATGCATTCAACTGGCGTGCAGCTATGGCACTGCCCGACGTTATAAAAATCGGTTAGTTGTGTGTGATTTATGGTCATGCTATTCAGCTTAATATCAATTCGTTAAGTTGCTGTCAAGCTTCGTCATTCTTCATTGCTTGATTTCGAAAGCATCTTTAGCGCGTATCGATTTTTTATCACATCAAAAGCGCGCGTGTATGTATATACTCGTAAATGTCCTTACTGATGTGTGTCGCTGTTAGTGTTTGTGTTTTGTTTGTGGCTTCTTTCCACACTTTATTCATCATCAGAAACGTTTGTACTTACTTATTAATAACATTGTTTTCACTGTTTAACGCCGCAGGTGGACTATTTCATCCCTCTGACGACCATCAGGAGCTCGCCTTTCGCCAAGCCGTCGAGCGCATAAATGCAGACCGCTCCATTTTGCCCCGTTCTAAGCTTGTCGCCCAAATTGAGCGCATTTCGCCATTTGACAGCTTCCATGCCGGCAAACGAGGTAAGCAGTAGGTGGCGGGTGGCTACACCTGGCGACTCCAAATATATCTGTTATTGTTCTCATTCTCCCGTGGCGTTGTATTTGCTGCCATACCAAAATACCGCAATTTGGGCTTGTTTATACATGATTAGATTCAATTATCGTCGATGAATAATAGTGCAAATCGAGTAAATCGCATCTCAGGTTCTCTGAACATGGCAGCTACACTAGTATTGTATTTACAAATCCCTTCTATTAATTGATAACTATTGTTCAACTCTATGTGCATTATATGTGCTGCTAATCATATAATATATAATTGACATTAAATTCAAGCATTCCATTGAGCTAGATTTTGAAAGAAGTTAAATTGAAGCATACAAATTTTATATATATATATATATATATATATAGATATATATGATAACATATATATCAAATAATAAAATAGTAAATCAGATAAGCAAAGTTATATGGGAATGGTTAGTAAAATATGTAAAGAAGTCTTAAATAGTTTATTTTAACTTTATAAACTATTTGAATTAACTCAATTAACATTTGTAGGGAACAATGACAATCTATCTTCCCATTGAAACAGAGAATGCCAATCAAAAGCGAGCTTTTGTTAACTGTGAGACAATACATGAAAAGACATTCATTAAGCATTTACATGGCCAAAGGCACCTGGCGGAACAATAGTGAAAGCCAAAATTAAACACGTTTTAGCAGGACAGTAAATTGCTGCAAAGGACCTGAGTGCATTATTTACCACAGTCAAGCTGTGCAACCCACCCACATCCACCTACATATATATATATATATATAGGTGTGTGTGTGTGTGTGTGAACTTAACTACATATGCACACATGCACTTGCATGTGCTCGGTAATTTGATGAGCTAACGGATGCTGTGGTAGAAGGCAAAGCCAAAGCCAAAAGGCAAAATGAAATTATGTCTATTTGAAGTGCATTTTAAGTATGCGGACTAGGCGAAACGAATGTTCGCTGCTGTATATGCAGCCAAGTAGTATATGTGCTACTTGGACCCATTTTATGTTGGCTGCCACAAATCGGGAGATTCAGTCGAGATAATCTCATGCAGAAGGTGCATTGGGATTTGGATTGGGAGCAGCGGAAAGCGTATTACGTGAAAATCAATTTGCGACTCGGTGGCCCTCTTATGGGATTTAAATTATTTTTACTACATTTTGCTGCATCTTCCTTAAGACTCTCTGCAGTCAGAGTAAAAGTTGGCCAATAGCTGGAAATCCGCTTTATACATTAAGCCTGCTCATATCCTTTTTCAGTTTGCGGCTTGTTGAACATTGGCGTCGCTGCAATTTTCGGTCCGCAATCCTCGCACACTGCCAGCCATGTGCAAAGCATTTGCGACAACATGGAGGTGAGTGCCATCGTAGTTTAAGAGTAAGAGATGCAGGGGTATGAAATCGCCTTAATGTATGATGGCTGTTGCACACAATTATTTAGATACCACATTTGGAGAATCGCTGGGATTACCGACTGAGACGAGAAAGTTGCCTGGTGAATCTTTATCCTCATCCAAATACGCTCTCCAAGGTAACGTTGGCGTTTTCTGTGCTTTGTTGCCAACTGTAGCTCAGCTGTTGATATTTGTATTTTAACTCAGGCTTATGTGGATATTGTGCGCCACTGGGGCTGGAAGACTTTTACTATAATCTATGAGAACAACGATGGCATTGTGCGACTGCAGGAGCTGCTCAAGGCTCATGGAATGACACCGTTTCCAATTACTGTGCGCCAGCTCAGCGACAGCGGTGACTATCGGTAAGTCTATCTATAACTAAATTATAATCATGGTCTAAATCAACGCAATTATAGTCCTCTGCTGAAACAGATTAAGAACTCGGCGGAGGCGCACATTGTGCTGGACTGCTCCACAGAGCGAGTTCATGAGGTGCTCAAACAGGCACAACAGATCGGCATGATGAGCGATTATCATAGCTATTTGGTCACCTCGCTAGATCTGCATACCGTAAATTTAGATGAGTTTCGCTATGGCGGCACAAACATCACAGGCTTCCGCTTAATCAATGAAAAAGTCGTCTCTGATGTAGTGCGTCAGTGGAGCATCGACGAGAAGGGCATGCTCCGCTCGGCCAATCTAACAACTGTACGCTCCGAGACAGCGCTCATGTACGATGCAGTGCACCTGTTTGCCAAGGCGCTGCACGACCTGGACACCTCGCAACAGATTGATATACATCCGATCAGCTGCGATGGCCAGAGCACCTGGCAGCATGGCTTCAGCTTAATCAACTACATGAAAATTGTGGAGATGAAGGGCTTGACCAATGTCATTAAGTTCGATCATCAGGGATTTCGTACAGACTTTATGCTTGACATCGTAGAGCTGACTCCGGCCGGCATACGAAAAATAGGAACTTGGAACTCAACGCTGCCCGAAGGCATCAACTTTACTCGCACCTTCAGCCAGAAACAGCAAGAGATCGAAGCGAATCTGAAGAACAAGACATTGGTGGTCACAACCATACTGGTGAGTATGCCTCGAGCAAGTATGGATTAATTTCATCATTGCTCGTCGTCTCTTTCACAGAGCAATCCTTACTGCATGCGCAAGGAATCAGCAGTGCCATTAACGGGCAACGATCAGTTCGAAGGCTATGCCGTGGACCTAATACACGAGATATCTAGATCGCTGGGCTTTAACTATAAGATTCAACTAGTACCCGATGGCAGCTATGGGAGCTTAAATAAAATGACAGGGTAAGTTTCTTCTTCAACAATAATTGCTTGTAGACTTGTTAAGTGTTTTTTTTTTTCGACAGCGAGTGGAACGGCATGATACGCGAGCTGTTGGAGCAGCGCGCCGATCTGGCCATAGCCGATCTCACAATCACCTTTGAGCGCGAACAGGCCGTTGACTTTACCACGCCGTTTATGAATCTTGGAGTCTCTATACTCTACCGCAAGCCCATCAAACAACCGCCCAATTTGTTCTCCTTCTTGTCGCCTTTGTCTCTGGACGTGTGGATCTACATGGCCACAGCATATCTGGGCGTCTCAGTATTGCTTTTTATATTAGCCAAGTGAGTTATCTCTGGATAAACTATGTGAAAGGTTATAAACAAGGTCAATATATTATACAGATTCACGCCCTACGAGTGGCCTGCCTATACCGATGCTCATGGCGAGAAGGTTGAGAGCCAGTTCACTTTGCTCAATTGCATGTGGTTTGCTATTGGATCCCTTATGCAGCAGGGCTGCGATTTTCTACCCAAGTATGTTGCTCTCTATTATTTTAATGTATATACAGTTCAGTTTTCGTTTGCTTTCAGAGCTCTGTCAACTCGCATGGTAGCTGGCATTTGGTGGTTTTTCACTCTAATTATGATCTCTTCGTACACTGCCAATCTTGCTGCATTTTTGACTGTTGAACGCATGGATTCGCCCATTGAAAGCGCCGAGGACTTGGCCAAGCAGACGAGAATAAAATATGGCGCACTCAAAGGTGGCAGCACTGCGGCCTTTTTCAGGGTAAGCCATCAACTCAATTAGCAATGAGACTGACCCCAATAAATTACTTTTTGCAGGACTCAAAGATCTCTACATATCAGCGCATGTGGTCGTTTATGGAATCGGCACGTCCCTCTGTCTTTACAGCCAGCAATGGTGAAGGCGTTGAGCGCGTGGCCAAGGGCAAAGGTTCCTATGCATTTCTGATGGAGTCCACATCCATTGAGTATGTCACCGAACGCAACTGTGAGCTAACCCAAGTGGGCGGTATGCTAGATACCAAAAGCTATGGCATAGCCACGCCACCAAGTGAGTTCCATTGAAGTTCACCCTTTTGTGTCTATTCATGATGTACTTACACCTATTACAGACTCGCCTTATCGCACTGCCATCAATAGCGTCATACTCAAGCTCCAGGAGGAGGGCAAGTTGCATATCCTGAAAACCAAGTGGTGGAAGGAAAAGCGCGGAGGTGGCAAATGCCGTGTTGAAACTTCTAAATCATCGTCGGCAGCCAATGAGTTGGGACTGGCCAATGTAGGCGGCGTGTTTGTGGTACTAATGGGCGGCATGGGCGTGGCTTGTGTCATAGCTGTGTGCGAGTTCGTGTGGAAGTCACGCAAAGTAGCCGTCGAGGAGCGTCTAAGTGCAATTCTGAATGAATGAGGAAAATTGTAAACCCAGGACGAATGGGTTTAAAATGGGTCGGCCGACAGTTTGGACCAGCAATCAAAAAAATGCAAGCACATCTAAGTGCGACGCATTAATCCCAATACGTAGTATAGCTATTTATAAATATACTCTGGCATACTCGTTAAGTAGTGCACTTAAAGGATGGCAAAAAAAAAAAGGCAGTTTGTTCGGAACACTTTTTGGGTAAACTCAAAGAAGGAGCGCCACCAATGAAGAATTGGACGTTTCACATAGAGCATTTTCAAAGGCAGCAATAGTCGAAAATATAACATATTTATATATACAAACAAAAGCTATTGAAAAATGAAACATATAAGCGCACAGTTAATATGATCGAAACTTTCGTAATGCAAATATTATACACACAATACAAATACAATCGAAATCGTATGCATTTATATATGAGCGCATTTTTGGAATTGTATAATAGTGAAATAAGTGTAGCTAAATTATACATACATACACACATAAAGTATATACTATATATATATATATATATATATATATATATATATATATATATATATATATATATATATATATATACATAAAGTATATACTATATATATATATATATATATATATATATATATATATATATATATATATATCGATAGTTGATCAAAGTATTTATAAACCCATTTAAATTTATATTAATAAAACCCCTACCATAAGTTAAAAGCTAGTCAAACCCTAATCTAAGTGATTTGTAACTCTTAGTTTAAAGCCCCGATAGTTTTATTCGTACCCTAGCTGTAAATTGTAAAATTACCTTACCCGCAATTTCGATGAACAATTTCATATATATAATTAAATAAAAACGAAGTTAACACCGCAAACACAATAATTTGGTCGGATATCCTTTAACGGACACCTGCAACCGTTTGCTGACGTACCTGACATTTGATGTGGATGTCGACGCCTAACCGCAAACTGTCAATCAGTCGCTTGCCGTAAAAACCCCCCTTTTTCACTGGGTCTTTCTATCCTATGAATACTTCATGTGATTTAGAAACTATGGAAACATGATTTTAATTGGCTTTATGCTTTGCTATATCCTAAAAAAAAAAGGAAAGTCCGAGGCAACTAGGTTGGTATTGTTCGCTATCACTTTTTAGTTACTTTTCGACAGTTCGCGCATCATGAGGCTACCGTCCTTAGTTATTTGCTTTCTATCTGCCTTGCTAAGCTCTCCAGCTCCTGTGCTGGCCAACGACTTTGCATCGTTTCTGAGCGCCAATGCCTCGCTGGGTGAGCCCGGATAACTTCGATTATTTAGTTGATTCATCATTGTGATCCTTGCAGCTGTCGTTGTGGACTACGAATACATGGCCATGCATCGGCAGAATATAATGGCTCATTTCGAAAAGATTCTTAGTGATATAATACGCGAAAATATGAAGAATGGCGGCATCAATGTGCGCTACTTCACCTGGAATTCCGTCAAAATTAAGAAAGGTGCCCATTTTACCTTACTTACCTTAACTATTATTTCTCACATATATGTAGCTTCTCAATAGATTTTTTAGCAGCCATAACTGTGTCCGATTGTGAGAGCACCTGGAACTTTTATAAAACCACTCAAAGAACATCTATACTACTGATTGCTATCACTGATTCGGATTGTCCACGCTTGCCCCTAAATCGTGCGCTGATGGTGAGCGGAGTTATAGACTTGTATGTATGTGTGATGTTCAGTTGAAATTCATGTCTCCACCTAGATTCCCATGGTATCTCATGGCGATGAGTTTCCTCAAATTGTGCTCGACGCCAAGGTTCAGGGCATATTTAAATGGAAGTCAGTGATTGTGATCGTAGATCAATATATACGTGAGTGTTCCAGACATAAATTTATGGCTGTCAAGTCAAAATATAGTGTGCATTTGTATCTTCCCTACCCTAGTTGAGAATAATCCCATGCTGGTCAAGTCTGTGGTGCATGAAAGCACCACAAACCACATACCGCCAATATCGGTGATTCTGTACAAAATTGACGAATCGCTGCGAGGCCAGCAGAAACGAATCGCGCTGCGGCAGGCATTGGCGCAATTCGCACCCGTAAAACATGAGCTGAAGCGCCAACAGTTTCTGGTCATTTCCAAATTTCACGAGGATATTATTGAGATAGCAGAAACGCTGAGTATGTTCCATGTGAACAATCAATGGATGTTCTTTGTTTTGGAGGATTTGCGTCACGGCTTTGATGCCACCGCCGTGACCATCAATCTAGATGAGGGTGCTAACATAGCCTTTGCTCTGAACGAAACTGTGTCCGATTGCGTGGACACCTTGAACTGTACCATATCGGAGGTTTCCATGGCCGTGGTCACCTCGCTGTCACGCATGATACTCGAAGAGCAATCCATCTATGGTGAAATATCCGATGAGGAATGGGAGTCGATACGTTTTACCAAGCAAGAGAAGCAGGACGAGATGCTTGAATTCATGAAGGTAGGCAGAGCTTTTGGAACTTTAAATTCTGTAGCCAGTTAGGCTACTTAATTGGCTTTGCATCTTGGCAGGAATATCTTAAGGCAAACAGTAAATGTGCAAGCTGCGCCCGCTGGCGCTTTGAGACAGGCATCACCTGGGGCAAGAGTCAGGAAAATCGAAAGTTTCGCATGGGTAGGTGTCCAGCATCTAATTGGGTTTATGAAATATAATATTTATTTGTTGCTAGCGCCCACTCGCGATGCTAAGAATCGCAACTTTGAGTTCGTAAATATAGGTTACTGGACTCCGTTGCTGGGCTTCATATGCCATGAGCTAACGTTTCCCCACATTGATCACCATTTTCGTAACATCACCATGGACATTGTGACAGTGCATGTGAGTTTTTGAACCAGGAGTATATCTTCATCGTATATATTGGTTCAAATTTCTCGTAGAATCCGCCATGGCAAATTTTGAAAAAGGATAATCGCGGTGTCATCGTTGAGCACTCGGGCATCGTCATGGAAATACTGAAGGAACTAAGCCGCGCCTTGAACTTTACCTACTATTTGTACGAGGGCCGTTCGCCGGATACTGATTACACCCTCAGCCAGAACATGAACGAGAGTGTATGGATAAATGCGAACAAATTTAAATATAAATTTAAAGAGAATGTTTTCTTTGCAGAATGAGCTGATGGGGTCGATGACCTATCGCATTCCCTATCGAGTGGTTGAGCTGCTGCAAAGCAATGCGTACTTCATGGCTGCCGTGGCAGCCACTATTGATGACCCAGCCAAGAAGCATTTCAACTATACGCAGCCCATAAGTGTGCAAAAGTACACATTTATTCTCCGTCAGCCGGATGAGGTGAGCCGCATATATCTGTTCACGGCGCCGTTCACCCTAGAGACCTGGGGCTGCCTGGTAGGGATATTGTTTTTGACAGCGCCCATCCTGTACTTAGTAAATCGCCTAATGCCGTTGCAAGAGCTTCAAATTCGCGGTCTTTCCACAGTGAAAAACTGTTTCTGGTATATTTATGGAGCACTGCTGCAACAAGGTTTATACTACAGCCAAAAGAAATCATATGGATCGTCTTAAAACATATTAAAAATCTTGCAGGTGGCATGTATCTGCCTCGTGCAGACAGTGGCAGATTGGTGGTTGGCTTCTGGTGGCTCGTGGTCATCGTATTGGTTACCACTTATTGCGGCAATCTCGTTGCTTTTCTAACATTCCCAAAATTCCAACCAGGCGTAGATTACCTTAATCAACTGTTCGCTCATAAGGAAATCAAGCAATATGGACTGCGCAATGGCACGTTCTTTGAGAAGTACGTGGAGACCACGACACGACAGGATTTTAAGCGGTTCATTGCGCGCTCCACCACCTACAATGGCGTTCAGGGCGAGAATATTGATGCAGTAAAGCATGGTGATCGTATCAATATCGATTGGCGCATTAATCTGCAGCTTATTGTGCAACAGCACTTCGAGTTGGATAAGGAGTGCCGATTTGCGTTAGGCAAGGAAGATTTTGTCGATGAGCAGATTGGTTTGATTGTGCCAACGGGCAGTGCTTATTTACATTTGAT
This sequence comes from Drosophila peninsularis, assembly GCA_035047485.1. Taxonomy (NCBI): domain Eukaryota; kingdom Metazoa; phylum Arthropoda; class Insecta; order Diptera; family Drosophilidae; genus Drosophila; species Drosophila peninsularis. The sequence goes on along the minus strand of JAWNPN010000050.1, from coordinate 257,743 downwards.
CAACCACCACATAGACAGGCTCTTCCGCATGGGGTTCATTGATCGCTGGCATAAAACGAATCTGCCTTCCATGGACAAATGCAATGGGAAGAATATTCAGCGCCAGATAGCCAATCATAAAGTTAATATGATTGATATGCAAGGCTGTTTTATGGTACTATTCTTTGGCATCGCTTTGGCGACGATTGTGAGCTGCATTGAATTCTGGTATCACCGGTTCTTTGTGGTAAACAGGGCGAGCAAGCCTGTTCCCTTTTCCAATTGAGAAACACCAGAGATGCGTCGGATTACAGCTTGACGTGCGTAAAATAAGTTGTGTTTAATTGTTGAAAATTACTTATATGAACATTATTTTGCAATAAAAATAGCTCAGCTTCTGTTCATCAATCCTTCTGTAAACTGATCCACTTTACGTAGAGTTGGCGTTGGGGCCGCGACGACGGCCGAAGCCCTGTACAATGTTGACGAAGCGACGATTGTACTGGATCCTGCGCTTAGCGCGACCGGTCTTCTTCTTCTTCTTCTCCTGTTTCTCAACCTTGGGGGTCTGGCCCTTGACCTTACCGGCACGCGCTAAAGAACCGTGCACTTTACCACCAATCATTGGAATGGTAATATCCAGCTCGAAGGAGCTCAGAGCTGTCACGGGTGTGTCATTGGTTAGAGTGACACCCTCGCAGTTTAGGCTGAACTCTTCGGTTTCGAAGCCATGCATCTGGGCCAGTTGGCTCTGGTGCGAGAAACAACGTAAATGAGGTTAGGGGGAAGTTTTTGTTGTCAATATCACAATCACTCACCTTGACGCCAGCAATGGTAGCATCCTGGGACACATCCAAAGCTTCAATTGTTTCCAAACCACGTACGAAAAGCTGCATATTGATGTGCTCTGAAAACCAAATAACACAATATTTAATTGGCATTTACAGCCTACGCCTGGTGCAGTGAAAAACACGTGTAACATTTTGGACGGATATTTTCACAATCTGGCCGAACGCCATGATTTGAATCTTATTCACAATATGTTCGGAACACGTTGTATAACGTATTTTACACATTTTCGGTATTAAAACCATTAAAATATCAATAAATTTAGCAAAAAAATTTGCTCACCTTGTCACTTTAATGCGGATCTATCGAAAAGAAAGAAATTAGGGTTGCTACCAATATGTTATATTTTGTAATCGGCTACATTTGCCGATAGAGAGCGCTAATATTTTCGAGCAACTCTGCCAATTGTAACAGCGCTGCCAGACGTTTTAAAAAGTAATGCCGCCAAATAAAATTTGAAGAAAATATTTTATTAAATGTATGTATATATATATACATAATCAATTGACAAGATTACAAAAATTTTAAGTTGTAGAGACTGAACCTAGATTTGAATATATTGTGTAGATATTTGTGTCATACGAAGTATGCGCATTTGCCAAATGCCAGCCTGACGCCACACTAATCCACGTTGTGTGATTACCTCAATCTACGTAAAAATAGGAATTAGGTTAATCCAACCACGTCTAGTCTGCTATGCCCGACTTGACCCACTTTGGTATTATGTGCGTGTGTTGCTTTTGCCTGCACATTGTTTTGAGCTCTAAGAATAGGACCTGCAGAGAGGACATTTACAGCCCATAACGGCGCATGGCTGTGTTATTCTACGCCATTAGAATAAATATTGCCGCATTGTTTGTCAAACAGGACTAGATTAGTAACATAAACATTTCTTCATTGAATACAGATCATAAGCCGATTTACCAAATTTACATGAATTATCTGCAACTAATGAGTGTGGCTGAAATGGTTCCAGAACACATTTGGCTACGTGCTTTGAGAGTTTCAGTTTCATACATTTCGTGCTCTATTCTTTTGACTAGAATAGGCAGTTTGTCAACTAGAATGCACTTTGGCATTGAAAGGATGATTTTTTAAAATATATTTTTGAAATCATACGGGAGTGAGTGCTTCCCACCGTGGGCTAGTTGAATATATAGTATATGATCGGATTAACGGATGGCTTGGCTATAGATATCGCTAGGATTTGCGTAAACTCATTTGCCTTACAGCTTGGCCGCAATGGCCAAATCAAAATCATCTTTTGCATTCGCAAAAATATCCTCAAATTCGGCACTCTCCGCCCGTCGGCACTTTTGTCCGCCGCATTGTAATTTGATATTTTCGTTGTATGCAAACAAAGGAAAGCGGAAAAACAAATTATGCTTGACCATGAAAACAGCAACAATTGCAAAATCGGCTTAGGATACGCCCCGCCTCTTGTTTGTTGTTTGCTGTTTTCCGGCACGCGAGTTGCTTCCTTTTCATTGATGATTTTTAAAAAGAAATTTCCCAGACAGGATAGTTTTTACCCACAGTGTTTCCACATAATTCACGCACTCGCATGATATCCTTGGCGGCAATGCGTAATGGGAGCATGTGTGGGAATATAACTAATCAAGTTGCAACAAAATCTTGCGTATCTCAAAGATCAAATTACTTAGCTTACTTTGCGATTTGCATTATGTTCACTTAACCGGATTTTATATTATATATGTACATATACGTATATCTGTACAATATATGTACGTACAAAACTAAGTCATATCCATACAATTTGCAACAAATTTACATGCATATATATAAACTTGAATTTCACATTTCCATTAAATAATAAATCTACATTTCAAATAAACAATGAATCAATGAACCTACGTTAAATTTATATTCTGGATCAATTTCAAGTTAAGAATTAAATATGTCAGGCACTTAGTTATTGAATAAGTTATTATTGTTTAAAAATATATATCTGATTTTGTACATCAAATATTTGTAGATAGAAAACAAGTGCTGAAACAATCCATGTAGAAGAAAAAAGGATCAGGAGGATGCAGAAGCTTTAGCCGAGCGTTGGCCGTTATTTAAATTAAATTTTAAAATGTTTCGCATCTCAGAATCAATTTTGAAATATATATTTTAGCTCCTGCTACACTATATCCTATCTAATAAATCTGAAATATAGCGGATTCAAATATCAATTTGATTTTAATTTCAATTTAAATCTCAATTTAAATAATAAATCATGCAATAACAAAGAAAGTCTGTTCTATTTGTGTTAAATTGATGAAAATAGGAAGACTTTAAGTAATCAAAACAATTTTTGTTCAATTATGCCTTAATGTAAAAACAGTTCCGATTCGAGTGCTGTGAAATATAAGCATTAACATCGGTTTGAAAATAGGAAAGAGCTTAAGTTGCAGTAAAACGACTTGATGAATTAAATAATTAATTGCTGAATTTATTCTTTGTAAATAATTTGTTTTCTTTATAATAATGCATTGTCTTTGTATAATAATTATAAATGTAAATAATAATGTAGTCTATTTACAAAAGGTCGTCAAACCAATTACAATCACAAGTTACACAGTAACAGCCAGATTTAAGCTTTTCATTCAAACATTACTTCAAGCATAGTCAAGATAGTTTCCGCTTTTCATACAGTGACTATTAAATCCTGCTCCGGCTCCGGACTAGATGCATTGGATGAGAACGTAGAGTCACAGCTCTCGTCCTTTTCTCGCTTCTCACGTCTTTCCCGGGCACGGCGATTCTGGAACCAAATCTTCACACGCGTATTTGTTAGTTCCAATGAGTCGGCCAGCTTGTTAGCATCCTCAGCACTTAAATAGTTGGACTCCTTGTAGGCTTGCTCCAAGGCGTGCAGCTGGGCGGGCGTAAACGGAATACGTGGTAGACGTCCAGGTGTGCGCTTGGCGGGTCCTTGCCGCAACGCTCGTGGCAGCTTGGGTGGATGATAACGTGTGTACTGCAGCCAATCGTACATAGGCATTAATCCGTCATCAATGGGCGCGACTGTTGTTGGTGGCGACTGTTCCTTGCGTGCAGACTGTGCATATGGATGATATGTGGGATGATATCGTAATCGCTGAAGAATTCCCAATGAGGCATTGGTACCGACGTATCTATCACCGGCACGGTTCAGTATGTAGTCAATGCTAAAATCACTCATCCTGGTCGATGATCCTGGAGTGTGTCAGTGCTGAAGTGCTACTGTTCAGTGCTCCGCGCATCCTCGGCTATTTAAGGCCGACGTCGACACAGGAACAGCGACCATTTTGTACATCACAATGGCACCACAGCCCATGCCGTATCGCTATCCTTGTCTCGCAACAGTTTCCATTCAGGCACTTGAATCTCATTTGCGCGCAATGAGGCGTTTAAAAGGCGTTGCCCTTCCTCTGGCCTGGAGACAGGCAGCAGCACACCAGGTAGGCTGCGTATTGTTATTACCCTTATAGGACCGTGATTAGGCAGCGCAAGTAATTGAAGTTGACACACGGAACCGGCCCTCGGAAGCCCGCCCAGCATAAGATACAGATACTTGAGCGATTTGAATGGCCTTGTATCTGTAGCTAATACATATCCGTATCTGCATCAACAATTGCTGCTGTTTAATGTTTGTGTGTTGTGTTGCGGTTACCGCCGGTGGTTTTAGGGGTGGTGCGCGGCCTGCCAGGCCACCCCTTGCCCTAATGTACTCATCTGATGCGCCATTTTCGATGGGAATACGAGCTGAGCCTCAGATTTTAATATGTTTTGATTGATTCGTAATTTTGTTTTCATAATAACAAGTTTTGATGAGAGACTCGGCACAAAGTATCACTTACAATATGAATTTACAGGCATATGTTTGGCAAGCTGAAAACTCATTTGATATCGATCTCCATATATGGAAACTATTAAAATAGGCCAAGTAATAAACGTGTTTGTTTGTTTGTTTTAGCAATCAAGAAAATAACTTATCTTTGGCAAGCTGTTGAGTCGAGTCGACTACTCGAGTTCTTTTCCAATGTATTGACCAATAGATAACGGACAAAGTAAACAAAATCTTGTTGTTTTTATTGTCAAGATTATTACTAAAAAAAAATGTTTCGTTGGTGCTTATTGCATTTAATGGGAATACAATAGACGAAGCAGCTGTACTCCGATCAGTGATATTGCTGCAATTATCTCTTGCAATTGTCATATAATTGTAAACTAATTTGCCCGGAACATTTAAGGGTGAGATCGGAACTGGCGATTAGCTTTTGCAAGAATGATCGTGAAACTGAGTTACTGCTACCGATACTGATATCGCATACACGCAGGAATGCAGATGCATCTTTTCCAATTACATTTGTCTGTGGTTATGCGGTACTCCAACAACCTCAACAGCCGGAGTTGGTTGAGTCAACTATTTAGTGCGCACAGATGCAGAACTTCTTGGCGACTTTGTCATCTATACACTTGGAATGTTTATCGTAAGACGTCAATCGGCTAATGCCAGGCACAGAAATGGTGATCTTCTGGCTCGTATCGTTCCACGTGACCATTGCCTGGAAGAAAGCCTTGGCTGGCTCCGTCGTATACCGTGCCACGTAGGTATTCGTTTCTTTTGAGCTTGTTATAATTCGCTTTTGCACGGACTTAATTTTATCTAATTTATGCGTATGACAAATACCAATTAACTTTTTAGCTGCCAAGTACTTATTTGTTGCTTCAACCAGCTGCTCTGTAATTAATTTAGCTTTCGAATCAGTCTTGGAAACATTTTCGAACTCCACACAAGTACACCAAACGTCATCAATGCCTGCATCCGAGCAATCTCTGGATTCAGCGACTTCATAAAAAAGACTATGACAACTGGGACAACCGTCAGGTCGTGGCAAATCTGCTTGCGGAGTATCCAGCTCCAGAATGTGTCTCAATGTGGCGTAGATATCGTATGGTGAGGTTAAGCGATTCCTATTATGCTCCAAATTGTTCGCAAACTCTGGATACTTTTGCCTAAACCAAGCAGGCAGCCAAATATGCATAAGAGGCATACGAGCCTCCAGAAATGCACTCTCCACTTTCAGAAGCTCACCAAAACGCATGCCGTGATCACTAAAGAATAAAATGATGGACTCTTCAAAAGTTCCTCCTCTTTCCAATGAGCGCATGTATTCAAGGATCCTGGCATCCATGCTAGAGGGCAAAGCAAAGTTGTTGTGACTAAAGGTATTTGTCCAGAACATGCCAAATATGGACTGATTTCTGTATACTTCTGTAAACTGAACCGCTAAATCGTATATGTACTCCGCAAAATGACGACGTCCCCCACAGTACGGTACTGCCGAGTCGTATTTATTCTTTAGCTCTTTTTCGACGGCCATTATCAACGGGCGTGCATAGTAATCCGTAGGAGGGTCCTTAAAGCCCTTCATTAAATAGTTAAATGTTGAATATATACTCCAGTCCTCCCCATAAGCTGTGACATAGCCCTTGTATTTATAATCTTTCCAGAGCATTGGGCAAGCATCCAGGCCGCCCACTTTTTCGGGCTGGCAGACAGATATGGAGCTTGTTTTGTTCAATCCTGTCAGAACCGCCATTAAATTTGGAAATGTATTATCTCCCATCTAAAAGTAAAATGTACTAGATTGATAGTGGTCAAAATCTTTATATTACATGGAAGCTACCTTATTATAGCCCTGCAGCTCATACCAGTTGCCTTCTTCTAGATATTTAAACATCAGCGGCATAGTCCGCTGAAAGTTCATTCGCGACATGGAATCAATGCCCCACAGCAGGACACTTGGCTTTCTCTCAGTAGGTCCACTCGTACTTGAATCATTCTCAGCTGTTAGATTAGCTGGTTGCACAAAGCTGAAAGCATCTTGTTGCAACAACCTTTTATCATTCAATCGACGACACTCGGTGATGATTGCATCTACATGACTTGGAATAATGTAGTCTTGATGAAAATTACTACATGGCAGCAATCTGCAATTATCAATTTAATTTAAGCATTTCAAATGTATTCCAAGTCAAACGTAACCGCTGTATTTACTTATAGAGGTTGTCCGCATCAGCGCCAACTCCGGAGCGCAGGATTTGTTTATAGCAACACGATAAGTTCGCTTCGTTCATATGCAGACTGTACGTACCCTCCTTATAAATCACTTTGATGAGATCCCCACCAGGCTCACATTGATTATATGGTATTTTTCTGTATATACTTAGAACATCAGGCGTAAAGGGATATGGAGCTGGCATCCGGCACCTTGAGGTATTCACAAAAAAGGGGCTTACAGTGGGCTCTGTTAATATTCACACAATTGTAATTTACACAATTTAAATATATTTATTACATTTACCTTGCGTTAAATTTAATGATGTGGCTGCTAACTGAGAGTCCAGATGATTACTAGTTTGGGTAAAGAATTTTTGAGTGTACAAAACAAGCAAAAGAATCAGAAAGCAACTCAAGAGAATTTTTTTGACTATTTCGTAGCTGACAATTTTCTTTGATGCTACACATTTCTGGTTAACTAATTTATATTTGAACTTTGCCATTGTTATTTTTGTATATTAATTTAATCAGAGTTCACTATTGTTGCTTATTCACTGTTGTCGATGTGCTCTGTCTGGCATTCATAAATAAATAAATAACCAATTGCAAATTGCGATGGATCGTGGTTATACCGAACCCCGCTATAATTTTTATATATTTATACCCTGATCCAATTGAAAATGTGAAATCAGGGTATAATGGTTTTGTTGAAAGTATATATATTCTTGATCAGGGAGACAAGACGAGTCTATTTAGCCCCGTCCGTCTGTCTGTCAGTGTGTGTGAACGCGTCCCTCTGCACCGATGCAATATTTTGAAGCCTTAGCCAAATGTCAATCTGGAAGCTCCTGGCGGAGATTTGCCACGCCAGGAGCTTCCAGATTGACATTTGTGGCAGCAATGACCTTCCCGGAATAATTAAAAAGCAACCTACTAAGGTCAATCGGAAATTTAAAGTTTCGTTTGGCGCCACACCTGGCTGCTGAATTAATGTATTTTTAATGTTTGCTATCGATTGTCAAATATATTAATCACATTTCACTTTTTTGGTTTTATTGTGCCGGCCTTATACATGTGCTCTAATTGGTGTCTCATGCACAACTGCCAACTGATTGTGGTTATACCAAATTTATATAAAGCGATATGGAGCTTCCTTCGTTATTGATTCCCCCGGTAAGCCCTGATACGGCCTTATCAGTGTAGAAAAATACATTGCATTTTGAATATTAATCTAAACATTTAGAGAAATAATAATACTTATCAGTTCAGTTTGGTCAACTGAATGAAAGTGAAAAGTGTTCTGTCTGTAAATTAAGGGAGTCCAAGTTGCCTATAGAATACATCATCTTTACGAATATGAACACAAAATTTAGATAAAATAATGAATCAAATCTATTTCTTTTACATAACTTGCCTTAATCTTTTACATTTTTGCACACTTTGTTATATTTAATATAATTATTTAAGACCTTTATCATATATTAGTAAAAGTACTGATACTTATTTTTTCTGAAATCTATACACAACACTTTTTAGAATCAGATTATTAGAAACAGAAATTACTTTCCAGATGTAGCTTCTGAAATATTGAAACATAGGCAAAACTTTTTAGCTATAGTATCGTCTACGCACTTGGATAGTTCACTATAAGCGTCCAATCGACTTATATCAGGCACGTTTACTGATATTAGCTGCGTCTTGTTGTCCCAATCGGTTGAAGCTTCAAAAAGAGCATATTCTGGCCTCGCTTCATACCTGACCAGGTAAGACTCTAACTCCTTCGGCTGCAAAGTAACTTTCCTCTGCACCGACGCAATATTTGAAAGCTTTAGGGTGTGGCAAATCTCCGTCAAATTGTTGGTCTGTAGATAGGCATTTGTGGCAGCAATGAGCTGTTGTGCAATTTTTTTTCTTAGTATCTCACTGCGCAAATGGTTATATGACATATGGCAGGTACACCAATTCTCCTCAATGCCCGCATCTGAGCAATCTCTCGATTCAGCTACTTCATAAAATATGCTATGGCAATTAGGACATGCCTCAGGGCGTGGCAAGTCCGCCAGCGGTGTCTCCAGCTCCAGTATGTGCCTCAATGTGGCATGGATGTCGTAGGGCGACGTTAATCGGTTCCTATTTAGCTGCAAACTATGCGCAAACTCTGGATATTTTATCCTAAACCAGTTTGGAAGCCAAATATAAAATATTGGCATACGTTCCTCTAGAAACCCACTATGCAGGTTACGCAGCGGACCGAACCGTGCGCCGTGATCGCTGAAGAAAATAATAATAGACTTTTCGAAGATTCCATCTGTTTGCAATGTGTGCATATACTCAAGCATCTTATCATCCATTGAAGACGGCAAGGAAAATAGGCTGTGACTAAACGAATTTGTCCAAAACATGCCAAAGGTGGACTCATTTTTGTGGACTTCAGTGAACTGTATTGCATAATCGTAGATATATTCCGCATAATGTCGGCGACCCACACAGTAGGGTATTCTATGAATCACATTTAATTTAAGTTCCTTCTCGATAGCCAGCACAAATGGTCGTGGATAGTAATCTGTTGGTGGTTTGACGAATCCCTTCTTATTATAGTTAAAGGTGGAAAACTGGCCCCAATCTTCGGCGTAGGCTGTAATATAACCCAACTGCATGTAAGCATTCCAGAGTAAAGGGCAAGCATCTAAGCCGGCGACAGCTCTTGGCCGGCAGATGGACATGGAGCGTGAATTATTGAATCCTGTCAGTATAGCCATTAAATTAGGAAATGTATTATCTCCTATCTGAAAAAAATGTGTTAGAGCGATGGCGGTAAAAGTATGAATATTATATGGAAAACTACCTTATTATAGCCCTGCAGCTCATACCAGTTGCCTTCTTCTAGATATTTAAACATCAGCGGCATAGTCCGCTGAAAGTTCATTCGCGACATGGAATCAATGCCCCACAGCAGGACACTTGGCTTTCTCTCAGTGGGTCCACTCGTACTTGAATCATTCTCAGCTGTTAGATTGGCTGGTTGCACAAAGCTGAAAGCATCTTGTTGCAACAACCTTTTATCATTCAATCGACGACACTCGGTGATGATTGCATCTACATGACTTGGAATAATGTAGTCTTGATGAAAATTACTACATGGCAGCAATCTGCAATTATCAATTTAATTTAAGCATTTCAAATGTATTCCAAGTCAAACGTAACCGCTGTATTTACTTATAGAGGTTGTCCGCATCAGCGCCAACTCCGGAGCGCAGGATTTGTTTATAGCAACACGATAAGTTCGCTTCGTTCATATGCAGACTGTACGTACCCTCCTTATAAATCACTTTGATGAGATCCCCACCAGGCTCACATTGCTTATATGGTATTTTTCTGTATATACTTAGAACATCAGGCGTAAAGGGATATGGAGCTGGCATCCGGCACCTTGAGGTATTCACAAAAAAGGGGCTTACAGTGGGCTCTGTTAATATTCACACAATTGTAATTTACACAATTTAAATATATTTATTACATTTACCTTGCGTTAAATTTAATGATGTGGCTGCTAACTGAGAGTCCAGATGATTACTAGTTTGGGTAAAGAATTTTTGAGTGTACAAAACAAGCAAAAGAATCAGAAAGCAACTCAAGAGAATTTTTTTGACTATTTCGTAGCTGACAATTTTCTTTGATGCTACACATTTCTGGTTAACTAATTTATATTTGAACTTTGCCATTGAGTTATTTTTGTATATTAATTTAATCAGAGTTCACTATTGTTGCTTATTCACTGTTGTCGATGTGCTCTGTCTGGCATTCATAAATAAATAAATAACCAATTTCAAATTGCGATGGATCGTGGTTATACCGAACCCGGCTATAATTTTTATCTATTTTTCCTTTAATCTATTCTATCCAAATATATTTTATTTTAATCTATAAGAAACAGAGCTCTAGCCGCAGGCATACCGACTGCATAATATTTTTATATATAGTAACAAGAAATAAAACTCTAGTCGACTACGAGATACCCTGAACCCTGCGAATAGCCGCTATTCCACACAATCAACGTTTTTATACCCTGAGCCCACTGAAAATGGAAAATCAGGGTACAAGGTTTTTCCTAAAACGCTGAGTGCTAATTCAATTCTTAGCAGAGGTTAAAGAAGAAAGAGAACACTTAATGAGTTGACTTCATAGCTAATGTTTATAATATACCAAGTATTATTAACTGATAAAAATTTCTTAAATAGAACATCCATAAACTTAATGTTAATATAATAACTCTCAGCATATTGATGGCGATTGATTTAAATATATAATTAATTATAAAAAAGCATTAAAAATATCTTACATTTGAGCAAGCACATTCACTATAGTATTCTAACTTCGCACCCTATTAAGAAATCAGGGCCACGTTATATATTCGAACTTAGAGTAATTTCGGGATGTGTTATCTCTCAGAGAAAAATTTTTTTTAGTGGTTTGGCTCTTGAAAGTTTAAGCATATGCAAAACTTTTTAGCTATATTATCGTCTACGCACTTGGATAGTTCACTATAAGCGTCCAATCGACTTATATCAGGCACGTTTACTGATATTAGCTGCGTCTTCTTGTCCCAATCGGTTGAAGCTTCAAAAAGAGCATATTCTGGCCTCGCTTCATACCTGACCAGGTAAGACTCTAACTCCTTCGGCTGCAAAGTAACTTTCCTCTGCACCGACGCAATATTTGAAAGCTTTAGGGTGTGGCAAATCTCCGTCAAATTGTTGGTCTGTAGATAGGCATTTGTGGCAGCAATAAGCTGCTGTGTAATTTCTTTTACATGAACCTCACTACGGGACCTATTTTTTAACGTGTGACACGTACACCAATGGTCCTCAATGCCCGCATCTGAGCAATCTCTCGATTCAGCTACTTCATAAAATATGCTATGGCAATTAGGACATGCCTCAGGGCGTGGCAAGTCCGCCAGCGGTGTCTCCAGCTCCAGTATGTGCCTCAATGTGGCATGGATGTCGTAGGGCGACGTTAATCGGTTCCTATTTAGCTGCAAACTATGCGCAAACTCTGGATATTTTATCCTAAACCAGTTTGGAAGCCAAATATAAAATATTGGCATACGTTCCTCTAGAAACCCACTATGCAGGTTACGCAGCGGACCGAACCGCATGCCGTGATCGCTGAAGAATATAATAATAGACTTTTCGAAGATTCCTCCTCTTTGCAATGTCTGCATATATTCAAGCATCTTAACATCCATGGAAGAGGGCAAGGAAAAATTATTGTGGCTAAAGGAATTTGTCCAAAACATGCCAAAGGTGGACTCATTTTTGTGCACTTTAGTGAATTGAATTGCATAATCGTAGATATATTCCGCATAATGTCGGCGACCTACACAGTAGGGTACCTTGGATACCAATGCTTTCTTGAGTTCCTTCTCGATTGCCAGCACAAATGGTCGTGGATAGTAATCTGTTGGTGGTTTGACGAATCCCTTCTTATTGTAGTTAAAGGTAGAAAACCGGCCCCAATCTTCGGCGTATGCTGTAATGTATCCCAACTGCTTGTAAGGCTTCCAGAGTAAAGGGCAAGCATCTAAGCCGGCGACAGCTGTTGGCCGGCAGATGGACATGGAGCGTGAATTATTGAATCCTGTCAGTATAGCCATTAAATTAGGAAATGTATTATCTCCCATCTTGAGATTGATTAGAAAAAATAAATAGTATAATTCATGCAGTACACTTACCTTGTTGTATCCCCGCAGCTCGTACCAATTCTTTCCACTCAAATATTTGTACATCTTGGGCATAGTCCGCTGAAAGTTCATTCTTGACATGGAATCAATGCCCCAGAGCAGGACACTTGTTCTGCTCTCTGTTGGTGTCGATTGATTTATATTTGATGCAGTTTTAGAAATTCGATTGCCCTCATGTTGCGCTGGTTGCACAAAGCTAAACGCATCCTGTTGCAGCAGCTTTTTATCCTTCACACGACGACACTCGGTGATGATAGCATCCACATCTTTAGGCAGCACAAAGTCCTGTTGGAAATATTTGCATGACCACAATCTATAGTCACAATTATTTTTATGTTTCTCCATTTGTTGAATATATGAATGCATATCTACTTGAACTTGTTGTCCGCCTCAGCCCCACTTCCGTAACGCAGAATCTTTTTGTAGCAGCATTTGATGTCAGCCACATTCATATGCAGCTTATATCGTCGATCCTCCTCATTGTAGCTCACAGATATTAGATCCTTGCTCGAATCGCAACTGTAATAGGTTGAATTTTCGAATATTCTCAGTGCATCCCTTGCAAATGGATTTATAGCGGGCATACGACATTGTGAGGTGTACACAAAGAAGTTATCCAATATGTTGGGACCTATGTGTTAATATCGATCTAATTATATTTTATAATTCAATAAACAATATTCTTACCCAAGATTTCAGTTGGGGTTGTTAAGGCTCTTAACTGTGATGAAGCTGATGTCGAAATAATATCCTCTGTAAGAAACTCAGTTTCTTCTGTACATTCAGTACAATGATCGTACGTTGTGGCAGTCCATCCTGATCTTATAGAACTTTGAGTTGGGGCAGTTGTAAAGCAGATCGGCCAACTATAGGCAAAAATAAGCAGAAATATGCCACATAAAGCGCAAATTTTCAGAAACTTCTGCGCGGCAGATCTATCGCTGGGCCACGCCACTTCCGTTTGAATAAGCTGATACTTGACTTTCGGCATTTCAAAACTATATACATGCATAAAAATCTATCAGAGCTACATGCTCATTGCGGGTTGGACTGATCGCAATGCTTTCCTGAATAAAACTGTGCTATTGTAATCTCCATATAATGCTCTGAGCACAATAGTTAAACTTCGGATTCAAGTTTTTATCGCAACTCTGAATGGCAGTCTTAAAACCATATGATTCTAGAGTAGTGGTTGATTTCGTTTATCAGGCAGCGTATCCCATGTGTACCCATTCTAAAGTAAAGGGTATACATTTTGTACATGTACATACATTCGTTGATGATAATAATCCTTCATGGCAATACCCGCATGAATTGATATATTGTATAATAAATATATATATATATATATATTTATATATATATATATATAAATATTCCTTATCAATATAAATTGCCAAATCGTTATAACAGCTTTGAATGTTTCCAGTACACATGAACCACAAAGCATCACCAGCCACAGGCTTCAACCTATGTGCTACTTAAGGCACCAACGTCAGCTAAATATTATTGATGCATTTATAAATATGTCAGGGTAGTTACTAAGGCGTTGCATTCTTTAAAGATAACAATTACAATATAATATAATGGGTACATAAGAAACATATTTGCAATTTCAAAGAATCATAATTACAATGCATCTAACTGTTATTCGCTTTTTGTATTTTTGTTTTATTTCAATAATTTAAGTCAATTAAAAATGTACATATACAATAATATACGTATACTTTTTATAACACAAGTATACACAAAACTTCATAAATAATAAAAATATGTTCATGAAACGCATTACAAATACCACGCACATATTTAAATATGCTTTTAAATTGTACGCAGATTACAACTGGCCACAAAATGTGAACGGCCAGCTGAATCTAGTAAAAAAATGCGCGCACTTTCTAAAAAACTCATGTTTCATTTCAGTTTTAGCTAGAGCATAATACATATGTAATAGTATTGTAATATTATTTCATACATTGACGTTCACACTTATTGTTCTGTCGACATTTTATCTATGTTAATATGTATCCATCTTTCCTGTTTCTTCAACTACATTCAATTGCATCCTACTGTGGGTGAGTTCTTTCATCTTATTTAAGTTTTCACTTTTCTCTTATTTTTGTATTGTTATTTTCTTTTATTTGTTGGTAGGTTCGATTTCCTCTGCTCAATACAAATTTAATGCCTAATACATAAGATGCCACACCATGGTGTGAGCAATTACTCATAACAAATTCTAGTACATATTATAATTTCTTCAACGATTGTTTTTTATACTTTAAACGCAATCTGCATTATATACTTTAAATGTATTATCTCGGTATCTTAATATTCTCAATGTCTGTAAATGACATTAATTTAACCACTGTCCCCCCCACTCGACATCAGATAATTCGACCATTTATGAGTGATTTACTTCCACATAGTTCGCTGGATACAAGCCTACTCGGCCATTCATGCGACCTTTGCACCAGCCTTGTTCATCCTCATCCTCTAGTTTCTCAAAGACATCACCTGACAAAATAGACATATTAAAGATTAGAAGAGAGAAACTACACATGCATATGTGATGATCGATGATCGATGTTCACCTTGCTTGAATGTAAGCTCGTCACTTTCAGCTCCGTCATAGTCATATAAGGCCTTCACAGGCACACCCGGCTCCCCGTTGTCGACCAGCACATTGTCAGCCTCATCCCACTCCTCCTCCTCGTCGAATGGGTTCGCGTCGACTTTGCCGTTGCCATTACTGTGTGTGCATGCAAATTAAAATCAATTAGTTCAATGAAAATGAGCAAGCAGCAACAGCTGTGTCCACTGAAGTGTATTATCCAAAACAATTCAAATTCAGAAAATGTTTCCAACTTACGTTACGCTCGAATTGCGATTTGAAGCCGCCGCCGCTGACGCTGCCGTCGCTGTTGCTGTCGCAGCGACAGCCGCCGATGCTGTCGACACCGTTGATTTAGTTTCGACTGTTGTGGCAGAGGTTTGATTTAATGCTTGTTCCTGGTGGCTGCTCTTGCCGCTCGCTTTGCTGTTAGCGCTCGCGTTCTTCTTTAGACTATTTGTAGAAGGGTATTCCTGTGCGGTAAATATATTAATACATTAATAAGACAATTATGCATTTAATTAGCGATGCATCGGCATACGTGCACATCCTCGGCAACGGGTCGTTGATTGATGAGCGTTATGGCCGCTGCAGGCAGCGCCTCTTTCGATTTGTTGCCCTTGGCTATATCACGGAACTCCTCCGTGTACTCCTGCAGACATAAAGTGATTATCAATGATTTCGTTAAGTTAGCAAACACTAAACACTTACCACAAATGCTGGCCAGTTCATAGCCATATTGATACCATGATTATTTGACCACCATTTTAAGTCCTTTTGTTGGTCCGCATTGTTGATTGTATGATAGAACTCCTCATAGATTTGGGACAGGCTACAGTGAAAGGAATGATCGAATCATAAACATTGAAATAATAAAAGCCAAAAAGCTTACTTTTGCACTTTGGTTGGATCGAGACACTCATGCACATTAAATAGCACTTCTTTGAAGAACTGCAGACGTGTCTTCTCCATGGTTTGGCACTTCTCAAATACGGATGTCATATCCTCAATGTAAACGGAATTATATTTGGTTATTTCGCCAATGGCCTGCTCATATTTTTCGCGGCACTTTTGAACTTGATCTTTGGTCTTTTGCACGCGATCGTGCATCTTTTTCACCTGCAATATAATACGTAATAAAGCAAAGCCATACAACTGTCGATTCTATCTAACGGTTATAGTATATAGTAGTACTAACCTGATCTGGTGACAGCGAGCTGTCCGCATTGGCGTTGCGCTCTTGATTGGTGGCGCTGCGCTCCGTTTTGCATGCTGCATGATAATCTGATTTTGCCTTCTCTACTTTGGCCAACAACTTGGCCCAGGGCTTCTGTGCCTTTTTGAACAGATCGTCCATGTCTTTGCGCTCCTTGATCTGCATGAGTGTGTGATGGTAGTTATCCTTTTGCCAAGTCTTAATCTGACTGTTGACATCATTGCATAGATTATCTTTGATCTTCATATGTACATCTGACAATCGCTCCGATTCGGTCAATACACCTTTCCAAGCTGCTTCCGTAGTGCCATATTCTGGCCCTGCAATCAAATGGAAACAATTTCTAAGTTGATTATCAATACTCGTCACAACATTTTAGCAGTCATTATGTGTAATTTTTAAAAGATTTTCAAGTATTGCTGTCTTGTTGCTGATGTCATCAGCTACAGGCCTTTTTATCTAATCACCTGAAAGTCTGTTGCGAATGTGTGCATGTGTGTGGAGCGTGTGTGGAGTAAGTGTGTACGGCGCGCAGCTTAGGCATGTTTACGGTATGCTAACAACAAAATGAAAAACCGTAATAAAGTTTATATGATGCCCACTTAATAATTGCAAATTGGGAATGCACGAAACTCGTTTGACCATTTTGACTAACGGCCACTCAACTATTCTCAATTGGCACCCCACACACACACACACACACACACACGCACGCACACTCTGTTTTCACATGAGTGTGCACATCATACGAATTGAGGCGCTTAGCACAAAAATAAACACGTTCTATTTTCTCATCGCATTGATTTTTGAAACCATTTCGAGTGACGCTTTGGTGCCGGTTTACTATACTATACTCTTTCAATTGGCTGAGTGGGTGTGAGCGTGCTGAGAGGGTTGGAGGGGAAGGAAGGAACTGAGCTGTGGCCCGTTGATAACTCTGGCTAGACGCAACTAGGCAAATTCCGTACAAAATTGTCGCGCGCTCGTTGAAGCCGCTTTTTTTTACCTTTGCTCTTTGTCGTCGTGCTCACCGTGAAAGTGGGCTTAGAGCAAAGGCGGGCATAACAAAAACAACATTAGCAATAGCAATAGCAAAAGCGGCTACCAACATTGCTCACTCTGTACTCGATTTCATTTCACAAAGACATCGCGCACACTGGAACTGAAATGGCAGAAATCGGTTTAATGCCAGTTGCTTAGGAAATTCGGCATTCCATGACTAAAAGGCCATTAACAGGTACTCAAATTGATTGGAATTGCAATAGGACAGTTGTTTGATAGTTGTTTTAACATCTTTCTTAGATTAACAATATACATCTAAAATATGGTTTAGTCATAGCTGCCGTCATATTGCAAATTTTTGTAACAGCTTTATCAGTTGCCTAAAAGTCAATAAAAGCCTTAACCTGTCTAAAAGTCAATAAAAGCATTAACCTGTCTAACAATTTGCTTTGAGCGATTGATGGAATACTTTTCAAGTTAAGTTCTAAATTATTTTCATGTTGTTTGGCACCAGAGTGCGAAGCTGCCGATGACAACAGGTATGAGACGGTGCAAAACAAAAAAGGGAGCAACAAAAAGCCCATTAATAGCTTAAGCCACTTATCGCACAACAACAATGCGCAGTGTACACAAAATGTGGCAGAATAAGAAGAACTGAATTCTGTCAGCCCACTGAGCAGTGACGCTGGCAACGGGTCATCACTGTTGTTGTTGCTGTTGCTATTGTTGCTCCAATGGGCCGTTCAGCAGGCGTGAATGAATGTGTAAACAAATAACACGGCTATATGCATACAGTTACACATTCAAGTAGAGTGCGCAGTATTTAATGTATCTTTGCAACTCTTTTGCTCTTTACATGCATTATTCAGTTCATGAAAGGGTTATTATGTGACGCAATGATAATTTCCCTTGCAAATCACGTCAACTGTAACACATAATGTATACATATATATGTAGAGATGTTAGTAGCCCAATCACTAAAATTCGGCTAGGGTATTGGACAGTCGCCCAGCAGTGCTCGACTCGTTTTACTTACCTTTCTCAATGAGTTCACCCCATTTCTTTGACCAGGTGCGCAAGCTTTTGGCATATCCCTTCTCAATATCGGCGCGCTCCTGTATCAGTTGCTGTAGGTCATTGCAGAGTCTGCGCGGGCAGATGAGCAAGAGAGGAAGACACACAGAGTGAGAAAGAGAGAGAGCGACAAGTTAGTAACTGGTTTTTCAGTTTGTTATTGCTGGCAATGACCCTAACAGTGTTTACCAATTGTATTTTCATACTCACTTGTAGCTATCTTCGATGCGTTTGGTGGTTCGTTTGTAATTGCCGGGCTCCCAAAAGGAATCACTTCCAGCCTGCAGAAGCTGTTCATCGCTGTGGTGGGACATTTCCTAGAAACATATAATGAAATGAATAACAATTGTAAAGCAGCATTGGATTTATCGGATTTATTTTAATGGCAAGCCCAACAGACATCAATTCTCAAGGCCCGGCTATAAACCAACAGCTCTCTCGCACCTGCAGATATACAATGATTTGACTCAAGTATATGAGCTTTATTCAAGTCGAAATCTGTCTAACTGAAGCAGTTTTTAAAAGTACAAATTGCTCATCATCATTGAGTAATTAGAAAGGCATTCCTAAACACCTTTTATCACAATCAATCAACCGCAGCATAAAATTAAGTCTAATTTCCATTGTTAATCAGAGCTATAAAGCATCATCATCAGCAGGTTATGATTAAGCATAGTATATGTGCATGTAACAGGTAAGACATCGGTCTATTTACTTATATCTTTTATTTATTAAAATAAACAAATCATTTTACTGCTAGAAAGAGATTCAATTGAGTTTTAATTTAAAAGGCCAACCAATTGTCAAACTAATTGGCGCCGTTTACTGTTCCGATCCTCTTACGAAAGCACCCAAAGCGATTACACACACACATTTATAAATATATATACTATATATTTATCTACCATATTGATAACAGTTTTGTAGTGAGCTGGAAATTGGGGACAGTTTTATTAGTTATCTCAAGGCGCTTATAGCAAAACGCTATACAATTGATTTGGTAAGAGCACAATGGAGCAATTTGGAGCAGACAACAAATAAGCAAACTGAACAATCTCGACTATAGAACACCCTATAAACATGTATGCAATCCAAGTGAACTTAGTGGAATAAAGGAGACTCTCCAAAACTAATGAATTTAGATAAGAGATGATGCTACACAAGTACTAAAATATATATTATAAATATCTTCTGTTTATGGCATACGTTTTCAGAGAATCATTAAACTCCTATATATTGCTCCACACAGGGTATAGTCAACTCGTCAGCTGTTTGTAAACAATACAAAGGTTGCCTGCCACACATACACACACACAGACAGGTATGCACGCCCGTGCGCACGCACACACTCGCATACATATGCAGATAGACACACACAAGAGAAATATGTTATCAATGGAGCCGCATGCAGACATTCGGTCACTGACTGCCGGCGTTTGGCCGGGCTCCAAGCATCAGAGCGAGAGCGAGAGCCTTCCGTTTGGGAATAGGCTGTGCCCAGCCTCGATGACGAGTGACAAGCGGCAGCTGAGCTGAGCTGAGCTTTTGACATCGTCATCGCCATCGCTGTCGCCATCGCCAGCGTCAACGTCAACGCTCTGCGCCGTATGGCTTGCGGTGTTTTATTTCCATTGGGTGTTTTGTTCGCTGTGCGCTTTGCGCTGTTATAAATTTAGCTGCATGCAGTCATAACTACTTATTTAGCATTGTACATGTTATGCGACTTTGATTTCTCGTAGTCAAGTTGTTTATTAATTTGATTATTGTTGTTGCAGCAGATGTCGTCGTCGCTGCTGCTGCTGTATTTCTTGTTGTCATCGTGGCGGTCACCGACGCCGTAGCATTGAAGTAGAAATTTTTAACAGAAAGTTAACAAACAGGTTGACGCATACTTCGCATATTTGTCGATATAGATAAGCAGTCGCACACACACACGCTCACAACGAGATACAAGCACACACACTTAAGGAGCTGTAGTCTAAAAAAGATAAGCACCGCGCACAAGGCCCAAAACTCGTTTATCTTTGGCCAAGATTGAAAAATTTTACGTATTAATAACAAATATTTGCCCCTGTATCCAGCTGGTTTGCCTTACATAAGTTCTAATTCTAGACGACTCAGTGTTTTGTTTAAAACTTAATGGGCGCTATTCACACACACAAACGCACGCACACTCGCTCACGTAAATTGTTTCCTTTTTTTGCACTAATTTAGCGAGTGAAGCGCAGCGAAGAAGAACACTTCACACACACCAGCAGGCAGCCATATACACATACACATCCAACACACACATGCATACAACATTCCGCTACACAATCCCGCACTGTTGTCCGCACCCAAAACGTAAACGCGTTCACACAAAATGTTCTATTTAATGTTCTTATTGCTGTTGCTGTTGTTGCCTTGCCACATGTATTAATTGAAATCTGTTGGTATTTGGTATATTGCGGCGCACGACTAACATTTGCATTTGATGCCGTGTCGATTCATTTGAACATACCAAAAAACAAAATAGCCGTAAAAAGCACTACAACTTGCGTGTGTGTCTGAAATCGCCAACTAAAAAAAACTAGCAGGGCTGGCAAGCAACAACTAGACTTTGTGCCAGCGAGGGCTGCAAAACACTACTGGTTCGCTGCGACACTTTCGCAGTTCCAATGCGGTGATGACACTTATCTAACTCATGAGTTTGTTTCTGACAAGTATTTCAGATATGTTGCTATTTTGTAATGATACGCTTATATTCAAAATATAATTTAATTGTACAAAATATTTCATTCAGCATTTAAATGATGTTTTAAATGCATTTATTGAAACACATTTGTTTGTTGCATATTCAGCCTTCTGTTAGTTAACAGTTGAATGTAAGACTTCGCTAACAGTTGAATGTAAGACGTACTTAACCGTTGAATGTAACTTAACAGTATAGAATGAGTTCTGCTGAAGTGTCAAAAAATTCTCAATTTAAAAGAAAATTTAAATATTTCATAAGCCCCTAAATGGTAATTTACTTACTTTTGGTTCGATACGGGGCAGAAGGGCGTGCAGCCATTTAGCCACTGTAACTCGCAGATGTGTTTTCACACTTTTGTCCATTGCAGTCATTATTTAAAAATATTGCTTAAAAAGTGTGCTAAAACTAAATGTTTTATTTGACAGATTTATTGTTACTGCTCTCTCGCAACATACGACAGCATAAACTCAGTTTTCTTAATTAGCTGCGAGAGTTTGGCTCGATTCAGCTCCACACTGCCGCTGGCTAAAGCAAAAAGCTTCTGGAACTCGGCGTCCTCTGAATGTTTCCGTTTGCCTAGCGCTTTGCTCTGCAGCAGTAGCTGGAGGACGTCGCTCAATGCCGCCAATTTGTGTTGGGTTGTGGACATCAGTTGGCGTGCATCCTCTTGCAGTTGCTCACGACTCTCGACGATAAAATTTGTGCCTGCGCCTGCGCTGCCAACCACAGCAGCGCCAGCTGGCCCATTGCCCGTGGTGCATGCCTCCATTTCCACGGATATAATGGCATCCTCGGCATCCTCAAAGTTGGTGCCGTACTTTAGTGTTGCACTGAGATTCACCAGATGTGCCACAGCTTCGCTGGCATTTGTACGCTGCTCGCCGCCAAAAAACCGGGCCACGCACGCATAGGCGCTCAAGATGTTCCAGAGATTGTAGTGGATGCAGGGCGAAGGCGCCTTTTTACACAAGCTTGTGAAAGCGGGAATGTTTTTGTGTATTTCTGGCATGTCAGCTACAGCTTCCGCTGCTGAAGGCAGGACAACGATCTTGGAGTTCTTGGGCTTACACCACCATGGCTTATAATCGGGCATTAGCTTCATTATATCACCACTAGCGATTAGTTTCTGGAATTCCTGTTGCTCTTCAGCTGTGAGTCGACTCCAAACCTCATCGGCATCATTTATGTCAATGCCCTTCAAACGCGCAGCCATGTCGACAACCTCATCATCCTCAGCATAAGGCTCCTCGATGCCATTCGCGTCTTCCTCAACCTCATCATTACTTTGTCCTGATTCCGCAACGTCGTCATCAGAGTCCAAAGGATTGTCCAAGCCATCAGCATCGAAATCCTCGGGTTTGAAGCCGGCATCTGACTCGCGCATTCGTTTCAGAATATCGTATATCTTTCGCATATCTTGCTGACTTTCGGGCGTTGTTGTTGCACTCGCCAGCTCGTCCTGGATGCACGCTTTAAAAAATTCTTCGGAGCATTTTAAATGCGCCGTTGATTTGTAGCAAGTGACACTGCAGTATAACGCGTTGCACTTGGGGCAAGTGTATTTGAACGGCGCATCATGGCAACTGAAGGTATATATATTATTAATTGATCATATAATTTTTTTCTCAGATACTTACAAGTGGCATTTTTCCTGGCGTTCAGACATCGTGCCTAACAAACTTCGCGTATTGCTATCAAAACATTGCACCCGTTAAACATATGTTGTTTCGTGCTGCCATACTATTCGAAGCTCTGTTGCTTTACTTTGAATGGCAAATATTAAAAAAAATTCAACGTTATCTTGTATAATGTTTTTAAATCAATTAATTAGGAAAAGAAAAATGATTTAATATTATATTATACAAGGAAATACACAATTCTCTCTTTAATAAATATCATCTGATAAAGTATTGAAAACTAAAAATTTCTGGCAGCTCTATTGCTCTGTACTCAAAAGGCCAGCAGTGATATACTACGGCAACGCCATGCACTGACAGCTGCAAATCAAACTATTTTATAAAAACAGAACGTGTTCCGTTTTCAAGCGAGATCAACGTCGTGCTCGTTTTCGTGGCCGTGCCGAGAGTTTCTAGTTAGTGGTACGAAATGTCAACAACAAGCGCAATTAACGGTAATCATTACGAGCAATTGCATCAAGGACGCACTAGCATGTACAAGTCCAAAGTGGATGTCGTCCTAGGCGCCCAATGGGGTGATGAGGGCAAAGGCAAGGTGGTGGACATGTTAGCCTCCGAAGTGGACATTGTTTGCAGGTGTCAGGTAAGCAAATGCATAAAATATTTTCGAACCCATTTTTTGTGTGATAAATCAAAGCACAAGTGGAGAAAAAATGTAAGCAACTGATAACAGCCAATTACACAGTTATCCTTGTGTCAAGGACATGCGCCAGGTTCGTTGACGCCGACGCCAATGCCAGGCGCCGAAACTCGCATACAAAGAATGAAATCGTTGCGTCCTTTGCAGTCAGCAATTGAAACAGCATCTGAACATTTCACAAGTATATACTTATTTTCATCGGAATTAGCTATTATCGAGACTGAGACTGGCGGGCGACCGCATGTTTCGCTTTTTCATTTGTATACATATGCACAGATGTATGTATGTATGTATCAATTGTGACAGCGGCGGGTGTGTGTGTTTCGTTTGTATGTGTTTGTGTGTATATGCTTGTACTGTGTCTTGAGTATGGGTGTATGTATAGTCAGTCAGTCTGCGAACGTCTGCTACCTCAGCAAATTCGTCACACATTCTTCCCCCTCACGATAGTTGTTTCCGCTATTCTACAGTGTACAATAGTATGTATACACACAGCCACACACATTATATATATATATATGTACATATGTATATATATGTATATATGTATATATACATCTGTGCACACATTCGCTTAACATGTACACTCTGCCAAACTCACATATGCATACACACATTTTTACATATTGCCTGCTCAGCAAAATGCTAGCTTTACATAATCACCATTGTGAATGTCCCGCGCGCAATTTTCAAAAAATGCTGCAGCAACATTGTCACCATATATGGGAGATACAGTCATTCATTGCACTTGAATCATCATTTTATGTAACATATTATGATCTAATGGAATATATATGTACATAGGTCTATTTCATGAGTTCAATTGAAATTGCGTGTCGCCATTCACTTGACCAACTTGTTGAGCTCTGCTCTGGATCGACAGTTCATTGAACGGAACCGCTGTAGTTCCCTTTAGCCACATATAATATTATTTCCATTTTGCTCTACCTATACCTTGCGTTATCATCATAGCTGTGGATTGTTATGTAATTCGCTTGTTCTCATTTAAACTGATTTTTTCTATTATCTGAGTCACACAGCACACGCCTCCATTTTCCATATATTGCGCAGCGAAAGTATCTCGAATACGCGCGTTCATCCATTTTGCGCTATGTATATATTCATTATAATCTTATCAATGCGCGAGTGCTTAAGCGATCTACTCTCTATACATACATATGTACATGCATACATGCAAACACACATATACATATATCAAATATGATTATTTTGCTTTGTGACAATTCTTGTTCCAGAATGTTTTCGGGCACTTTCTGTCAATGTTTTTGAATAGTTGCAAAAAACAAGCATACATAAATAAATACATACACCCTTGGAATACATATATAAGATTAGCACATGACTGAAAATTGTACAGTTGCCAAGAAAACAAATAACAATTTTGCTTTTCTTTATCACATTTTTGATACACATTTCGGGTTTATACATATCATATCACATATATACAGTGAAAGTTCTCTAAAGGAACTTATATACCATGACATGACCGGTACTTTCGGCGTACCGAAGATCCCACAAACATATATTCAGAGAAATCTATCATCATAACATTGTAGATACTTTGTCACAAGCTATGGAACGTCTGACTATTTATTTGTTATTTAATACCTGCTGCCCAGCAATATTTATTTATTTATCACACAAGTTTTAATCAACAAAAACAAACATGCTAATTTTTTGTATATAAACAGCTACGCCGTGTGCCACAGCCTACGTACATACGTACAAATATGTGCACGTATGTATGTGCGTGTGTGTCTGTTTATAGTATACGCTTACGTATGTTGTCTGTTTTCTCATTCTCTAATTTACTCATTTGCTTTTCTCCCCACCCTCTCTCTCTCTCTCTCTTTCTCTTTTTAGGGCGGCAATAATGCTGGACACACTGTGGTTGCAAACGGCACCGAATTCGATTTTCATCTGCTGCCCAGCGGCGTCGTCAACGAGAAATGCATTTCGGTCATCGGTAAGTGGTAGAATTGTACCTGGATGGAAAAGGGATATCAAGATTGAGACTCTAAGGGTATAAGCAACAACCTAACCTAATCTGCTGTTGACATTCTCAAGTAAAAGAAATCAAGAAACATTTTCAAAATGAATATTTTTCAATGAAAGTAAGCATCTTCTTTTTTTACTTTGTTTTCATTTCTAACGCTCTCAATTTATTTTTCTTTTTTTGAATTTAAGAGAAACACACACAAACACCTCTACAAAACTTTATATCTATATACCTTATATCTATTATATATAAATATATATATATACGTGTGCATATGTATATATATGTATACTTATATGTTTATATGGCTAGTGAAATTGTTTTTATTGTTTTGTTGTTAGCTAGCTTGCCATCGTCCGTTCTGTAGCAAATTTGAGCGTTTCTAAACGTAAATGTAAATATATATTGATATATACATACAACTAGTATGTATTTAGATATGTGTATATAAGAATTTTCTTGGCAAAACTTAATGAAACATTGACATTGGCTTTTGCGGTCAATTGGTCTTGCGTTTGGCTTTGACAACTGGCCTGCATTAAAGGCTATTTTATCTATTTTGGGTTTCACTATCTAGGCCTTTGCAGCGCTCTTCAATTAACTACCTCGCGATTCCTAGCTGGCAAGTTGACGTCAATGGGTTGACGTAGTCCATTGCTGCTTGTTGCAACGTAGGCAAAAGCTGGTGCCATAAGGGCCACGTCTTCCGTCAACTTGTTTACTTTCTACAGTTATTTAACTTGTTTATTTCTTAAAGTTTAATCGATATATGAGCCTTTCGCTGCTTGTCACTGGTTGTTGTCCAAAAACAACAAATGTAGCCTGTCATCGTCTGTCACAAGACTAATTTATGAGATAATCACAATCACACCACTACACACTAATACCCCCCTGCGTGCATGTGAGCTGCGGCAACACAGATATCTAACTCAGGGTTGTATACTATAGATGGCTAATTATTCGAAACGAGCAATTAACTTATTATTCGCGACTCGATCCTACTATAAAAAACAAATTAATGTGCGAAAGCATTTCACGGTGCATCGCGTGCCTTAGCTTAACGAGCTCGAATACGTTTAGCAACAGGCGTAGTAGTATATTAAAGTCTTGCACAACTAGAGGAAATAGACGAAATTTGAATTTGTTTAAGCACAGATAACGCCATAGTAGCTCCAGCTCATGTCTGGCCCAGCCAGGCCAGCGAATCAATGCACGTGTTTTTATTGCCCAGCCATAGCACTTTTGGTGTGGCTTACTATCATTCTTATTTTGAAGTTGATAAGATAGCGAAGGGTGATTAAAAAATAATTGCATATACACTGAACACTATTTCGAAATCCAGACATTTTCTTTCTATTTTTTCTAATTATTACAACTTATTTATTTATTTTAAAATTGTTGGTAATTTTGTTATATTATTATTATTTTATTATATTTATTTTAGAATTTGTATGTATCCTAAAATGGAAATTATTGAGATCGAAGTATAAGTAATTGATATTATATTCAAAATACCCGAAAGGTTTCGAAATATCCTATTCTCTCAGTTCCTTCAATAATACTAATGATGTTCTTTGACCGGTTATTTCTAGGCAACGGTGTCGTTATTCATTTGCCTTCGCTGTTCGATGAGGTGCTGAAGAATGAAGCCAAGGGATTGCAGCATTTGGAGAATCGGTTAATCATCTCGGATCGGGCGCATCTTGTGTTTGACTTCCATCAGCATGTGGATGGCATGCAGGAAGCTGAGAAAGGTGGCAAATCTTTGGGTACCACCAAAAAGGGAATTGGTCCAGCATACTCAAGCAAAGCCACGCGCAATGGCATTCGCGTGGGTGAACTTCTTGGTGACTTTAACTTGTTCAGCGAGAAGTGAGTGGCTCCCTTATATATATATCTTAATTCATGACTGACATAAATGTTTAACACAGATTCAAATCAATTGTGAATACACATTTGCGATTGTTCCCATCGATTAAGGTTGATGTGGAGGCCGAACTGGTGAGGTACAAGGACTACGCTGAGAAGGTGAGGCCGTATGTCAAGGACACAATTTGCTTCTTGCACACGGCACTGCGCAACGGCAAGACCATTCTGGTGGAGGGTGCTAATGCAGCCATGCTGGACATTGATTTTGGCACTTATCCCTATGTGACTAGCAGCAATTGCAGTATTGGCGGTGTGCTGACAGGTCTGGGCTTGCCACCACAAACTATCGGAGAGGTCATTGGTGTTGTCAAGGCCTACACGACGCGAGTGGGCGATGGTCCGTTCCCAACGGAACAATTGAATGTAAGCATGTCCTGATGAGCGTTTACAGGTGCAACTAATCAGTAATTTCTTAATGCAGGAATTCGGTGATCTACTGCAGACGCGAGGTTTTGAAGTTGGTGTAACAACGAAGCGTAAGCGTCGTTGCGGCTGGCTGGATATTCCGCTGCTCAAATATACGTCGCTAGTTAACGGTTACACTTGCATTTGCATAACGAAGCTGGATATTCTAGACACGTTGCCCGAAATCAAAGTAGGTGCCAACTATAAGCGCAGCAATGGCGAGAAACTGGATCATTTCCCCGGCACCATCAGCGAGCTGAGCGATATTGAGGTGGAGTACGCCGTATTGCCCGGCTGGCAGACGTCTACTGAGCACATACGCAACTTCAAGGAGTTGCCCGAGAACGCACAAAACTACGTTCGCTTCTTGGAGAGCCACCTGAGCGTGCCAGTTCGCTGGGTGGGAGTTGGTAAAGGCCGTGAATCTATAATTAATGTAAATTAGTTAGCCATACACACTATGAATATGCGTATATGAGAGGGAAACGCTTTAAAATCCATTTAACCCACTAACCAGAGATGCACCTTTCTGTATGTACACTCTGGGCGTTTATCTACAAACTTATCCGTAAAGTAATATCTATATCGACACCAATTTGGACACAAACTTCTAGCGTTCTTAAGTTTTATTTTTTTAGCTTGATGGAGAGACATCATATGCTTTTTATTTGCCGATTTAATAAGAAAAATCGCACAGGCTTACATTTTCGTTTGTTGAGACGTACTTAGCTTTTAAGATCGTCAGGTAAAGTTTTAAATTCTGATATGCATAAAGATTAACACATATTTTGATTGTACAAAAACTAATTAACGTTGATTTAATATTTAAATACAACATTGTGCTTTA
This sequence comes from Drosophila peninsularis, assembly GCA_035047485.1. Taxonomy (NCBI): domain Eukaryota; kingdom Metazoa; phylum Arthropoda; class Insecta; order Diptera; family Drosophilidae; genus Drosophila; species Drosophila peninsularis. Next base: position 228,942 of record JAWNPN010000050.1, on the reverse strand, counting down.
ACTTGTATATTTATAATTGTAATTTATATGAAAGATTTTGGTTATTGGTCCCGCTTCAGTCGCATTTGTTTGTCGCAAATTATTTGAGAATGCGCAATAAAAATTAAATAAAATAAAATAGTCGAAGAATTGCTGTTTAATTTGATTTGAATAATAATTTAATTTATTTGTGCGCGTAATTTTTTTGTGCTGCCACCTATTTAGTTGACTGAGTGGCAACGCTGAGCACAGCTTATGTGCGTTCCGTCGTGACTGGCACTCGTCCCATTTCGTTTTCAACCAGCAAGTTAACTGGTTCAGCGCTGCTCAAAATACAAAGATTTGACTATCTCGACCAGATAAATTGCTAATATAATGGTAAATATTCAGTCAATAATATTGTAATAGAAAGGGAATGTGATGCATTGCGTTTTCGGCAATAATTCTCTGCTAAAGCCGAAACACGTGTCGTCTGTGCATTCTATCTGTAACATAACCTCAAAATAACACATTGTTTTTACACATTTGCAGGCTGCTGCTCCTAAGGATATTGAGAAGCCCCATGGCGGCGATTCTACATCTGTGCACCGTATTCGTATCACTCTGACCTCAAGGAACGTTCGCTCCTTGGAGAACGTTTGCCGCGACTTGATCAACGGTGCTAAGAACCAGAACCTGCGTGTCAAGGTAAGAAGAAGAGTGCTTGCCGCGTGCGCTGCTAAAACTAGCTATGTACATATATGTACATACATACTTTGTATACATACATGTATGTATGTATGTGTGTATATTATTTATGATCGCATTTACCTGGAGGCTTCGTGCGCCTGCTTGCCGCTTAGCCTAGTCATTAATAAATGCCATATAAAATGCATAAATTGGACATTATTTTCACATTGATATAAACAGTGTGGAGATATTTTATGATTTGTGCAACAAACGCAAATAAAACAAAATTAAGATTTTCGTTAATTATAAATTTAATTTGAATTACAGGGCCCAGTGCGCATGCCGACCAAGACCCTACGCATTACCACCCGTAAGACTCCTTGCGGTGAGGGTTCAAAGACCTGGGATCGTTTCCAGGTGAGTTAACAGACCAGCTGAAGATTCTGATTGTGTGGACAGATCAGATATCGCGCTTTGGCACAAAACCTGCCTTTGTACAGTATCATCCGATTTGCCCAGATTAAACGTATTCTCATAGTCCACTTTGCTGGTAACCCACACAATTTGGCTCTCCGAATCCGACAATTCAATTCAATTTACAATCAAATATTTATAAGCTTTACGAAAATTGTATCCAATAATTGATTTTCTTATCCCGAACATTTTAGATGAGAATCCACAAGCGTATCATCGATTTGCATTCGCCATCTGAGATCGTGAAGAAGATCACCTCGATCAACATTGAGCCCGGAGTAGAGGTTGAGGTTACCATTGCCAATTAAAATCGGCTGACGAACTTTCTTCTCAACATGTTGAAAAGTTTCGTATTTTAACAACAATAAAAAAACTTTTCATAAAACTGATTGTGAATTTTATTGCAAGTAATTACTGGAATGTGAAATATGAATGTCTCTTGATCTAATAATAGTCCGGCACTGGTGCACATGCTATCTTAACGAAATCAGCATAGCGAACGGAGCTATTATTATTAACGTTAGCCTCCCTGAAGATATTGTCCACCTCACGCACCGACAGACCCTCGCCCCAGTTTTGCAGCAAATTTCGCAGTTGTTTGGCCGATATGGTGCCCTTGTTTTGTGGATCAGCGGCTTTGAATGCGGCGATCACTTCGCCTGGCAGATTCTCCACAGAGGAGTGCTGGTGCATGATGTCCAGGAAGTCAGCGAAGCTCATTTTTCCGTTCTTTTGCTTCAGATACGACACTAGTTCTTGTATTGTGGGCGATAAGCCCAAAGAGCGCATAATAACCTGTTGAATAAACTTGTTTTCGTATGGTTTCCCTCAGATTAAACATGAGTAATATTTACCGTTAACTCGTCCAAGTTGTTAATTTGGCCCGAACGAGCGAACAGATAAAAACACTCGCGGAATTCTAATAGGTGAAAAAATATAGATAAGAGTATAATAAATGAGGTCATGCTTTGAATGTTTCAGATTTAGTAATACTTGCCATCAATGTCCTGCTCTTTAAAGTAGCGAGCCTAAATATAAAGGAAAGTAGAGAGAAACTAATTAGCATAAATATTAAAATGGGAAATGGGGGCAAGCAGTCAAGTGGAAACTAGTTTAATAAATTGAACATTGGACAGTTGGCACCGTTTTAGCTATAACATTTGTAAAAAGTGTATCCATGATTATTTTTTGTCATACATTACCATTTATATTATTGTTACTTTGCACTTTAATGGAAAAAAATAAAATAGTAAATAAACTAATGAAAACTCAAACAGGTTGTGAACATTTGCAGCGTTGCCACCATGTCAAAATTGACCGATAACTAATTCGATAGATCGTATACCTGTGTAACAGCTGTCGCGCCGTGTTACTGCCAGAAAGGTGAAGAAGCAGAATAAATTTGTGTACGTGTGTGTTTTGATAGCTGAGCTAGCTACGTGGTGATTGTGCGTGCCACCAAATTCGAAATCCTCGCAAACAACACTAACGCTTCCACATAAATGCATTTACCAGACTTTGTAATAGCAGCCTTGCTGCTTGCCCTAGTTGGCTACAGCAGTGCACAGCGTGTGGCACCCGGTGTAAATCCCCAGCATTATGTGAGTAGTAATATGTTAGATTTTGTTATATTGTGCAACCAGCTGGAATCGAATAGACTAACTGATTTACGTCTTTTTAATATGGCGAGCAGCAACAGGTGCCCAATCAAGTGCCACAACATCACCAACAGCCGCCGCCGCAATACCAGCAACAAGGACACGGAGCGCCCGGCGTACCGCCGCAGCAGTATGTGAGTGATTCTCAAGGTTGAGCCTGTATTTTCGAATAACTAATAAGATAACTTCTTAGCAAGTGCCCGTCCAGCAGCAGCAACAGCAACAAGTGCAATATCAGCAGGTGCCTGTGCAACAGCAGCAGATTCACCAACAGCAACAGCAACAGCATATGCAGCCACCTGTACAACAGCACGCACAGCAGGTGCCGCATCATCAACAGCAGCAGCAGCAGCATGCGGGAGGTCATCATCATGGACAGCCACAGCAGGTTTTGAACACAGGCAACATTCAGCAGGAGCGTGCGTAAGTGTCTGCTGGGGCTTATCACTTAATCAACTATCGCAATCAATCAATTCTACATATAGAAATTATCTTATCATTTAACCATCTGCTGTCTCACAACAGTCATATCCAAGAGCACATGCAGGTGCCCATCGATACGAGCAAAATGTCCGAGGCTGAGCTGCAGTTCCATTATTTCAAAATGCATGATTCGGACAACAACAACAAACTAGATGGATGTGAGCTGATCAAATCTCTGATTCACTGGCACGGTAAGAACCACTACTTAAATCTTTCATGTTTGTAGTTAGCTTAAACTGTTCGCATTAATTTTGCTTATGTTTGACTTGTGTCTTTTGTTTTACTTTTTTACATATAACAAATTTCACTACATTTCGGCTGGTTCCGGTTCTTCTGGTTGTGGTTCTGGTTATGCTCAACATCATTTAACCATCTCGCATGTGGCCATAATAATTCATAATTCGAATCAACCACATATGCAGAGCAAGGCAGCAAAGAACAACCTAACGGCGAGAAGCCCCATGTAGAGGAGAAAGTATTCTCGGATGAAGAGCTAGTGGCACTTATTGACCCCATACTCCAAATGGATGACACATCGCATGACGGTTTCATCGATTACCCAGAGTTTATTAAGGCGCAGCAGAAGGCTGCTGAGAAGCATCAGCAACAGCAGCAACAGCAACCACAGCAGCCCACTCATTAGTATATAGAAAAACCGATTCAGTTTGCATTATCCAATCCACCATAGTTATGTCTACATTAGTGTTTTGGTCCGAATTATGGCACACACACACACATCCACACACACTACGTAATGAAATGAAATTCAGGCGCAAACAATTCCAGCTCAAATTGTAAAATATTTCGAAAATTCAAACAAATGTTTTGAATAGGCTACAAGCATTCCAATCCATCGGGAAACTTCTTTGAACAAATTGTATAATTAGTAACACAACTTCTAAATATTTTCGAATACTAGCACATGCGAATCTCACTTGTGATCGGTGCAATTAAACTATTTGTTTTTTGTTTAACCTTCCCTTAATTTTAGTCATTCGTTCAATCTGAAGTTAATTTTAAGCGTCAACTAAAAGCAGCGAAAACAAATCAAGGCTGATTGTGTAAACATTTGTTTTGTACAAAAGAAACAAAAATTATAATAAAAAACAAACGTTCTGAAACTTTAGCTAACAATTGAACTTTAGAAATTGAAATATATGCATACATATATAAATATATATTTACTTTAAAGCAGCATGCAAATCATTGTAAGTAATGCGTTTTTAGAAAATAAATATGAACTACAAAATAAAAGAATTATACTTAGTCGAACTATCTCTTAAATTAGCTTAAGAAAAACATTGAAATGAAATCGTACATGTTTTATTTCAGTTGAAGATCCCCACAAGCCGATTACCAAGGACACTACTGAAAATCCAGAGGAGCCGGACCACAGACCGGGCAGCGTATACACCGACAAGGCTTTAGAGGAGACAATAGACTACGTGCTGAAATCGATGGACTTGAATAACGATGGCTTTGTGGATTATGCGGAATATCGAAAAACAGAAGCGACTGTCGGCAAGGATTAGATTTACAACGATGATTTAGAGAGCCATAGAACTTGACGCACATTTTAGGAGCTTGTTAATTATATACATTTTTTACTTTTTCATAATAAAATTGAATTTTGAATCCGATCTGACATTAATTATTAAATTACGTTAATTTTCACTGTAAATATTCTTCAGTATTTGCCTTAACTTACTTACCTTTCATATATTTGAGGTTTGCGATATCTTCTGAGTAGTCACAGCAAGCACTCCGTACGGTACAACCGCAAACAGCCGGCCGGCTAGTACCATGAAAGCTGTCGCCATGCGTGAAAGCTCCTTATGTATGGGTCTGAGCTTTCAATCTGCGTCGAAGCGTCGCGGTAAACAGTTGCACAAAATAGCTAAGCGTAAAATAGCAAAATGTGTTGATAAAGGCAAAGGCGAATGCCAAAGGGAGCTCTACACCTAATATAATAATAATAATTTAAAGTGCATATTTATATTAAGCATCCGCCGCGTGTGCCCAGATATTTGTACGACCTAGATAAACACTCGCAATGTAAGCAAATAAGAAAGAAACTAAAAGAGAAAAAAAATACTTTTTGCGCTAGTTTGAGTTTATGAATTGCATGCCATGAATTCCGTTGCTCGGGGTGACCCTGGCGGTGCAATTGTTGACTGAAAATAAATAGCCTCAAGCATGTCCGGGACACGGAGCCCGGGTGGGCATAGCACGTGCTTGCGTGCGGCGATTAATTGGCCCATGTGTAAATATTTTCAGTTTCATAAATAATCTATGTGCTAGGTGTGGGAGTGATATCGATTTTACCCAGAACCCACCTGCCATCGCTGCGAGCGGGTTGCGTGGGGGTAGTTAGCTAGTGGAGCGATGTGTAGATAAGCCGGCCGGCGTTCCCTGTGCAAACATAATCACGTCATTATACCCTGAGCCCATTGAAAATGAATAAACAGGGCTCAGTGTATTGTAGGCTACAGGCGTGTCTGACTCAACTATATATACGTGCATTTATATATAAGAGGGCTGTTCTACATTAAGATCTTGAGGATCCATAGTGCAAGCAGATCATCTATTACTGTTTTCTGTGTCCTGTCTTTAAATATACTCTAAGCAATATTTAACTTGTCTATTTTACAGGGCTGCAATGCAGTCCGGCAGCCGCCCCCGTGAGCGTTTGCTCTACGCCTTTCGTGGATGGATTGCGTTTGTAGCTTTTATGGATCTGGGCACAGCGTTCCGTAGCTATATAGAACGACGAAGTTTCCTGGGCGATCATAGCGATACACAGTTCATCGAGGGTAAGCAGGGTGTAAAGTATAAGGAAATACGTATGACTATATTATAATGCTCTAGGTGATTATACAATTTCCCGCATAATTGGTATGTACTGTCTTCTTAAGGCAATCGCTTTGGTGCACTGTACGCTGTACATACACTATAGGCCGTAAGTATAAAATTACAATTAAAGCCACTACAGAACCATAGGAAATGTCTACCTTTCTCTTACACTTTCGCTCTTTACAGCGTCGTCAGCATGGGCGGTTGTTCTTTGGCTCTTACCATGGTCTTCTATGCCACCGAAGCACTCTACTTTCGTTCAAGCACTTTGAACTTTTACGTAATCTTCCCTTGCGTCTTGAATAGTAAGTAGATATATAGCAAATACGTGCGCCTTAAAAAAATGTATAACGTATACTTCATATACAGCAATTACTCTATTGGGCCTCATATACATACCAAAAAGACTTCGTCTCTGGGAACCCAACATGGATCTGGATGATGAGAACTCGCAATTACTAAAGCAAATGACTGGCTATAAAAGACGTCGAGCGAAAAAGACATAATTTGATATTGATATTGATCGAAAACAACGAAGCAACAGATAAACGTTAACAGTGGATTGAGAAGATTGAGATTGAGATTGAGATTGAGTTATAGAACGATACATAAATCAGATGTTGAATCCGTTATGGACTGCAGTGATGTGATCAGAAGCATCAAACAATACTTAATTAGCAATACTAACCAAAGCCAAATTAGTGATTTTCTATTAATTAAGAACAAAGGAGTAAACCTCCACATACATACGTCAATTGCTGACATAATCACTCAAAACATTTTGTACTTCCTTTTTAGAATCCATATAAAAACCATTATAAAACCGTTATAGAGTTTATTACACTTTTAAAATATGAAAATTAGATAATGCCATTAAATATATATAAGTTCACAGTTAAAGTTTAAGCAAATTTAATGTTCGACTCAAGAGGAATGGCTTTAAATTTACAACCACGTTTATAATTAAATATATATAGTATTATGTGGAATTTTTCCATTAGACTCACAAGTAGTTAATTGCAATATTTGCACGTTTGAAAATTTATATTTACAGTTATTTATTCAACGATCATATACATACATACATATTTAGCAAAGATGCTTTGTATCACACGTAAACAAATATTTAATTGAAATATATAACAACAATAATAGATTTAGCACCAACACGGTTAATGCTGATATATACTCAATAAAAATAATATGAAGTTATTTATGCTGGAATTTTTACTATTTAAAATATTTTATCTTTTATGATACTGTGCTAGAAAAAAGTATGTTATATTAATATTTCAAATTAATGACGTTAGCGATACTTATTTACGAAAAATATCGGTTTCTTATAGCACCGTCTCTAGCTTAGCAATAACATTTTGTTAACAGAATATGTTGTACTATTAACATAATCATTGAAATTAATATATGTTATCGATATCCAACTTCTATAGCTGGCGCATTTTATTTTAAAAGAGCCTACATCAATTTATTTAAGAAAGCTGTTGTTTTTGGTGCTCATCAAGCATAATGTACCGAAAATTTAAGAAACGAAACAATGTCCTAACGGGACTTAATACTATTGATGAGAATGCAACAATTAAAATACCGGTAAGTGATCGCTGAACTTTCTGAGCATTAGATCATGACATGAAATGTGTTTTTTTTTAAAGCGTATTTCCTCTGCTAAACAAACAGATGCGACAATCGAGACACTGACGGGCGAAAGTGAGGAGGAGAATATACCAGCTTCCCAGGAGCAAACTCAGCGTTTTCTGTCGCAGCATAGTATAGCATTGGCCGCAACGTTGGGGCGCACGCAGTCCTCATCTCGGATAAACAGTTCCCGCCAACCGAATAGCTTCTTTGAGATGGTGCTGATGAACGCTGGTGTGCAGTTGGATCAAACGGATACATTTGTGCTGTCCTGCGATCATATTGCTATTGTTTCCAAGCTGCGTGATATATTGGTGCAGTCTCCGAAATATCCGGAAAATATTGAGACCTTCAAAACGGGGCTAAATGTTGCCCTGGCGCCCAAGTCGAAACTGGCCCAGAAACTGCTTAGTGGCTGCACCATAGACACAGCCGGCGAGGAGCAGGTGTATCAATCACAGAACAGCATGTTCATCAACTTTCTGATGATTGACTTTCTACGAGAGCCCTGCCTGTCGGTACTTTTCAACAAAATCGAAGAGATTGCCAAATTGGAGCGAGTGCAAACGGTGCCTGGCTGCCTGCCACTGCTGCCACTGATGCTTGCCCAGTTGCGGTATCTCACACTATCGCATAGTGATCAGATTTATGCGCATATTGAACGTATATTCAATAATGCCTCGGAGCCGTCGAAGATGGATATTATAAGCAGCGCAGAGTTTTTATTAGATGCCAGTAAACACGATGAGTTTGTGGAGCTGCTCACGTGAGTGTTTTGATATAATATATAGAGAGCTCATTTAACTGTAATCTATCCTTCTAGCATTAACTATTCGAGCAGCAAAGATCTCTTCCATTTGACGACACTGCAAATCCTTAGCAATTTGACACTAAATGCAAGGACTCAAGGAAAACTACGTGAGCGCATTCTAGAGTTTATCAAGGAAGATAGCAGCTGCTCGAATATGGTAAGTCTTTAAAATGTAAACTGCGACTCTATGAAACACATATGTATATATGATCTCTTTGTAGACACTACCGCATCTCATACGCCTCTTGCTAAATAGTCTCAATCAGGACACCGATGATATTGTGCGTGAGGTAAATATGAATTTAGTTATTATTTTTATTGCTTATACTCAAGTCCTCGACACTCCTTTATTCATTTGATTCTCTGAGTAGCTGGTCGCCACGCTTCGCGAAATCTTTAACTGGCGCTATAGATCGAAAGGCGAAAACTCTCAGTCGATGGCTACTCTTGCTGCCAGTGAAAAGCAATCACAATTGGAGCTCTTTGGTTTTCTTCAACAAGGTCTTAAACGCTCCAAGCGTTTTTATCAGATGTGGCAGCGTACGATTAGCGGCTTAGCGGCCAGCGAATTTCAGTAAGGTTTATTAATTTATTTTGTTTGCTTACCTTTTCTAATTGTCCTTTCACACCTTGCAGATCGTTTGATTTTATAATGCTACTAATACTAATAGACATCAACGAGGATAACACATTGTTTATTGAAAATCTTGTAAGTGCGAAGTAGATATTGCGCGCTCTTATATGCACTCTTATATGATTTCTACAAACTGTTTTAGCTGCGCCGACGTATTAAACTAGAGCATATCACAGTTGGCATATTGGATGAAATTAAAATCCATTATTCGCATATTTTGGAACAACACATTAACACACTGATGCACTTGCTTCATGACTTTATGCGTGAAAAGAATCGCATTGTAGCAGACTTCGCCAAAGCGGCATACAGGTGGGTTTTTCTAGATAACAATTATATTTATGCTTGGTTCACACTTAATCTGTTGGACACAGCATACTCTTCAAGATCTGCAACTCAATACAAAAAAGCATACTAAAGAAACTGCTGGAGTTGACGTTTGACAAGTCAGCACAGCATGTGACCACCACATTGACACTGCTGCGTGAGCTGCAGCGCAAGAATGCTAAGCATGTGCAGAACTGTGCAATGTTGTTGCTGCCTTTGCTTGATCGCCTAAGCGATCTGACACTGCCACAAACACGCCTCGCTATGGACTTGCTGTGTCACGTTGCATTTCCGGATCCCAAATTGCCAGAGTGTGCCCCACTGCAAGATCAAATCGAAATGGTAGTAAAGAAGCAGCAAATAAATCGTACTGAATATGTGAAAAGGCAGGGCATCATAGGTTGCGTTCAGCTAATTGATGCCATTGCGCGCATTGAAACGATCCTTATCAACAACGAGGACTTGCAAACCAGCGTGGACAGCATCACTTCTTTGCCTGATGGTCGCAGCAAGCAGGCAGCTAACCTGATCAGTAAATACTTATATCTTTATTTATAAAACTCAGCTAGTAATGGTAATTTTTATATGCAGTGCTTACCCAGTCAGCAATAGGCAACTCTCCCGAATTACTGGCATTGTTTTACGATGAGCTGGCCAGCGTACTAAATGTGCGCTACTACAATGCCGAATCTATTTACATGCTCGACAATCAGTTTCTAATGTGGCTCTGTGAGCTAATGACCTATCGCTTTCAGCAGAGTTTTGTGAACGATCATCAGCCCAAGACTGTCAAGTGAGAGTTGTTAATCTAATTACTATTTGGTTTCACCACAAAATTGTATACTTTTGCAGAGGGATCAGGCTGGAGTGCCAGAAGAACATTAATGAATTGGACGAAACGAATGTTAATACCGAATCAGCTGTATTAGATATTGGTATTAATATATCTGAATTGGTTCTGAGTTCAAATGGCAAGTGAGTCGAAGTACACACCTAAGAATACACCTGTCCAGACTACAGCGGTTACTTTTTCAGCGCCAGCGATTCTATTTTTGTTCTTGCGCCGCTCTTTCACTTGGTCAGCGTTCTGCACAATCAACGCTATCAGTACAGTCTGGAATTGATAAATGCGCTACAAGGCTGCTCCATTGTTCTGCCCTCGTTTTTTGACGATCCTAATTATTTGGCCATCTTTGATAATTATGACGAAGAAACGCAAAAGCACATATTGCACATTTACTATCACACGATCAATTGGATGCGTGTGACGACCTGTGCATTCGCATCCCAAAAGCATGAAGCCACACGGCGTCGGGTTCTAAAGCGTCTCGCTGACTTGATTACCACAGAGCAAAGATTGAAGCCGCTCTTGGCGCATGCTCCTGTTGGTTTTGCGCCTCCGCCATGCCAGTTCCTTAACAATCTTAAACAGGCTGGTCCCCAGCAAGTTACTCGCGAAAAAAAAGCGCCAACAAGTAAGGCGAAGTCGAATAAAGTTAATAGCGAATCGATCATGGAAGAGCCGCAGAGCATGGACCAATCGAAACTGGGTGATCTAAGCATCAAGCTGGGTGCTTGTAAATCCATTAAATGCAAAATCAATTTTGAACACTTATATGGACCCTTGGAATGCTATAGACAGCTTGATGTCGGCATAATTGTGCTGCTGAAAGAACAACCTTTCAGTCTGAATTATCCACTGGACGAGGAGGAAGTGGGCACACATTTGGGATTGCAGGAATTGCGTTTTATACTCACTGATTTGGTGCATAAATTAGACACGATTGTGAATGGAAGTCAAGACGTAACTGAAGCCGGCTCTCTAAGATCGTATGTGGCCAAGCCGGAACATTTTATGTCCGACTTACAAAAATGTCTAGCTGAAATCCATCTGCGTTTAATCACGCTGGCGGCACACGTTGATCAGGAAGTAGAAAAGGTCAATAATGTCTACAGCAATTTGGATCTGTTCAAGGATCGTTTTAATTATGTTAAAACTTGCTTTGGCTTGTGCATTCACTTGGTGGCATTGTATTTTTCATGGAATGACTGGAGTGACAAGTCCAAAGCTGAGCTCTTAGCGTGTGAGTAAAGCGTAACTTTCAACATAGCTCTGATTAATGGATTATCCTCTAATTAGCGTCATTAAATTCACTGATGCCACCTGGTCAGCGGAAGGTAGTTAAAAATCAGACTATAGCACGCGCTGCCGCCCATATTTTTGACTACTTCTGCAAATATGAGAAATCGGTGTTAGTTCTTGGCACTGCCGTGCAGCTTCACCATTTGCTGCGCAGCTTGAGGAAGTTGAGTTGTTCCGGCGAGAATGCAGTTCAGCGCAGTAATCAGCAGGCCGAGGATATACGTGAGTCCTGGTCATTACTTAAATACTTTTATTTCTTAATTGTTGTCGCATGTATAGGTAAATATTGTACCAATATGCTGAGACGTAAATGGTATCATTACTCGGGTAGCCTGGAAAAGGGCGCACAATGTAACATACATCTCGACGAGCTGATTAAAGGCTTTCTGAAGGACTCATCATTTGAGCGTCAAAATGATATTTTGCTTGCCCTTAAAGAGGAGTGTCTGCTTCTAAACAAGAAAGACTTGGCGTTACAGTCAATTCCCAATATCAAAAAGTAAGTTAAATCAGTTGATGTGTCCAGAAATTGATAAACGTCCGTTTTCTAGGCCCAACTTTCCTCTACTGTTTCGTGGCTTGTGCGAGATTATTATTAGCACACTAAATTCACAATGTAGCAGTCGCACGGAAGGTGATCGCTTTAAACTCTGGGAGTCAACTATATGTCTACTCAATGGCCTTTTAGAAATAGTCAAGAAAGTGGAACAGCCGCGTAATTTTGCATTATTCTTAAAGCATTCGCAACTGTTCTTGAAGCTATTCCTACAACATGGCGTGTTTGTTCTGGAGACGATTGTGCGCGACAGTCCCGAACGCCTTACCAAATTCTTTCACGACCTTCAAAATGTTACCAAGTTTTTGCACAATCTCTGCTGCCATTCGAAGTCAATAAAGAACACAGCCATCATTAGCTACATTCCCAGCCTGCGTGAAACGCTGGAAACACTGGTGTTTCGTATAAAAGCGTTGCTGGCGGCCAACAAATGCCATGCCGCCTTTCATATCAGTATTTTGGATAACCAGGATCTGCATGGCGATGCAATAGTGACTCCCAGAGTATCACTTATCAACGAAAGCAATAGCGATGAGGAAATACCCGAGGATGACGCCAGCGTTGATGAAACTATTATGGATGATATGGGCAGCACAATCATGGATAACACCACGCGGCGTAGCACCAATAGTCGCAGCAAATCGAATTCGCGCAGTAAATGCTTTTAAATATTATTGTATCTTGTAAACATGACACAAATATATAAATACTCTTATTATGTTAAAGCGAGTTGTATCATTCCAAGCTCATTTAAGTTTTAAACCTTGTGATACCTCTAAATCGATTCCTGTTATAAGTAAAGTAATCTCGAGTAGTTTTTGCATTGTTTATTTAATTTTTTTATTTTTTATTTATTATCTGGATGCAATTTTATTTAATTTTTGTATTACAAATAATAACAAATGTATGTATATCAAATATTTTAGTACAATATTCTTCTCACTTTCATTTTCTTCGTTAACAATAATTGTTTGTAAGACGTAAAAGATGTTGCTTCCTATCGCTGTTCCACCTACATTTCTGAATGTACTTGAAATGTTCATTTGTTTCTCTCATTTCGTTTTATACTTTTGCTTAATAATTGGCGACGTTACGTTCACGGCTTATACAAGTTCCTCATACGTGTGACATGTATGCAAATTTGTTGTGATGTTCATTTTATTTAAGAATTATCATTATAAAAAAATTACAATTTATTTGAGAATATAGAAAAAAAGAAAATATGAAAACACACACAAACTATAAGTATACATATAAAAAATTCGTTCAATAAGATTTAATAAAATCATGTTAAAGTGCAGCTAATAAAACAACATAATATATCTTCTAACGGTAACCGTTCTCGACAGTTTATCATAACAAATATTATCCAGATTTGCGGTATATATTAGAGTAAACAATTGACACTGGAAACTGACGATTCTAGCTCTGTGTGAAACTTGCATCGTGGATTTGCAGGCAGATAAAAAACTATGGCGACTGTATATAGCCGCTCCTAAGACTGCTGCCTTATAAACAGCTGCGCTTAAGCCAATTTCATTTGATCTTGAAATATACGTTCAAATACCAAAAATTACAACGAAAGTATTGCTGAAAGGTTTGAAAAAGAAATTATTATATTAATTTGGAAAATGTTTTTGCACTCTCAAGTACTGTTGGTATATTTCAATATTCAATCAAGTTTTTTTTTTTGATTTATTAATTTTTATTGTTTTCTTTATTTGCCAATTTTTCAAAACTTAAAACATTTTACACAAATTAATTTTAAAAATTTTAATACGTACGCAGTCTGTTTAAAAGTAAAGTTAGATTATACACTCCTATATCTACATATACACTATTACTCACATATATATATATATATATATATATATATATATATATATATATATATATATATATATATATATATAAATTTTGTTTATAGAGAAAGATATATTTTATATATATGTATGTATATATAGATTTAGTAATTATGATTAAATCTTGCCTTTGCATCATCACAATTCATGTAAAGTTTTTGTTGTATTTTCTTTTTGTTGTTTTCTACATATTTTGAAATAAATTTTCCTTGTTTTTGCTTCAGTTTCCATGAGCCGCTTGCAAATGTTTGCTATAAATTTCTGTGATTTCTTTTACTGTTGTTGTACGACTATTTCTGTTGCAATTCAATTTACACACGTATACAGTTATTGTGGTTGGATATATGTAAGTATGTTAAGAGCGGGGTCAAAGGTCGAAAATTTGCTTGCGCTTCTCACAATACACAAAAATATTGAAAATTAAAACCAATTAAACAGCTAAACAAATTAGTTCGGTAAATATTCTTTAACATTAGAGCTTTAAGTTTAGGCGTAAAAATATTTTGCTAAAAATTAATATTCATATAGTTTATTATATTATTGAAATATATATATTTATGCATATATATATATTTATTTATATAACATAATATTGAAAACTTAAGCGCACAAACAAAACTAAATATTCAAATTAAAAACTAATTTTGCCAAACGTTTTTGCTTTCCCGAAAAAAATTAAACAAAATTACAAATTACAATACATATTTAACACAAATATAAAGGCAAGGAGTTTCGAAAGAACAATTTGTAACATTTCCAAAAGGAGGGGGGAGACGGGGGAATTTGAAAACAATTCTATGACCGCAAAGGCATCAACGGCACATCATTTAAATTAGTCGAGTATTGTATTTTAGTTTTTTGTTTTCTCTTGCTTTTCCTTTTTTTTTTTTAACCAAAGTGAAAACTTTAACGGATTGTGTAACAGGTTTTGCCAATTTTCTTTGTAGTTTACAATTAGAACACATTAACAATTAAGACTTATAAATAAAATTACAAATTTAAAACAATATAAAATCAGTACAGTATCAAATTAAACAAAACTTTATCATTAAGCATATGTATACATATATTTGCAATTTGAATTGGGTTCCAGTTTCAAAGTCACCAAAAATTTCGAAAATTTCTTCATTTCTTCAATTTGCTTTTCTTTTCTAAGGCAAAAACAAAAATGTTTATCATGCAAAAAGACGCGGCGTTTAATTTATTAATTTTTTAGTTTTCTCTGCTATGTTTGTGTGTGTTAAAAAAAAATAATAAAAATAAAAACTTTTTCGTAGACAACAATTGATGAAGATTAGAAGAAAAAAAAATGCATAACGAAACTTAGTACAAAAAAAAGGTTAAATATTTGTGGTTGTTTTTTTTTTTTAAATTGGTTTTTGTTGTTTTTACGTTTAGTTTTATATAGTTAGAAAATGGCGCACACTTTCCTGCGGCGGCTGCTGCTGCTGCAGTTTACTCTCTCGCAAAGGGTGTACTTTTAAATATTAGGGAAAATTTTTATCTGTGTGTGTATGTTGGTGTGTGTGTATTTCACTAAATTTAAGCTTAACTATGGTCATTTAGAATTGGTAGTAAATGTTCTTATTGTTGTTTGCTATGTATTATTATTATTATGTATTAAAGTTCTTTGCTGGTATCGCAAATTTGTTTTTTCTTTTTGCGCAAGTTTAGAAGTTTTTTTCTGCTTTTCATTTAACTTTAGGCAACTGCTTGGTGTTTGTGTGTGTATCGGTATCTGTATTTTTGTGAGTGTGTGTGTGTATATATATATATATATTGTGTTTCAATTTGAAATATCATATATACTCCGTTTTAGGCGCTTGCTGAACAATGTTTATAGATACGCTTTAAAAAAACTCTTCATATTAACCATCATCATCATCGTCATTATCGATATCAATATCATCAATTATCAATTTGTTGTTGAGTTTAAAATTGGAAGTTCTGCTTGTTATTTAATTATAACTAATTTAATTGTTTATACATTTTAGTTACGTTTTTGCTTTACTTGAGATCTAGCAAAAATTAAGAATTTTCATAAGAAATACAGATCGAAATGGAAAATAAAATTTTGCAAAATTTGAACAAAAATTTTTTTGTTTCGTTTCGTTTCTCATATTGATGTTTGTTGAATAGGAGGCATGGAGTTACAGTTAAATAATGCTTATATATATTATAGAGTTGCTATATAAGTATATGCGGGGTAGACCCAGTTTCGGTTTGCTATTAACTTGTTGCAGCACTCTAAGAATGTCAACTTTAAAGAGTTGCTAAAATAATGCGAATAAAACTTATTAGGGAGAATTTGGAAAGTTGTTAAATATGCTGTTTCGAGGGCTAATTGATTTCGTAAATTATTGTTATCTTTGTATATATTAATATGTTTAAATTTGCCGTTATTAAATTCCCTATAATATTATCGCTTGTAAAAGTTATAGTTCTTACTTATTATTATTTCATTTTTAACTGTTGTGATGTGTGTGTAGGTGTGTTACTTGGTGTCTTACTAATTCGTTGCATCTCGACAGCAGCACTTCAGTTGTCAACTGCTGTTGTTTGTATCTCTGTAGCTGGAGCTGGAGCTTTAGCTGTATCTTTATGCTTCGCGTGTTCATTATTTCTCTTCCTTTTTTTAAATTTGTAATTTTTGTGCAATTTCTTAGCTCTACATACATTTTTTTTATTTAATTGATTTCAAGTTACCTAAAATAGTTTGCAATTTAATCGGAAAGTCTTGCCAACGTGCAGAGTCAAAGGCATTATATAATAACGCCAGTCGCTGCTGCGCTTTAATTTTAACTTTTAGTTCTCTTAACTTCATCATCTCAAGACTAATTTCGAATTTAATGTATTTTCGCATTTCTTTGTTTTATAATTTCAGTCAATGTTTCTTCATTAAGCTTTGCTTCTGAATTACTTTATTACTTTGATTCAATTTATCAATTCTTTAGAGCTTTAAATTTATGTAATTTCTTAACTTTTGTTTTTTTTTTTTTTTGGTTTCATATTTACAATTGAAGGAAATCTTTAGGGTGT
Organism: Drosophila peninsularis; assembly: GCA_035047485.1. Lineage (NCBI taxonomy): Eukaryota > Metazoa > Arthropoda > Insecta > Diptera > Drosophilidae > Drosophila > Drosophila peninsularis. The sequence goes on along the minus strand of JAWNPN010000050.1, from coordinate 211,804 downwards.
TTCATTATTATTGTGTGCAATATCTCCTTTTCGATTTTCAGCTTGATTCAGTTTTATACAAATAGTAGTAAAATGTTGAATTTTTGTTTTTTCAATTTGGTTTACGCGTTGTGTATAAAAAAGTTGCTTAAGTTTTAAAATCAATACGAGCCTAGCTGCACTATACTGATAAATAGATTTATATATGTAATTATTTTCTTGTTTCGCTTTTCTCTGTTATCAGTTTTTTATATATACTCAATTATTGTTTCCATTTCAAGTTAAAAACGTATGTAGTTCTTGAATTTTAAAAGGGGGTTTTATGGGCTTTCGTTTTGTATTCATGTTGCCTCTTTAAAATGTTTTAGCAAAATGCTCTAATTATTGATGTGATTATAAAATTGAACGAAATATGTCTGCTAAAATGCTGCGGCAAGTCTATAGATATGCTATATAAATGTATATAATTATTATTTCTTTCAGATTTATATAGAGATAGAGATAGATAGATAGAGAGAGAGAGAGACAAAAAGATGTGCAAAGCAGTACCTAAACGAAAGTATTTGAGTGGGTTATAAGGCCCAATTGCTCTTCTTATATAGGATTTATTTTGCTACGCTTCTTTGGAGTTGAGAAGATAAAAAACCATATATGCACATATCATATATATATATAAATATATGCATATATATGCTGTGTTGCAGTAGCTGTAGTTGTTGTTGTTGGTGTGCCTTCTAAGTTCCGAGTGTGTGTTGTTTTTTGTTATTATTAACTGTAGTTGTTGCCTGTCATTGTTGTTTTTAACTCCATGCCGAAAACGTATCCATATACCACTGTTCACCATTTGTGCCTAAAGGTTGCTGTGGTAGCGGTAAACTGCCCCAACTGCCGCCATTTCCTATTAAACCGCTCTGGTAACGTCGCTTAACATCTGCCGGATTTTGGTGACCTCCATCGAACTTACGTTTACCGACTACTGCAGTTGGTCAACAGGAATGCATATTCGTTGTTGTTGTACATGTATGCGTTTGCGAGTGTGTTTGATTTTGCATTTGGTGGGTGTGTGTGGGTGTGGAACGGATTTAAAAAGAGAAAAAAGAGAGAGTTAAAATTGGTTGTTAATACTACACAAATGGAACAGTTCATTGCTATTGTTCGTTTTCGTGGAAAATTTGTCGTTCATTAAAGAAAATTTGTTCTTTTTGTGGGCTATGGTTGAACTGCGGGTTTTATGCTTGTTATATTTAGTTATTTTTTATAACTTTTTGTTTGGTAAAAAATCAAAAGATATATAATATACACACAGATTTTGGTTTTTTTTTTTTATTTAGGTAGCTCATATTTTCTGCGTACAATTACACAACAAAATGTAGAAAATCTCATTAATTAGACATAAACGTCGGGGACTTGTTTTTTGTACACAAACATGACACAGATGTGTGTGTGAGGGTGTTTGTTTGTTTGTATGTATGTGGGCGAGTGTCTTTGTGAGTGCGAGTGTCTAGTGTGTATAAGCGATTAATTGTTTGAGTTTTTGTAAGTGTGAGTATGTATGTGAGTGTATTCGTGTGCGAGTATGTGTGTGAGCTGTGAGAGTGTGAGGGTGTGTGTAAAACGGGATGGTGCACGAGTAGATAAAACATTGTACATGATATTATCGCTTATTAAACAACATGTAATTAAATGTGAGGATTTGTTAAGGGAGGACGACGTGTGTTATTTGAGTCGTTTGGTTCTTTCCGATCTTCGAATGGAGCGCTGTATCTCTAACAATTCTCAGGTATCTTGTTCGCCTGTTTTTTGTTAAAAACTAATTTGGAATTTTGTCGTATATATTTGCGTTGATTTGGAATTAGCTTCAGCTATCTCTTCGTGCTTTGAATTTCTTGAATGTTAATTGAACTGATCTTCTTTTGGAAATGAAATGAGAGTTGGAGTGTGCTTGTTGATTTCTTGAATTAGGATTTCGCAAAATCAGGCTTATTTTGTTGGTGGGTGTGTGTTAATTTTATAATTATTTTTTTTAGTTAGAGCTCCTCTTTTTTTCTTTCTTTTCGGTTCGAGATGACTTGGACTTGCGTGAATGCTTCTTGGATTTGTGTGTCTTAATTTTGGTACTTGAGGAGCTCTGACGCTTCAGTTTCTTGCTCGGCGAACGACTTTCGTCGCTGCGCACGGAACTGACGACCGAGGAGCTACGCTTAGTTGCCCTCCATGAAAGTCTTGAGTGCAGATCCAGCTAGAAACAGATTTTAGATGTTTTTTCTATCTTTTTTTTTACAATTTTGTATGGTGTGTGTGTGTGTGTATGTTGAGTCGAATATATATTATATATATTTATGATTGAATGAAGCCGTTCTAAGTAGATGAAAAAAAAAAAACAATAAGCTTACCAAATGTGGATGGACAATACAAAATGTGGGCGTTTATAAGTAAAGCGTGTAAAATAGTACAGTTTAACTAAAGATTTTTGTGTCACGCTTTGCCTTGGCTAAAATTAAGGATATTGGCAAAGCGTGCATGTTTTGTTGTTTAATTTTGTTTGCTATGTATATGTAGCCACACGATATAGTTAACAAATTATATTTTGCATATTTAAACAAAAAATGTATTGGGTTGTGTTCAGCGTTAAAACAGAATACACGAATCGATTAGTATTTGTTGTACAAAAAATATATATATTTATATATACAAGTATTTAACCAAATAAAAACATGTATATGTGAGTAAATAGGTGTGTTGTGTTATTTATTTATATATCGGCATAAATACATATATATATTTATAAGAGGATATGGATACTAATATTGAATTGAACTGTTTATTGATTAGCAAAGCATGAACTTAAACTTTATCAAACATACATATATTTATACTCCAAATTTAGAAAAATATTCATTGTGCCAACGCATCAAATACTTATAGATTTGAGTAACCAAAATATTAAAAAAATTATATACACGTACGTCAATTGGATTTTAAGGATTTGATGTCGGGGAGCATTAAGGGGGAAAAGGGCGTTCTTCAACTCTCCACTGACTCTTAACAACAGTTGATGATACCAGCAGTAGCAGAAGTAGTAGTCAAACAGAGGGGAATGGGCGGGCATGACAATATTTAAATACTAATCGATTCATAAACGTTTACACAGCATATGTCCCTCAACGTACATATGCATTCATATAATTTGTTAAACTGGCTTTCCATATACATGTGCGAGAGCGTGGGCGTGGGTGTGTGTGTGTGTGTGAAGTGTATGTATGTGTCTGTTTTTGATGTGTGAGTACCGCTTGCTGCTTTTGACTAAGTCGAAGCTAAGTGCATGCAAAACCTGTAGCATACATTTGAGCGCTGTTTAAATGATACAAAAATGATGAGAATTTCGTGACGAAAATCCAAAAGCAGCAAAGGGTAAAAGCTACATTAAAAAAATATATTTATAATATAAATATATATATATATATATATATATAAAGGACATTTAAAAAATATTTATATATAAAAAGAGAATATTTAACAATTGTTTTGTTTTACAACATTGAAACACATTTACAAAATGCAAAAAAAAAATATATAAATGATGAGTAAGAAAACACGACATTAAGTGAACCTGGAGACGCTCCCATTTTAAGCTTTGTGGGTGGCTAAAACCACTCAAAATCATTGTGTGTAGGTGTGTGTGTGTGTGTTTGTGTATGTGTTTGTATGGGTTGGGTCGTAACATTTTACTTGGCTTTACTTATTCATTTATATGAGTTTGTATTGTTATGCATTTGAGATTGTTGCTCTTGCTGTTTGATGGTGTTCGTGTTGGTGGTGGATGTCGCTGCTGCGACTGCTGGTGCTGCAGTTCTTGCACTTGAACGTTGTAGTTTTGAGCATGTTTTTGGTTTTTGGATTTTGGATTTGATATTTTTGTTTGTCTTTTTGTTGTTGCTGTTGTTTGTTTGTTTGTTGTGGTTGTTGAGCTCACCTGGTAAATTTTGTAGCGGCTTGACGTGCTGGGTGCCAGGAACGCTGGGACGTATTGGTGCCACCCCACGGACCCCCCCGGTTGCTGCCGGCGCCCCCTGAGCGGTGGCCGCCCCCCGATGAGCCGCCGCCGCCTGTCCCACCGCCGCCACCGCTCCCGCCGCCTGTGGCACTGGTTGGGCCACCAGACGACTGATGCTGCCACGTTGGCCAACGGTTCGGCCACGCGGGACTGTGATTCCATGCCCACGACCAGCTCCCTAATTATCATCATTGCAATGGCATGCAGGCATGTTTGTAGTATGTGTGTGAGATACAGTGTGCATGTTCGTGTTTGCGTATGCGTGTGTGTGTGAGTGTGTGTGAGTTCATTTCAATTTTTGTTGTATATTGATTTATATATATTCCAGAGCGGGCATTCCATATGATTCCATATTCAGTTATTCCAGGTTTTTGAGCGTTGATTGATTTGTTTTTGGTTGGATTTCGAATTTTTGCAGTTTAACAGTATTTTTTTATAATAATATAAATCGAGTGTAAGATATATATAAAATATATATGGATCGCCAAGATAATGAATTTTGGTCATTTCAAATTATAATAAAATACATTTGGATTTTTAATTTTGAAGTCGAATGCAGTTGCAAATTTCGAATTTAGTTTTTAGAGAGGAAAGACGGTTGGGCAAAAATGAAATAGTGGGTATTGGGTTCATACAATTTTTTTTTTTTTTTGTTTTTGAATCGAAAAGTTTGTCGATAGATTTGTTTATGATTGGTCATTGGTTGTTTGTTTGGTTGCAGTAATTTTAGGTTTATAGGTTTTGGTAGAGAATTTTTATAGGAATTTTGTATGGTTTGACGAACATATATATAATTTTTTTTTTTTGGTTTGCAAAGTTTTTAAAATTTTTTGTTACCGAAAAACAAATGATTTGTTTGTATATATAAGAGTATAACAACATATATAAAAAGAAAAGAAAGAAAGAAAAATCGAAATAAACGCGTTAGATTCTTGTATTTACATACAATAATAAAAGTATGTATATTATCAATGTTTATATGAATTAAATATATATGTATATGAAAATTACGTTTGATTGATAAGAAAAAATGCTAATATATATTTGATATTTGTGTTTTGTCTCTGGTGTATTGTCTGTGTACTGAGTATCGCTCGAACTGAGCAACAAATGCAAATATTACTGCCTCTAATACATAATTTAGGAATAGTATTCATAACAACAAATCACAGCGCAAGATTTTCGGTATCTATAAACGAAACGAGCTGAAGCTCAATCCAAATATTTTGTATGGCTTTCTGTTGCTTGCGATGGACACAATATTCAATTTTTTACTAAACTTTTATAATAAAAGATATTAAATAATAAGCTATAAGTAAGGCAATGGGCATTTCTTAAAAGTAGGCTACATATTATTTTAAAAACTAAATACAACAGAAGAAGCACGATGATTAAAGTATAATTAAAATTAATAAGCGTTGCGATAATAAGCATTAAATGCAGTAAAGCACATTAAAATAAAGCGTAATAAGCGCAGGGAATAACAATATGAGTTGCCGTTCGATTTGTTAGTTTCCAGGACGTAAAGCAAAGCGTAGCTCAATAAATTAAAAATTTGTTTCCATTGCTCAAATGTTGGCCAAAAGATATCGTGAGGGTCTGTGAGCTGTTGTGGGTGATCTGTGTGCAGTGGTTGTGGGTGGTGTGTGGTTTGTGTGGAATGATCTGCTGCGCTGTGTTAATTGTGGCGGGTCGTATGTGGTTGGCAGCATTTAACATGCAAATTTTGATATTTGTAAACGAAAATAAAAAGTTTTCGAAATTAGTTTTCGTCTTAAAAAAAAGCAATGAAGCTGAAAACAAAACAAAAATAAAACAATCGGCCTTAATGAGAGTGGCTGAAGCCACCTTCAGCTCGGGCTGCACGAATCAAATAAAGCCGAATAAAATCCAATTATATCAAACTACATTACGTATTCCAACTCTACAATACAGTACATTTGTGTTTCTGTGTGCGTGTGACAGTTGCTGTGTGCGTGTGACAGTTGCTTGTTGCGACAACTGCGAGTCCGCAATAATAGGACAAAAGGTACACGCACCATAATAACTTGCGAATTGGTTGAGCCACCTTGCTGGGATCTTGATGGGCGCTGCGAGGCGCTTAGGGGGACGGAACCGCCGCCCGAATTGCTCGACATGGCCGCAGCACCAGTGCTGATGCCGCCCGATGTGGAGTTGCCGCTGGCAGCATTTGGATAATCATAATAGCTATACTCGCCTTCATAGGCACGATAAACATCATCGTAGTACGAATCAGCACCAAAGCCGGGGCGAAATTCCGAATAGCCAAAATAATCATAATCGTAGTCTAGAATTTCGCGCAAGATGTGGTTTGCGGGAATAGGATTGTGGTTAGAGGTTAATTAAGGAACAATTCGAGTGCTGCGAGGTGTGTGTATGCGTCTGTCCTTGACATTGAGTATGCGTGTGTATGTATGTTTGTATATATATATATATATGTAAATATATATTTGTGAATCGAATGAGGGAACCTGCCTGCCTTAGCTGCGTTTGGCCAATTTGTAACTCGAATTAGGCGCGTTCTAAACACTGATGGGCCGTGGACTGTATGGTGGTGGGCGTGGCAGACACACATACACATACAATATAGATGTAGGTATAAGTAGATTGATGGCTTGGGTTACTTACCGGTGATAAAACATCAAACAGTATACAGGGTGCTTAACATTCGCTACACAGAGAACACAATGGCAACGTTTAATTATGATAAACACAGCTATGAACAACGTTTAGAGGTTAAGTCTAACTATGTGTAGTGGTATTAGTAAGTTACAGTTGTTGTCAGAGAGTACAGCATCTTGAAGATGTAGGAGGAGGAGAGCCGAAGACAAAGAAAAAAAATATATATGGAATGAACGTATGACAACATCGAAAAGAATTAGGCATGCAAACAATGAAAATGAACAGAGAGAGAGAGAAAGAGAGCATTAACATACAAAACTTGCAAATATGAAATATTTCTGTTTAGCAGTGAAAATAATAAAGAAGTTATGTTCAATCAAAGTTTGGTTATGTGTGTGCGCAAATTGGTTAAATCAAATCTCAATTATCAATTGGTTAGTCTCAATCTAGCTGGATACTAGACTGTGGGTAGGTGCTAAGGCATTGTGTGAGTGTTTTCGTGTATGTGTGATAGTAGTAGTAGTTATAGTAGTAGTACAAGTATTGGGGGGCACGAGCGTACAAGTTAGTGGGCATCGCGCTTTCTAACCTTAAATTAACTAACTAAAATGAGAGAGACGATAAAAACGATAAAAGGTGTTGAATGAAAAACCAAACATTGGCATTGAATATGATAACTTAAAGATGTAAGCTGCAGACCAATTAGATGTATCTGGCTAGTTTTAGTTCAACAACTTTAGTTGTTAGTTTCGCTGTGGCTTAGTAGCAAATACATTCATCTAGAATTTAACTAAATATTACCTATTAAATAAGGTACTCAAAGATTACGCTCATTTGTATTCGAGTAACTACGAGTCTAAATCAATTGTAATCATGTTTTCCTGCGATCACTTTCTATTTTTCTCTTATTTGGGAGCCACACATGTGAGCTCGATAAGTATATATACACACAGATATTCTTGATACATGATGAGAATAATCGATTGGTTCACTTATTGGCGTATTTGCCCAACTTACCGTATTCACGGGGCATCGGTGTGCGTAGAGGCATACGCGCCCCTGGTAGGCGCATGGGTGTGATGGACATCATGCTGGGGTGTGTTGGCGACAGATTTCTGTATGGAGACAACGTTTCAAATCTTTACAAGTCAACCAATTTTTAAAGGATCGGGGTTTTTTTTTAAATTAGTTTTTGTTTTGTTGTTGTTGTTGTTGTGTGATGGGTGGTAGTGAAGCAACAAACAAGTGGGATCACCCAATTGATCACAAGGCGATTGGCATTTCGCAATTGGCAATAAAAAGAAAGAAAATATAAAATTAAATAAATTAAATGAATCACAATCGGATTCGTCACTGTGGATAATGGCGACTTGAAAAGCAAACATTTCTTTCAAACTTTTGATAAACCAAATTCTTTAAGCCAATAAGATACGTTAAGATTAGTCGATTTTTGAATTTTGCGCCAATTTCGTGTTGTGCTAGACAAGGCTTATTTTGTATATGTGTGTGAGTGTGTGCGTGTAAATAAATCCATGTGGAACAAGATTGGGTCATTCGTTCAGCTTAAGCACAAGCAACGAGCCGCACTTTCAGCTTAGCGACAAGCCATTGCTTCAGCTTGAGCAAAAATAACGGGTCACTCCTTCAACTTAAGGAAAAGGAATGAACCACTCTTTCAGCTTAAGCATACGCGACGAGCCATTGCTTCAGCTTAAGCAAAAGGAACGAACCAACCTTTCAGCTTAAGCTAAAGTAACGGTTCAACCTAAGCAAACGGAATGAACCACTCTTTCAGCTTAAGCAAAAGGAATGAACCACTCTTTCAGCTTAAGCATACGCAACGAGCCATTGCTTCAGCTTAAGCAAAAGGAACGAACCAACCTTTCAGCTTAAGCTAAAGTAACGGTTCAACTTAAGCAAAAGGAATGAACCAACCTTTCAGCTTAAGCTAAAGTAACGGGTCACTCCTTCAACTTAAGCAAAAGGAATGAACCACTCTTTCAGCTTAAGCAAAACGAATGAACCACTCTTTCAGCTTAAGCATACGAAAAGAGTCGTTGCTTCAGCTTGAGCAAAAGGAATGAACCAAAAACGAGTGACGTTTTGATACTTTAGTAAAAGTAGCACTTACCCAACAATTCCGGGACGCGCTTGCATCATTTGCATCATGCGTCGTTCACGTGCGCGCAGAATTTCCTCCTTTTTCTTTTTGTCCGATGGTGGTTTAGCGAGTGAGACCTGTTAATACAGAATTCAATATACATATGATCACTGTTAAATTTAAATATATAATCGAAACATACCTCAATATTTGAGGCGCCGACCTCCTTGCCGTTAAGGCCACGCATAGCTTCGACGGCGCTATCACGATCCTCAAAATGTATAAAGGCATAGTCTTTTATCTTCTTGACGCGTTCCACCTTGCCATATTGCTCGAATTGTTCCTGCATAAGATACATTGTGAGGTAAGTCAAATAGGGCGCTCTGTAACTAACTAACCTTCAGTTTATCCTCTGTAACATCTTGCGTTAGATTTCTCACGTAGAGTACTTTAACCTTAGACATTGTTTGTTCATCCGGCTCCTCCTGTGGATCAGCCCAATCGACTATAATATCACATCCCCAAACCTGCAGGTACAATTTTATAAATTTTTTTACACATACGGAGGGATCGCATTGAATACTTGCCTTAATTCTACCAGTGCCAAGCCTTCGTTTGGCCAATGAAGCCGCCTTGTGTGAATCGTATTCGAGAAAACAGAAGCCGCGATTCTTTTTCTTGTCATCTGGCGAGCTATAGATGATTACCTCGTAGAGGCCAGCTACGAATTTGTATGGATTTTGTTTTTTTTTTTTTTTTTTCATTTTTATAAATATAAAGGAAAATGTGGTAATTAGTATTAAATCTTTTGAATGCAGAATATTAATTAATAGAATGCACAACTACGAAATATATTAATTTCACACACACACACAAATATATATAGAGAGAGAAATACAACAAAAAAGTATTTGTATTGACAGCGTTTTTGTGTATGTGAATGGCTGAGTGTCTCTGTGTATGTGTGTGTGTGTTGATGGCATTAAGAACCGCACTATAATTAAATTTGAATTAACGTATTAAATAAACGACAGAAATGCACAACATTTTACATGACAAGCGGCGGCTGTGCATGGTAAAATAATGCAAATTTCTGAGCTCTTCAATATTAAGTTAATCGTATCGTGATTTTGAAAACCAATGCCAACGATTCTTTGCTTTCTTTTGTTTTTAAATATTTTTGAAAAAGTAAATGCGCTAAGCTAGACAAATTCGGTGTGTATATTTTCGCATAGTTATATACGTATATAGAAAGATATAGACAGAGAGAGAGAGAGAGAGATAGAAAGACAGTAGTGTATAAGTAGTTTGAAATTAAAGACACACTTAGAGGAGACTTGTAAAACTAAAAATTAACTGGAATTCCGTTGGTTGATGTTGCTTCTGTTTTTTGTTTTTCGTTTTCGTTCTTTTGCTTTTTACAAGTTGCAAAAAAGTAATTAAAAATGTATATATATATATAAGGAGTATTGTAGAGCACACACTGAGCTTAAGTATTTCTTTTGTAGGTAAAACAAAAACAGTAACAGGATAGTATACACTGAGAAAGACACAGATATAGTAAGAAACACGTATATATATATTGATTTCGAATTTGAATTTGAATTGAGTTTCCATCGAATTGCAGTTTGATAGAGAAAGATAGAGAGTAAAATGAGTTTGGGGTGGGGGATTAACACGTTTACAGTAAGTGTTTTCTCCAGTCATTACCATAGTTATATGATTGGCCAGAACAGAGATCTATGCGAATTGTATTTGCCTAACCAAATTGATGGAGGTTTGTGTGCGCGATTAATAGTTATATGTTTCTGCTCTAAAACAAAAATTGTCGCCTTTTTGATGCTTCCAAAAATATTCAAAAATGTTTGTTTTAGCAAATTGTTTAGCTACAGGTTTTCAATGTCAACAAATCGGGCACATTTAGTGAATGAAATTAATACAAATCATAATTAAAGTGTAACAATTAATTTTTTGTTGTATTTGCTAGATAGATAGATAGAGAGAGAAAGAGATAGAAAGAGAAGGGGGGAGAGATAGTAGTTAAATAAGCCAAAAGCTTCACAGCCTATGCTGCTGACATTTCGCTTATCGGGAATTTCCTTTTTAATGGGATTGTGTGTGTGGCATGATTACTCAAATTTGGAATAATTTTTAAAAGCGAAAATTGCAAAACAAAAATCCAATTAGTACTTTGTTGCTGCTGCAGTTATTTTCAATTCTGGCTGTCTGCAAGTATCGCCCCTAAAAAGTTGGATGCCTTACGTTTACTTTGACCAATTCGCTGGAGGGGTTGTTGGGTTTTATTTATTTGTATGAAAGTTTTTGGTTGGAGGGTTTTTTGGTTTATCTGATTTCAGTTGTTTGGTTTTTGTTTTGTTTTGGATCACTTACGTGCATGTTTAGAAAATTCCTCAATTAATTCGTCACGATCTCTATTTTTAGGTATATTGCCGACAAATAGCCGGTGATTGTTAAATGATATCGTAACACCAATCTTTTTGCCTTTCCGAATTTCAAAATCATTTAGCTGCAATTGTTCAAAAGTTCACACAAAACAAAAGAAAATTTTGATTTGCTATGAAAAATTTGTATCCATTGGTACTGCGACTTTTGGGATTTCGATTTGTTTGTTTGTTTGTTTTTAGTTTCTGGGTGAAAAGTTATGGTTGTTTCGTGGGTGTTTCAGTGTGTGTGTGTGTTCGTGTGTGGGATGTGCGTGTTGACTTAAAAAATTTGTAAGATCTAGACTTAGGCTTAAGAATTTGTAAATTAAGTTCTTAGTTTGTTATTCGTGCCAAATAAAAAAGAATTTATTAAATTATTTGATTAGGATTTAGCTAATAATTTGTTTGGTGTGATTTTACATGTATTCATTTGCTATTCACTACCGAGAGTTGTTCATCAAGAGTCATCCGTGGTTTGTTTTTGGTTCTCAAATCTTACCTTTCGGAAACATACACACACACGATTCAATAATTTCGACTCCAATTGCAGATGACCTTACAATCACAACGTTCGAAAAGAATAAACACCTCTATTAGTCCTAAGTTAAGGTATACAACTTAAAACCATTTACGAAAAGAATATGCAATGCATAATTTTTGAATAATTTTTCAACATTTGTTCGTTTTGCATTTTGGTTTTCGTACGCAAAGTTAATGACTGGAGATAATATTTAGTATATAAGTAAGAAATGCTTTCATATAGTTATTAAAGCGTATGGGCGTGTCTGTGACTGCTGCATGAGTGTGTGTAAATATATATGAGTGATCATTGGAGCTGCTTAACTGCATCCATGATATCTGATTTTGACGTGAACGGATTTGAAAAGAGTCTCGGACGCCTTTCAAAATGTATTATTCATGAACTTGTACTGCATGGAATGGTGGGTGGTTGGATGGCAATGGATGTGGTTGGATGTGAAATGAATGATAAAAAAAATAAAACTTAAATTAATCAAAAGATAATAACCAGTCAGTAAATCCTAACCTATGCTCTATGCTATGCCTGCCTGTTTAATTAGCCAATTCAGTTTGTTGAGCCAATTGGATTTTTGTTTTAACAATTAAAGCCGATTGGTTTTGTAGAGCTTTATAAAAAGGCGCTTGGGAAAGAAAGATAAGCGACCTTTCGTAAAGCTACATAGTTGAAAATTTTAAATAGCTGTTTTAATTTCGTTTCAATTTACCTGTAAGTTTACCAAATTCCTCTAAAATTTCATCTTTGCCTTTTGACTTGGGTATATTGCCTACGAAAAGGCGCAGATTCGGTACGCTTATATTTATTTTCAGACACTTGCCGGGTTTTATTTCGTGATTATCGAGCTAAATTGTGGGGGGGAAGGTAAAACGATTTTAATACCAATTCAATGTTAATTATAATAAATAAAAATGTAAATCATAATTTAATAACTGAGTAAGAATTTTGTATAAAAACTCAAAATGGGGGGTGCGGGTCGGGGGGTCGGGTTCGAGTTCAGGTTCAGGTTCAGGTTCGGGTAGGTTGGGTCATTGTTTGGTCGGAGCTTTTCAAATCAAACAAAATTAAATATTTAATGATAAGAATTTTGCATTACCGATTTCGATTTGTTTTCGTTGCGGCATTTGGAAATATTATTGTAAAATGATTAGTAAAAAGTTTGTTAGTTTCAATCTCTTGTTTTAATGAAAGCTCTGTAGAATTCTGGATTGTTAGTAAAGTATAGGACATGCTCGGCTCGAGTTGCGTCTTTTGTTTTCAATAAAACCAGACAATGAAAACGTACCCCTACAAAGTTGAGAGTCAAGTCATTATGTGTGTATACGCTACGGTTCATATGCTAGAGCTACAAATTCACTTACGGTTAAGAAAAATTCAAAAAGAATAAAGGAAAATAAAAATAATAGTTGGGAGATAGGTCTTATAGATTGCAGTTCAAATATTATGTATGTTTCGCAGAGAGAACTCTTTTCAAATTTGGCAAAGTTTCTTTTTCGATATCTAGTGCTAAGTGGTAAATTTATATATATGTTTACAATCTATATAAGAAAGGACATGCATACATAACAAGTTACAGATATTTAGAAAAGGCAGAGCATAAAAGAGCGTTAGCGGTTAAGATGAAGGCAGGACTATATACAATAGCGATTAAAGTAGCAACAATAAAGAATCTTCATTTCAGTTTTTGTCTCAAAGCGCCGAATCGGGATAATTCAGGTTGTTGTTTTCTTTGGAGTTGTTGTTTTTGTAGTTGTAGTTGTAATTTCAATCGTTCGAATTTGTTCTTAGAGCTAAACAATTTCAATTGTAGAATTTGGGTCAAGCGGCTGTGTTGAGGACCAAAACTTTTCGTTTTTTTTACCTACTATACAAAAATTTTGATAAATATATATATGTATATTGTCTTAAACACAAAGCGCTTTATGGACGGACGGTGTTCTTGCTGTGTTGGGTCGAGGGGGTGGGAAGACATTTGGATGTATTGATATATTCAAGGTTGGATTAAATACCTGTCGCACAGCATTAACGGCCGCCTCGCGGTTTGTGAATGTGACAAATGCGTAACCACGATTTGTGCCAGTCATGGGGTCCATCATTAGTCTAAGGTCCCAAATGGTGCCGCAGTTCTCGAAGAGCGGTATTAGCTCATCCTCGAACATATCCTTGGGTATTTTACCACAGAAAACCTCGCAGCCATTGCCGGGCACGTTGCCTTCCCAGTTGGGTGGCGGCCCGCCGTATTTGCGTTGTCCTGCAAAGCCGATATTAATATTTCAATCAAGGCATTATTATATCTAACCCACCTGTGGTTACATCCAATGTGTAACCGGTACGTTCCAGAATCTTTTTGATCTTCTCTTCGTCCGGACCCTTTACCTGTATGGTGCTAGCGGTCGCGGGCACACCTTGTTGACTGGCGCGGCTCTTTTGACGATAGGTTTTCATAACCCCGCACAAGTAAGCAGACTTATTTGACACATGCTCCAGATTTGACTCGAGGAACTGACTAAGCACATTCAAGGCACCATCAACGGGAAACTCCTTGAGCGCGTCCAGTGCGCGCTCGTCCAGCTCGGCGTGGGCAAGTTTGCCAGTTTTGTAGATTTCATCCAGTTTTCCAGCGACCTATAACACAAACACCGCATCAGACACAATAGCTTGGATCATTTTAAAGATTTATAAGCACCTTTTTGTCCAGACCATATTCCAGCAATTTGGGATAGTCCTCTGTACGTTCGCCATCGCCACGGTCATCGGCTTTCTGGTTAATATCGTCTAATAGTTCGCCATTGCCTTCCGCCATTTCTGCAAGTAAAAATATATCTTTACGTTAGTATGCCTTTGGAGCATTAGAAAATAGAGACACTTTGAATGCGCGTGGTGGTTGCCATCGAATTAGGTCGCGAGCAAATGCGAACGAAATTCGCACGCATCGCACGCACCAGAGAATGCCTAGGCGAGAGAGAGAGAGAGAGCGCGAGAGTCAGTTTTTGCAAATAAGTTCATTGACTCCAAACAAACGCACGTTGCGAGCGATCTTCGTTGTGGGAGAGAGCTCGAGGCACGCACAAATTGGTGCGTGCATGACAAGAGCTAATCAGGCAGCAAGAGAGGGAGAAGCTTGCGATGCGTGTCAGAAGCGAAAAGTAAACAATAGAATAAAAAAGAGGCGCGTTTGCCAATTGTGCGTTCTATGGTCCGATTCGCAACTGCGGGACTCACGAACTGGCCGCTGGCCGGCACACGCGTGCATGACGTAGTCAGAGACGGTGACGATGACAGTTCCCGTTCCCTTTGTGCTTGTGTATGAGTGTGAGTTAATCAGCTGTGTGTCATTAGGACGGCTGGCCGATAAAACTGGTTGGCGCTACTGTGTTTGCAAAGCTTGTTTTGCATTAAATGCTGGCGGACTTTAGATGTATATCAGTTACACTTGTGAGTCCGTACGTATATTTATATGGCCTCATATCGCAATATGTGCAATGAAAATGCGAGCAGCTGCAACTGGGCCAGTCATAATGCGAATGCGAATGCGAAATTGATGCCCGTTGCCAAGTGATACGCACACACGCACAAATTAGCAGCCAGGTCTAAATATCAACTATTATCAGCAATGAATATACATATGTATTTTATTTATTCGTGTGTTTGCGCGATTGCTCAAACAAACCCGAAATACATAAGCAGCAAACACAAAAAGAAAAGAACTATGGAACGCGATTATTGCGTAACGTTGTGCAAAAAACAAAAAAAATCCGATCGGAACCCGAGAGAGCGAGAGTGAAATGAAGAGCGTGGGTTGCGCGGCGACGAATGGGGGAGTGTGTGTGATCTATGCGCGGCAGCTGTGTGTGTGCGTGTGTGTGTGTGTATACGACTTGCTCATAATTCGCATTTGTGTATATTGCAAAAAATATTTTCAGCGCTGCTTTTTGTTTGTTGCTCCGCTCGCCAAAGCTCTCACCCAGTTAAGCTCTCTTTCGGCTATTGCTATTTCTTTTCATTATCGCCGATTTTTTGCTATCTTTCTTTGGCATGACATTGAAAAAATTGTGTTTGTCGTTGCCGCTTGTTGTGTTATTTTATTTTCGCTGTCGTTACTCACTTGAGGCCCGGGTTTGGGGCTTCATCTCGTAGTTTTTGTTTGCAGTGGCAGCAGTAGCTGCGGCTCCGTGGCCATTGCCGTTGGATTTGCGACCGCCTAAGATGACGCTGCTGCCGGCGGCAACGCGCTGGGTAACATTAACCAGCATCGTGAAAAGATAATTGCCAACAAAAACAAATACAAAAAAAAAGTTCCAGATGATTTGTAATTTACTTATAAAAATTCAACTTTTAGAAGCTTTTCGGAAAGGAATTTAGTTTTTTTTTTCACTTGAAAATTCCGAAATGTTTGGCCCACGTCTAATTTTTCAGAACTGGGAAAAAAAACTGATTTGATAGCCAGACTAGCATCTGTCAACTCAAGCAAAGCCTACTTGGGCACGACAATATCGATAAGTTTCCCTAAAAAGAAAACCCTGACAACTCTGCACTGACAGTTACACAACCTTTTAGGTTTTAGGATATCTACAAGCATATATCGAAGAAAAAGGGAAAAACAATGGCAGTGTGTGGTGCCAGGCGCTAAAACGCGCACAGATGCATAATTAATAGATCTGCTGCAAGGCTCTGTACCAAACAGTGCTGCTCATGCTATGCACCTCGCGGCAGATACAACTTTGAAAAAAAAAAAAAAAAAAAAAACCAGCGAAATAGAACACATATTGCCTTTGTGGGCAGTAGTTTCTCTCTGTGACATAAGGATCGGGGCAGAGGGAATAATATCTGTGTGGCTAGTAATGCATATGGGGTTGGGGCGATTACATTTTTTGCCGCATTACTATAGGCCTTTGGCGTAACGTGTTGTGGCATTCATAACTGTATTCATGGCGCAACACTCGTGCTAACCCTTAAGCACAGCACAGCACAGCACTTGGACGACCTCTGCACATTCAATTTGCAAATTTGCAAATTTTTTCCACTTTATAACTTTTTTCCCATTTTGTTTTCTTTTTGCCCTTTCTCTCAACATCATTTTTAATGCATGTTTGCTGTGGCAACGGGCCGTGTTTGCAGTTACATTCGAGTTCCGCCCTCAGTCGTTGGGGCTGCACAAATGCATAAAAATATATGTATATGAAAAGCAGGAATTTGCATGGCTCGTTGTTTTCTGCAGCCGCATGGTAACTACCTCAATAAATTTCACGTTGACGCCGGGATACGTAAACAACGGGCCCAACAAGCCGCACTTGTGTTAGTTGCCCCTATTGCCATGGCATGCCATGCGCTATTTTTTGCACCCCTAACAGCGGCAGAGGGCACTGGGCTCCGGGCCAAGAGATTATGGCTGGTGTAAGGTTAGTAAATCAACGATATGACAAATGCCTGGCGCGTCCAATTTAATGCAGCTTTCAATAACAGACAAAAGAAAATCAAAATTGCTGATAAAGCGAAATAAATCGCTTTTCGCATCGCTCGCAAAGCGGGCGACAGCACTAGACATTACGCCGCCGTCGTCCGTCGTCCGCTGTCTGCAACTGGAATTACAATGCAATGCAGTTGTATGCCAGACAGGGTGACCTGCGGGCAAGCGGTAAGGGTTTGACTGAGGTCTGGGTCTCACGCTCCTGCCGCTGCTGCTACTGTGCTTTTGAGGGTTGTTTGTTTTTGCTCCAAACCAACGCCAGTTAAAGCACAAATCCCCAATGACATGAGCTTAAACCAGCCGCATTTCCATATTAGCTCCTGCAACTGACTTTTCGCAGCAGAAGCTTCAGTGAGAGTTTTTCGAGCTCCTATTCTATCAAAAAGTACACATTTAGTAGGAGGCAGTAAGTGTTTGGATTCTTGCTCTGACTCGAGCTCTTTTGCTGCATTTCAGCCAGTGTCATTAGGGCTTAAGTTCGGCCGTGCATAAAAGTTTATTTCAAGAAGCTGCACAAGGGCGCAGTGAGGCGCGCGAAGTAAATGGTCAGCCGGAGGCTTAGTGGCCATTTAAATATTATTGCCATGAACGGCGACAACAATAGAAGCAGTCCGGCCGTCGGAAGTGACTCTGGTCAAGGAAAGTGGAGGGGAGGGGCCAGGTTATTGATTTTCTGCAAATGCGTGTGGAGCTGGCAACTCCCTTGAAGCAATGGGGCAGCGCAACCCTTTGGCTAGATAAGCCAGTCGGACCGAGTGCCATAAGCCGATTTAAAGCACGAAAATAGCTGGAAGTAGTTTCGCCTGTAGACATGGCGCTCCTCTATGCGCAACATGGCCAGCGCAACGGGCGGGATCCAAGCGGAACTGTGGCAAATGTTTGCTGTAATTTATGGCCAGAGGGTTGCAGTATGAGCAACGGCAAAGGCGGAGGTGACGGGGGGGCGAACCAAGGTGGTGCTTCAGGCTCGGTCGATGTGGCCGCATAAGTCTCAGAAATTAATGCCATTGCGACAAACTGCAAGGTAAATTAGAAAGGGGAGCAGAAAGCAAGCAAGAGAATGGAATTTCTTGTAGTTTATGGTAAATAAAGCACGCAAAATGCATTTGCCATTAAGCAAATTTGATGTCTAAGGAAGCCAGACAGGCAGACAAGGATAAATCCGGAAGTCTTAGAAATGCAACAAACACACAAATAAGTGGATTGAGCTGAGGTTTATGCTTGGATAGTACTTTGGTATGTTGCGAAAAGAAATTCTTTAATAATTAACGTTGCAATTTATTACTTAGATTCCTGAGAATCGCATAGCAAGGCGCATCCACTATTTCTGCTATTCTCTTTTAAGCGAGCTCTGCAAGGACATAAAACCTGTCGGCATTTATCATAGCAGCAGTTGGCAGCCTGCTCCTTGCATGACATTTCCCGCAGGACTTGAGCTTGCCAAAATCGTAATCTGGACAATCTTTGCTTGTTTTCAGCCGCACGTTGAGCCAAACACAAACAGTTCTCAGGATTTGGCCATTTGTGTTGCCAAGAAACCAATAAGGCGGCTCTGTTTGGCCACTAGCAGCAAAATATTTTGGCAGCCGTAAAACTTTCAATATTTGATGCACAAACACACACGCACACACAATTCTGTGGCCAAAGAGCTCAGGACATGCTCCACGATGCTCAACGAACATCAACAAATGCAAGGACGAAAAGGGGGCATTCGCAGTCACGTGCACCGCGCCCTGGCCAGGCACTAAAAAATTCGCTGCAATGCGACTGACTGAATGCTGGGCACGGCAAGAATTCCAAGGGAAGGGCGAGGCGCGGGGTGGCACAACAGTTGCATGCAATGAACATTGTCTGTGATGTCCGGAATGTGGCACTGTATGTGTACGTATGTGTGTGTGTGTATTTGTATTTGTGTAGTGAAAGGCTGACAAAAAACGACAAAGTGCCGGCAAGTATATAAAGGCGTCGACGCGTATATATAAAAAACAAAAAGATCTACTAATGCTATGTTGTCGAAATGAGAAGGGAATGTTCTGGCTTAGGGTAAAAACAGGGCATCTAACAGTCGTACAACATAAGCGAATTGTAAGAGAGAAAACGTTATTTAGCTTGCACATCGCGCAGCCAACGAGCTTCCTATCTACTCCGCTCTCTGGCAGCAAGGAACCGGCCAAGTTTTTCATGCCTCTAACAACGGGGGCATAGTTAGCTTTTCATGGCGAATTAGAAAAGTGCCGGCTGCAGGCGCCGCTCAATTCCAGCAACGATGGCGCAGGGAGGAGGCGCCAGCTACTTGACTCGGGTGTATCTAGCGTTTTTATTTAGCATATTTTATTTGCGAAATTAGGCTGAATGCTCTCGCCAGGCAGTGCGCTTCGGCCGCCCGCTGTGCACAGAGCTGCTGGCAGAGAACGAGGACGTGGCGCCTGCAATTGTGGCAGCCAGCGCCTGGCACAATGCACAACCCGCTGATTGCATGGCCGCTGTTGCAGTGTCATGAAATGTTGCCAGCCTTGTTGCATAAATTGTGCCGTGCGAGGAAATTACAGTGCAGCTGCCCGAGCTTATAAATTTATTTTATAATAAACATAATATATACTTTTATATAATTTGCAATTTGTAAGTTCTTCTTTAAGGCATTTCGGAGATAGATTCATAGGAACCAAAGAGTTGGCTTCAGCCAATCAGATAAAACAACTAATCAACCATTCTTGTTTTATGTCAAGCTCTGTCTGCTGAGCTTTTGCTTTCTGGCTTAACTGTCAAACTTTCAAAAGACAAGCAGAAAGGCAACATTACAAGTTAAATGAAAAGTCGAATGAGAGGAAAAATGAAAAAACAAACACAAGG
Organism: Drosophila peninsularis; assembly: GCA_035047485.1. Taxonomy (NCBI): domain Eukaryota; kingdom Metazoa; phylum Arthropoda; class Insecta; order Diptera; family Drosophilidae; genus Drosophila; species Drosophila peninsularis. The sequence goes on along the minus strand of JAWNPN010000050.1, from coordinate 191,731 downwards.
AGGCGACAAATACGGCAAGGCAAAAATGAAAACGTGTTTTCCGGCAACGAACTTGCCGTGCCCGCCGGCTCGAACAGCAAACAACTAACAGCCCTCCCTTCGACCGAACCCACTTTGCCTTAAGACTCATGCATCATGCAACTGCAGAGGCTCCGCGAACTCCCTGCGGCACCAGCGATTGGGGGAGAAGAACGCAAAGTAGAAACGGAGAAAACATGGCGAAGCGCCAAATTATCCACACATGCCGACAACGACAACGAGAACTGGGATGTGGCGGCTGGCGAGCATGAGGACGAGGCTGGGGATGAGGAAAGCCAAGGCAGTTGGGAAAGAAACGGAAACAAGACAAGAACTGCAAATAATTGCAGCTGTACCTCTCTCTATTTCAGTATCTCACTCGCTCAGTTGCGCTCCCTCTCTTTCTCTCAGAGAGAGAGAGAGAGACAGAGAGCGCACGTATTGCACTCGCAAGCTTTTGACGTCTGACAATGCAGCAGAGCTTTTGGCGCTCAATGCCCTCTCACTCTCTTTGCACGGCCCATGCCCCTCATTGCATGCAACGAGCCGGCCGGTTTTCGCTTACTTTTCACATACATTTATTCTCTCTCTGTGTGTGCGTGTGTGTGTGTGTGAGTACTCGTCTATGTAGCTGTGAAATGTGGTTTGTGTGGACGCCATTTGGCTGACACGTGGCTGACGTGGAGCTCAGCAAAAGGGCACATGGAAATGCAATGCAAAAACAAAATTGGCAATGAGTGCCATATCAACTAGCTTTTGTTTGTGCACGGCAACAAACAGAGGCCGAGCCAAAAACCAAAAATCAGGAAAGGAAAGCAAAAGGCGACGCAAACCGGTTTCGCACTCACCAATCAACAACAACAACAACAACAACAATGACGAGAACAACAACACATAGCGATGCGGAGCAACTTTGTCTGGACTTTTCTTTATTTTAAGTTCACTTTTAATGATTTGTGTTTGCGGCGGCGGCAACGGCGGCCGATGCAAGAGTAAAAATCAAAATGGTGGACACAGCAGCATGGGACAGAGACGTCGCTGCTAGCGAAGGCGCAGCGGCTTTTAATGCGATTGTGACGATGTTAAATGCATTGCCCACACACGCACACATACTCAGAGACACAAATGCTCAGACAAGCGAAGCGTCACAGACATAAAAAAAATTTTAGCCCCGTCAAAGCTGCATGTTTGTGTGTGAAGTGCGAGTGTGTGTGTGTGTGTCAGTGCTTGGGGCCGCTTTTGTTATGGCGACGCCTGTGCTTGTGTTTGTTGCAGTGTTGAACAACGCATTCGATGGGGCGTTGTTGTTTTTGTTGTTGTTGCTGCTGCTGCTGCTGCTCTTGTCGTCAAGCTTCTATTTTCTGCCTTTGCCTTTTTGCATATGAGTGAAACACCTGAACACGCACACATGCGCACATACATACATTTAAATTGATTTCGTTTAATTTCACGCCACACACATGTCAGCTGTTTGGCTTTAAATATATCTGCACACACACACACGCTTATGTATATATAAAATGTTGCTGTCTAATGTTTGCACTTAATTGCACACTCACACACACACACTCACAGGCATACTTAGACGTGGGGTCTCAAGAAATGCCGTCGCTGACTGCTTGTCGCGCCGTGTGCTTTTTACTCATACACACACGCACAGGCATTCACAACACTGGCACTTGATATGGATACGTATTTGTTGTTGCTGTTTGCCTTTATTCACACGTGCATGTGTGTGTGTGTGTCTGTGTGCGAGCGTGCAATTTGCGGCGGCAAACCAACTTTCATTTCATTTACCTTTTAATTTATTTTGCACTAAAATTCACAAATAATTCACTTTGTATGCACTTTTAAACTAGATTTCGTTGTTGGTTTTCTATTTTGTTATATTTGTATTGTGGATATTTATAGCTAGCTCCTTTGCATTTTCTACATTTATAAAATAATTTGTATATTATTTTGCATTTTATTTATTTATTTATTTTATTTTAGTTATTTATGAGATCACAGTGGCCGTGCCGTTCCGTTCCGTTAGCATTTCGCGCTCCGCGCGCGCTCTGCCTTCATAACTTAGCGCACCTAGTATGCGTGTGTGCGAGCGTGTGTATGTGTATGCCTGTGTGTGAGCTTGCGAATTCTCCAACGAGCATCAAACGAAAATACATACATACATGCATGTACATACATATATACAATGTAGACGCATATAAATTGAACGCTTTGTTCTATTTTGATTTCGGTTTGGCACTGTACAACACACAAGTGAACTTCTATTGCTAATTTCCGATTATTTATTGTTGTAATTTGCGTTTGGCAGCCACCGCGTTGTAATGATGGCGGACGCAACGTCTACGTCACCGGTTCTTGGTTCGGTTCTTCGCACACGTCTGACGTTCGCTGGCTGCTGCTGCTGCTCAGTTGGTCTTCACGTCGTCACTTGCGTCGCACAACAAAACCCACAAACAACTCTGGGGAGTCGCAGCCGCAAGTCGTAACGAAAGCTGCAGCGACGACGACGTCGACGGCGACGGCTGCGACGACGACGACTACAAAAATGCACACACAGTCAAATGTGTCGGCTACAGACAACGACGCATGCACACACAGATACAATGCACACGCACACTCATACATACATAGACGACGACGGTCAGAGGCAGGCAAAAAGTTTTGCAAAGCGTGCAAAAAATATAAAGAGAAGACGAGAGAGCGAGAGCGCGTGAGAGAGCGGCTATTCCAAGTGTGCGCTGACGCTGGCAGCGCTACTGAGAGAATAAGCAGCGCGAGTGGCGGCAGAATTTGCACACCAAAGCGTAAATCGAAAAAACATGCACACATATACACGCATACACGCACAAATTCTCTCAGCCGCTCCGGCGCTGCACAGAAGATCGTTTGTGTGTGTCTTGAAATGCAAAAGTGTACAAAAAAAAAACTTGACTGTCGGCGAGTAAAGTCTTGTCGCGAGTGGAACGCAAGTTTGCATGACTGTGAGTGTGTGTGGAACGTAGCGCTATCTTTAAATATATAAAAAGTGAAAAGCAAAAAATACTGCATTTAAGTACGTAAATAAAATCGAAATATGCTAAGCACACCAAAAAGGATAGAAATGCTGAAAGTAAACTATAAACAGCAAAGCGTCGACGTTCCACATACCATCCACACGCATACGCACATAAAATATGCGCGTCTATGCAAAAAAAGCACACACATACACAAACGAGACCTACTGCCTAAACATTCCTTCGAAGGGGTTAAATGAGCGCACTACACAACTAAATAACAACCATAGCAAATAAAGTCTGTTAATTTTTCGAGCTATTCTGCAATGGAACCAAACTGCATACAGCTGCATTTGGATTTAAGTGTATGTGAATGTAAGTATGTATTCATACACAAGCGTACAAATATTGAGAGATTGGCCAAGCGAGCGACTGGCCGAACCCTGCGCCCACGCTTATCTGGTGGGCCCGTCGTCGTCGTCGTCGCTGACGTCGACGTCGCTGCTGTTGCCATCGTTGCCGCCATGCGGCATTTTGGTCATGAACTTGTGGGTTTTGCGAGCGCGTCTCGTTGGGCTTCCTCCACTTTGCTGCTGGGGCTGGTGCTGCTGCTGCTGCTCCCCAACCAATCCGCCTCCCCTTTGACGGGGTCAGTTTTTGTTTGTCAATCGCCTCGCCCTGCTGCTGCCCCCCCTCTCTCTTTGCCCATAGCACTCAATGCCATTTCTGGTGGGCGTCAGTTTTTTTTTGCTTCGAGCTGCGTTTGCACGTGATTTTTAGCGCTTCGTTTATTTTTGTTTTCTTAATCAAAGTATGCAGTTTAATTAATCTGCGCTCTCGCAATGCTGGAAACGCTCTCAAGTTACCCACATATTTGGGAACTTGAAACCATGGGAACCCCGCAGAATACTAAAACAACGTTTGGAGAGTAACCTAAGCTTTTCAAATTCGGCAATATTCGAAGAATCTAATAATAGATAACGGATCTTTGTAAGTTTACCGTTAGCTAAAGGCAGTTGCCCATTAGTTGGTTCATTGATTGGCAAAGTATTCGACAACAAAAAGGGATCAGAAGGATATTGCTATTCTCGAAATTTCACCTTAGGGCAGGGGCGACAAAGCTCCTGGATAAATAATCAAACATTTATAGTTTAAAAAAGCTCTTGCTCCGGAACATAATGTGCTCTATATTTCGAATGTAGATCAAAATATTGTACTGCAAACGTATTTTTTAATCCCACTGCAGTTGCCAATAGTTTATTTATAGGACTGCAATCTTTTTTATTGGGCGGTCAACAGATTTGTTACAATCGCAACTCAATCTCTCGATTCTATTATTAATTTGAATGCTGATAACGTGGGCCACAGTAGGTACGCCTCGTGATTTGAATCGTAGCTTTAGCCACGTATCCAAAGTTAGATCTAGTATTGACTTACTCAAGCGAATTGTAGCTGTAGCCGCGTAGCTGCTCTAGTGATGTGTATCCAACTGAGTAGAGTATCCAATTGTCTGCAGCTGGTGTAGATGTTTAATCCGAGTCGAGTTGTATATTGTTACTATATCTTGCACTAGAACACAAACTGCACACTTATTTACGATTTCTTTCAAGTGTCTTATTTAGTTATTTTCTATTATAGAATATTTTTTACTTTAGCACGAGCAAGAAACAAAACAGAAACGCAACGAGCCGCAGCAAGAGTCGTTTTAAATTTCCCCCCGTTCCGATTGCTTGGGGTCTGCCGAGTTGCAGATGCTGAGTGACCGGCGTACAGTAGAGCGAATGATGTTTGGTGATGATCAGTCAGTCAGTCTCTCACACACTCTCTGTCTCTCACTCTCACTCTCTCCTTCTCTGTCTTTCACTTTTAGCCGCGTAGAATGCAGCCAGCGTCAATTGCAATCAGCGTTGCATTCGCCAACGAACTGATCTCGTTGTCGCCGCTCGGTGGCTCTGGTTCTGCCGCTGCTTTTCGCTGGGGGCTGCGGCGCAGGAAGTGCACGAAGCGTCGCTCCGAGAGCTGGCCGAACAAGTTACGAGCACAAGACGCACTCCGTTCGGTTAGCGATGCGCCGGCTGCTGTTGCTCTCGCCGCTGCAGTTCTGCACAATCTCTCTCCCTGTCTCTCGCGTTGCAATGCGCTCGGCTGGGCGTTTACCTCGTGTGGAGCTTTCGGCGATTTGCGATCGCCAATTGTTCGTTCTCTGGTTTTCAGCGCGGCTTCAAAGCTTTAGATGCACTTTTCTTCACGCGTATGTGTGCGTGTATTTACGAAGGTAAGCGTGTGTGTCTTTTGTTTGGTAATTGCATCAATTATCTCAAGTTACGTAAATGCTTGTTGTGGTGAGCTTTGATTAAAGCTTGCGAGTTACAGTTGTCTTTGTAGCTTAAAGGTTTCTCGAGGCACGTTTTGCAGTAAATGATTGCTATATTTAATTATTTTCGATTTTGATTTTGTTTTCCTGGGCTTCCTCCTTCACTCATTTCCATCTGTCGAAAATTGTTGAATATCCTACTCTCTTGGGCACTTTAAAATCTTGTTGCTTCCGATTCAATATTAAATTACCAATATTTTTGTTAACTCTTGGCTATTTGTTATTTTCACTTGGTCTTACTTCGCACTAGAAATCACTTGATCAATATATGTATGTACTTTCAACTGAATGCAGTCTCAATTTTCAGTTTTTCACATAAGTGTTTATTGATGTAAGCTGCGTGATATTTCAGGTTGTGTTTGTTTCACTTGTTAGCAATTTATAAATTTTATATTTTATTTTAATGCACTTCCAAACATGGCGCTGCATTTTTATGCGCTTTGCGTGCCCATAGGAGACGTTTAGACTTGTGTGTATCCGTCAGATACTTTCTTAAAATTACAAGTTTTATGCATAGACTGCGTAGCTATAATTATTATGATTGATATTATTATTATTATTAATATTATTATTGGTAAGTAGAAGCGTATTCAGCTTATGTTCCACGTAAAACACTTACTATATTATTGTAATTTATTTACCGTTATATATCGTTGCAAATAAAGAAAAACTTAAACAAAAACTGGCAAATCTTGCACTAAACACTAAGAAAACTTTGATAACAGAATGGAATATCGGATTTCTTTTTATTCTGGGTTATTTTTCTATGTGTGTGTGTGAACGATGTGTTTAATGATTTCTTTTTTTGCTATTGTTGTTTAGATTGTTATTGAGTTGTGCTTTAATATCCAATATATGAGACGTATCCGCGGACTCGTTAATTTTTTGATTACTCAAATATTTATTGCATCCAAAAGTAGTCGGAAAAATTGTTTAATGGTAATTTCGTAACGCTGCAGACCGAAATATGTTGATATCGAATTGAATTTAGTTGTTTGAGTTGATTTAGTTAATATTTTGCATGGATTTTTAACCGTTTGTGTAAAAAGTTCCAGATTTGTAACTGCGATTTTTTCGCATGGTCGTTTGCGCGTCCGCGATACTTGCGAGTGGAGTGGCGATGCGATACAGATACAGATACCCGGCAGTTCAGTCAGTCAGACGACGGTCTCGCCGAGCTACAGCTACAAAAAAGCTTGCAGCGACACAAGCACACAGTCACAGTCACACACACGCACACACACACACAAAGATTCTGCCGTTGACGCCGGCAAAGCTTCGCACACAAGCGCAGCGTGCGTTTCCTTTTTGTTTTGTTTTGGCATTCGCAGCGGCGAGTGCTGCATTGGTATTGGTATGCATTGCATGCATTCTCTCACTCTCACACACACAGCCAGACATACCCATACACCACCATGCTCGCTGTGGCTGTGTGTGCTTTTTGTAGTTTTTGCAAACGCAGGCAGGCAGGCAGGCAGTTACTCAGCTAGCAACCACCCAGACGCCGCAGCCGAAGTCGCTTTGTAGTCAAACATTTTGTAGCTCGAAGCTTGCTCAGTCTGCAGTTCTGAGAGACAGAGCGAGAGCCAGAGAGAGAGAGCGAGAGAGAGCGCGACTATTGTGATGCTCTCTAGTTACTCTCTCGGCATCTCTAGCCTTTGGTAGTAATTTTTTTGAGCAATAGTCTATTGGTATTTTTTATTCGAGCATACCTACAGTCACATGTATGCATGTATGGATGTGTGTGCATGCATGTGTGCATATATTTTTTTGCTACCTCAACGTGACCCCTCACTTTTGTCGCTGCGTTTTTTGTCGCTATGCGCCGCCGACTGTGGAACATTTCAATTAACTGCAATTCTTCTGCTTCGGGCAATCACAATCCGTTTTTTTTTGTGATCGCGTTTGCTCTTTGCTGGCGTCCAAGTTTAATTAACATTAAGTCTGCCCCTGACTGACAAACGTATCTAGCATCTAGATGCGCCGATAAGATCCAATGCCTCTTTTCACTTTCAAACCTATTCGCCCTGTCGGAGCTTTTGGCTTTTGCTAACTTAATTTGTGCGCCTGCTGTAGCAGGTGCGTTGACCGTTATGGCAGCTTAAAAGCTTAACTGCGCGAGTGCCATCAATGAGATCATCCAATTAGCTGGAAATTATAGATCCTTTACGTCTAATGGGATTATGTACAGAGTCGACTGCCACTGCTTACTCTATGTGCTCATTTTTAGTTGCTTATCAGCCTTAAAAACCTTTCGATAACAAAGTTAACGTACGTACGTGATTCATTTCCGGAGCGGTGGCTCCATTACTCATAAATAACAGTAACTTTTTCTACTTGATAAAAATGTCGATTTCTTCGATTCGAACTCTTTCTGGTAGTCGTGAGCGAGATTAGGCGAATCGGCAAGCAAAGCAAAAGTGAGGAGTAGAATGTATCTACAAAATGAATGGGAAAAGACGCAGCGAGGATAGTGAGCCAGATGATGACCAGCATCATCAAGGAATCGGTGGCATCATCAAAACGTAAAGTCCAGCAACAACAATTGCGGCGATAACGCAATTTTAGCTAAAAACTGCGGCATTGAATCCTGTTTTTATTCCCACAGTTTTGTACAAAGCTTACAACTGACCGGGGGGACCGGGATCGCCAGCCAAGTCCATACCTCAGCCCTCTAGGGCCCCGCTAGCTGCTGCGGCTGGTCAGCGGCGCATGGTCATCATCAATGCCGCTGCTGCTGCTGCGTGGTCTCAAAATAATAAGATGACATCCAACACTTCTTGCGAGCGGCAGGCAGAAAGCGCAGCCGCAGTCGTAGTTCAGACCTTAACCTTACCCCATGCGCCGGTGGTGGTGGTGCCCCTGCCTCTGCTCCTGCCTCGCTCTCTACCCTTCAGGCCGGCCGCAGCCCGTTCCAAATATTTTTATATAAAAAATCGCTTTTCTGCTGCCGATTCGCTCGACGCTCGCATAATAAAAGTTTTTCTGCATGCTTTTAATTTCATTCCCCAGATACCAAAGGCAGCAACAGCAGCACCACCACCACCGGCACCACCAACAACAACGACGATGTCAGGGGCAGCGACGCAGACAGCGGCGCACTTGGCCACACAAAGGATCGGCCTGAAGATCGTCGCGAGCTCGAGAAAAGGACGCAGGGACTTGTCTCCATTCAAATGAATGTAGGTAGAGGTACTCGAATGTACCTGAACCTCTTGGCAACGACGGCCACAAAAGGATGGACATTGTCCAGTGACCAAAACTTATTGAGCACTGATGATAATTTCAGCTCTTAGCTGTTTTTGTTGCTACTGTGCTTGTGATTGTGCCGGTGGTGGTAGTTGTTGTCTTGGCAGTTTTTATCGCTTCAGAGATACGCGATAGAGCTTTAATGCTTCTTGGCAAATTTTATGGGAGGCGTACGAATAAAAGAATGGAGCAGGTCTTATAGACGATGTGCTTCGATAGGCGATGTGGTTCAATCATATTTCTGATCAGCTGACAAATACCGAACAGCTTTACGATGTGTTGTATATAAATCTAAAACCAATCTAGAACTAATTGAAAATATATAACGTAATACATCTAGCTTAGTTTAGTTTTTATTCATACTTAATGTAAGTTAGTGCAACTGAGTAAGCTAAGTTCATTCAGGTTCGCTGGTCGTTGCAAATGTTGTTTACCCAAGTCCTTAAAGCACAGGAAGTAGATGATCAGCATCAAAAGAGAAGCATGAGACGGAGATGATGAGCCATGGCATGAAGAAAGAAATTCAATGCGACATTTGCATTTTTAATGCAGACCAACAAATAAATCTACGTTTTTTTAGAGTTGATTTCGATTTTTTGCGACTGGTTCGCCGTATCTTCCAAATTTTTTCCATACGCGTGTTTTAAAATATGTTCGTTTTTTCTGCAAGACCAAGTCTATAACCATTGTGTGCACGCTACGGTGTCACCTTCGAGCGGAGCCGTTGACCAATGCTGACCAGACAAGACAAAACACACACACACGAATAAAAAAAACGAAGGATGAAAAAAATCAAGGAAAAAGCTAAGCAGAAAAGCACACAGAGCGCGATATCCTTTTGTGATATATGAGTAAGTTGTACCTGAAGGATGCGCCGCCGTCACTGAGCCGTTGTGCACACACAGCCATGAAAAGGAGGCTGCTGCAAGGCGATCGAGGACGAGGACGAGGACGAGTCCGAAGCAGAGGCAGAGGTAGGGCTAGGGGTAGGGCGGTCAGGCAAGCTGCATTCGCGAATCTGTGCCTCTTGGAGTTTATCATTTGATATCGTGCATAGACTGTGATTATTGCAAAGAGGTATATATGGAGTGAAGCGGATGTGGCTGAGGCATGGCCCAGCACCCAGGGAGCAGCCCTTGGCACCAGCTTTCAGTGTAGAGCCCTGACCAAAGCCCGAGCACCCCTCGCTTGAGTATGGGGTGGTGGTGATCCTTTGTTTTTTAGCCTATGGCTGGTGGGAAAATTTATCTAAATTGTTGATGGCGTTTTTTTTCCTATATATAATTTTTTTTTTATTTTGCTAAAAAGGATTTCGTATTCTTTTTTTTTGTTGTTTTTTGTCATATTGTGGAATGTTTTGTCGTCACTTTTTTCAAAGATGATGCGCAAGAGCAAATGGCCCAAAGTCCATAAATTAAGCCAGGGCACAACTGACAGCGAGCGAAGCCAAGGATCAGCGTCGAATATGTAGAACAACAACAACAGCAACAACGGGGAATAAAACTGAAATTGGATGAAGGTGTTAAAACACAAAGGCGCCGTTGTGTGCCAGCTGATGGTATTGTTTGATTGCCTGTGTGTGCCAAGTCCCAGGCCAAGTCCCATGAGCCAGCTACAACGAAAGGATAATACTCTAAGCGAGAAAGTAAACATTTTTAGCCAATTAAATGTCAAAGGCAGCCACTTGACAGCCGCTGCCAACATCGTGGAAACTTCAGTTGCCGAGCAACAAAATCAACAGCGAGAAAGCTGCGAGCTGTGACGTCAACTGCAGCTGAAAATTTCAGGCGCTTTTCACACGCCACCAACGCTTAAGGGTTGGCAATTATTTTTAACGAACTTTTCCCCGCTGAAGTGCACCAATAAGAAGAGTATATTCTGGGTCAATGTGCTGCTGCTCGAATGTGTTTCTGCTTCGTGAATATTGCGCATACGACACATTGCACGCAGCGGGCAGATCAACGAATCTCAAGCCGAAGATGCATCTGCAAGATTCAGCAAAAACAGGGCACAGCTGCGATCGGCACACATAAATCAGAGCCATTGCAGCTGCCACAATCACTGCATTAAATCAATTTTAACTTGGCCTACATTTCGTTCGCTGCGTGTGCAACTAAAGCAAAACTCGAACCCTTAACGCAGCAGCAGTGGTTGCAACGGCAGCGGCAACTGCAACTGCAGGCTGCACATGGCGCCGTTGCGAGTGAAAAAAAAAACAAAATCTGTCCACATGGCGAAGCACTCAACGCAGTTCACATTTTCAGCTTAGGCCTTTGTTGTTTCGCTTTTTTTCGGGCCACTACTCACATGGTTCAAATGCAAAGCGCGTTTGCCACAACGAAAAGTGTTTCACCTATATATTTATAGGTGCAACGAGCACACACCGGTTGCCAACCCAGCTGCATAGAAGAGCTGAATAACTATATATATATACCTATTTATTTAACCTAGTTAATGGTAATTTTATTTAACATTCCATTTTATGTTTCTTGAGCCAAGAATAATCGAAATAAGATCAGAATATGCAGAGACTCAAGAAGCTATTGACATTACCTCGTATGTTGCATGTGAAGCGTTTTTTTGTAGCCTCCGTAAGGGTAGCGACATTGGTAGCCAAACGTGGCCTGCGAAACGTCGCAACGAGAGGCTTTTCTCTACATCTTCCTGCCGCCGCTCCGCGTCCTCTTTCCCTCTATGCATCGAGCAGCCTGCAGCATATTACATAGCTATTTACTTAACCCATTAATTCTGCAGTGGCAGCAGTCGAAAAAAATTAAATTGTAAAGGCAGCAGCAAAGGTGCTGACATCGCTGCTTGCAACGGAACAGGTCGAGGCGCTTGCGGCAGCCATGGAGCCCAGCACAACGTGCTGTTTGTGGCAAAAGGCGCGAAGAGTTTTATGTACACACTTGTGTATATGCACATGTATGTTCCCATAAGTAAACGCATTCTGCGCGCATACATACATAAATGTATATGAAGGTGTATAACCGGCTGGACCTACACCAACATGTGCGCAACAGCATGGTGGTAAGGGCAGTTGATGATGCACAACAGCCAGTTGCTCAGAGCAGAGGGAAAATGTCTCCTGGCCATGTCAGTTGCGGCATACAAAAAGTCCTTGAAGTCTGTGTCTCGCCGACAAGCTAACCTCAAAATGAATCCCTCCTCCCGCACATAGCAGCCTGGCGCAGGATGTATAGGATGTGTCGACCGGGTTAGCTAATAAAAACATTTCCGCAACCTGCGCGATGAGCCCAAAGAGTCTTAGTGAAGTTTTCATATAACAGAGCATTTTAAGTGTGTGGAAAAAACAATTTGCTGTCAACTAAAAGGGGGCTGAGCCCCACCACAACCACCCACTCAGCACACAAGCCTGGACTGAATTAATTGAATTGGTTCCACTTACCGCCATGTTGACCCGCAGAGGTGTTCCGTGAGGCGAATAGCTCCGAATTGTAGGCGTGATACGATTCACGTGCGATATTGTGCGCCACTGCAAGAAAAGAGTAAGGAAAATACATAATTAATAAATAAATCATTAGCTTGGGGCTCAAGGGGTAAACATGAACTACATCTATCTAAACCTATTCATAAAGTATTACCAACATTATGGCTAGCAAGATTTGTTTAAATATCAATTAAGAAATGTGAGATTTTATATAAACTGTATTAAAAGCACATGTGCAGTCTTAAAATGCATGCCGCACAAGCACATACCCATGCAACCACACACGCACACACACACACACATGCAAAACACTCATAAATGCAAGGGGTAGGCCTATAAAAAACGCTTTGCTGCAACTTCGTATGCGAAGAAGGACGAGAACGAAGTTACTGGCGAGCATGACAGCGTGTTTTCTGTGAGTGTGTGTGTGTGTGAGTGTGGGTACAGTATGTACCAAGCGGTGCATTGCTGTTCCTGGCACAGCCCGACTCCTTTTAGCTTTTACTTAACGTTTTGCATTGTATTTTTTTATTATGCTTATACATTTCTATGCAAGCGAGTGTGTGTGTGAGTGTGTGTGTGTGTGTGTGACCGGAAACTGCCATTTAAAGTGCATTTTAAGAGGACGATTGCGTCGCGGGGACGTAGCGTGTGCTCGTCCGAGCGCTGCTCGACTTGGTTGCTTCACTTCACTTGTGTGTTAAGTGAAAAGAAGAACTTTGTCCTAACAGCTCCTCCTGTCCCTGCTTTTGTTTTGTTTTGTTGCTGGCACTACCACTGCTCCTGCTCCAACTTCGGCTACCGCCGACGTGTTTTCTTACGCCAACCATTTGTTAACGTATGCAAGCAACTTCTTTGTGCCTCTCCATCTGCCTGCCCCCGCTTGACTGCCTGACTGACTGCTTGCCTGGCTACCAAACACGTGTAATCCAACTCTTTTTAATTACATTCAACACCCTTCGCTGCGCCCGCGCGAAAGGTGTTCGAAGTCAGTTGCGGAGCTGCCATACTTAACCTTCCCTCCAAATATCGATTTTCAATTTAAGACTTGCGTCCCTTGGCTTGAACAAGGTGTTAAAACAATTTGTAAAGGTGCCAGCCACAGGAGATGTGCAACAACAACAACAACAACAACAAGTGCAGTCAATTGCTAATAATATCGAATTAAGGGATCATATTTGTCCGCCAAAATGCAAAATGCTGAACTGCAACGGCAGAATGCACCACGAACCAGAATCTCAGGTACAGTCGATGAATGCCAGTAAGTTTGGACTAAACTGAAATATCTTAGTTGTGCTTATAAAATGCAAATCCCTAAGTCAACTGCGTGCATAGCAGCTGCTTGCGTTAACGCCCCCGTCCGGCGCCCCTCGTCGAGCAGCTTGGAGCAGTGCAAAGAGCATAAACGTTAAAGTATGTTTACACATGAGTTAGTTTTAAAAATCGCTTTGTGCTATTTACTTTTTGCTGTTTGCCAGCCAACCCATACAACAATTCCAGAGGAATAGGTCAGTACGGTCGCTGGGGTGAGGGTGTCCGTGTGAAAGTGTGTGTTTGTGTGTGTTAAAACAAAATAAAAATGTGAAGAGTGGCACAGGACTTGTAGGCAAGCATATTATATGCATATAATGAGCATATAATGAGTACATAATATTAAGTGCAATGGCTTCCTCTCGCAGCTCAACCCTCGCTCAATGCATTTGGCCTCGCCGGGGTTCAATGACAGCGCAGAAGGTCGAACATGCACATGAGCTAGAAGAAGCGAGCATAGAGCCAGAGAAGGGATGCTCTAAGCAAAATTATCCTTTTGGCATGCAGGATATCGCTGATATATGACTTCGATTTCACTAGAGTACAAACACCAAGTGAAGAAGGAGCAGCACTTGGTGATGCATATCTTAAGGAGTCGCCACCAGTTGCCGCCGTGTTGCGTTGCATGCAGCCGCCAGCTGCCAAGATACAAAAGTATCTCATAGATAAAAGTTAATGTGCGCTTGAGATGGCCGCATCTAGCAACTGCATCCAGATGGCGGTGATGACCACAAAGCCCCTCCAAGGCTTCGGCTCCTATGCCAGGCTCGCGCAACTTCCGCTGCAAGTCTCATGGATTTGCTGTATTTTGCATTATGGTTCATTCATTCTGCATTTTATTTTTGTATTTAGCATGTTGTGCCTGGCCGTCGTTGACCAGAGGAAATCTTTTGTAATCGTGCGATAACCCCGCAGCAGCGAACTTGAAACTCAACCCTTAAACGGAAAGCAGAAAGTTGAAAAACAATGCCAAATGCAATGCAATTGCATGTCCAGCTTAGCAGGATGCCTGCCAGGCAACACAGCTCAGCACAGCTTTGGCATAGGCAGGTCCTTCGCGGCAATTAGAACGCGGCCGGGCAGGCAGCCAGCCAGCCTTGTTGTTGTCGCTGTTTTTATTTACATATCAAAAATGGCATTATGTTCCTGAATAATGGCAGAAGGAACGATGCAATGGACGCGACGCGCTTGCATTGCTTTTGTGCGATATGCGAGAATCCTTTTACGATATCTTTTGTATTGCAACGCACAGCGAATGGCGAGGATTGGACAAGCATTGTATCCAGGCAGAGGAGAAAGACAAACAGGAAGCGGGATAGGCAAGCTATGAAATTAATACGCATAAATTACATGCCAGTTGACCATGGGAAAGCAAAGCTGGCCGTAAAATGCAGCTGAAGATAATTGCATTCCAAATCGAAGAAATAATGAATGGAAAGGAATGCAAGCTGAGGATTTTCTTTAAACATATCTGATGGTCGTCAGCCGAAGTGACCAGCAATTCCAACTGCAAAAAATCGAGAATATTCGAACGTCAAATGTTCGTCCTTTTCTCTTGTTTAGTCCTTCGGCTGGTCAAATCGAAATGAAAGTGCCAAATAATTGCAGTGCAGCAGCATCAAACGAAAACAAGTAACAGTGCTCTAGTCGAGACTGCTCGATTAGGAGATACCCTGAGCCGTGCTTAGATTACATATATACAAACATACATACAACATACATATGGAACGGGATCAGTTATCGAACTTTTGAAAGAAACTCGTTCTGCGTATGCTATTCGCGAGTCTACATGTAAAATTTCAGCTCATTAGTTTCTGTGGTGTACGAGATCGGTGCGTTCACACAGACGGACGAACGGACGGACAGACGGGGGCTATATCCATTCAGCTCACCGAGTTGATCAAGAATATATATACTTGATGGGGTCTGCCACGTCTCCTTCATAAAAACGTTATACCCTGAGAATTAGAAAATTGAGAATTCTAGTCCACTTGGGGTACGAAAGTAATTTCAAAGCTGCAAAAGGACAGGCAAATGACCAGCACAAGTGGAAAGTCTGGCAAAGCAGAGAAGACGAACGCGGGCTCGACTTTGTTGCTTGTCAGGTCATTCGTTTTGCGCTTGTGCTTGGGTAACTTTAGCTATTGTCGTAGGTCCTCGAAGGGAGCGCGCACAAGGCTCGAGTTCAGCCAGGCACAACGCTTCACCGGCCTGCGGGCCCATAAGCAAACTGCAGCAGTCGCAAACTGTGGCCTGCGGCTATTTAGGAACCTGCAACAACGGCAGAAGCCGTATGCGACAAGGACAACAATTGAATTACACAAGAACTATTTGCTACTGTCCTCGTTGCAAATAAAAGTTAGCAATGACTTGAAACAAGTCGAGCTGCTGCCAGACGCAGGGGCCGCAGCCCGGACACATGTCAGCGAACGGGTACTCTCAAGTGGCCCTTGCCAGCCGGAGGACATGTTTTCTAAAACGGAAATTAGGTGACAGCCCCAGACGGTAAATGAGACACGGACTGGTTCAGGTTTTCGTGCGGCCTCGAGACGTAGACGTCTTCGACACAGTGGGTACAAATTCAAGACTTCCAGCTGAAATGCATACGTATTTATTGGTTATGCGAAGGGGAAAATAGTAAGAGGATATGCTGTTACACTGTAAATAAAGCTATCAGCAAAACAAATATTTTATATGAATGTGAGTTGGAATTTCCAAAGTTGAATTCTGTTCTTTTATGACCCGCACAGGGCCCACGGTGCGACATCTTGGGTCAATTTTAATTGCTGCTTTGTGTGTTTGAGATTGTGTATTAGTTGTTGGCCTGTCAGAGCTTTTTATTGCTCAAATTACTTAGATGCTGCTGCCGTGTCCAGGGGGCACAATCATAATGCTGATAAATGTCGACAGGCTCTCTGTGATGCGCAGTCCGAATAAAGATTGATATGACGGCCAAACAGCAGGAGCAGCAGCAGCAGCCGTGCCAACGGAAGTTTACTACAGCTTGGCAAGGCACAGTGCATAAAAAAGTATCTAACGGATGCAATAGAGCGAGCCCTCCAGTTGCGTTAGTGAAGGATGGAGGAGCGGTAGGAGGAGGCGTAGGTCGAGGCATA
This sequence comes from Drosophila peninsularis, assembly GCA_035047485.1. Taxonomy (NCBI): domain Eukaryota; kingdom Metazoa; phylum Arthropoda; class Insecta; order Diptera; family Drosophilidae; genus Drosophila; species Drosophila peninsularis. The sequence continues at coordinate 175,210 of JAWNPN010000050.1, read as the reverse complement.
GGGTGGAGGCGTGCAATGCAATTAACGCTGTTCGTTTGCCACGATAACATTTCGGAATACAAAAGGCAAAGGCAACTCCAGAGCCCAGTCTACCATTTGAGCGTGTAGCTGTAGCTGTGTCTGTGAGTGGGTCGACGGCGTTGTATCTCTCTGTATCTCTCAGACTGTCTGGCAGAGCGCGCGCGAGAGTCGCGTGTGCAATGCTGCAAAATGTTTAAATTCGCAATTCTTTTTTCACTTTTTGCTGTTGTTGCTGCTGCTGCTGCTGCTATTGCTGCTGCTGATGTTGGTTTGGGTTATCGTCTGGCAACGGCAATCATAACAGCCCGAGGAGCCGAAACCGAATACGAGAGGCCGAGACCGAGCCACAACATTGTTGGAGCAAGTGCGGCGGCGTGGGGGCTGCGCAAGAAGACGACGCCGGCACAACAGGAGGAGTCAGCGGCGGCAACAGCCTGGCTGGGGGTGCTGGGGAGGAACAGTGGCAGGCGAGGTAAGCAGGCAGCCAGTCAGCCAGGCAGCGGCAATAGCGACAACGACAACGTTGTGGATTTTGATTCTGGGTCATTCACCCTTGACAAAAAAAATTTTGCGCTGTGTTAGGCCGCTTTTGTATGTGTATGTTGTTTGCTGCTGCTGCTGTTGTTGTTGTTGTTGGCTGGCTGGGATGGAAGTGCTTTGGCATTATTATTGTTGTTGTTGCTGCCGCTGCTGCGGCTGCTTCTGTACACTCATTGCTGCTGCTGGCGAGATTGCCGATGCTGTGACGCCCAGCACGTACAGGCACATCCCAATTTTGGGGCTCTGCTTTGCTTTGCTTTTTGGAAGCCAATGCCAAAAAAGAACAAATGCAATCCAAAGATCGCAGACATGTCACAGCGCGCACTTTGCATATGTCCAAGTCTATAGCCCAGGCCATGTCTAACCACTGCTGCAGCTTTTTCAGTTCTCTTTCATATTATTTCTGTTTGATTTTGTTTAAATTGTGGCCTTTATTTTCTCCGTCTGGTTATTAGCATGCAAAAAAGCATTCTTGTTTTTATTTTTGATTTTCCCTTTGTTGCTTTGCTTTTATTGCCTGTGGTTTTTTGAACTTGCGCAAAGATTTCAATGAGTGCGCAATATACTTTATTTGATGCCTTTTGTAGCTGATAAAATTTTATCAACAAAAATGTGCTTTACTTAGTTAGTCATTTAGTCAACTGCTTAATCGCTTATTATAATAACACACTAAATTATTAAATTAAATTAATATTCTAAATGGCAGACAGAAAACAGCTACAGCCAGCGCTTTGCCAACTTCACTGGCTGGAAACTATTTTAATGCTTTTGGCACATTCTCAAATGAAACTTTAATCTCGTTGAGCTGCGCTGCTATCGGTGCACAGATGCGTCCGAAAAGCTTCGAAAATAAAGTTCTGTCGCAACGCAATTGCCGTTGCCATTTAGGACACGGCAACTACAACAGCAGCAGCGGCATAGCAACAACAATCAATTACGGGCAACAAAAACAAGGCGAAGCAGAAAACTAAAACAGAACCGAAAGCAAAACAAGTGCAAAATAACTGCAACATTTTTTGGGGCAGTTGCAGTCTTTCTGTTTTGTCGATTCCCACGTGGAAAATAAAACAATGCGAGCGCCGCGTAGATTTATCTGCATTACGAGGTGCGGCAGCAGGATAAACAGTGCCTACCAGACGCACACACACACAAACGGATGGTGCGCGCGCGCGCGGAAATGTCAGTCGACAAACTGAAAATTATGTTTGTGCCAAATTTAAGTTGGCTCCTCTTTTTTGGCCAGCAGAGAATTGGCGCTGTAATCCAACTGGGTAAAAACTGAAAAAAGACGAGCAAAACGACAGGTGTAATAAATAACCCAAACGAGCCGGCCAAAGAGACCGAGCGTACCGTACCCACTGCAATGTACTGCAGTCGCAAAAAATGAGAGGGGAACTCAGGATGCAGGGAGTCGTCGCTAATTCGTGTCATTTAGCGCAGGTGGCGACAAAAGGAAGAGCTGCGGACACAACCAGCAACGAGAACAGATTGACAGTGATAGGAGCCAGGAAATGGTTGCGGTTCACGAGACTTTTTGCACAAGTTGCCAAATATCTGTGTTGACCTCGTTGCGGTTTTGCTGCGAATAATGCAAACCGGCTATCAATGTCGGATCTATAAAGTTTTCCATGGGACGGACGGCCGGCCGGCCGGCCGAGCGTATTGCTTTTTTTACTGGCAGGCGCCCAAAAATGTGCTCTGCAGTCATTTTTGGGACGTGCGGCGGTATAATAAATGGAGTGTCAACTGTGAATAGCAGCAATATGAATAATTATAAATACATGTGTACGGCCCTGTGTTGAGGTGGGGGTTAAAATGAGTGTGATTGACCCTATATAAATTCCTGCTGTAAATTCACTAATTGCATGCGGGCTACATTTAAATTGAGAGCTTGTTCAAAACTGGTTCATTACATCGATAGGTATCGAATATAATTTGAACTCGTGCGATAGTTGGCTATCGATACATTGCGATATCAACAACGCCGCTTGCAACACTGTTGATTTTGAGGGCGTAGTTCCAACAAGTGAAGAGCATTAATTTGTATTAGTAATCGCGTTGTGTGTGGTTGGATGCACTTGAATCTCATTCACAATATTAGTTAATTTTTAAGTTAAAGTATAGCAAATTTGTTGATTTCGCTGCCCAGGCAGGCGGCAACATCCACCACTCACTACACAAACACAATCAATCATGGTTCTGTTTGTGCCATCAACGATTTTGGGGCGCAGCTACCTGTTATTTGTGCTGGTGCTGGTCGTGGGCGTGTTCGCTCAGCACGAGTGGCAGGCCCGCGACGCCTTCGATGAGATAAAAATACAGTTCGACAAGGTGAATGCGGACAACTGTCCCATACAGCATCACGCGGATTTGTTTATGCCGCTGGACACCGTCTCCCACAAGCCCGACATCAAGGAAGTGAACGTGAACCCCGTGTTCCCGAATCGTACGGCTTTGCTGCATCTGCAGAACATGGCGCTGAGTCGCAGCTTCTTCTGGAGTTACATACTGCAGTCGCGCTTCATACGTCCGGCCATCAATGACACCTACGATCCGGGTATGATGTACTACTTCCTTTCGACTGTGGCGGATGTGTCTGCCAATCCCAGCATCAACGCCTCGGCCATTTACTTTGCACCCAATAGCTCGTACTCCTCGTCGTATCGTGGCTTCTTCAATAAAACCTTCCCACGATTTGGACCGCGCACGTTCCGACTGGATGACTTTAATGATCCCATACATTTGCAAAAGATTTCCACGTGGAACACTTTCGATGTACAGGACTTGGGCGCCCATCATCCCGATTCCATATCAAAGGATTACACACATGATCTTTATAAAATTAATGAATGGTATCGCGCCTGGCTGCCAGATAATGTTGCTGGTCGGCATGACACGAAGATCACATACCAAGTGGAAATCCGCTATGCGAACAACACAAATGAAACATTCACATTCCATGGTCCGCCTGGGTCTGAGGAGATACCGGGTCCGATTAAGTTTACACGGCCCTATTTCGACTGTGGGCGCTCAAACAAGTGGCTGGTGGCAGCCGTGGTGCCCATTGCAGACATTTATCCCAGACACACGCAGTTCCGTCACATCGAGTATCCCAAGTGAGTAGAGACTTCAAATTCGCGAAATATTTTCCACTAATCTATCGCTGCTTAGATATACTGCTGTATCCGTGCTGGAGATGGATTTTGAGCGAATAGACATAAATCAGTGCCCGCTGGGCGAGGGCAACAAAGGACCGAATCATTTTGCAGACACCGCGCGCTGTAAAAAAGAATCAACCGAATGCGAACCCTTACACGGCTGGGGCTTTAGGCGTGGTGGCTATCAGTGTCGCTGTAAGCCGAGCTTCCGACTCCCTAACACTGTGCGGCGACCCTACCTCGGGGAGATTGTGGAACGCGCCTCGGCGGAACAATATTACAATGAATACAATTGTCTCAAAATCGGCTGTAGGTTAATATATAGTTAAAATACTTGCTATCGACTAAGATATTGCTTCTTGCAGGGATACAAAAACTCCCCATTCAGTGGGAAAAGGCGCCCTACCATATACGAGAAAAATATTTAGATTTGCATACCGAGTATCGCAACTATTCGACAGGCGCGAGGGCCCTGCACACAGAGCATCTGAATATTGATCAGGCACTCAAGTATATTCACGGAGTCAATTATCGCACATGCAAGAAGTGAGAGCAAACCTTAAATATGTATTATTTCATATTTTGTAATCTTTTAAATCCTTTCAGCTTCCATCCTCAGGATCTTATTCTGCGCGGCGATGTTAGCTTTGGCGCCAAGGAGCAGTTCGAAAACGAAGCCAAAATGGCTGTGCGTCTGGCCAACTTTATTAGCGCCTTTTTGCAGGTAAGCGTGCAAACGTTCCCATCGCCTTCACGCTAAATGAAGAGCAATAATTGATAAACCCGACACCTATTAAGAGCCTTCGATGTCGCCTCTTGAAAACTTCTCAAGTGTAAATTATAATTTTCCACGCGTAATTCAACTTCCTCGAATTTCCTGCAATGCCAGTTTCAGTTTCAGCTTCAGCTTCAATTGAAGTTTCAGTTATACGGTGCCAGTTGGCAGTTGCCAGCCGCGGCGTGAATTAAATATTCAGTGTCAAACCATTACCAAATGCTAAATTCATTAGTTTGAGCGCAAAGGACACGAAAAACGGGTTCGTCACAAGGCGTCGTCTTCATTAAATGCCACAGCTACACAGCCGCTATGGCAACATCAGCAATAAAGAGAAGCAAACGCTCGCATAAACTGGACTCGTCTAACCCTCCCTCTAACCTTCTGATTCTTTTTATATGCTCGTATTTACACAAGTTGTTAGCAAGCACGTCAAAATAATTGGGGAAAGTATTTCCCCAACCACAAAAATAGAAGATACAGCGTGTTTTAAAAAAGTTTTGTGTCGCATAGGTATCGGATCCCAATGAAGTGTATTCTGGAAAGCGTGTTGCGGACAAGCCGCTGACCGAGGATCAAATGATAGGCGAGACTCTGGCCATTGTGTTGGGCGACAGTAAGGTCTGGTCGGCGTCAACACTTTGGGAGCGCAATAAGTTCACCAATCGCACCTATTTCGGACCCTATGCATACAAAACGGAGCTGAACACGCGCAAGTTTAAGCTGGAAGATCTGGCACGTCTTAACAAAACGCACGAACTATATACGGAAAAGAAGTATTTTAAGTTCCTCAAACAGCGCTGGAATACGAACTTCGATGATCTGGAAACGTTCTACATGAAAATAAAGATACGTCACAATGAGACAGGTGAATACCAGCAGAAGTACGAGCACTACCCGAACTCGTATCGTGCGGCAAACATTAAGCACGGTTACTGGACCCAGCCTCAGTTCGATTGCAATGGTTATGTCAAGAAGTGGCTGATAACCTATGCGGTGCCCTTCTTTGGCTGGGACAGCCTCAAAGTGAAACTGGAATTCAAGTGAGTAGATTTCATATGATGAAGGGTAGGGGCTACTTTTTGGGCTCAGGGCCTGGGCCGGTCTGATGCGTGCCGCTGTCGCGGGCCTGCTCACCCCTTTTAGGGCCAGTCCCATACTCATTCGCAATCCCATTGCTATTCACATGCAAATGCTCTGTTTAAAGTTTCTATGATATGATTGTCTAATTTTTGAGTGTTGACATGGCCTAACTTATGACTTGTGGCTCTTCAGTTGCATTGTCATGCTAATGTGAGCAATTAAACTGACTAATTTGTTGACTTCTCTCGCAGGGGTGTGGTCGCTGTATCCATGGACATGCTGCAGCTGGACATAAACCAGTGTCCAGACTGGTATTACGAGCCGAATGCCTATAAGGGCACACACAAGTGCGATGAGAAGACCTCATATGTGAGTACTCAGTGTATTTTGATTGCTGAATCTTGCTAATATCTTGTATTTTCAGTGTGTTCCTATTATGGGCCGAGGTTATGAGACTGGCGGATATAAATGCGAGTGCTTGCAGGGCTATGAGTATCCGTTTGAGGATCTAATCACTTACTATGACGGCCAGCTGGTCGAGGCCGAGTATCAAAATATTGTCGCTGATAAGGAGACTCGCTATGACATGTTCAAGTGTCGCCTGGCGGGAGCATCGGGCTTGCAATCAGCGTTGGGTTTGGTCATCTCACTGTTTGGCCTGACACTCACGCTACTATATAGATTAAGTTAACCGTCCATAAGCCAAATATCTACCGTCAATTTCCGTCCATTCGAAGCTCACATCAAATCTCACAAAAACAAAAAACCTTAAAAAAACTGACAAAGCAACAGCAAGACATAAAATTGACACCCAAAACAAAACGCGCTGTTGCCGAAAAAAAAGAAGCCCAGAAGAGCAAACCCAAGTTGTCCGTTGTGTGTTCCGTATACCAGAGATGTTCGCTCGATGCGTCTTTGAACATTGTCATCATTTATCTGCAAGGCGATTAAGTTGTAGACATAATCTATTACAATGAATCTGGTTATTTGTCATTTCTATCAAAAGCGGCAGCGGCAGCGGCAGTAACAGCAGCAACAGCAGCAGCAGAAAAGCGCAAACAGCCGCGCCTACTGCGCTCAGATTACGGAAACGCCGTCTCTACATCTACTGCTACTGCTGACTGTGGTCGTTGCTAATGTCCGTGAAGTTGCACAGCTGTATGCGTGTGTGCTCGCTCAGAATTTGCAAACCTGTTAACATCAAAACCCAGTTAGGCCCCGTACCTACACCCATCCTCTAGAGCCTGGCCGGGGGTTGTTTGTACCGCACACACACACCTTTCCTGCCAGGCCAGAGGCTGCAAAAAAATTACCGAACGCCTGCCGTCGTGTTTTCTTATATTAAATCGTCGACATTGCGGCGTCCGATGGTCCATTGGCTGCTTTTTTGCCTGAATTAAATATGCTGGCGTTTTTTTGCGCCTTGATTATCATATGCGCTTGAATTTTTATTATCTATACCCTGAGAACTTTTTCTATGCGCCGCAGGAACCAGTTTATCAGCCACTTGGTCTTAGATTTGGTCTCCTGCCAGGGCAACAAAAAAATCGCCAGCTCTTCTTTTTTCATTAAAAATGATAGGTAGCTGGACTTGGACATGCACACAAAAAATATTTTCACACATTTTTCATAGTCATATCAGGGCAACAGCGCGCCGGTGGGCAGTGACGACCGCTGCGTTTTGGGTAACTCCTCCATTTCCATTTCCATTTGTGCCGTTGCCGGCTGCAGCCAGGAGCCAGCGCAGCGGGTACACAATTGAAGTAGGATTTCTCTAAACACATATCCATATAAATTTATCTATATATATATTGTCTTTATATAGTGTCTGACAGCCTTGTCTATTATTTAAAACATATTCCATATATTACTTTGTAGGACAGTACAAAAATGAAACAATCGATAAAGTGTTAATTGTGCCTTATGAAAACAAAAATTCCATGCTCGAATATTATATACGTATAGACTACATCGTAAGTCCGTCCATTTTATGAATACCTTTTCTATCAAATGTTAATGTTAAGTGCCTTGACAAAGAATATATTCGAATTTTATATAACTCATTCTGTTTTTACTGCCTCTTTTCTAGATTGAGTCTAAATACCACACAGTGTTCGAAGCAGACATTTTTGTGAATTGAATACACGAAATACAGTAAAGCATATATGGAAATGATGTAATCGAGGTATTTTTAATTGGCACTTACCAAACTTATTCATATTGACATCCACGTTAAGGTTCTACAATCACGAACAAAACGCACACAATTCAAGTAAAATTTGCAAACTTTATGATTTATCGAGTGCAAAAGGACTTTCCGTTAAAGGTTATTATTTTTTAAACAAAACACAAACAAAACACAAGACCTTGGAAAACCAAATTAAATGTTGCCGCCCGTTGATCGCCGGGCGTCACGTTTCTCTTATATCGCGGTAGTTGTATGCACGACTGAACTGATTTGATTTAGTTACGATCGGCCCAAGCTATCCGCGAAATATGAAGAATAAATCGTTAGTTCAAACTTTGATTTATTTTTGATCCTTTTAGAATTTTAACAAATTTTGGAAGGGTTTCAATTTGAATGAGAGATGTTTTTGTACTGAGGCTTACGTTTTGTATGCCCGCAAGTGAGATTTTTCTCCAATTGACAACTAACTCAAGGCAACCATGACGAACGAAATTGAAACAAGCTCTTTGCCGTTTGTTGTAGTGTTTTCTGTTTATTAATACATTGTGATTTCTAATTACAGTTCCCGGCTACATTAAAAGCTGCCTCCATTTCGGGTGGGAGTAGCTTCATGAATTTGGTTATCAAACTTCATTAAAAATTATCACAAAACAAATATTGGGAGTGGCTACACAATTTAATACAGTTACAAAGTAGGCAGCTGCGAAATTGTATGCTCTGATTTTGGGCTCCTCCTGTCTCAGTCACCACGAGCAAGGCAGCGAACGTAACTCAGTCGATGAATGCTTGTGAGGATGCATCAGGAGGCCATCATACAATCCCCAGCCACTACACTTAAGTTTATGTTTGCAATTCAGTAATAGACAACAATTGGCTAAATAACAAACAACACACAATCATTACAAAAACAATCACAAATACTTTAATATCCGTTTCGGCTCACTTTCAAATCAAAACACACACTTAAACAAAACCCACGAATTAAACATAAATCATCTTTAGATCTCCCGTCTGCCTTTTAGTTGCTAAATGGGCTTACAACTAAACGGGTCATTTGTCTTTTTTCTATGTGTCTCTAAAGTTAACGTGATCTCTATGAACAATACACCTTAGACTAACTAGTATCCTGGATCTTGCAACAATGAGTTTGGTATTTGATATCCCTATCAAGGTGTGCCACAGTGAGGGTTTACATTAAAATTTTTAATAATATTTATTAATATACTTTTAAGTACTATATAATTGCTAAAAACAATTGGCTTCGGTATATCATTCAATTCGTCTCGATTATCTGCTTCAATTACATTTCTTTCATCTAATTCACTTTGTATATTAGTAAGTACTTGGTTAATTTCAGGGGCAAATTTGAGCTCAGTTATGTACGGGGCTCTCTTCGGTTCTTGTTCTGGTTGTGGCTCTGTTTCGCTTCCAGTGTGCATGGGTTCTCGCTTGGGTTCTCTGGTATTAAGAAAATTCTATAGTTCGTGTCGACTATGAGCTATGTTGTATCTGTACTTGTTGCGTATAATTTGTAAATATTTGAGCAAAATTCTAACTGCATGTGTTTCAATTAAAACTCTCACAACAACAACGATAATTATATGACATACATTTTACGGTATCAGATCAGGTGCTTGATTGACGTATCCGCGTGTTTACAGTACGACGCACGTATTTCATATGCTTTCGGGGTTTCTACTGATATGCAACAGCTAAACTGCACCACAGCGGCTATCCGTTGGCCCAGTGGCTACTCTGTGGGTGCGTAATACACCACCGTGGACTTGCGTCGGAATCCCAAATTGAAGAATGATGTCTCAGATTTTTTGCGATCATGCTCGTGCTCGTGCTCACTGCCAAAGTAGGAGAATAAGCGCCCGGTGCCGGTAGGCGGGGCACGGATGCCACCGCTCCCGCGACGGCTGCCATGGACGCTGTGGCTGCTGCTCTGCCGGTGGATCATGGTTAGCGATGTGTGCGAGTGCTGCCGCTGCAGATTATGCTGCTGCTGTTGGTGGTGGCGGTGGTGCTGTTGTTGCAAGAGTTGCTGGTGGTGGTGTGCGTTGGTGCTGCCATGCATAAACCCAGCTGTAGTTGGCGATAGATCAGTCATCTCACACGGCCAGAGGGTGAACGAAGATGGGACCTTATGTATCCCGTCCGATAGTCGATAATGGTGGGATGCTGACCTGTTGAAGTACCGCTCCGAGGGCCGCGACCCCATCTATGTATCATTTGTATGTATATATTGTGTTTGTTTCGTTAAATCAGAACAGTGTAAGTGATGTGTGGAGCATAAAGAATAGTTGAGATATTAGCAATGGGCATATAAATTTGCTTTCTACATTTTGTTGTTTTTTTTTTCTAGGCATTTCGTGTACAATTCTAATGCGCTTTATGTACATATATGATTTTTTTTCCATTTGATTTATTTTGAAATATGTACTCGTATATACGTAGCGGATCAACTGCAGTGATTCAATGCACTCTAAAAGACAGTATTTGTATTCTTTCGAGGTATCAGATAGTTGATCAGCAATGCATTTACATAGTCTTACTAGTTGACACTAAGATTGTAGGCGTCTAAAATTGTTAGCTAGCATTTTTTACTGATTTTTTACTGATGTTTCTTAAGTTTGTCACATTGTTTTTTTTTTAAATATATATTTACACAATAGAGGTTTGTGTTTGTATTCGTGTGTGTGTGTGTGTTAGAGGGCAATTGTGGGTATAAGCAGAGGCAGTACTTGGGTGCCACATACATACACATATAAAGATCACTAGAGACTAATCAGTTAGCTGTGCTGTTATATGGAAGCAGAGTGCAGCTATTTACAGTGCTATAGCAAAAACGTATTAACGTAAAATTAAAATAAATAATGTATTTAATTTACATTTAGTTGTGTCGTTCAAAAAGAGTAAGAGGGTAGCTAGTGAAGTTTCTATAGTTAGGGGTTGACAAAAAATGTTAATAGCGCTCACCATTTCGTTAGTTTCGCAATTTCAATTATTATTGTATTTTTACTAATTATTTTGTAAAAAATGTAGATTTTTTTTTTTGACAGTTACGACATTTATAAAAACATTTCGTGGGCCGTGGGGCTTAACAAAAACTTGCCTAAAGCCACACACGCTCGCTACAAAAATTGCGGTTTATAGGATCGGGAGTTTATTCATGCGCTTGGCTCAAACAACATATGAGTTCGTGTTGACAGCATAATATTTTCGTTTATGTTTATAATGGGACGCATAAATATGCTGCGATCTGTGAATTAAAAATCAAACCATAATACAAATAGAGAACAAGAGAAAAAGAGAGAAAGAGAAAGAGAGAGAGAGAGAACAACACATAATTTAAAAAGGACTTTAAGCGGAACAGAAGAACAATTTTAGGAACGAAAATGCATCTGAACATTTCACGTGGACTTAACTAACTCTAAAAGGTGGCAACTGTACCTTACGAGTTCACAGGCAATAGTTAAATCTGTTCAGGTACTTACCCCAAACTCCAGTGTTTTTTCTGAACTTGCGTTTATCATTAACTATTTTTTTTGTGGAAAATCATTTACAAAATATATATATGCATGTATTTCTTGTTTTTTCTGTACAGAAATCTGTCTGTGGTCATATTTTGTTTAGCTTTTTTTCCAACTTTTAGCTTATGTGGTGCGAGAAGGAACGCGTGATGTGCCGTTGCGCGTATCTCGTGGACGGTCCTGTGACTGCAGCATCTCGTTTACAAAGCGCTGGCCTACCGCTACGTGTTATATATTCAATTATTGTGGTTTTTTTGGTACATTTTTTGCAGTGTATCATAGTTTTTCGAATTTTGCAATGAGAGTTCAATGTGTTAGTGGTTCAACGATTTTGATTGTTAATTTGGCCAGGTTGATCAGTGTGTTGTGATTTCGTGTATTTGGGTTGTTGTGTGTGAGAACAGAGAGAGAGAGAGAGAGAGAGAGAGAGAGAAAGATAGAAAGAGAGAGAGAGAGAGAGAGAGAGAGAGAGAGAGAGAGCAACAGAGAGAGCGTTTCAAGAGGGGAGACAGTCGTATAGATAGACGGATAGGCAGATCGTGGCAGAGGTGAAGAAGAAAAACAAGAAGAAAAGAAGCAATAGTACAGATTAGCAGTGTTTTCTATATATACAAATAACAAATATTTTTACTACTAGGTAGCTGTTTGTTCAAAGATTTTGTTTGAAATAAATATGAGATATCGTGTGATTGATTTTGCTTAAATAAAAAACTTTTCCATTTCATTAATGATGCTTTTGAAAAAAAAAAATTGTTTCTTATCCGTTTCTGGAGGAAACTTGCATTTGCAAATGATTCAGCTTAAAAGTCTCGTTTTTGATATGAAAAACATATATAAGGTGAATTTCTTTTTAGTGCAGTGTCAGATCTTCCAAGAGAATGACGAGTGCATTTTGAAAAGTTGCAAGACTTCAGTTGTTGTAGAGCACTTTTATTAAAGAGGAATCAAATCCTCAAGAAAACTTACCTTTATGTTTTTCGAAATGTTTAAGTACATAATTGGCACTGTTACTACTTGATGCCTAAGCTACTTAGATGGACTGAAAACTACTCAAACTATGAACTTCGAATAACAAGAGAAAAATCTAGAAATAACTAGAGTAAACAGAATTAGAATCGAAAGCTTAATTAACCTTCAGCCTATAGGAAATGAAAAACAAAAAATAAATGAAAACTATTGATGCAAAGAAAACAAAAGATCATTTTAAAAAATCTACGTCAAACCCTCATTTAAGCAATTGATAAAAGATATTTAAAGAATACTTATCATGTCATATTGTATACGGAATATCGCTTCTAGTTTTTTAAGTAAATGCCCATAACAAAATCAAACCCGACAGCTCAAACTTACTAGTCAAGTTTTGAACTAAGCGGAATCGAACTTAAATCAATATTCAACTTTTAAGTATCTTTGTCAAAGTTTTGGGTTTTGAGTATGGTTTACCTATATGGCGTATAGTAGCAGAAAACGTTGCTTTCAGTTTTGAGCACCGTTTTTATGCTTTAATTAAAATAAATAGTTCGATTTTTTTGGTGTTTGCCTATTTTAGGCACTTCACGAACTCACGAAACTCACCTCGCATTGTGACCCAGCATTATGATGCTTCTGTAAATACAATTGAGAAATGTCGACACCATTTTTTATTTAAGAAATAAGTAGAGTATATAGAAATAGTGTAGAGTTTAGAAGATAGAAGACGTTTAGAGACAGAATACACAGGAGATAAACTCAAAGAGAAACTGAAACAGAAAGTCAAGAGTTTTCGAAAAGTAAAGTGTGACCAATGGGAATGTATTGAACTGATAAATAAGGTTTTAAAAACATGCCAATAATAAACACTTTATATGGATTTTTTTATTTTTCAATATTTTATTTATAGGGGGTTTATTTATATATTTATATCTGTGCTCCCACAACCAAACCATACGCAGTCTTATACACTATAGGTAGTATTGTTAATTGATTTTCACAGGAAGAGTTCTTGGAATTGTAACAGAAATGACCTTTAACTATAAGAACTTAATAATGCGGGACTCTGAGTCAGCCATGCTACATTATTTGGATGTCTATGATAATTTGCGCCCTGTTTACAAAGTGCAATCAGTAGAATATATAGAAGAATAAAAGAAATAATAAATGTTAACGAGAGCATAAAATAGTTTTTAAAGTATTTACAAATTTTGGTCTGCTAAGGAAGGTCTCTAGCCATGTGGTTTGTTCGAAATAAAAATGAATAGAAATAATTGAAAATCATAATTTATGGAAAAGCAGCGTGTACTATCAACAGTTCGCACAACAAACAGCCAAAAACAAGGAACCAGGCTGAAAAACGACAGCATCCATTTCATCAAATGTCGTAGAAGTTCTTAACAGGTCTATTTAAATTAAATATCGCAACACCAGCGAAAGTCAGGCTACGCACTTAATTGAGTTTGTGTGTGAGTGTATGTATGCTTGGGTATTGTTTGAGTGTATGTTCTACAATAATCGAACCACAGCATGGATAATATTGGCAACAACATCCATATACAAAGCTATATTACACATTGGTGGTTGAAAAATAATAAATTATATTTATTAGTTGGGTTCAAAGATATGTGTGTAACTAACTGTAAAGTAGTATATAGTCTGGCAGCTTTTGATATACGATTCGCTGAGCTGCCGCCAGGTAACGAAATTATTAAAAGTGTTAACAACAATTAAACGATAGCAAAACACATTAAGAAAAACAACAAGAAGGTTTCATTGGCCAACTGCAGAACGGCCTGAAGTAGTGTTGTCGAACGGCATATGTATAACGGTATTTAAAGTTTTAGTGTTGTGTAACAAGGCATATATATGTATAAATATATATATATATATATATATAGATTCATATAGGTATTGTTGGGGTGTTGTACGTAGGTATAAATTAATAGGGGATTTGTCATATATAGTATGTATGTTGGTATATCATATACATGGGTGAGCGTTAACTTTTGGAAGCCAGGGTGTTTTATTTTCACATAGTATATATTTGTGGGTGTGGTTAGCTATTAAAATCGAGTATATATAATACTTGTTCAGTCAGTAAAAAATCTGTCAAGTTTTTTGTTACATTGTGCGGCACTCAAGCTCTAGATCTTTAAAACGTATCTTATGCCAATGCTAATAGTACTCTTGATAATATTGTAATATTGTTTGGTATTTTAGTTGTAGGTTTTGTTTTTGTTTTTGGGAGGTTTTTGGTTTTAGCTTGTGTATTTGGCCTACCGAATGAGCATAGCGAATTTCAGCTAATTCACAACAACATTGGTAACGGAGTATGGCACGAACGCTCTTTCTGCAAGATGTTTGTTTATATAAAATTAAATATATATTTTTATGTCATGTATACAAGTATATAGAGACAAATCAATAAATTTAATGTTTTTTAGTTTAATATTTGTTTATATTAAATTTAAGTAGTTAAATTTATGAACTTTACTTAGCAAATTAGGCAATTAAACACAAATATGCGTCTTAAGTACAACGAAATTAGTAAAAATGAAACAAAATTCGTAAATTATTAAAAAAAACACGCACGAGATGTAATCACTATGAAAATTAGCATAATTGTTGCAATAATAATATAAAAGTAAAACAAACATGGTAAACAGGGCTCTACTTACCGCAGCAGACGCGTTATGTAGTCGGGCCAGTTCTCGGGGAACATAACGAGGAAAAAGCCAATGGCTATTAGAATAACGCCGGCGAGTTTCATGCCCGCAAATGTCGCACTGTACAGTATGACGTCGAGTGCTTGCATATGAACGTGGTATTAAAAAGAATTTGTACGTCTATTAGAATGCACTCAATATGTTTGTAAAAATTGAATTGACGAATCTCGTATAGAGGTGTTTTTTTGTATATAAATCTAATCTGAATTGCCAATTCGCGATTAACTCACAATTTACACATTAGTGTATTTCTCTGTAATACTATTAACGTAAGCTAACAAAATAATACTCATATTCATGTGACTCAAATGTTCTATGTCATTCGTATGTGCCCACATTTTAGATTTAGATTGTATAAAATAATATGGTCACGAAATCCTTTGCTAGTTTGTTGTAATTGTTAGCCATAGCCATAGCCATAGCCATAGCGGCCCACCAAAACACTGATTCGAGAGGTTCTTGTACGTACCACCAGAAACGGGCACAGCGGTTATCAAACCCAATGTCACAAACATGTTGTAGGTAACGGCGGCACTGAACTGCATGAGTACGTGGAAAACTGCAATAATAATTAATTACAACGATAAAAATAGAAATATTGTGAGGGCTGCAGGGAGCGGGACAGCATTGGCATACCCAGGAGCAGGACGCTTGCTACAAGCAGCATGTTCCATGGTATGCTTTCCGATGTCAGATTCTCGGCGCCTGTCAGGTACAGTGCCAGCACAACGGGCCACAGCAGCAAAGCATTGAGCAACCCCAGTGCGGTGAATGTGAATGCGATTTGTGCCACCGGCGGATCGCCCATCACCTTGCGGAACATAACCTAGAAGGGGGAGAATACGACGATATAAGCACGATATGCTCAAGACACGAAAAGGCTTGACTAAAGGCTTACCCTAAACACGGCATACCCGGCTGCAGCTAACGTGGCCAGCACGACCCCGCCCAACGTACGACTCTCCGTAATGCCGTCCATATAGGCAAGCAGCGCAATGCCCGTGTCGCACAGGATAACAGCCACAATCTACGGCAGACATGGTTCGCGATGTTATTATTGTTAGAAAACGCGCAGGCGGCTCCAATACCTACCCTAACGCCAACGAACTGCTCATGCAGTATAACCCAAGAGAGTAAATAAACACAGGCAACATTTGTGGCAAACAGCGCCAATGCATCCGTGGCAAAGAGGACGTGCAGCGACAGGGTGTACAGATAGGTGGTCACCAGCCACAGGATGCAAAAGGATAGACAGCGATTGAGGAAACGGCCTGCAAGTTAGCCGAATATGGCATTTCAAAAGCGATTGACCCACTTTAATAACCACTTACCAATAGTGAAGCCTCGCTCGCGAAATCCTCGTATCACATCGGCGAGTATCTCGCTGAGTTTGTCGCACTTGCGAGCCGAGATGAGGCCTAGTATGTAGATGGGAAAGAAGAGTAGGGAGAAGTTGGTAAAGAACCAGGCCGCAAAGAACGGGGCATTAAAGTAGACGGGCTGGCGCGGTGGTATGTTGAACATCTCGGTGGCGTCCTCGACATGGTGCAGCGATGAGTCGCTTATGGCCAGAATATCCTCCAGTTCGGTGCTGAGCTCAGCGCGGCTCGATGAGGTATCTAGATCATCGTCCAGTTCATCTTCATATGGAGCACGGTACAAGTACATGTACTTTATACAGTGTGTGGCGCCCACCCATGAGGCAGTCACTAGAATGGTGACGCACACGCCAAAGTACATCTACAACATAAGAGTTCATTTTCAGTCAAAATCCAATTACAATTACAAATATGTATTCACCTTTTTGGCCAGTTCGGAGCAGCAGGACTCTTTGCAGGCCTTGAGCTTGCGAAAACGCACCTCCGCATCATCGCCTGGCTGCCCATTGGCCTGCAGATCTATTGCCAGTTGTCCAGTCTGTTGATCGCTGGAGTCGCCTCCAAAATTATGCTGTGACCCGTGTGTTCCAGTGGGTGTGTCCGCTTGTATGGTAATCACCTCATTCGGATCCTGTTGGCTCGATGATATTGAATCTTGGTGGGTTATTTGTGGATTGCTGGAGTTGAGCACATTGCTGAAGCCACAGCTAGAGACGGCGCCAATGCCGCTGCTGCTGGCCCCGCCTCCCACGCCGCCGCTATTATTGTTATTGAACGGTCCATTCGACGAGGAGTCGCCGGTGACCACCACGGAGGGAGTGCGCACGCGTTTCGGATTGAAGATGGCTGGAATTTCGCCGTCACGCGTCATACTCTCATTGCCAACAACCGCTGAAGTTCATAGTGTCCTGATCCTGTTACATAATATGAAAGAAAGCTGTCTTCAGCTTAAATAAAATTTAAAAAATTCAAAGATATTCTGGGAATGCTTTTCCAATTGCAACGAAATGATCGTTTGAGTGAATGACGTGCCATTCATAAAGGAAGGTAGAGCTGACGTGCTGGACCCGATTAGCTGAGAAGCCTCATGTAAGGCGTACGGGCACGTTGCTTGATGGCCGTCTTGCAGGCAATACTAAAGGCTTGTTACACGTAAAGGGCAAGCCCGCACCCAATCACGCAACATCAAGGCAATTTGCATACGCGCTTCAGCCAGCTGCTAGTTGGCCAAAAACCCAAGGCAAGCCGTCATGTTACAGTGCTAAATGGCTAACTGACCTCCTGCAACGATAACATTGTTTTCTAATGCACAATGGTCATATGAGTCTCTCTCACTCTCTCTTGCTCCCTCTCTATCTGTGCAAGAGTATGTGTGGGTGAGTGGGTACGAGAACGTCATAACAATGAGTATTGTGAGCAGCTCAATGCTCAGGTCAAGTTGAGCCAAAGTCAACGTCGTCTGGGTGGACAATAAACATTCACATTGTGGCCGCCTGCCACAGCAAGTGGGGCAATTTGTTCAGCTTTTACTGCTGCATTAAATATGGCTGCCCCCGCTTAAAGGCCAAAACAAAGTCCTTGCGTCCTTCAAGTTATCATACATACGTACGTCCCATTGGGAGGCCTACTGCTTGTCTGCGATAATGACATTCTAATTGAAACATAAAATATTTAGGCGTATTCAATAGCCCATTGGCAAATAGCATTACTTCGCAGTCAGCTATAGATGAATTAATAGCTTTATAATGGCCCATAATCTGCTGGTTGAATGATTGCAAAGATATTTGCAAAGCCTTGCCAATTTCAAGCATTTCAATTTCTTATATTTGTATTGGTCTATTGATTTTTTGAAGTTTGGCAGCTGTTTGCTATTGTATTTAATAAATAAGCAGAATACCCATATATAGAAAGAAAAGTGTAGTACATAAGTCTATTGACCTGCGTGGGAAAATCGTTTGCTGTTTCGCTTATATATGACTATATCAGTATCGAATAAAGCACTACACATTCATGAGTACGTGAGATATCTCCGTTTAAAGCGTACTCAGAGAAATTGCTTGAGCTGCCTTCAGTTGTTCTCCGAGTCTCTGAGCTCTAATGCATGCTGAGTGATAGGAATTTGAAATTGCTGTTTTTAGTTTGCGTTGCACACTCAGCTTGAATTGCAATAGAGGCGGTAAGACTTACTGGAAATATGAATGCGCTGGGGAAGCTTATTTTAATGTTAGTGTGGACAGCCGTAAACGGTAATTGCTAGCTGTTAAGTCAATTATTAATACTAAATGGTCATTGTAAACAAATGTTTTGGAGAAACAGGCGCAGCCAGTACTGAAGCAAACTGCGGCAAGCTGGAGGAGCGATTGCTCTTCAGAAAGGGGGAACTGACGGAGCCAACCGAATATCCATGGATCGGCTTACTTTTTGAGCGCAGAGGTAAGCTTTGGAACACCTGCTTTACGCGAGACTCTTTCCATATTCTATTCATTCTATATTAAGGTCAGCTATTCGAGAACGCCGCTTGCAATGTTATCATTGTGGGCGAATCTCATGTTCTCACGACTGCATCCTGTGTGCGAAGGTTTAATAACCAGCCAGAGTTGCTAGCCGTACGCTTGGGTATTTGGGATGAGAGGCATGAGCCCGGCCAGCAGTATATCTGCAATGATAGAGGCTTCTGTGTCCTAGGGCCTGTGCAATATCTAGTTGATGCGATTACGATGCATCCGCTTGAGGACAAGGATACGGGCAGCAACAACATAGCAATTTTGCGGCTATCGCAGCGCATCAATATGACTGCCTACATTCAACCGGTGTGCTTGCAGCCAAGTTCTGAGCCCGCCTCATGGACCAATATGAATTTTCATTACGGCGGCTTTCAAGAGCCTGACCCTATAAAAGGCAAAGGTATGGTGATTGCCATATCAAGGCAATACTGCAGTAACGAAACGCTGACACCGCCACCGGATAATCAATTTTGTGGATATCCGAAGTTACGCATCGCCTCCTACCTTGGCGCCGCCATGATGGGAATTAACGTTGAGGACGATGTGCCGAGCAGCTTTTATTTGGTCGGTATGCTGGTTAGGGTTGCGTACGTGCAACAGGTGTTTATTTTCTTTTTCCAAGATATTAAGCCTATGCGTCGCTGGATTATGGATAATATAGACTCAGCAAGCTCATAGTACAATAAAATCTTGTTCACATTATATGTGGAATTTATTTTCTAATGATTTTACATCGTGTTTTAATCAAGCACACGATTGCTGTGCTCAGCAATGTTTACACATCCGCACGCCAAACGGGTTTTTACTGATTTCAATTATAGAATTCGAGTTCTACGTAATGAAACCCCGAGATAAGTAAGTGTGTAAAGTTGTGGTTTATTTCTTAGAAAATGAAGGAATATTAGAAAGAATATTATACATTTTAATGAATTTTAATCACATATTTCCTCAATATTTTTTGAAAAGGTTTTGAACCTCTTGAAAGAAGCTCTCAACTATCATGAATTAATAGGTATGTGCCAACAGTAAACAGATCTAGCAACCCTCTTATTAATTTACAATATTGTAATTGCTTAGCGTATGCCAATGCCGTAGATGTGTGCAATTCCAGTTTAGTTAGTATCAAGTCATCAATCGAAATGCAGTTAGAACTCGGTTTGATTTGTGTGCTGTTCGCCATCGCAGTTGTGCAATCAGACAGCTTGCAGGACTCTAAATGCGGCTATATAAACGAGGAGCAGATGCTAAATCAGCATGATTTTGCCATACCGACAGAACATCAGTGGCTGGTGGGCATTGAGTACATACATGGTAAGTGCTTGAGCCTGAGCAAAATTCGGCACAGTTGGTCAAAAATCTAACCGTCAGGGCAACAGTTTAAACTCCAAAGTAACGGCTGTGTGGGCGTCCTTATATCTAAACGAAATGTACTGGCGCCCGCAAGCTGTTTTCTGCTGTACGATGGGCATGCCGAGGCCTTCTCTGCACTGTTGGGCGTATGGAATAAGAGCTCCAGCCTGGATGACGTCAGCTGCGATAGGAATGGCTTTTGCGTGCTGCCTGCTCAGGATATACCGCTGAAAGAGATCGCCATACATCCTGAATACGATCCACTAACCCTGAAGAATAATCTGGCGGTGCTCACACTACAGCACGATGCGCAGCTGACCCCAAACGTAATGCCCATTTGTATGCCGCCACCCTCGAAGGCCAATGACACGTTGGTGGCACAACTGTTCGTTGTTGCTGGCCTGCCCATTAAGGATGAACTCAAGCATAAGTCCTGGGTACATACACTCAGTAGACCTTATTGCCGCAAAGAGCATGGCTCCCTATTTAGCAGTAGCAACACCATCTGCGGCTATCAGGATGAGGATAAGATGTACCATCAAGGCGCTCCACTGGTGGGCATAAATGTGAAGATGGAGGCTCCGCAAAACTTTTACTTGGTTGGCATGCTACTCGACGCCAATGAATATGCCGATATAGAAACCGTAGTTGCCGTTTTTTTGGATGTGCGCCCCTATCTAAATTTCATTAATCGTAATGCCGACTTCTTAATTGTAAGGGACTGAACTGTGCTGAGAATAAAGCTGGCAAAAGCTGCCAACAGGTCCGCCGTGTTAATTATTCAGTTACCTCACTCTGCTAGCCCCCTTACAACCTCGAATTCACTTGGCTTCATGCTCATGCAATATGCAAATTGTTTATATACTATTAATAGCTAATGTGAGAAACATGGAGATTGCAGTCAAAGTTTTTTGCTTTTCCTTTCCTAGGCTTTTTGGAAAACTGAACAGCTAACTATGACGGATACTTTGACAGCAGCTGGCAGACAAGCGACAGGCAGCAGGTGACATCGCCAGCAGAATTTTTGTCATTTTGGAGGTAAACGGGAAGCGGAATACTCTATAAACAATGGCTGCCAACTGTTGGCCACCTGCCAAGGTATTTGCGAAGCAGGCAAAATATGTTTTTTAGCTTAAGTTTTAATGGCTACAATATCAGGTGATAATTAAAACAAACAGCTAAGCAGTGCACTCTATCAGATATTTGAATGGCAGTTACTTATATCACAGAGCAGGCCTATGCTAGGATTTATAGTGGGAATGCCTGCGTGACGTGCCTTTTGACGTGTTTGTGCCTTGGAGTTTTATTCGTGAAATATGCGTGTCGAGGCTTGACATAAAATTATTTAACATTTGGGGCATGGCCCAGATTATATACGAAAATTAAGTAATTCCTCAAACTATAAAGAATTTAATTTCCACCTGGAAGTATGCT
Source organism: Drosophila peninsularis (assembly GCA_035047485.1). Classification (NCBI taxonomy): domain Eukaryota; kingdom Metazoa; phylum Arthropoda; class Insecta; order Diptera; family Drosophilidae; genus Drosophila; species Drosophila peninsularis. The sequence continues at coordinate 153,544 of JAWNPN010000050.1, read as the reverse complement.
ATTTACTTATACTCAGCAGTTTTGGCTTAAGACGAAACCGCAAAGCATTATCAGCATCAGTTTTTTATTCACTACAATATCCGAAATTTTAATTTTGTAGTGTACCCGACTCGAAGAATGCATATTTAGGCGGCAAAGTGTAGCCATGCACATGTACACCATGTTCATATGTCAGCACGTTCTATTTCTTGACGGGGCTTTTGTTTGTTTTCTTTGCGCTGCATTAAAATCGCAATAAAATTTAAATTGCCAAACAAAAAAAAAGCGAGGCAAAACGTACACAAATGTGCAGACTGATGGGACTGGCGTCTAGATAAACAGCAGGAGGGCGAGACTGTGGGTGGCTTTGGGTTGTTTACGCCAATGTGCAAAAAACGCGATTCAAAACAAAACAAAACAAGAACCAAACAGCTGAACACTGAGAAAGAGAGCGAAAAAGCGTAAGCTTGCGCTCTCGGGGCACGCGTGGGTGCTGGGTGCGAGCTTACAGCAACAACAATGCTCGAGGACACCACGCGGCATATACGCAATGTGACAGTTTTAGTGGTTATGGTCAAGCACAACGCTTGAGCGAGGGCACGAGCACAGAGCGCCAATGAAACCGAAAGCGAAAGTGACGCCGAAAATTGTTACTCTGAGACACACCTGGACTAGGCGCAACAACAATAATGACCGAGTGGGTGGTTAAGAGGCGACCACAAAACGCGCACTTCTAAAATTCGCCATGAAACGCCCGCCAAGATGTTTCAATTTCAGACGAGCAGATAGTTGGCTTGGGCTTGGGGTTGCTTACATTGTCCTTGCTAGAGTGCTGTATCTATCTTTTTTATATTCGGGTGTTTTTTTTTTTTTTTGGGGAGTAGGCAACCGGTCCCCTTAGCCAGTCTCGGCTTTACTTGCACTTACTCAAAGTAGCTTTGTTGGGGCATCTATACTCATATGTGCTAGTTGAGGGAACTTCATTTTTCTTACGTACCTGAATGTGGCCAGGTGTTGGGGGTTGTGGGGCATGTGTTCAGAGTAATTAATTGTTCAACTGACAACTGAGGTTTTTGCTTTTGTTGTGAATGCGCACTGATGCGTTAAATGTATTTATATAATTTACTTAAGCACTTAATGGTATTTGTGCGAGGCATGCCACATACTTTACGCAATTCGTGTCATTCTTTTTTCGCTCTCTTCCGCGGTTCCTTATACGAAAAGGGAACGCTCCGCTGCTTGCTCAGCCCTTTCTTTAATTCAATTACATATATGCAGCAAATTTTTGTTGTTCCACATAATTTAGAGCAACTCAAAAACTGAACACTGAACGGATACACAAAACGTGCACGCACATAGATACATACAAACAGATGCACACCCACACACATTCATATATACACACACACACACATACACGCTTCTACTGGGACACGAGTTGTGGACTGTTCAGGCGAACGCAACTGCCACTTAAACTTGCCTTTTCACTAGTTTTCCTAGACTGAGGAAAAACTGTTGTAGTTTGCTTGTGGCTGCTGGCGATTTTCCAGCTTTCTTTTCAGCGCGTGTCGCGACTTTCTAGCGCTCCGGTGGTTGCTGGCCAGGAATCTAAACGTCGACTGAAACGATTCCTGAGCATGCCTTCAAGTTAGCTCTATAGCAGCCAAAGCTCGATTACATTCGTCTCCCAAAAGCACTCTCTCAAGCGTCCATTAAAGCTTTCTCTCATATCACCTTTCTCTCTTTTGCCAGTTGTTGACACTTGTTAGAGATTTTCTTGGATTTTGTTTGTTTTGGCTCCGCTCGCAAGTTGTTTTGAATCCCCACATGGCGGGCTGTGCTCGTTTCAGTCCCGTCGCCGTGGACTATCTGAAGGTCTTGATGAATTGGTTGGTAACATCGACTCGATGTATATACTCTGTTGGCAAATGGAAAGCGAGTACATTACTTAATTTTTATAAGGCTATTTGACCATTCACTGTCTGCCCAGTAAACAATTTCCGTCATTCTGGACATATTTAGCTCTAACATTATTTAGGAAATGTTGCGATTCAATATCACTTAACAACTAATGAGCATGTGAAACGAAACTTCTTTAAAATTCGTTTCGAATAAACAGGTTTAGATCGTGAAATGATCGTTACGTTAAAGAAATGACATATATACATGATTAAATTACCATATGAATGCGTTCGTTGATTGGAAACTATCAATGGTCAACTGCGGCCCTGCCCAGACTTTCAACAGCTTCAAGAATGGGGTTAGTTGGGCTTATGCTTACATTAATATTAATATTGCTGTCTCTATAAGGTACATGCCAAATTGATGCGAAACTTTCACTGACCCATCAGTCTGCCAAAACAGCACTAAACTCAGCCTAGATCTTAGAAGAATCTTAAATGGAAGTTGTGTTGACAACTTAAGTTCCACAAGAATCTTAGTTTAGTTGGCTCTGGGCCAGCGAAGAAATCGGCTGCGACTTTAAAAAGTGATTGCGGACATCAGAATGCATTTCCAATTATGGGCAATGTTTCTGCTGCTGGCGTGGATTGGTCTTCCAACCCAGATTCATGGGGCTAGGACAACTAACTTTCAGCTACTCCAGTATAGGCAGCCGCAGACTCAATCCCCAAAAAGATCTGGGTACGTCAAATTTAATATATATATATATACAATAATAATTTTAATCTTAACTTTGAATGAATTCTTAAAAATTTTTAAGAATTTGTTCTCTTATCAGCTTCTGCTGATATTACTGAGTACTGTTGCCATTTATATGTATTTATATTGCTTTCTTTTAACAGCAGCCAGATTGCTTATCCCAAATACGAATTTGTCCAGAGCAGATTTCCCAGTGACAGATTTAATCGCTTATCCGGTCAGCCTAAGGCGGCCACTACGACCACAACGGAGCGGCCTTTTGTGCGCGTTTGGAACACCTTTTTGCGAAGCGTACAGCCAAATTTTGGTTTTCGTAATCTGACCAATCCGCTTGCCAACTTGTTCAATAATGGCGCTACCAATATAATTGAAACGGTGCCCATGCAAGCACAGATGTACACTGCAGAGCAACAAGAAGCTGACGCGCAGCAATCGTCAACGGCTGCAACGCAGAGCGCCAAAAAACGTAAGCGTAAGCGACGTAAGCAACAGAAGCGTAGACCGATCTATGACTCACAGGTGCAGGATGATCCGTATGACTACTATGGGTCCACATTGCACCCTCCTATGTACTACTATGGTCCAAATGATTACTACGGCATGCGTCGCTTGCAACCGTATTCTGAATATCCTGTTCAGCCAACTTACTATGATGACTACTACAAAGACAGTTCAGTGGAAGGTGACGTGCCCCAATATACGACTGAAGAGAACTTTGGTAAACATAATGCCAAAAACTATGCCGTATTGCGACCTCTCACCTTGGCGATTCAGCTGCCGAGCGGCGAGTCTTCAGATGAAACTACACTCGACGAACCGCTCAACAACAGTGCAACCAATGAAAGAGCCGATGAAACTTATGTAGTCGTCGGAACTAATTCCGAAGACAACGTCGATTCCGAACCAACCGCTGCATCGAACGACGATCGTACGGGGCTCTCCGAGAGCGTGCGCAATGCATTTGGCACATATATGCGTGACGATCGCGGCAATCGAGAACGTCAACGCCAATCCGAACCTCAGAGAGAAATGGGTGTGTCTGCTAAATCGAAACCACGGCAACACCAACGATACTTATTTGCTGCACGCCTGGTAAAGAACCACTAATAAAATATGTGCTATTATGTAAATGATGTATATATTATGATGGTGTCTGTAAGTCTGACTGAAGTGTATGTCGATATGAAATGAAGTTGGCATCTGCAATAGGGGATAAGAAAGAAAAGAGTTGTACATAGAATAAAATTTTCTATAATTGCCCTAGTTTTGTACAAATTGAGGTAGATGTTTAAACTTACTTTACAATCACAAAAAACGTGACAGGTACATTGCTGACCGTATATTGTGAGTCAAATGAGCTGCGTAATCCGCGAAGCATTGCCAGCATTTGGGTCCACGGGCAAAGCTACATTGCTTACATGCTCAACATCATGGAAGTATCCGTGTTGCAGGGCGTCCTTTGCAGATATGCGAAGATTGGGATCGTAACATAGCATTGACTGTTGACAGACGTCGTTATTAATGTGAGTTATTTAACTTGTAGGTTTAATTTGAATTACCATAATGAGATCATGAGCCTCATGCTCGCGTATGGCTGCCGGTACATTGGATGCTTCCCATTTGGGGAACTTTGCCTTGAAGTCTGGCAGTTGTGTCACACCAGGCCATTTGCTTTCGTCAGGTGTACTTAGTGTGCGAAAGATGCGATACAATTGATCAATTTCGCTGTCACCTGGAAACAGCGAGCGTCGCATGATCTGTAAAGCCAATGTTCGTTAGTAATAGATCCAGAAACGGACTAAGTTGACCCACCATTTCAGAAAATATGCAGCCAAGGCTCCAAATGTCCACGCCCGTGGAGTAGAACTTGGTGCCCAACAGTATTTCAGGCGCCCTATACCAAAGTGTAACCACTTCATGCGTATATGCTCGCATGGGTACATTGAAAGCACGTGCCAAGCCGAAATCTGCCAACTACAAGGAGAAGATTAGTTGCGAGCCAGCGAGTAAACGATGCTACTCTACCTTAATATTACCCGCCGTATCAACGAGCAGATTTTGCGGCTTGAGATCGCGATGCAGAATGCGATTCGTGTGACAAAAGTCCAGCGCATCGAATATCTGATGCATGTAGCTCTGTAAAATGAATCACCAGCGACATTATTATATAGTTATGCATTGACTAATCTCACTTTTGGTCTACCCACTTTTATTAGCTGTGGTGTGAACACATCCTTCTTCTTATCCATAAGTTTCTTGAGATCCATGTTAAGGTATTCGAATATCATGTACAAATTATTGCCTGATATAACCACATCAAAAAGCTGTACTACATTTTTGTGTTTGATGTTTTTTAATAAAGATATTTCACGTATAGCAGTCGAGGGAACGCCTTCTGACTCTCTAAGAGAATATAAGTAAATACATATATTAAAAACTGATACATCTATACATTGGCACGTATTAATCTACGGCGTTGCAGTTTGGTGAATGTGCGCGCACTACCAAGCCGAATCATGTGGTGCTACGACTCAAAAACAGCGCTGCACACACAGGACCCAGGCTTCGTAGTTCAGCCGGTTAGCCAGCCAAGCTGTTTGACATTCGTCAAGGACATCAAGGATAAGTCGCAGCTGCCAGTAGAAGTACTTCATCAATTTGGTATTTGCCATTGAAGTTTTTATATACGCATCTTGGCATTATCACTAATTGGATGGACGCATTCTAGAGTTGTGGCCACATCAAAAAGGTCCGTTTGCTGTTCACTACTTACCCTTCGAGACGGATTTTCTTCAGTGCCACATCCTGGCCGGTTATATTGTTGCACGCCTTGTACACAATGCCGTATGTGCCTTCACCGATTTTTTCGGCACGTTGAAAGTTTATTAAATCCGTTTGCATATCCATGGAGTTGCGCAAAGAATATTCTGTCAATTAAAATAATTTTGGAGGGAAAGTCACAAATTTGTTGTGATACATTTGCATCGCGTTGCGTTGTATCGAAATATCGCTAAACAGTCATTGAAATATATCGAATAGGAATATCGAAGCTGCAGATGGTTTAATATCGATAATTTACATTTAGTCATGACACCAACCCTTCTGGTTAGTGACCACGATAATAAAAAAAAGTGTTAGAAAAAAAAAAGAGATTATCAACGAATATGTCTTTTAAAAATTATCAGTTAGATAGACATTTCGGAAACTCTTTTTCACATGGTCTGCAAGTACAAACACTAATCAATTGAGAAGGTTGCACTCCAAAACTAATATACTCGTTTCACTCTCATGAATAATAATCAGATTTACTATTCCTGCTCATCGCAGAAAATACATTATGATTGTAATACTCTAATACGGCAAACATGGCTAATAATCTTGATATCAGATTTGATATGGTTGGCCAAATGCTCTCAAAGCGATTTGATTGATAATGTATTTGGGCATTTTAAAATTTTAATTGCCTGTCAATTGTACACCATTTCGAGTACTATGAAATTAAATTCCTGTTACATGTTTACATGTAACAGACAGGATTAGGTATTCGGTGATTATTCACCCAAGCCCTTGCGACTCAACTCCTTGGACTTGGTTGTGAGTTGCTCAATTTGCGTTTTACGTGTTTCAATAAAAACGCCATAAAAAGTATTTGTCTTGGGGCTGCTCCCTTTTGCTTATGTGGCAGATTGGAGTTGGGGATATTCTGCAAGTATTTTGCGTGCCGTTTTGACAGACATTCGCGTGTAAATGCTTTTTGTTTGGGGCGTAGCGCGTTAGCTGCCGACCTCCTCGGAATCACGTTTAATGGCGCATTAATCACGGCTGCCAGCCAGCAGTGGATGCATAATCAGCTCATAACTAATAGTCATTTGGTGACTAAATTAAACGCCCCCAGGACTCAACACCTAACACCTAACACCCCAAGGACGCCTTGCGTTGTTCATACGCAACTAGCGACAACAATTAGTAGCGACTTCAAGTAGAAGACGCCGGCAGAAGGAGAAACCAGCTATAAATATCTTGAGGGGTCTGCTTGTCGCTCAGCAACGGGAACTGCATCTGCAACTGCTTAGTTCTTGAATCTGGATTTATGGGTGCTACCGTTTTGTAATTTCCATACTCACAATGTTTGGCTGCGGCTGATAAGGCGGAGGTGGCGGATGGGAGCTGGCAACTCTGTTTGCCATAGTTAAATATAAATTACGCTATGTTGATATGCACATAAGGTTGGGGACGCCAACCAAATGCAGAAAGTGCAATTTAGCATCGTCTTGTAATATAAAAAGAGTAGAGCAAAGGGCTGGGCACCTAATGACCAAAGTTGTTGGGCAACGTCGAGCAGAAATTACATTTCCAGCAGCGACGACAATGAGCCTCCCGATCAACTTGAACGCAAAAACATTTTCCGCTGAAGGTTCGTGTGATTTATGCATTTGGGTTACGGCTCCAATGGGTTGCTTTCCGTAAATAACTTCGAGGCACAATTTATTAACGGTGCAATAGAAAATTTGGGTACAGCGGGAACCACGGGATACCACTTCAGTAAAAACTTTGCAATTTTTCTATGTAGGTACCTCGGTATTTTCGGTATTCCGTTATACTTTGCTTCGTTAATGTTATTTAATTTTTTGTGGAAATTAGTTTGAGCACTCCAACGATTTATCTAGATCTTACGGAATACTTTTCAGTGGCCGAACATCTGTTTTAATTCCCAAGTGAATTTAACACCCTCACAGCTTACTCACTTATTTATGGGGCTCTGTCAAGTGCTGCTTTTTGCATTTACTCTTACACTTATGGCATTTAATATTGAAAAGTCTATGCAGTACGCAGCGTCCACTTCAGATATGACATTTAATAAAATATTTTAATTAAATGGATTGGGTGGAAAATGCAATAGACGCATGACAGAAGGCTCCGCTGCACTTAAGTGCATATTTATTACAAGCGCAGCATTTCGACAGCATAATTGACCGTTAATTGAATAAATTAATTTACATCATATCGAAAAATATTCATATGCATTTTTCATGAGTGCAAGATAAAATTAATTGCATATTATTAATAGCTGCGCTTCGCAGCAAATGTCAAATGGCGAAACAACGCTGTGGCCAGTACTGCAGCGATGGCCGAGGATATTGGCACACTGCAAATGCAATAGAAAGGAAAATACTGTAAAACAAAGAGTAGCAAATCGCACTGCAGTGTAAATCTGACCATTGTTGCTGATAAAATGCAGCTTGTAAGCCCGGGACGAAATCAAAACAGTTATAAAGTTCGCTAGCACAGCTTTATCATATACATATACATTTATATATATGTAATATGATGGCAGCAGAGAATCCACCCACACTCACAAGGCATGTAGTGTGAGCTGCTAAGCTCGAAATGAGGCCGACAATGGGGTGGCAACAACAACTGCAGCCAGCGCTGAAGGCAACTACTGCTGCTGCTGCTGCTGCTTGAATTTAATTCCAATTGAATTGCGCTCGGCAACGGCTTTTATTCCATCACCCACATATATGAGTGTGCCTCTGTCGGTATATCTGTATCTGTATCTGTATGTGGGCAATCGTGTGTAAAGCTGGACTACAGCAGCAGCGCCGCACAACCTTGGCTCTAAGTTTAAAATAAATGAAAATGAATAATATAAAAAATAATATGCAGCGATAAGCGCACATGATTTTTGCCGCCAGTGGGTGTTTCATAACTTGAAAAGGTCAAAAGAACAAAAAGTAAATATCATAAAATGTGGCTGAATGAGAACTGCCTAACGGAATATTAAATTCTTTCTGATATGCTTCCAATCCAACCATACAAGTAAAAGCATTTAATTTGATTAAAAACGGAACAGTAACAGTAAGAAAGCCTCCCTGTGTAAATTTCCTTATTACATATATATATATATATATATATATATATATATATATATATATATATATATATATATATATATATATATATATATATATATATATATATATATATATATATATTACATACTTATTCTTCATCTATGAAAATGGTTACTTATCAATAGTTCCCACACGTGAATATAATCAAACTATTATTAATATTAGTTTTGATATGCAGATGAGTCGCAATCATTATAGTTTTTTTTTTATATTAAAACTCTTCTTTTTAAACTTTGTTTTCGCCTAAGCAATCTGTTAAATCTTGTTGGCTGAGCGACCCTAAACACTTTAGGAGCATCATGAAATCAAATCAAATGCTCCCTTTATCTATATTCGTATGAAAACTAAGGCATAGGCAATGTACGCTGTGCAAATATCAAGATGATTGCTTTTGATTTTGCTCATTCCCCATCCCATATGGATGGAGGCCAGAGCAGGCCGAAAAGACAATTTATCTCTCTCTGAATTTAACTTGCCACGCTTCGATGTTTATAATGCAAACCACACACACACATACAGACACAAACCCACAGATACATCGGCGCTATTCAAACATATTATGTGCGTGTGTTTGGCAAAGTTTAAAAGTTGTTCATGCCTAGCATTTGGGATTTGCTGCAATATTGTCGAGCGGGCCTGTTTCGTATGCGCTACGGTGCGCATACGCGCCGCCTCCCAGCCCCAATGCAGCCCAGCTGACAAACAGGAGCAACAACTGCGAGACACGCACACACACGCATGTGTGTATCTATTCGCATGTAGCATAATGTTTGCTGAACTGGGCCTGTGCAAATCCGGCAGCATCTTCCGCACACTCTCGTAAATAAGTTTGCAAAAAGGAAGCAGACCATAGAAAAGGACGAAATAGACGACGCATCGCTGCCGTTGCTTACAAAAAGGATTGTTGTCGCTGTCGGGGATGCCACGATAAATGGCACAAGTTCACATTAAGTGTGAAAAATCTATAAAAAGTTATAAAAGTGTCATTAGCGCAACAATGGGATACCGTCAGAAGGCAGACAGCTTCTGTGTAAACACATATACGTATGTATTTATTTATCAACATATGCATACATAAGTATATATTTATGTATACATGTGCGATTCAACATATATTCTCTTTGTGTCAATCACTAGTTACTTGTTACCAACTTTAGCTTTTTACAACATTTTATTGACATTGCCGCAATAAAACCGACAGCCTCACTTAAGTGAGTCTCACGTCTTGATTAGGCTCTGCGGAGTAGCTCTAACTAGCTGAAGCTAAGTGAATAGGATCATCATAGTCCTGGTTCTAGCCTAGCATAAGATACTGATAAACACTATGAGCTATGAGTGTCCTCTAATATCAGTTTACGATTATTTAAACTGAATCTTGAGGCAATCTGAATCTCGGTGCAGCTTAGGACACCCTTAATAGACTTATTTCGCTACGCATCAAATATAATGTCGCATTGAATATAACGTCTTAAGATTTACTTTCTTTGACTTTAGCTTTGACAAATGTCAGCGAAGTGGATTATGTAATTTATTTTATTCCACCTATAGCCCAACTGTCACTTGGACACAAAATCAAAGTTTGTCCAACCAGCTTAGGCCCGCGGGCGACGAAACTTTTGTGAAAGTAACGCAAAGTTGGCTATGAAGATGGCAGACTTTAATTAGAGCCTTCGGCAATGGACAATGAACGCAACAGGTGAGTTGTTGCATGTTGTGGTTAGACAGGCCGACTAACAGACAGGTAGGCAGCACTACGTCAGTTTCAACTTAAGTTATATTTTTAAAGATTTATATAAGACAAATTATACAAATGTTGTTAAACTGTATTAGCAACTTATAAGTATGGAAACAAGATTATGGCTTGGATTATGCAATTGGGAGCATTTACTGTGTTATTTCTACTGTTGTTCTGTTCCATTCCGGCGTGCCCAATTCCAAAACATTCCTGGAAAGTGCTTGCTGTTAATCCCAAAGACTCTGTGGTTCTCAGCTAGCTGTCAGTTGGCCAGTAGCAGCCAGCAGACAAACAACTGAGGTTACATCGAGTGACTTCCTTTATCTTATACAATTTTTAACGTCATTATTTTGCCTCTGCTCAGCTTGAAGCTTAGATTTAAATTTATTATTATTTTTTACAACCTTAGATGGGTGTCTAAAAATTCTATTTTAACTCTTTTATGTCTTGAATTTATTAAAGTACCATCAATGTCAAATGTCATAGTAACCGGCAGATGGCAACAAACTGAAGCCTCTGCGCCATGCTGCTTACATGACGTATGGGGGGTGGGTCTCCTTGTTGCTTGTGCTAATCAGCAGTAGGCCATTGACTGTGCCTTAGGCTACAACAACAGCAACAGGAAGAACAACAAAGTCAGTCAGCAACAATTGTCGTACTCCCACTTATGCCGCTCCTAAACATTATTCCACATTTTATTCGATTTTAATTTATTGTTCTCTGCATTTTTTCGTTTACTTTTTGTAAATGGGACACCAGCTCCCTGCCGCGTCTTGTGCGCTGACATTTCACTGAATTTCTTATTTTTTATTTTATGTGTTTAATGCTTGTTTTTGCGTTTTTCTGCTCTGACTTTTGGCTGTTCTTTGTATGTCAGCCCGGAGGTTGCTTTTATCCACTTCTCTGTCTCATTTCGATGGTCTTAGCGCAACGATTGGCCCTGTGGATAAATGGAGAAAGCGCAAATTAAATGAAAAGATTTGGTTTTCAAAATCAACATGTAAATATTAAGACTTTGGGTAAATCCAAATGCCGTGGGAGCTTTAATTTCCTTGTCACTCTTGTTCTCAGTAAAGCTTTATTTTCTTTTTGGCTATTCTCTATGTGCAAACAAAATCTGATTTTATAAAATATATTAATATAAGTATTTTTTAGTTGATGTTGCTGTGGTCCTGACCACCGCCTTTACTGTATTCTCAACGATTGCCACTTTGAGCGCCTAGTCGATGCTCATATAAAATGCGCCAATAATTTCTCTGTTAAGTGTCGTTAAATATTGACACAATGTTCGAGGGCAAGGGACGGCAGCTGGCCATGGCGAATCGTCTGAGTGTTTTTATCGTTAATTAAATTAGAACTCGGGTCACAGCTTGGGCAGGGAGCAATTAAAGAATACGAGTGAAAGCAAGTATCAGGTGTTGACTGTTTCAATCTTTTAGTAATTTCCCTTTGCACATTCTGAAGCTTTAAATGATTTAATCAACAATTCTGTTTTGGGCTGGTTGCTTGTGCTTGGTAACTCGGCTTTTATCAGTTGCATATTTGTAATTGAGTTGAGCTGAGCTGAATTTGCCACTTTGCCTTGATTGAAAGCAAGGAGTGGACTGCTTCGAGTCAGATGCTATCTAATTTTAAGCATTCACCATCTCCGACTTGGGCCCCGGGGCGAGTGAAATGTAAAAACTGTGACTTATGTTTATATAGTTGGATGTAATTTCATTTTACAAGCAGTAATTTGATTCAGTTGGCTCGCCTTGTCCTTTGACTCTATTTCATTAGGGACATATTCAGCTAAATGTAGCTACAAATTGACAGAAAAGACAGCAAGTCACACAGAGCAACCAAACTGCAGTACGGTGTTTGCAGTTTAAGAGCTTTGGCGCCCAGTTCTTGCTTCTGGTCAACCACATGCAATTTGCAGACAAAACTTAGTTTCAAGTTCCATTTAGTTTGCACAAACAGCACGAAATGCTAGTGTGTGTGTGTGTATTTGTGTGAGTGCGTTACATACCAGTCAAACACTTTTTAATGTCAAGTTTAGAAACCCCAGTCAAGACGCTTGTCTGGTTGACGTCAGTGGCGATTGATTTTTATTGCGCTCTGCGAAGCGCCCTTCGCTATGGGCCCTGGAATAGGGCGAAACCAAGATTCAAATGCCATGAAAACTTTGACGCAAGTCTCGTTACATTGCGTGTGGCAATTTTTAATGGACGTCTTTTTTTATGACGATTTCCCATTCCCAGTCACCCTCTAATTCTTCGGATTTGTAAAGCAATTTCGATTGTTTGCGTAGGCGCCTCTTGGCGTGGAATTCGTTTGCCCGAGGCAGTGGGTCTCCGGAATATTAAATGCAGTCAGCTGCTGCCGTCGAGTAGGAAAGAGACCTAAGCCAGACAGAAACAGAACTTAAAACTCTTCAGCTGCTCAAGCTCATTAAATCATCAAACGCAAGCAACTGATAAATGCCAGAAGTCGACGGGTAAGTGGCAAAGCCAAGAGCTAAATGTCTGAACTGGTCCCAAACTAATTTCTCAAAGGATTTGGGCAATGCGAGCATGGGCGCTAACATGTTAAGAATTTGGGCTTCGATTACAGCTGCGCCACGTTTGGGTCAACTTGCCTCGGCTAGACTCTGTAGTATGGGTCATTGAATGCTGCAGCACATTACCAGAGATTTGCTGTTGTCACTTGGCTGGTCATTGGTCCATGTGATGCTGCTGCTGCTGCTTACACTTGTAAGTCCTCAACTGATTGCCTCGCATTGATTGGCCGTGGTATATTGTGGCGTATGCGTAATGTGAGTAAATCACATTGAAATTTGCTGTGCGTCATGAAACAGCAGAAAGCGGAAAATAGAAATCAAAATGAATAGAAATCTGATAAATAATGTAATGATCATTTATAAACATTTGTACCAGACGATTGTGGCAGACAGCAGCTGTCAAAATCAACTGGCCACTTGTATATGCAACCAAATCCTTTAATAGTCCTCAATTTGCATCCTGTTTTGACTTTCAGTAGTCCAGCAACGAGCAGCTGCTGCTATTAAGTGCTTTTGGGCTTTTGGTTTTTCGGCTTTTGGTTTTACCACCAGACATCAGAGACAAATAAATGGTTTTGCGGCCCAAATCAGACTTGTGCTGGCCACAGAAACTGTTGTGGCGTTAAATTCTTAAATTTACTGAAATGCATCTCAGCAGATACTGATGGGCTACAGTGTTTGAACCTAGAATATAATAATGAATACATTTCACCAAGAATTTAATTATTAGTAGTGTTTGGCTCAACCTGTTGCTGACACCTCGAAATAAACGAGTTGCAGCATCTGTTGCCAGGCAATGTTTCTGCTATCCGTGGTTTCATTATTCAGTTACCAAATATAGCATATAATTCAATCTAAAGTACTCCATTTCGGGCATAAACACGTTCGACTGCGCGTTTTTACGTATAAATATATGTACGAGACGAAAGTTATGCGAGTGGTGCGGCGCATGTAAACAGCAGCAACCACGAATAACAATTCAATTTCATCTCAATACAAATACATGCACACACGCACATAAATAATACATCATTGCTGCCTAGTTGCAGGTAAGAAATTATTGACAGACGTCAAACGGCCTAGCATAAAAAAGTGAGCATGCGTGTGCCTGTGCCTGTGTGAGTGCCACAACAATCAAGCAAAATGGAAAGGTATTTGACTTTTTGGTTAGGCTTATTTCGTTATGTGGCGTTTTTTGGTTATCGACTTCGTGTGCACAAATATGCGATATCCTGCTTGTGTGCCAAATAGAGATAGCAATAAGTTCCATAGGCAGCATTAAAAGAGTGTGTGTGAGAGAGAGAGAGGAAGCCAGTGGTTGTGTAACTGAGATTCGATATTCACCTAAGTTTTGTTATAAGACTTCCACTTGTCTGTCACATATTCAATTTATTTAATAGAATTTTGTTATTTGTTACGTGTGGCAAATGTGAAATAAATTATTGGCTGGGCAGAATTTCTACTTGTTTGTGTGAGTGAGTCTGCATTTGTATGTGAGTGTTTACTTCAACAGCTTCTCTTATTTTTGTTGTTAAGGACAAGCAAATTGATAGCAGAATTACAGCAAATGATCTGGCATTCAGTGAACGAGCAGGCTCAATGCTTTGGTAATCAACAGGGATTTTGTATATTTTGTAATCTAACATGAAAAAGGAGAACAGCTCAGTGTTCTCACTTACATTTCTACCAAAGACTATCCTTTGTTCAAATTTGAATAATACTGTTAGCGAGTGTCACAGATAATGTATGTCTCTAGGCGCTTCCATTAAAACTTTTATATGTAATTAGCAAATCTAAATAATTGTTAAGTCCCTAAAAGCTTAAGACACGCACCAACAAGTTGCTTATATGCCTTTTAGCCTGAACTCACACATACGCAGCCTGCCTTCTCGTGAACCACAAATCTCGTCAACCAAATAATATGATTACTGTAATCATAAATGAATTAGACAACTTAATTGGAGGCAAAACACGATATTACTATTAGCCCAGCGCACAGATAAAAGGCCTGACAAGTGCTCAAAAGTTTGTGATATTTAAAATAATTTGGTTATTAGTTAATAGACCTTTGGCTCCGTGGACCACACGCCAGTGAAACTTGTCGGCTGCATATGTCGCTTTCACTTTGGTTACGAGCTGGATGACAGCTCATCCAGTCAGCGGCTGCAGGACTCCAGCTGTGGGTTAGGGTTGCAAAATGAAAACGAAAGAGAAACTTAATTTTGGATGCTGGATATTTGCATATTTTATTAACCCAAACAGCCGGCACACGCGGCCCTACAAACAGTATAACCCAATCATAAAAGTTGCCCTCTCTGAGACTCCCCTAATTTAATGCATAAACACAAATTCTCAACTCTAGACAAAGTTGTCCCGGACTGAGCAAGGGCTGAGGCAAGGGTAAAGTTGGTTGTGCGTTGAAATATTCGCTGAATTTGGCTGGCTGAATGCTTGTACATTTACTTAAATTAAATCTTAAATGTTTTGCCGCTGATTTTTAATCTCTGATATAAGCAACGTGTTCAATGAATCGCAAATCAGATTGTATTAAAGTTTTAAAGATTTATCTATCTGAGATTCGTTTGATTCACTCCCAGAATATTTATTCAGATTGATTTAGTCCTATATTGTGGTACACTTGCCAAATTACGCATTCGCCCTGTGTGCCCGCTACAAGCTAAAGATACACTCACACATCAGCACTGATAAATTCCACATTTTGGCATGCACATGCCACTTACATTTCGCTTTACACCGAAATATGTGTGGCAGTGCCAAAAATAAACGGGATTTGTATGTTGAGCTCTGCTGCCAAAATAACTCTTTTCTTATCTTAACGCTTGAATGAACCAATAGACGCAGCGCCATCTTTCCTTGGAAGATGATTCTGTTTAAATTATTAAATCGTTTTCGTTCTGTAAACGGTACGCAGATAAATCCAATCAGTAAGCTGTTCCTGTTGCGCCTTTGACCTTTGAGATTGATAATCGTCAGCCAAATGAGACTAATTGAGACTTCGGTGGACTTCAGCGGAAGTAGAGTCCATGACATTGGCATTTTGTATTCCGTATTCTGCCTTCGGTACTCCCTTTACTCTCTGCTGTTATTTAGGTATTCTGCTTAGGTTTTCACGTTCACGTTCACGTTCAATGGCAGCACAAAATGGACACGCGCCATCAAGGACAGGCATTGGTTACCCTTTTATGGATTTCACACGTTCATCGGTTGTCACTTGCCACTTGCCACTCGGCGTTCGACGGGATGAATCCATAGCCTTTCCCTTTGCCATTTTGCACTCGATGGGATTTTTTTTTCAATTTGCGCGCTCAGTGAAAAACGTTTGCCACAATGGGTTATCAAATAACAACGTGCCACGATGCTGAGGCAATGGGATGAGCAGTGCCCACAATACCACATAATGCTGTCGGGTTGGCCTGGCCAAAAGGATGGCACAGGCTCTATTTCAATTTCAATTGTAGTCCTGTTTTAAATCGATTTTTATTATTCTCTTTGCATTTACGAGCACTGTTGTTGGCTTTCCTATTATTTTTTTCATTTCTACTTTTTTCTTCTTTACATTTTAAGCACTATCGTTTGCCGTATTGGTTCGTATGCGGGCAGTTTGTCGGTTGGTTTTGTGGCATTATGAAGGTGACGGACCGAAAGCCCTTGAGGCCACAGCGAAATCTATGCTATTCCAGTCTGGTGCTGTGACACATGCGCACGTCACAACAGCCAGATAAATTATAACAAGAATTCAAAAAGTTACTTTCAGCTTAAAGATATGCTGTACTTAAGTTTAAGTATATCATGAGTAGCAATGGTGACTCTAAATAGTTTTTAGTTATGCCTAACTTTTTTTGAGAGTTGAGCTAGATCAGGCTACTTATTAGGTTCTTAAAGTATCGTAATTTGATTATACTAAACGTGTGCGACACTGTTTAGAGCTATTTACAGGGTAGTAGCAGTAGCTTGTTCGCTGAGAAATCTGCAAATTTCAGCTGTGATTTGGAGCTGGCAACAGCAATTGTTCTATAAATGACCGAAATTTATTATTGGGGAGTTGCCCGCAGAGACCATTTATTTGAACTAACACTCATTGGGGCAATTGGCCTGCCCCCTGCAGTTTGCAGTGCAAATTCAGTTAATGACCTGTCTGAGGCTCGGTTTTTAAAGCTTTGACAAAGGCCATTGAGTTTCGCCAAGTTTGTGTGGTTTTTTTTGTGAACTTTCGGAGCTGCTTTAAGGGATGGAGGCTCGGAGAATGGGCCTCTTTAGTGAGCTGTCTACCCTCATTTGCCTAACTGACATGTCAACACGTATCTGCGGCGCAGACGGCAGCGCATTTGCCATTCGTCTTCCGCCCCCCTCAGCCTGATGTGACACAGACCATTTGCGCCGCAGGATCTGTTGCCATCTCTATTCCTTTATGGCTTTTGGCTGATCCGTCAGCAAACCTAGCTTGGGTTGACGTACTTTTTGTTTGAGTTTATTAATGGCGTGTTATAACACTGAACAGTGCGCATTGTAAGTCGACGCACGCGGTGCAGATTTGGCGCCGCTTGCATTTGCTGCCACCCGCTAAAGAGTTGGGCGTAATCTATGCGACATGGGCGTGTTCAATTTAGTTGATGGATGTGTTCCATTGTAGCGAGTTGTTGTTTCTTCATTACGTGAGCTGCCTCGTTAGTTGTGCTCAGCTCTGCAAATTGATGTCACCAACTCATATTATATTATATATATATAATATTATATTTTTTGGCAACATTTATATTTATAAATATTTAAGAAATAATATTTCTTATTTCTTTATGACTTAATGCCATCATTGCAATTACAGAGTTTAAAAGGACTCTTGAAGTTTACTTTGAAAAAATGAAGGAATAAGTGGCGTCCATGCCAGCATAGGACACTCAAGCGCACTTCGCCCAGGCGATAATTGAATTATGATTGATTTTTGGTGCTGAATTGGAAATGTGGCCCGGAGAGCCAGACGATGCACGTCGAAGGAAATAAATTGATGTCAATTGCATTAAGTTATTAACATTGTAATTACACAAAAATTTTAATGGACATTTTTGTTATTATATTTTCTTTTTTTTGCAAGCAGCAATTGAGTTTGTGCTGAATGACTTTCATGACTTTCGACTGAAGGATGGCTAAATATGCAACTGCTGACAGAATAGTTTAATTGTTGGCAAACAAAAGGAAGTAGCTAAAGCAATTTGATGATCAGCAATGTAAATAGATTAAATAAATATGCTGAATACCTTACAAGATGCTGCCAGTCCAGCAGGCAGGTTGTTACCTAACTACACAAAGTGCAGGCAAATTTCAGGGCAAAGAACATTTTTATTAGTCGTTTATTTGTTTAGCCTGTCTGACACGTCAGTAAGACAGACTGTCTGCTGAATACGTAATTTGATGAGCACACGATACGCAGAGCGTCGCCAACTTGACACACAATGGGGCTACAACAGCAGCAGCAGCAGCAGCAGCAGCAGCAGCAGCAGCAGCATCGCAAGCACCAGCAGAAGCAGAACCAGAACCAGCTCTACCAACATCGAGGCGTGCAAATATGTATGAATGCTTTCACAGCTTCCGGCATTGGCCCGTTGATAAGCCAAAGAATTTCAGATGCCTTCAGTTGCCATTGTTGTTGTGGACAGAGTTGTTGTTCTTGTTGGCGTTATTGTTCTTGTTAGTTAGACTCAGCCCTGGATTGTCGCATTGCTTTCGGTTACTTGTTAGCTTGCATTGGGCTTCCATGGCTTGCCTTAAGGCATGACTCGCACCACAATCTATGTGTTGTGATGAGGTTTTGTTGAAACACTCACTTACACAACGCCAGTACATGTAAATGTCGGCAGCATGGCTTACTTCCAATCCGAATACAAAGTCATCTGCTGCCCTTTGCACTGCTCCAATCCAATGAACAATCCACTGATTGTTCATTGTGCACCCTGGCAAAGTACGTAAAGGGCTTACAAATAAAATTTGTAACAATTTCAAATCAATTTGAATTGGCTTCTGCTGTATAAGATATTAATTATATTTGCACTTGTGAGTGTATTACATTTTAGCTACCCAAAACGAACTTTGCTACTAGTTCAATTCATTATATAGGCCTTATATATCAGACATTTATTTAATCTTAGCCAGCAGCTAGGCATTGGGTCAATCACTGAGATCACGTGCCGACTAATGTCGCAGGCAGCCGAGCATCGTTAACTGGATAAAACTAATCCTATCACATTTTGGTCATGTTGCTCTCTCTCTGTTTGCTCAGTCCTTTGGGCGTTTTTATAAATTACATTTCTGTGTTTGAATAACGCAAGCGCTCCGACAGAGCGGAGCATCAAACGAAGGTGGCAACAGGTGGCTACCGCAGAGTGTCTTATTTAAAAATAATACGTTTATTCACATCAAATTAAAGGTAGAGCAAGTGATTTAAACAGCAAAGCAAAGTAAATGTTAAAGGTGCGGCCATCAGTTGCAGATGCGGATATAAAACCTGTGTCCCGTTCCACAAATAGAAAACCCAACAGGTGAGGACACGGCGGCTACTGCTGGCGCTGACAGGCGAACGGATTGTCGAGCGGGTTGTTGAGCGGGTGGTCGAACGGGTGGTCCAGCGGCATGTCAAGCTGGCTGCCGGCCTGTGGTTGCCATTGTCTGACAGCTGGCAGTGACAATGGCAATGACAATGCCACTCAACGTCGCCGGCGCCGCGAATTATGAACCGCATTTGGGTGCTGTGCGAAAATCTGTTTGTAAAATTACGCAGCACAAATGATAAAATCAGTAATTGATGCATTGTATTAAATGTTCGCGTTGCCGGCTCTGAGTCCTCTCAGCTAAGCTGATATGCTTATATGCAAATACGTGTAAGCTGCAAAATGTGGCAAATGCCACGGGTTCACGGATTTGATGTAAGTAGACGCAAGTCTCGAACGCAACACAAACCAAGACGGGCCAAACTTTGGTAGAGCCACGCATTATGCAACGCAATGATGACGACTGCAGGCGCTTGTAGAGCAGCTGCAGTAATAACAATAACAACAGAGAAACTTGGTGAGGACTGCCTGCCTGCCACACTCCTTCTTGACCTATCGGTGAGCTTTGAGTGCTGTTGGTAAAGTGCTTTTAATATTCATCTAATGCACTCGACACCCTGGGTGCTGTTTTTGTATTGGCTTCATTTTTCTCGGTTGCTCACTGAGCTGGTTGCAGCTGCCTGCTGGCAACTGCTAGTAGCAGATTGCTGCAATTGAAAACTCAACAAAGTGTGTCTGGGTGTGTTGCTACCTGCGTGTGTTCTGTGCTGTAATCATTGGGTTGCAAGTGGTCTGCTCCTTACAATTTCCCTGGCCGCTCGCATGATGGTGCTATTCAAATGCGAACGTGACGTATGCGCAATATTGGTGCCTGGTCAAACTAGGGAAAGTTATTGCCGCCCGACGAGGGCTTTGATTAATCAGTGTGGGGTATGCAAAAGCTTGAAGCATACGTCATCAACAGCCTTACGTGATAAACATAAATATTCCACGTTTCTCTACATAAACATAACGCCAATGACTTGCATATTCCTTGCTCATCCAAGCATTGCATATCGCATATTTTGCCACCAACAGTAAATGCCAACGTGTATCTGTATGTATGTGGGCCTGTGCGTATTTGTGCATATGTACTTGAGACTCTCATATATGATATATGGTAATATCTGCTCTTAATTTATATTGTTTATTGGCTTAAGGCTTCTATTATAGCCGTTTAAGGTTTGACAGCAAAAGCAGCCTTCTTGCAATTTTTTAAGCGTCAGTTTCAATGGAAGCCTAAGTGGATTTTGCGGTTAGTTCAGCAAATATAAAGGAATTTATATTTGTTGTGCTTCGTAAACGTTCGCTTTAAAATTTATAAAAGTTTCGTACTTTCTTAAAGTTTTACTTAATTTTTATAGGTTAAAAGATTAATTTAGATTGAAAGTTGAGTTAAGCTATTATCTGATGTTTCCCACAAATTTCTTTTTATTCAATTGACTTTATTAAGGACAATATGAAAACAATAATCAATAACTGATCACATTAAGTGAGTTCATCATGTCATATGCTGTGCAAATATATTTTTAAGCATTAATTTTTCAACTGATATTTGTAAAAACACAAAAAATACTAGAAAACTTTGCAGTTTCACTGGAAAATTAAATTATTTTGGTTTTGTTTGTCTCGGATGGTCACTGAACTTAATCAGATGTGGGGCTCTAGAGAAAATGTCATTAAATTCAATATGGCAATGTGCACGAGACTAGAGCATGAAGCGGAAGAAGGACATGTTGATGTGCGGACACGTGTCCTGGCTTGGTTACGGCTGTGGTGGTGTCTGTAATTGGGGTAATAAGACGCTGGTAATTATAATTTAATTAAAGCGTTACCAGCTCCACACATGGTTTCCATGAGGAGCCTTGCGCTCGTGTTTGCCATTAGAATTTTCCATGTGCAGCCAATTAAAGAGAATGGAGGCAGCAGCTAGGAGCGTCAGCACGCAAGCAGAGGCTGCCGAAGTAGGAGCATATAAAAATTGATTTATGCCACACAAGTTAGCTCCCCCACACATAGCAAGTGTGTGTATGTGTGTGAGTTTGTGAAAAAGTGCTGAAGCAAAATATTTCAATTGCAAGTCAAACACTTGGCGGAAAAGTTGGTGCGCAACTTTCGTCTGTTGCACAGTTGAAATGAGATTAAAATTTTCGGAGAGAGTATGCCTAGGCAGGTAAGTTCTTTAATTGTGTTGAGTGAGGCGCAACACAAAGCTCTGACTTTAACACAATGTACAATGTGGCTGCAGATGCAGGACTTCCTTTTGTTCAGGCCTGGCCTACGTACAGGTAACAGTTTACGGCTTTTAGGTGCACATAAAGTGGGTTGCATAGGCAACGGCTCTGGCTCCAGGTGTGTGCTCATTTGTGTATTAATAAACACATTACGCAATTAATAACACACAGTGAGTGCTCAGATGTGCGCAAATGGTGCCACACTGCAGCCAGATTAAAAGTGCGACTTCTGCCGAGCAACGTCCTGTTGCACTATCTGGCAGGAAGGATGCTGCAAAAGCAGCAGCAGCGCCAACAGGAGCTCTATTAAATACCACTAAGCTAAATTAAGAAACAAGTGTGCTTTATACGTTTAATTATATACCGCGCAACATGTGCAACCGAATGTGGCCATCGTCTGTAAATGGCCCCAAAGCGTGGCCACTGAACTCGGTGAGCTCGAGTGCTTATGGCATCAAGTGCGTGGCTGCACTTCTTTCGCGCTGTTGGTCGAATGATGGCCCTGCCGTGTTGGCATTTTGTGCACGCTGCCATTGCTTGGATGGGAATTGAGTTAAGTTTTCATATGAAAATCTGCCAGCCAGGCAGTTTTTCATCTCTGGCTTTTCTTGTTGCTGCTGCTGCTGCTGCTGCTGCGGCTGTTGCTGTGCGCTCACATGGAAAATCAAGCGAAATGTATCTGGCAGGCAGCCAGCAAACCAGGATAACCGACCGAATCGAAAGCGTAAACCAGAAACGGCAAACGAATATTTATTACAGGTGTTTGCCTTTGAGTGACAGAAGCGCCAGCACAACAGTCGCATTAGGGGCGACTTTCATCAGATACTGAGCACCAAAAGAGTCTCTCAAGCAACTGTACAAATCCAAGCATTCAGATATGCAATCAAAGGCGTAATAATAGCAGACGGAAAATAAATAAATAAATCTGAGACCCAACTTAAAGTGTATTCTAGTAGATTATCTTCAGAGAATGCTTAAGACAACGATTTAAATCTTAATACGATAAAAACTGAATTTCGAGAAGCTACCCAAACAATTAATCCTAAAAAGGGGATTGATAATTGAAAATAGTTTGTATTTGCAATGATTATACTAATATTATTATAATTGCAAGATATCATGAAAAGTAGCCTATAACTGGCTATCAGCATTAATAGATAATTTCAATGCAACTTGAGGAGCGTGCTCAATCGTTACGCCAATTTTATTTGTCCGATATTAACTACCTCTGAGCCCTTAATTGTTGAGTGGGAAATCGATAAAAAGGTAAAAAGCAATCCCGAAAAACAAATATCTCTTGTGCGTGTGGGTGTGCATTTGCATGATTTTGTGTTGAGAAGTATGAAAATTGTGTAATCAGCTTTGTACAAATTGAACACCCAAAATCATGAGATAAGTTGATTATCTGAATTTGCGTGAGTTCCCAGAATTGGGACACGACTAATGAAGTAATAAAGCTGGGAAGTTAAAGGAATATGCCAATGCGTTCATCGCAACATGCACAAAGCTATATGTAGAGACTTTTGAAGGACTTTAAGTTCTTTCATATGGTGGAAACGCAACCTAAGGAGCTGCTTTCCAATATGCACCTATATTAACACAGTACGTTTAAGGAGCATAATATATTCCAGGTTGCATGCTGCGCTCCTACTGATGTCGCTGTTCCACCCTAAGTCAAGAAGACAGTCAGCACTTTACGCAGGTGACTTACAAACTGTCAGGTGCAACGTCCAAGTGGATTTTCTGGCTGCTTATGCAAATTTACAGGGAGCGCGGTGCATTGAGTTGCTGCCTGCAGTTTCCTTTTTGGCCATTCAACTAAAGTTTTTCTTTCTGCTTGGCAGCTGATTGTTAGATTTATTGCTGGCGCAAGGCTAAAATGCGAAAGAGCCAAAATAAAAGCGGTTCGCTTTCATTGTGAGTTCGGTTCGACAGCGTCTGGTAGTGTGAGTAAAGTAAATAACATAAATAAAGCTTGCATTTGTTGTTAAACGATGGGCGTCTCATGATTATATTCATGTGCCCATCGTATGTAATTAATTTGGCAACAGCTGTTTATCCTAATTAGCGATGAATCCTTGTTGTGCCCACTTATGTGGGTGCCTCTGTGTTTGCGTGAGCGCGTGTGCATATATGTATTTGTATCTAGCCGTATCTATGTGAACAACACTGAGGGCGGTTACTGCGTATTTATCACACTGCGATTATGGCGTTCCAAATAAACAAAAGTCA
The DNA here is from genome assembly GCA_035047485.1 of Drosophila peninsularis. Lineage (NCBI taxonomy): Eukaryota > Metazoa > Arthropoda > Insecta > Diptera > Drosophilidae > Drosophila > Drosophila peninsularis. The sequence goes on along the minus strand of JAWNPN010000050.1, from coordinate 129,650 downwards.
ACAAATCGTGGAATGTTTGAGCTATGGAGTTGGTATGCACTCATAGATCAGTAGAAAATTATAAATATAGTAGTAAATGAAAAAAAAAACTCTCAATATTGTATCTCATCAGTCTAAAATCCATAGCTTCAATTGCTGGTGGCCACAAGCATTCAGGGTCAGCTCAATAATCACACCAACCTTAACATTTTTAGGTGGCCCATTATCCATATTGACCCACTGGCTATAGTCCCTGTTGCATAGTGCCATCAAATCAGCTGCCTAACTCGAAAGGGTAACCAAAGTAATCAAAGCATAAATAAGTTTTTTTTTTGCTCATAAAAATCAAAGCAGAAATTTGCTAAATTGACAATGTCAACTTGATCATCAAGTGAAATGGCAAATAAGTAAAAAGGGAGTGTTAAAACGGAAAACCCAACACAATTTTCTGTACAATTCACACTTTTGTACTCTGTGTGGCAGTGCGTGCCCCTTTATTCCCTTATTGCCCCATTTTGCTGGTCAACAGCAAATTTCTTGATGCTCTTCAATTTATTATGCGTCCCTTCGTTTGGTCCTTCTGCCGCCCTGGAGCGGCGTCAAATGGCTAACAAGTAGCCGCGTATCAAAGTGAATTTCTGAGACGAAATTCCGCCTGCAAATCCGATAAAATACAAAAAATATGTATATACAAAAAATGCGCCTAATTAGTCCCGTTATTGATATACTACTTGGCCAGAAGTAATTCTATCATCACCAAGTTCTGTCGCATGCGATTTTTGTCCGTAGCGCAAACGCCGGCAACAGCCGCGTCTGTTGCTGGCCTGCCTTATTGGAAAACTCACTGTGCCGTGCTGTGCTGTGCTGTGCTGTTCTGCTTGCGTTTCATTCCCACAACGTTCCACTTGGGCTCGTGGCGCCAACTAGAATCGAATTGGCAATCAGTTCGTGTTGAAAATGCCGCCGCGTTGGTTGTGCAACGCATGAAAACGTTCACGTTGACGCCATTTTTAAGCCGTCATAACGGTAATATAATCGAATACGTACACTGTAGGTGGCTGCGTGGGTGTCTGTGCGTGTATATCAATATGCTTGTGTGTTCCTGTGTGGGTGCCGAAGTGAAGAGCGTTCGTTGTCGTGCAACGAAGTCGTGATCGCAGCCGCGTTTCCGTCATACGCATTCAGTTGCCATTGAGTCCTCGAATTGAACAAAAGTGCAAGGATTTTGCCGTGAATTGATGCTCAAGTGAATAAGTTGAATATTACATTGAATAAATGAAAAGTGAACGCTTTTCAGTTAATGCCACACGCCGAACCACTGCACTACGTGCTTCACACTGTGAAATGGATTTTGGACAAACAACAAATCGAATTGAAATTATTAATTAAATCAGCAAATTGTAAATCGAGTGTGAGTGGGTGTTCGTGAGTGCTTGTGTGTGTGTGCGTGTGAAATAGTGCACTTATGTACTCACGCTCATTTGATATACGTTTACAGATTTTAAATCAAGAGTGAAATGTCTTTTATTTGATTTTATTGTGTTTCGCGTGCGATATTATTTGCGCGTGTGTGAGTGTTTGTGAATATGTGTGTTGTCTGTGTGTTACAATTATTTTCTTTTGTTGGCAGCAATTAGCATCGTTAGGAAATAATTTCCTTGTTTTTAATGTTCCGCCATTTGCATAATGACTGTTAAATTTGAATTCAAAGCGAAATTAATTTTGATAATTTAGAATTTGATTGAAATTTAGCTGTTTGTTAAAGTCATGATGCAAATAATTGAATTTGTGCTTAATAATGAGATTCATTTGATATTAATATGCAATGCTGTCAATACTTTGGCCATAATATCAGCTAATAGTTTAAGCAGTTTACAATTGCTCTTGCCAAACAATTCGTAGCAGACAGCTGATAAATATTTATGCATAAATTGTGCGCTTACAATCAACAAATTAATTGTGTTTTAGCTGGCTCAAGCGAATAAGTCGTGCTGTAGCTAAGCCAATCATAAAATATGTTCAAGCTAAGATAAATAATACGTATTTTTTGCTACGCATAGCAGCAAGTAGAGCGACAGAGACAACGCTGAGAAATACATTAAACAAGCAAATTTGAAGCAAACTGTCAAGCCGGTTACCGCCTCTAAAGTGCATCAACAGTGGCAGCAACAACAACTAAAAACTTGACCGAATTTCCAATCAATTTGGAGTCTCCGATCTCGCCCAGAATACTCGTCGCCGTCGATGTCGGCTTCAAGATCGCAATCGCAAACCCAATGATTTATTCAGGTAAGTTTCGAGCTGTGCGAAACGCACTTTTCTGTGTTCGGCTGCCAGCGGCGTTTAGCTATGCAAATTGATATTGGTAATAGGCGTCTCTTATTTTCGGGCCGGGTATCGTATCGTATCGAATCGTATCGTTTCAGGGCTGAACTCTCAAGAGCAACGATTTTGAATGACTTTTATTGCACTTGGCACCAGCCGTAAATCCGCCACTTCAGCTAATTACAATTTGTTATTGCCGTCGCTGTAGCTATGGAAATTTTGCCTTTTTCTCTCTTTTAGTATTTTGTTTGGCTTTTTTGTTTTGTTTAAGACAACGGCGTAATTAACAGCAAGGCGGAAGGGCACATTGCAAAATGCAATTAAAGAAACACGCGTATTGTTGTTCATGTTGTAATTTTGCAACTTTTCGTATATGGCACGTGCTTAACAACAAACAGATCTTGTAATAGCAATTCTCTCAGGCAAATTGAATAGAAGGCTCCAGTCTAGAGCTGATTAAACTTGGAAGCTGGTTCACTTAGTTGATTGCTATCTCGAAACCAATACAATCAACTTGAAATAACAGCACAAAGTAAACTATAGCTGTATCTCATTATAAATTACTTCCAATCTGTTAAGGCAGTCACTTGCTGATCTTCAGAAGTGTTTTGGTGACACTTTTACCCAGGTAAGTATAATTGACAGTTAAGTAGGGTTCAGAATCACAAATTCGATTTAACAAAGGTTAGAATAACACATGAATTAACAGTACGCGTAAAAGCTTTTTCATGTACTTGATTTAAGAGTGGGAGTTGGTGGAATTCGTTCCCCAAGCAATCAATTTGTGGTTTTGAGCTCAATGAATTTTGTCATGTGTTGCACTCGGAGAATGCATGCGAAATCGTTTTACAACATTTCTTTGTCTAAAACAAATAGCAACAGCAATATAATAATAATAACCCGACAACAGACGCAGCCTACGTGCATAAGGTTCTGAAACCTGAGATTCTTTAGAACAGTTGAATACCAAAACAAAAGCGAAAATTATTCAAATGCACAGCAAACAAAGTGAGAAATGTATGGCACAAATAACATGTGTGTGTGTGTGAGCTCTGTGCGGGAAATGGAAACTTATAACTGGTAGTTGGTGACTGGGTGGCTAACCAGACGAGGGCAGTCTTTATCGGAGAGCGCGAGACAGACCCACACGTACATACTTATAAGGAAAGCAGCTGGAGCATATACTTATTTATGGGTCGCTTATAAAATTGTTTTAGGTGTCTGCAGTTTGAGTGTGCTGGCATTAAACTTGGCATTAAATAACAATAGCATAACAATAAAACAGCTTGAGCACGACTACTGCAACTGGGTATTGAAGGTAAAGAACCTAACAATGTAGTCGATGTAGGTACAAAAGCGAGCTGAAGTGTGACAGGGCACAACCCTTTCATGAATTTTGAACGCTTGCGTTAAGCGAGTCGCGTTTTCTTTATTTTTTTCGTGCCACTTTGACACTTGATTGCAATGTTGTCACCTCACGCCTGTCTAGGCACACGTATCCTCAGTGCTATGTAACAATAGTCCCAGGCCGGCAAGGAAAACAAACAATGATAAAGGCTGACTGGCAAACCTCATTGCGCATACGCCGCATGTGCAAGTGTGCCAAAAAATTACCGAACAGACAAAGGAAAAACAAGATCTGTTTTTAACACATTGCTGATGAGGACGCACGTCTTAATTACGTGATTTCATACTCTGCACTAGGCATATGCAATGATCAGCTAATCATTTCTTTATGTACTTATTAAATATATTATTTTAAATTAATGGCATTTATCATATCAGATTTGTGATATATTCAGTGAATTATCCATTTAAGCTGATACTAAAAGTAAAACTCATCCACTTAGCACAGCCAACGCTCAGCCTTCGGATGCGACATTACGAAACGTTTTACTTCCTAATTGAAGACCTTCTTTTAATTAGGTTTTCGAAACTTTTACTGAACTGTCGAAGGGTCGGCAGACTTTTAAAACTTATCTGCCTCACTTGTAGCAAATACATTTCAACAGACAGACGCTCGCATACTACCTGCTCTTAGATATATATGTATTCCTGACGACAGAACTGAGTATCTTCTCTGCGCACCAACTTTACTATTGCCTTAGAGCAGGTTTATTTATATTTTGCGTTTTGTTAAAACATTTCGTTGCCGTCTAAATAGATAGAGTGTCATAAAACACCGACGGCGAATTGCGAGCGGCTGTTAAAGTTTTGATTGCCTGTAAATAAACAGGTCGTTGTAGCCGCAGAAAACGAGAGCCAGATGAACCTTAAAGAGCCAAGTGCTGCTACAAAAATATTCAGCGAATGCGAAGTGAGCGGAAATGAGTTTGCAGCTCGTGGCGAGCTTAGCACTTGAAAAATCACTTAATTCATTTAAATAAGCACCAAAATGTCACATCCAATGACTTGGAAGTCCATTTGCCCAAAGAAGGTCGACAAACAGTTCGCTCTGTGTCCTCTCGTCCTTTCGACTGCATGTCTGTGCAGAGTCGGGAAACTAATTTAAAAATCCACTCGCTAAGCACTACCAACTACACCTCCGCCTGCACCTCCAGCGAGTCATAGACGAGAGCTTGCCACCCGCTTTGGCTGGCTATTTATTTTTTTTTCATTTCTTGCCTTTTTTATGATGATTTTGCACTGCGTTGGTGCCTCGCAGCTCGGGGCATTGGGCAAAGCAAACATTTTAGCCTCAAGTGTTTAAATATAAAACGGAAATGAGCTTTGCCAGGCAGCACAGTCCGCTTCTAGATGTCCCCACAGTGACTTCTAACGAATTACACTCCGAGCTGGGATTATACCCGAAACGTGTCAAATGAACTGCAAAAGCTCACACACACACACACACTCACCTTATCTTACGTTGCATAAAATGGCTACAAGAAAATGTCAATTAATGGCGTCAACTTTTTCATCTCCTGCCCACATTAATTGAGCGTCCTGAAAGTAATTTTAATGATTTACTCTGCTCACTTTAATAATTTGTCATTGAATTTCGTCATTGCCAAAGTCATCTGACATCCAATCTAATGTAAAAGCTGTCAGACAGCAGACATATAGACAAACGAATCAAATTCCTTTTTGGGTGCCCCTTAAGCCACGCCCCTGGCTAATATATACATTTATTGGCATTTAAATCGTTTTCTCGGTGCGATAACAACACTGCATTTGCATTTTGAATTATTATACGTATGAAAGCAACAGTCAAGTAGTCGAAATAAATATACCCTTATTAAAGTTGGTTTATTGAAGAGACTAAAGTCATAAATTTTATGTGCAACTCGCAAAGAGAAAAAATGTTATAAGACGCATGCCTCGATAATCGATGTTGTCGGATAGTGAGTGATAAAGGAATCAAGTGTCTGCAGTGGGCACGTTCAGTAAATGCGTCAAGTTGTGGTAGAAACCCACGTATATCTGGCGGACGCCAGAGTATATCAAATTAAATGAGACCCAGAAAAATTGTATTGCAATTTATGGATTCGATTTGTGTTGTTCTGTCATTTTGATTGGCATTTCAAATTGGCAACAACTCATCAATTTGGCATTGTGCTGTGCTCTGTGTGTTTTCTGAGCTCTGCTCAATTTCAATTTCAATTTCAATTTCAATTTCATGTTCATTTTCAATGGCACATCCCAGAAACTATTTGTCCAAATTGTTTTTAGCAAATAATGCAATAAAATTTGGATAATACGAATAACAAATTCCTTGTTATTGGCAATTTAATTAAACTGTGCTATGCCCTGCTGAAACTCATTTGTTTGCCGCTTTAATTCATGCGTGCTGGCAACTGCGATTACGTTAATTAAAAGCAAAGTTTAAATTTAAATTTCACTCGGTCAGCTTTAGCTATGGGGCATGGCTGCTTTGACAGCAATTCAAGCGTTTATGTTGACGGCATCCATTAGTCAATTTATGAATCATTTTGGCGACACGCCCCAATGGCCCCAACCAAGTGCACGTATGTGTGCATGCATGTGATAAACTGTGGGACTTTCCTATGAATTAAAATAATGAATTTGCTGAGGATTTATGTGTGGGTATTAGAATACCATAAAGATACAATTTTATATCAAAGAATATAGAGTAGAAAGTAAAAGTTGACATTACATTGCGAAAACTTGGTGATGATTAGTGCGAGAATTAATTACTTTATTTCTTTCTTTGCTGAATTTCTTCTAAAATCATTCGCTTTTAGAATTGAATCTGGCAATTTAGTTCTGGCCAAATAAATATTTTCGCCTGCCAAATAAAAAAGCTGAAAAGTAAAATGTGAAAAATGCTAAAACGCAAATAAAACCGCACAGCTGTAAAACACGACGCGTAACAGCATGAAAGGGAAACTGGCTGAGCATGTGAGCGGAGAGTGAGAAATGTGTGCGCAAAACTGAAAACAAATTTGCCCAAAGCGTTTTCACAGCCAATTTTTTATGCAAAGGCAAAGACAACGCCTCACACTTATGTACATATTCCTCGCCTTTCTCTGTGGGTTGGTCTGCATGCGTTTGTGTGTGTTTGTGCGTGTGTGAGATTGCTGCACATTTTTCCTATTTGTTGTGCATGGCACATAAATCCTTTTGTTAGACGGAAGTGAACTAGCCGCTTGGTTCGCATCAGCACTTCTTACATTTACATATGTACGTTTAGCATACAAAGTGTTGGCGTGGGTGTTGTGGATGCATCTGGGACAGCAATGTACATAAATGTCATAAAACACTCACACACACACATGAACACCAGCAACGCCACATACTTAAGTGCCAGAACATCCTTTAAAGTGCGTTTTCCCAAGAAAGAGCCTCGACATCTGAGTCGGACGCGCACTAATGCAAGTTGCATGCAGCTTATGTTGTTGTAGTTGTAAAGCATTTTTACACATATTTACGCAAGTGAAAACACAATGAATGAATCACAAATGAATGTAAGCAGCTTCAACGAGAGGTGAAGAGAGCGAGAAATGTGTGAGGGACCAAGGGCAAGATTGTTGTGCCCGACACTTAAATAGCATTCAGTTTAAATCTCAATCTGTTATGCAGTCGACTGAATTTGCCTTGTTAGCGACACACACTCAGGCACTCACACGCACACACACACGCACGATAACCAACAGCATTTGGCCAATTTGTGTTGGTGTTGTTAGTCGTCCTGCTCAGCCGTGGCAGTTAAGCTGGACGTTAGGGACCCTAATGGCAATATTTCTGTCATTTAATCTTCTAATGGTCCACACAATTTAAAATCCCAAACACTTAAGCGAAATATATGATCTATTTAACGAGTATATATTACATGACATATGTATATTACACTTCAAATAAATCTCCATTCACCGTGGCCGTTGAGTTCATGGGAGTATACAAAATTTTTGTAACTTTATACTCTATCAGAAATCTTAAATAAATATTTAGTGTATGCCTAAAAGTATGTTTATATTGTATTGGAATTGGGCTTTGCCTCAAAAATTAAACATGTTTAATACTAATAACTATAATTTCACAAAATAGTCAACAAATCAACATTGGGTAATATATTTATGAGAAAAATTTACTTTAGATCCACAGCTATCAAGCCAGCCACGCGTATGCGTGTGTTCATGTTAAACAGCTATAAGCCATTAGCCGCTTCAATAAATTAGTAAATATTAGGGCGCATTTTTCGAGATACACGTTTTGACCATATTCATTAGCTGGCCAAATGGAAATTAGCTGGCACACATTATTTGGATGACCCAAGAGTTCTGTCCGAAAATAACTATGCATACCGAAATCCTATTCAAAGGCGTGTCGAACCGTACAAACCTCTACGGATTTAGATTTTGCCAGTGAAAGCCGAATAAGTTGTTAAGTAAAAATAGTTATAATTTGTGTGATTTTAAAAGAAGAAAGAGTTCACTCGAATATTATTGCGTCATACTTAGCAATACTACTATAAAATCTCGTCATATAGTATTTGACCTTTGACAAACTTTTGCTGTTAAGTGGCGTCCAAATAATTATATATTCAAGATTATTAGTATAGCTCTGTTGGTGCGTGCTTGCGATATTAAGTATTTCCTATAATTTAATTGAACAAAGGATCGAAATAATCAGCGTAACATAACGTATTGATTTTTGTCCAATATTCAGTAGTATAGGCTGAGAAACTTGAATTGAAAAAGTTTTTCGGGCGCCAAGCGCCAGCGCCAAGAGCCAAGATTTTTATATCTACTTATAAGAATGTTAAAGCTAATTTGCATGAGCAACGGGCGGAGAGACGACGCAAGCTATGCATACAAATTAACAATGGAAATGCAATTTGTCATACTTTGCACTTTGACGTTTCATTTTCGTTGCTGGCGAAAAGAAGGGAAAGACTAACTGTCAGCTTGTGGGTGTGTAAGAAATGCGGCCAAGCTGAAAAATGACAGCGCACGAAACGAGAGAATTGGGCGAAATTCAAACGGAAAACTACGTCAGAAGTGCAACCACAATGGGCCATGACAAAAGAAAAAAAAACTACGACAAATTAATCAGAAATTGCGTTAGCAGCAAGGCCAAGTTGATTGTGAAAAACTCAATACATAATTATACTTCTGTGAAGAAGTTTACAATCAATGTAGAACATGCAGCAAGAGGCTTTACAATTTAGTTCTATTAATAATAAGAAAACTTTGCCAGTGGCAATTGAGAGTAATAAATTGCTGCCAACTTATGAAATGAACAGGTGATTTGTACTTTGGGATTTGTTGGCAAACTAGTTATTGAGAACGCAGCAATTAAATTTTGATTGCAATTTTCCTCTGATCGCTGGTGAGTTGTTCAGAAGATTTAAAGCATTTTTTTCAATCGATTTAAGTGCAACATCTGTGCAGCTGTATTTCAAAACGTGATAGTGCACAGTGTGACTGTATACGTATACGCGTATACGTCCGTGCCATGTGTTAAGCCTTTCGCTAATTTTTTGTCCTTCTCTCTCTTCGCTTGCAGCGTGCATGTAAAAAACAAGGATTTGACAATCTGAGCAGAAAAAAAAAAGGAAAAAAACGAAGGAAAACAAGAAAACTTATACCAACACGTTCAACTCCGTGCCAAAAAGGTTGTCGAAGCTTTTAGGCAGTCGTGTAAACAATCGAGCAAGTATTTTGCTGATGAATGTGCTGGTGGCTCAGTGAGAGTCAGCGATGCCAGTGCAAGTGCAGCTCAAAGTGAATCGTGCCCCACATTGTTGTATGTAAACACCAACTATAGATTGTACAGACAGCTCCGTGCCCCGACGTCAGCGGCTCAGTTTGCACAGCACAACAAGACACAGAGGCGAAACTGTTCCATGTTCTGAATGGAGACGACGTGTGGACGCAATCGGGCAACGGCAAGCAGACGAAGCTCTCGGGGCTTTAGCGTTGGCCAATGTTTGCCATCATCAGCCACGACAACAACATGGCCATAATAAGGCAACAGCAACGAACTAAACGTAATTCATGGTTACAAGTACTCCACAGCCTGCTGCTACAGGTAAGTGCGTGCAAATCAAAAAAATTAAAGAATTAAATAATATATAAATATAATTTGCTGAGATTTCCTCTTTGTGCGACACTTTCTCTCGAGGCATACGTAAGCCTCTCTGCATGCAGCATGTTTACTTATTATAGCTCTGTAGTATAATTAAAACTATTTTTACCTCCCATTCGTCATAAAACTTTAAACGTGTATCTGCAATTAGTCAAGTTGGCGTGTTGAAAATATTGCTGGCAACATTTCCTGTTTATATTTCCGCTGCATGTTTCCGCTGTTAATAGAAGCACGCACATCCTGCAGAGCACACAGTTAGGATTGTGGTGCCACTGGGACGCAACCTGTTTGTATGGTAGTAGGCCATTTACACATTTCAACAGTAAATCGGAAAAGGCGCTGGCAACTGGAATGTGGCACGTGTGGCAGCTGTAGCGACACAGTTGCACATTGCAGCAGTTGTGTCGACTCTTGTTCTGCGTGTTGCAATCAACATTGACAAGTTGATATGTGCCATAGACATTGATTATATTGTAACTGTCAGGTTTACGCAGCTGTGAGCAGCATGTTCTTTATTCCGTGAGGACTGCAGTTACCGTTAGCAAAATGTGTGGCAATAAATTCTAAGGTTGAATCTACATGCCACTTGCGACATTGGTAGCGAGGCGTTGCTTTTAATAGCTACGCGCATGTGTGCATGTGTATGTGTGTGCGCGTCTCCTAAAAGTAACGTATACGCCACCGAATTGCGGCAGCACACGTTGCACGCCAGCTCGTAAAAAGCGCATTAAACAGCAGAGACGAACGCCACAGTATTTGTCTGGGATTTTAGAGCTCCGTTAATAGCCAAACTATTTAGCTGGGCCTTTAAGATCATCTTAGTAACGTGAAGCAAGTCTGAGCTTTTGTTTCAATTTGACATTGTGTAAGCTTTAATATAGCGTTGTAACAGCTGAATTAATCTTAGCACTCACCCGACCGCGGATTAAATTCAAGTGTAGTTCTTGCTTTACGTAAAGCCCACTCAAGTTCCACTAAGCCACAGCTCAAGGAGCTCTTGACTGCTACTATCCTCACAATCCAAGCATAATCTGCTTTGTAAATCGTAAACCTCTACACGAAGTCAACATAAATTTGTAATTTACGAGTAGTTATTTGGTGGCTTGTATTTTTATTATTATTATTTTTAGCTACTATCCTCTTATCTCTTTCCCTTTGGCCGCAATTTGCGAGCAATTATCAGAATTAAATTAAAAGTCCTTGCTGGTCGCTAGCACGGAAATGCGTCTGCCGCAAATTACAGAGCACAAAAAATGGGTTTATCTCACTGCGTTTTGTGGCATTTCAGGGTAGCTTGTGGGTACGTGTGAAAGCGCACTTTCACACAAAATTGTTGCAAATTTTGCACTTTAGTCAGCTTATTTTTGGCGCGTGGCAAGTTGCTCTAATTAGCGGCGAACCAAATTAGTGGTTGGGATATTAATATAGTATGGTCATATATCAACAGATAACTGAAGATATGGGCACTATTACGCATCTTCTCAATGAAGGCTAGATATCCATTGTCAGAAGCCAAAGTACTTGCATTCGAATGCCCTGAAGACTGTAAGCTGCCAGCGAAGCGCAGCTAAACGCCAGAAACTTTTGTTTATTTTGCATTTCCGCAAAGTTCTGTTTTTATAAATAAAAATCTCCTTTGCCAGGCTTACCATTCTGTGTTCTCCCTTGGGCGAGTAGCAAGCCACTAGTAATTTTGCTAAACATCAAACGAATTGGATGAAAATAAAACTTTGCCCCTACAGAATACCGAATGGAGGCAGAATGCAAGTGAAGTTTCGGAAATTGAATTTTCATAACAAAATTATATGCTTAATCTATCTGAATCAGTTTTCTATTTGCTTCCTGGCTGTACTGACAAATTGTAAAATTAATTATCTATTTTGATGCCAATCTGATAATGCAAATTCAATAAGTTTTCAACTATTTTATTCCCACAAATATCTTTTGTATGGGCTCAATTAAATATACTTACAGTTGAATGTTTTCGCATTTGCATAATGTTATATTTCCAATTATTAAAATTTAATGCTTTCCATCCTGCCAGCTCTCTATTAAATAACCATTTCGAAATCCGGCCAACTTTTTATGCCATATAATTAAATTGAGCACATTGTGCCCTGAAATTTTCCATTTCCATGCACTGCCCACGCATTTACTGCCGTTGGCTATAAAGCCTTTAGCAACTGGGCGTATGCGCTGCGAAAGCCCAAAATTGCGTGTGCATCATGTGAGCCGTGTTAAAAAGCTTTTTGGGGACTTATAGACGCTTCTCATTTTAAATGTCAATTATTTATCATGCGCAACAATTTAACGTCGGCAAATTTCAGCTTGTAACTCAATTTTGTCATTTTTCATTATTAGCTGCCATAAAGCTATTTTTACCACGCGAACTTCCTTCGTAAATAAGACGACAAATATTGCACTAAAATGAAAATCTCTTTTAATTTTCAACGTAACAGAAAACTCTCTTTGGCGCATGCCATGATGCCACCCCACACGAGCTATAAAATATTTGGCAGCCTTGTCCACAAAGGCTGCTTCTGCAGGCTTATACTACATACATATATTGTTTGTCATGTGAGTAATTTCTGCTGCCTTTCACTCAGACCAAGTGCCAGTGATTACTTTTATTTTGAGTCGACGAAAGCTTCATTCCATAACGCACTTTTTCTGGCGAAATTTTAGAGACAACGACATTCGAGTAACAAGTAGCATAAGCGTTTGTCAGCTCTTTCGCAGAAAATATTTACATGAGGATATTAATATTTCCTTTGTGAGCTCACAATTATTTTCTCAGTATTTACTTAGTTTATATTTTTAAGAAGACGAAGAAGAATTTAAATCAAACTAGAGGAATTCCCGTTCAAATATTACACATAAAAAAAGAGAACCAGGGGATATGGTTGCATCAATTATTGTTAATTGTTGAGCCCAATCAATAGCACTTGGTCTGAATAATAAATTGCGATCAACGTCATTCTTTTCCTTGACACTGACTCAAACTTAATTGATTGCTGTGGGAAATGACTTTCTGACATTTAATATTAAATGACAGCAAGAAAGTGAGTGCGACAACCTGCGCTCTGTGGAAGTCGTGAATATCAGGCGCAGTTGTCAACTATTTTGGTTTGTGGTAAATCTTGGAATATAAATAACTTATTCGGCCGAAGGGAACGTGCACTCTCGCTACCCAGTATTAGTCTATTTCGAATTGAGGCATCCAATGCCAGAATGTGGGTTTTGTACATTCGTCAAATAAAGTGTAATCGATTTATTGCGTGTTTTGAATATTTCATGCTCCATAATTACGCCGCCGAAGCCCAATATGAAATAATGTCTTGTTGCCTTTCTGCTGCTCAGCCATTAGAATATTAAAGTTGCAAATAATTTCAACTGTTGTTTGCCACAAATATTGATTAGTGGCCAAATCGAGCTCGAATGTCAAATGTGGCTACTGAGGCTTTACGTTGTCTTTATTGCGTGTTTGATTAGCCGATAGCAATCGCAATGCGAATCCGTATTCGACTTTGGATTCATTCATAAATACAGAATAACGATTGCCAGATACATTTAACAAACATGTCCAAAATGATGGCAATTAAACGCCGCAATTAAATTACAATGTGGACGACAGCTGAATTCTGAATTCGCCGTCCGCTCTCTCAGTCACTGTGTAAAATATTACTGCACTAGTGAAATGTCATAGCTTCCGTTTCCACAAGCACTTAGACCGCAATTAATTCGTAACTAGCAGTTGAGTGACATTTTTAGCATGGCTTATAGTTTATGGACTAGAAGTCAGTTGAGTTGGGAGAGCTGTTCTTTAACTGAGGGTATACCATCAAGCTCACCAAGCCACAGAAAAAATAGAACGCATTTGTTTTGGCTATTGTTATGTTGGCCATGCCTCTAGAACTTTATATTTTGGTCTGATATCTGCTTATTTTCATAAATTAATTAGGCATGCCGGCCACGCACAGTCTGTGTGGCCTGGAGCGCCCAGCTAATTATGCATTGAATGGACTTTTAGTGATGGTATCTGTTTCTTATTAACTTGGCTTGCAGGTGGTAAACACAAGTATACACCCATCACAAAAGTACCGCCATGAATGAAACAGAGTGTGAGGATCTCATTAAATCTGTGAAATGGACGGAACCGGCGAACCTGATCTCTTTGGCCATACTGGAGTTTATCAACGTATTGGTCATTGGTGGCAATTGTCTAGTCATTGCCGCCGTCTTCTGTTCAAACAAATTACGTAGTGTTACCAATTTCTTTATTGTTAACTTGGCCGTTGCCGATTTACTGGTGGGTCTGGCGGTGCTACCATTCTCGGCCACCTGGGAGGTGTTCAAGGTATGTGCACTCAACTTTACAAATAACGAAAAAGGAAAACGAATTCTAATTCCGTTGCTTTAGGTTTGGATATTTGGCGACGTTTGGTGCCGCATTTGGCTGGCAGTGGATGTCTGGATGTGCACAGCATCGATCCTGAATCTTTGTGCCATATCTTTGGATCGCTACGTGGCAGTCACGCGACCTGTCACCTACCCCAGCATTATGTCAACGAAGAAGGCCAAGTCGTTAATCGCCGGCATTTGGGTACTCTCATTTGTAATTTGCTTTCCGCCTTTGGTGGGCTGGAAAGATCAAAAGGTAAGCCACCCACATAAGCCCACCCACAACTACAATGAATTTAAGTGCAATATGCTTGTTTACTACTAATAATTGAAACCACGAAAGCTGCTTTTGGCAAGCAACCCACTCGCTTGTAACACTGACAACTACAAAAGAAACCTCAGTCCGATGCTTAGGCGACCTTTCGGACCACGATGTTCTGTCATTGACATTATTACAAGTTAAAGTTTTCGACAAAACCGATGTCCAACCGCAGCTGAAAATGTGCCAAGTGTTAAGAGTCTTCAAAGCCTGCAATCTGGCTCGCTTGTGTCCACACAGCCGTAAAACAGTAAAATGCTTTGATGTGAATAGGAAATACCCTGTTGATAAAACACAAATATCTGATATAGTCGTTGTCTTTATTAGTTTATTTTATTATTATCAAGTCAATATAATTTAAAAACATATCAAAATATGGTGTAAAGACACGTCAATATTCATTGGCTCGTTCCCTTTAGACTACCCGAAATAAAACTCTTGCTGAGTATTTTAGCCATTCTCCTTTTTCTGGCTATTTAGGCACATTGCTGCCATCAGTGCGACTGTTTTAGTATTGTCATTTTTGGCACACATGCATAAAAATTCTTATGTAACGGCAATGATAATGATGTGCCACACATGTGGCAACGAAGTCCAGGCAAAGCCAGGCAGCAAGCGACGACAGGCAGCATGGCATAATTCATGTGTGTGCGCCCTGTACTCGGGTAATCAGATCAACAGCGATATGGCTACTAACTGGTCCAACGAATTACGACTTCCTGCAACACTTTATTGTCCGCAAAATGTGTGTGTATGTGTGTGTTTGTGTGTGCTTGTGTGGCTATGTGTATCTGTTGTTATTGTCCGACGAGCCTAGGGCTAAGTTGGGTCAAATTTACTTGCCATATTGTTTCAACTTTGTAGTTGATGGAGACGTTCAGTTAGCAAGTGGGATCCACCTACAAATATGTATGTCACTTGGGCAGCCCATTTAGTGCACATAAATCTAGCATAGCTTGTGGCGTAGTCTTCTCCTGCTTGCTTGCTTAATCTTAATGGCAGATGCCCATCGAATTGTGCCAGTCAACTAGCAACAGATGCCTTAGGTCGCATTCACAGAAATGAAATGAACATCATATAAACGCATCTACTGAATGCATTCAATTCGGCTCGGAATTGCACTGTACTCGGACTGACTTAATGAGCATATTTGAAGCTTGATTTAAGCGAACAGCAGCTGGAAGCATCGATTATTATTATTATTATTATCTTACCGCCATGTGGCATTGTTGCCAGCACTTCAGCCAGTGAAAGCATCTTATCCCGCACTCTCTCACTTGACTTCATTCAATTTCGAATCATGTGTACATATATTCGCTTACTCTGCAAACGACAGAATATATAATATATTCAACTCAAGTGATGGCCTTGGCATTCGCAAGAAGCTTTAAGCTGTTTGGACCGCATATTATTAATACTTAAAAGATACTCTGTAATTGGGAAATCACTTTCTGACAAGTTTTCACAATATATTTCATTTATCAAGTGATATTTTTCCAACCTATGAAAATGCTTACGAATTGGAGCAGTAAAAAGCGGTGCAGAGTATCACTTCGCCGACTATTCTTTTGCTTATGGCGTAACCATATAGTACATGTGTACATACATCCAGTTCCTGGCGCTTAAATGTATGCTACACCTTGGCACAATATTTATGCAGAACACGTCCCAGAATATCTTTTGCAAAATAAACCGCTTTAAGTTGAATTTTTATTGGCTTATTGTGAGCAATGTGTGACTCTGAAATTTCTGTGTGCGAGTCTAGAATTTCAATGGGTTAGCTGGATGACAAACCATTTAATATAAACCATCTCATTTCATACACGCCACCACTTCTACGGGGTTACCCAGATGATAAAGCTTTTAATAAAAACCCGTCAAGTGTCAAATATATACGTGTGTGTTTTTCTTTCAGGCCATGGTACAGCCAACCTACACACGGGGAAACTATACGCTTTACTATGCCACCACAATGTCAAGCACACAGGATGAGCAACTAGATGTAGATAGAATTAAGCAAAAGCAGGAGCAGGATGCTGCTGCCTCCTTGTCAACTAAAAATGGCAATGGCAATGGCAATGCCTACAATCCATACGATCCCAACTTCTCGCCAATCGATAACTCCGCTGAAATACATATTGCAGCCATGACGACAACAAGCACAATTTCGCCCAGCACCGAAATGGATTCGAATATGTTAAATGCACCAACAATGAGCGTGCCACAGCCGGCAACAAGTTGCCCCTGGAAATGTGAGCTTACCAATGACAGGGGCTATGTACTCTACTCGGCATTGGGCTCCTTCTATATACCCATGTTTGTAATGCTCTTCTTCTACTGGCGAATATATCGAGCGGCCGTGCGCACCACGCGTGCCATAAATCAGGGATTCAAGACCACAAAGGGTGAGTAACAACCATTCGTATCTGTTTTAGTAGTGTAAACATCAAGATTGGTAGCAAAAATAAATCCATTCAACTTTTGGACACATTTTTTGAACTCTCATTCACAAAATTAATGGCAACTTGTGCGTAGCTTAAAGTTTTGTCCCTTTAATATTTTCTAATATTTCTCATTCAATTCGATTTGGTACTCTTAAATAGTAAGTTTTAAATTCCTCGTAGCGGTTGTAGTTCGTACATACATAAAATATCCTCAATATTCATATCGACTGCTTATACATTTTTATACTCTATACGTGTAGATTGTTGAGTGACGTCTTTGCCCCGTTTTTTTATTTAATAATAAAAAAAAAAAACACCACAACAATATCAATAATATCAACTGGAAGTATATATCAAATAACACACACACACGCACACATACATACACGTTATATACATGACACATCAGAGCCATTGTCTATAACAACCTGGTAAAGCATATCCATGAATATAAGTTCATTGACCTATTTCGAGCTTCAATTCCGAATCATTTTTATTGAATATTTGTGAACTGATTTGGATGGCTCAACGCAATAATGAATTTATAACATTTATATCTTCATAATGGAAGCCAGCAATCTAGAAATTCATCTCTCTGTTTGTGTGTCTATGTCCTCATACAGCAATTGTTTTTTCAGTCTGACAGTGATTGCAATTAGCAACTGCATCAGCTGCCAGATGTATTTATAAACAATTGTGAAAATCTGATTCGACATTTATAAATAACCACACACACTTTTTGTCGGCATTTTGTTTTTGTGTCTTGCACTCGGTACATTATAAATAAACATGAAATGTTTTAAATAACACATAAAAAATAAATAAATAAGTATATATAAATAGAGCCCTAAGTAACAATTCAAATGTAAATGAAAGAACTATGTTTTTAAATATTCAATTAAGTGTACAATAAAACTATAAATATAAATTTGTAAACTAAATCCTTGTTACTAAAATCCTAATTAACATTAAATAAAAACAACCTAATTGTACTGTGCATATTTGTAGCTTATATACACATTGAGTTTAGAGTACCCACATAAGTTAATATACTATTATAATTATATATATGCAATAATGAGAATATCGCAAGCCAATGACTGTCATCAACGAACCGCAGAGCATACACGAATTGTATAGTTGTCCCTGTTGCGTTAAAGCTTTAAATTTCCTGCCCATAAACGAAAATACACATATATCACTTGAAAATCTGCTCAATGCTACAATACACAGTTTTATTGTATGTATATAACGTTCATCTTCATTTTGTTATCTCTATCTCGTTTGCGATCCTTGTAATAATTGGCGTTGTTTTCATCCAAGTACACGAGAGAACACATCAAACGAATCAGCTTAGGCAAAAAGCAGCGTCAATGTAATGAAACGAAAAAGTTCAGACATTAGGAAAAAGGAAAAATACAAAATTCCGCATGCTTGAAATGAGTTTGGGGAACCCACGTGCCCTGCTGCTGTGTTAAATTATATATATGTCTGACGTCCTTACGGGTACTTTCATTTGAAGTTAGTGTCTTTTTAAATTGCTATTAAATACTCGGGCAACTCGTGCCGGCTTGCATGTGCGTGTGTGTGTGACTCATATGTGGCTCATTAGTTGCGCAATATTTTCTCAATATTGCAGCGCACTTTCTTCCGGCTGATCAGCTCAGTGAGCACAGTCTAGTTTGGTATTGGATCTCACCGCCTTCGTTGCTACCTGCAATAATGTTGCCAAGCCAAGCGCACGCATTGTCTATAATCCGACCAAGCCAAAAAGCCAACCGACTGACTGCCCGCCTTACTGACTAACTGACTGCTTGGTTACATAATAAAAATCAATAAGCCGCTTTTCGTGCGTTCAATGCTCCTGCTAATTGTGGCCCCACAGCAGCTACTTTTGTGCGAGTCCCAAAATAAAAGCCCAGTCAAAAGTGCCTACAATTCACCAAAAGCCTAATGACAGTTTAATGTCCGGATTCTTGTAACCTACAATTTTCATTTTTTCGATTGCGTTAGAGCTGCCTATAATTTGACTGTGTTCAGGAATGGTCAGAGTCCCCAAGAAAAAATAGGTTTTACATGAAAAAGGAGCAAAAGTCTTTGTAAGTCCATAATAGAAGCCAATTGATTTATTTTACAAAACAGATATACTAGTATAATCAAATGTGTAGAGCTTATGTCTACACCTCTTCTTATGTCAATAGTCAATTGCGTTTGTATCACATAGCAGTATTAACATGAAAGGCGTGGGTCTCGAATGTCGCGTAATTACGACCTAAATGTTGTTTTGCTGGCATATGATGACATCGTGTTGTGTTCTGTATGCCTTGTTTTTGGGCTCAGTTAGACTGTTGAGTTGCTTTGTTTTGCAGCTGGTGTGTCCTTAGTTGACACTGTTTTTGAAGACAAAGCCCCGATTTTCAGAAACATCCGCTCGCTGAATATCATGCGACAGCCTTGGAACACACATGCAGACACAGCGGCGCTGAGCTTGTTATAGTTTTTTCTACAGACCACTCGCCGTGCGTGTCTCCATTTCTTACACTTTGCGCGCCGGTCCTAGTTTTAGCACACAACACGAAACGCAAAAGTCTGAAAACATTTCGTGACACAATGCGGGGGCGTGTGTATAGCTTTTGTTTTTGTTCTTGTTTTTATTATTATTGTTGCTGTTAGGGTGGGATTGCTATATGGCCCACTCGCCCTTTAGTGGTTTTTGAAGGTAATCAAGTTTCAAGTTCATAAACTGGCTGAGGTTCATGGCGACGTCTATTAAAATATACGCAGTAGCACTACCAGCAGCAGCAGCAGCAGTAGAAGAGTGTCAGGCGTGGCACTTGAGCCTGTTATTGTTCTTGCGCCAGTTGCACACAAACTGAGGGCTTTCAAAATTTCAATTTCAATGGGCCTAGCCATGACCAGCGCCCGTGTCAACAGCAGGCGTTGGAACTTTCACGCCAGCCTTTCTTACATTTAAGATTTCACCTTGACTTTCACTCGCCTCAGTTTCAGCCTTACATTCTCCAAACTACCTATTTAAAGATTCTTCAAAAATAAACAAAAATAAAAACGGAAATGCCACAAAACCAAAATGTACCTTACTTATTATATAATTAGATCATTGAACAACAGCCCATTAAAACTCGGTTACAAATGACGGCAATCGACAAATAATTGATTATATAATTACTTTAAATGCCACCAAATGTAATCATTGAAATTTGTGTTGAAATGGTATTTCCATATGTAGATGTAAATATTTTATGTGTTTTGTTTTGTTATGTTTTCGTTTTTTTTTTTTATTTTGTCATAAAGTTTTCTATTGTAGGCTGTTGTTCCCAACGACACATTTGCATATGCGTGGCATTTCTATTTGTCAATGAGTTGGGCGGAAAACAGTTTCATTTTGTTTGCTTTTTGTGGAGAAGGCCTCGCTTCAACCGCTCGCTTTATGCCTCTCAATGCCTGCGGCCGTTCAGGAACCTTCCGCATCGGGAAATAAATATAAAATAGTTTTCATATGCACATTAATGGGAAAATATACCGTTTTCGTGTTTTCCCTTTTCAAAGTTTATCAAATTTATTAAAAGCTTTTCAATGGATGTTTTTCTTTTTCATTCGGGCTTTTAATATCAAAGGCTTCTGCTTCTGCTTCTGCTCCATATTTACATTTCTACATATGTCAAAAGGTTTGTTTTTATGCAAATGGAATTTTTCAGGCTTACCTACTTTCTAGCATTTATTTCATTTGCATTTCCCAATATGGATTCCATGCAAATTCAATTCAATTTTTAACATATTAAACGAATATTTATAAAAAGTATTTTTAATTAAGTCCGATTCTAATTTACTGGGAGCATTGTCGTAAATATATAAATTTAACATAAGAATACAATGTGCAATATAATTTAATACGTGTAAACAAACGAAACTTCTTATCATTATAAATTACCTTTTCACCTTTCATTTCGTCCATGATTCGTCATTAACTGACTATGAAAACACAACTTTATTAACTAATGCGAATTGGGCCAAGGGCCGTCGGCAATTGAATTGTGTCAGCACGAACCAGAAAATCCCTAAGCATAATGAATGCCAGCTAATTAATTAACAAACTTCCCCAAACACTTAATTACTTATTTTTGATTAACTCCATTATTTGATCAACATTTTTAATAATCAATTGTAATTAGGCTCTTTGAAATCCAACCTTTGTACATTCGGGCATGTTCTATTATAATAAATCCAAGATTTTTTTATAAGCCATACTTTTTTAATATCTCAAGAATAAATCAATTCCAATTTTCTAGCATGCCCCCAAAATAGGCAAGCAATTTAACTTAAAAGCGAAAACCTACCTAATCTTTACACATTTATATAAACTGTTTTATACTATAAATTATATAATATATTTGAGTAGTGTACATTCCATAATCAAAGATAAACTGATTAATTTTCCAATAAATATCTATATGTTAACGTACGTAGTTAGATACCCGTTTTCTGCTCATGTGTGCTAGCACTAATTACTACAATTTTGTGTGTCTCTAACCAAAGAAAATTCGAAGTAATCAAAAATCAATATCTATCCAAAACAATCAACGATCACACATACACAAGCTCATGTATAATACAAGCTGAATGTTTCCACGTGTTCACGATGACACTCACTACATACATCCAAAACAACATAGTGTGATTGCATTTGATGTGATATTTGTATTGAGTCCCATTTCGACTTCCTGCCAAATTCCCACACTGACTTATTGCAGGCAGCCCACGCGAATCGGGGGGCAACAATCGCGTTGATGACTCCCAGCTAATACTGCGCATCCATCGTGGTCGCCCTTGCGGCACACCGCAGCGCACGCCACTTTCGGTACACTCCATGTCCTCGACGCTGAGTGTTAATAGCAATGGGCCAACAGGAGCCGCCTTAAGCGCTGCGAATGAGGATCATCAGCCTGCATCCCAGACGGGCACACCAAAGAGAGCTACTTCGATGCGAGTGAATCGACAGAGGCACGAAAGGATTTCCATCAAAGTTTCTTTTCCCTCCTCGGAAAACATGTTGGAATCACCTCGTCTGGGTGTCACGCAGCAACCACCACCCTCGCCCCACTTTGCCGTCATCAGCAGCACCAAAAGTGGTGTCAGCAACTTTACCAACGGTCGACGTGCCTCATTCAAGAGCAGCCTCTTTGACATTGGCGAAACCACCTTCAATCTGGACACGGCCAGTGGAGCAGCAGCAGATCTGGAGAGCGGCAATTCGGCTGGCTTGACATCCTCCAAGAAGCGTTCCGGAAAACGGAGTGCAAAGTTCCAAGTGAAACGCTTTCGCATGGAGACAAAGGCGGCTAAAACATTGGCCATCATTGTGGGCGGGTTCATAGTCTGTTGGCTGCCATTCTTCACGATGTATCTGATACGCGCCTTCTGCGAGGACTGCATCCAGCCAACAGTATTTTCGGTATTGTTCTGGCTGGGCTACTGCAATTCGGCCATTAATCCTATGATCTATGCCCTCTTCTCCCACGAGTTTCGAATTGCCTTTAAGCGCATTGTCTGTCGTTGCGTCTGTACTCGCAGTGGCTTTCGGGCCTCTGAGAATTTCCAGATGATTGCCGCACGGGCCCTTATGGCGCCCGCCACGTTCCACAAAACTATTTCAGGCTGTTCGGATGATGGCGATGGAGTTGACTTCAGCTGACTAATGGGCAACTATGAGTCGAGTCCCCTGCAGCGCACTGCCTCACTGCCGCAGGAAGCCAGCATCAGAGATGGCGATGCGGATACCACGGGCAGCAGGCGTATACGGCGCGGCGGCTTCTGTAAAGGTCGTGTGCTCTAAGCAAGCCCCGCAGCAGAAGTACCAGCCACAACAACAGCAACAGATATTTGACACAAGGCAATGCACATCGCTTTTGTACTTTTGTAAGCGCCGTCGGCCCCACTGACATATACAGTATTCGCATAGAACAACGTTGTAACTATATGGCAATAATTTTCACGTATTTAACTAGGCTTAAGACATACATATACGTGTACCTATATCTGTACTTTAAGCTAAATTAATGTTAGTTCATGTTTACCAAAACAACCTTTGAGCTAAGTACTTCGAGATGTAACTACATATATTAAATTATAAGCAGGCCCCCATTTGATTCACTTTCTTGTTAGTAGAACGCATCAGTTCAGTTATATGAGTAATATATAGTACTTAATACATGTATATCGGCCAATAAATTGGTTAAGTGAAAACATTTTTCAATAAAATGAAAGCAAACAAAGAGCAAAAATCGATCGCCGACAATATTAAAGGTAATTTATATTAAAAATAATTGCTAGACACAGCAGTTCTGACGTTCTACAGGTAAACAAACACACACAAAGGTAATGACAAGCCCCACACTGCTCCAAATATACAAACCAATGCAGACAAATTACCTACATACACAAACTGACTTCAGCGAAATTAATGTGAATCAAATTAAGCAAAATTAAAAAGTATTTCCAGACATGAATACATAATAATATATATTAAAGTAAATAGTTTTTACTATCAACTCCTACAAGAGCAAACTAACATAAGCCCTTGGCCTGTGGCTTGAGACCATGTTAAGAAAACTCTCATTAGTGACAGTGCTTTTGGCACACTTTCTATTTTCTGGTCAGACTTAGTTGCCTTTTTCAAGCAATTACTTTAATCACATTGCCAGTGTATTGAACTATTCTGGCGTTCTTTAGCAGAGTATATATTTATGAACTACTGACCTCGCCTCCATGAAAATGTTTGGATAGGTTTAGCCGAAAGCAAATAGTTAACATAGGTCAGAGCAGCAGCTCGGATCGTATCATAAAGTCATAAATTATTGAACAGTGTTTGAACGGCAGCAGCAATCCGAATGACATGGCATTATTGTGCTGATTATTCATTACATTCACGCGGCGTGTAATGAAAATTTATACAGCTGTTAAGCGTGCGTATGAGTAATAAATGCAAAACGGGCAGCAGAGCGAGGCAACAGAAATGCTAAAGTGCGTGAGTGGATGTGTGTGTGAAATTATGCAAATGTATGTGTGTTAATGAAATAAAGTTCGCTCTGAAAGCAGCTTAAACACGACTAAGGCGAGCAATAGGACAATATTGTTGCCAAGGATAGCGGCGAGACAAGGGCCTGCATTGAGTGCTTGTTGTGCTTATGCCAAGACATTTGCATAATTACGCGTTTAATTTACTAAAGTGCAGCCTGGCAGAGCGCCAGGACATGTCACATGGGAGGGGAAGGTACGCCAAACCGTGTAGGCAATGACAATGGTAACAAAGGGCATTTAAACGCTTTGCGTGCTGTGCTGTGCAGTGGGGCGGTTGAGCGATATTCAATAAAACAGGAATCAGTATGTGAAATGTGTGCAACGCCAAACTAATGTTAATTCAATTTCTCCCATTCAACAGGCTCCAAGGGCATTGGCTCGCGTTTCGAGGAGCAGCGCCTAACGCTGCGCATACATCGTGGCCGCGGCTCCAACCAGCAGGACTCGATGCACAGCAACGGCAGCACTCAAAGTACCACAACCACTCTGGGCACGCCGTCACCGGAGCGTCTGAGCAAATATGCGACGCGTCGTTTACATCATCAGCACGATAAAATCAAGATATCTGTATCGTATCCGTCTAGCGAAAATATCAATGAGCTGGCACAGCAGGAGCCGACGCATGAACGGCGCACCTCCGGCAACGCCCTCTTCTCTGTACACTACAATGGCGCCCATGGACGTGAGTCCACAGAGTCGCAACTTTATCGACAGCAGCATCATGGAGGCAGCACATGCTTCTTACAGGTTGGCAAAGCGCTGCCAGAGCTGTCGAGGCGTCAGAGCAACACCAGCGAAGCAGGTGGCGTCGCTGGTCTTCCGAGATCCGCAAACAAAAAAATGGGCAGACGCAACATCAAGGCGCAAGTGAAGCGTTTTCGCATGGAGACGAAGGCGGCCAAAACTTTGGCCATTATTGTGGGCATGTTCATCTTCTGCTGGTGTCCATTCTTTACAATTTACATTATCAGGCCTTTCTGTCAGGACTGTGTTGATCCGCTACTGTTTTCGGTGCTCTTCTGGCTGGGCTACTGCAACTCGGCGGTCAATCCCATGATTTATGCACTCTTTTCCAAAGACTTTCGTTTTGCTTTCAAGCGCATCATATGCCGCTGCTTCTGTTCTCGCCAGAGCGTTTCCCTGAAGAGCTCCCGCCGTGGCTCTGACATGTCCGCCATACGCATTCAAGGACGTACGCCCAGTATTACACCTAGCGCCGCTGCTCATAGCTTTGGCGATGAGAGCGAGCTGCATCAGTCACACTCTGAGTTGGGCAACGAGTCCAGATGACGTTCGTTTGGGCCCAGCTCAAGCTCACAGAGCAGCTTGGGCGGGTTGCGTAAGACGAGCCTGAAGGTGCCCGTCTACGAGATTTGTCATCCTCTAGTCATGGAAACGCCGTCTTACTCCTATGTTGAGGCTCCTGGCGATGCGTCCGCCTCAACCAGCAACAGCTCGTCAAAGCGCACGCAATTGTAGCCGCGGGAGATGCTGGCGCTGCGCAGCCTGGCAGCCAGCGATACGAATCCCAATGCGACTGCGGGGCAGCGACCGCGGCGCACAGTCCGAATTGAGTACAGTGATGCGAGCGTCTAAACAGGAACGTTGGGAATGAGGCATTTGCCTAGTTAGGAACTTATATCTAAAAGTACGTAGATAAATATGATTAAGAGTCTTTGGTAAAACCAAAACAAAATTTAGCTTCATCCGTTTAAACAAATGCGCGAACAAAATACTCTAAAATAAATGTATATGTAATTTAATTAATATAGTAAGATTAAGTCCAAGTAAAGATCTATTAAGTAGTTAGTCCAAAGACAAAAGAGAAGATTATCTCATTAACTGTGTGTCTATGTTATAAATTACATATATTCGAGGCCAAATCGCGAATCTTGCCGTCTATAAGAATAATCGCTATATATTAAATGAGAGTTGTACCTTTAATCAACCAAACGATATAAACATATTACAGAATAACAGAAATCCAGCCCGAAACCAAAATGTTGCACAAAGCATATTAAATATAAACACATAATTATATACGGTATTGTTAATGTTGTGTGTTGTACGGCTTTCAACATACTTCCTCAAATATAAATCTAAATGTGACATATATGTATATACCATAAGAAAGTAGAAGAAACTGCATACGATTCTCATATATAATATGTACGGTTCCAGTTAAATGTTCTGAGTGTATTAAATAAAGAATTTCATCTTAAATTATTCAAAATTAAAAAGCAAACCTATTTCTTCATTTTATATTTCTTCAGTGGGACTAAATGCCGTGGCAACTGCACTTTCAATTCCGGGGAATTTGCTTGTGCGCACAGTGGATTTGCATAATGACTCAAAGAAAAATGATTTTAGCTTGTTGTTCTTGAGTAGCTTATAATCTTTCCGCAAGCCTTAAAGCTGAATGCTAGAAATAGTTTTATAAAAGTTTCTCACTCAGGCTTTACAATTCAAGCTCAAGCTCATGCTTTAGTACACAAATATTTTGAGTATCCAGGTTAAGTACCACGGCACGAGAAAAGAGCAGCAACTGCAATTAAAGTCAGGAGGAAGCAACGCCTAAGAGAGTAAGCAGAGACCCCGCTCATATAATATGGCTCTAAAGCAGAGCACACCTTTAATGTGGAAGGCAGCTTCTTTCGAAATTCAGGCAATAAATACTTTTAGGGCAACGAGATTGCGTTCTCATATTGAAGATGGCAGCTAATTTATGCGGCGGGGGCTACTCGGTGGAGCACCACTAACTAACTAACTTTTGGGCTCCCATTCCATTTGAGGAATCCAATTTATTTGGCTTCATTTCGCTTTCCCTTCTCGCTACAAAGTGTTTCATTTGATGGAACTCAATTGATAAAACGCATTAACTTGGCGCTAAAGTTCCAGCGCTCCCCCATTTAAGTACCTTCCATAAAAACGTGCAAGTGGCTTCCATGGGCCAGCTACGTCAGATAACATCGATTGTTCATTTAAGTTCGACTCTCATATTATCCGGCAGACAACGGGAGCCCATTGTTTATCATCGACTCGGAGCCACCCTTCCACGAGCCAGCGGCTGTTGAGTGCTGCTGAGTTTAGCAGGCAACACAAACGTCTACGTAATTCGCAGCAATCAGCCACTTATTTAGATTAACTGTGTCTTTAATTTGTTGATATAATAAATGAAAAAGAATTCTATACTTGATGAACACTCATCTGAAACCAGCAACTGCTTGTAACTAAGGTAAGTTCTGTGGCCATGTTCAAAAACTAATATTGCAAGTTCCTTGGAAATGTTTAGGGTAATTGAGGGCTAACATGAGGCTAATCTGTGTATCTCCAAAGCATCAGCTGCCATTGCTGTTGCTCTTTAAAATCCTTAAGACATCTGTGTGCATGAGAGAAAATCGAAAAGTAAACAAACGTGAATGGAGTCTGAATGCAGTCATTTAGACGCTTCGGCCGGTTGACTTAACTGAGAGCCTGAGTGCTCCGGATTAGCCCAGCCACCACACGGAAGTTGTTTGCTCTGCTAGGTGCAGAAAGGCGGGCAAACAGCAATGACAACGCAGGACAAGCCAACGGTGTTGAGGTCAGTCAAATAGTCCATGCTATCGCACAATCGATAAAGCAAACAAATCTGCATACAAACAGGCGAATGAAAGGTTTTAGCACAGGCAGAGAGACACGTATGGAAAAGAGAAAGGAGGAAAGAGAGTGAAAGAGAAAGAGATACAAAGTGGGAGCACGTATGTGTATTGTAGGAAGGGCTGAAATAACAACGCTGCCATTTATTCCACCACAATATGAACTTTAAAAGTTGACATTCACTGTGCAAATATTGTCGTTTCGCTTGGGCGATAACAATTGATGACCATGCTCCATGGATTGGTCTAATTGATTTTTTGTTCAAAGCTCTAGACTCCAGCTTATTTTCCTTTTAGCTTGTGTTTTTTTTTTTTTGTCAGCGGCAACAAGTCTTTTAGTGCAACACGGGCACAGCACTGGCACTTACATAAGTCATAATCTCAGCTGTCATTTTTTTTTTTCGATTTTCCTCAACTTATCCAGGAAGTCCTTTTCTAGTGCACAACTATAAAGCCGATTGTGCAATGAACCAAAAGCAAAAATAAGAAAATAGCTGTAGAAGGATACATACATGAACATTTTGCTAGTTGTACACAATACAATAAGAGGAATAATCCTATAAGCGAACATCGGTGCAAACAGGGGAGGGCAGCGGCAGCAGCTCAGCAACAATAGCAGATAACTAGAGAAAGCCATCACAAAAAATATAGCTGCACGCGTACTTTTTAAAGTAAACGTGTTGGGCCAAACTTGCAATGCTGCTGCACAGTTGGACTGATTGTCAGGGGAAACAAATGCTCAGCATGTCGTGTTGTTCCTCAAGAAATAATCGTTTCAAAAGTTATGGAGTACTGCTCTACTATTGTAGAATATTTTCTTTTAACTTGTTTGGTTGAAGCGCAAGTTCTGAATTGAACTTTGATAAAGTTTTATTTAACAAGTATAAATAAGTATAAGCATAAAAAACTATTACTTTGTTGAACAGCACAGAGTATTAAAAATAGGAATTCGCCGAGTAGCTCAAATTGAAGTTAAAATAGCTACATTCAGCTTTCAAAATATTATTCACTAAATTATTTTGTCTGAAAAGATAGTATTTTTGGATTATTTAAGCATTTGTGGCATCAGTGAACTGGACTCACACTTGGACACCATTGCCGCTGCGGTTAGCCGCAGGGCGGCGCAGAGGGCTCATATGAGTTGATGTGTGTGTGACCCTGCCCCCCACCACACACAACACGCAAGCTGCTGACAATTTGCTGAAGGCGTTAATTTCCTTAATTTCAGTCTAATTGTTATGGTCGCCCGCGGAGCAATCAACAGAAGCAGCAGCACAGAGCCACAGCACGGCAACAGAGCGAGGCACACTCCGCCCGGCGAGTGGCAATTGGCTTTTGTTAAATAAAAACAAAGCCCTCTCGGGAATTTTGAGTGGGCCGCATGTAGCTGGAAGTAACATGATTTTCGCACACAAACCTGGTTTGCTCTTATTTGGCAACCTAAGCCAGGAACACTTTTTAAACTGACTAACCCATTTGTAAGCACCTTCACCCCAATCCCTTTGTTAGTTTAATTTTTGTGTCATGATGGCAACGAGTTTTTCTTTTCTCTTTTGGTACGACCAATCCACAGAAATGGCAAGCTATTGGCTTTTATGGCAAAACAAAACACAGCCCAGCCATTCGGATATCCTTTAGCCACTCTCAAACCCCTACCGAACACTTCTGACCACTCAACTTTGGCCACACTCCTCTTTGAAGCTGCCATTACAATCGCAGTCCATTTGACTTTTCCTCCTTTTTCAGTTTTTACACCATTTGCAGCTGTGCGGTAAAATGTTTTTTGTGACATTTTGTGGTTGTGATAATTTTTGGTTCTTGTTGCTATTGCTGTTTGTGGCTGCTGTCATCTGGATTATCAACTCTGCCAGGCATTCGACTCAATTTAATAGCTGATTTGTTTGAATTCAATTTTGGTCAATCAATGTGAATTGACAAATGCATTCGAGGACCTTGCTCAGTTCCCGATATCACTGGTTGCTTATCGTTGTTGACACCCGATTTCACGCACTTATTATTCCATTTTGTCGAGCTAACATTAAATGAAACGCAGTTGCAAAGCGCACTTAGAAAGTTGCTGAAATTAGCTAAATTACAATAGCTTAGGGCAAAAGTTGCCCTAAGTGAACTGTCGGCGTTCGCTTCAGCACAAAGTCATAAACCTAAACGGCCTCAAATCTTGTTTAAA
Source organism: Drosophila peninsularis (assembly GCA_035047485.1). Taxonomy (NCBI): domain Eukaryota; kingdom Metazoa; phylum Arthropoda; class Insecta; order Diptera; family Drosophilidae; genus Drosophila; species Drosophila peninsularis. The sequence continues at coordinate 99,710 of JAWNPN010000050.1, read as the reverse complement.
CAAAGCACAAAAAAGTTGGTTTCCCTTTTATTAACTTCGTTGCCCCCAGCATTTTGTTACAAGCGGAAACGGAAGTTAAAGTCGTTGCCATAGCCAGACGTTCGCTGTCTGAGCTCGCTGTGTATATCTTTGTGTACTTGGTGTAGGTAGCAGTTTGCACTGTCGTTGTCTTGGCCATACACTGGAGGTGGTAGTTGGTCGTGTTTCCTGTAATGACAATGCGCTAAGGAAAAATAACCTCATGTGGTAATATAACATAACTGATAACTGCCTGCTCGTCTTAAGAGCCACATCCTGCCACCTAAGGACCAAACCAAAAAAAATAAGCCAATTCGAATGGAGCAATAAATATCATTGATTTTTTTTGTATCTATACTAAAGCCAGAAGAAATATTTTAAAGTTCTTTTTAATCTATAAAATATTTCTCCCAACACAAATATCTGAGGAGAGAATGAATTTTAAATGGCGATGTCGTGTCGCCTGGCAATCGTGCTTGTTGTCTTATTATGCTGAAACAATTATGTCACGCTCCCATTACCATAAAGTGTACTGCCAACAAAATGTTTGCCGACTTTGGCAGCATTTAAAATAGGATAAAAAAAATGTTGCCCGAAGCAAATATGGAAATGTACCCTGCCGAGACAGCTGAACAACTTTCCCAATTATGTGGGCGTTAAGCTATATAAGCAATTTACAATTCTGTGTAACGACTATTTTTAAATTGACAAGTAACAAATTAATATTCTAATCGTTCTAATATGGTGCCGCGTCTATTTATTGTTTATAATTTAAAGTTAACTGAAATTCATGCAGACGTTAATGACATCAGCACGCAATGAAAATATCCGAAGACCAAAAATTAAAGCACGCGTATAAATTTGCAGAGCTTTCCGCACTGATTCTGGGTCATCAGCACGTTGGGCCGAGCGGAGGCGGTTCAGAGCCACCACAGACCATGCAAACAGACTCAAACACCTGCGGCAAACAAAGGGCAGCTACACAAAGCGACCGCAATGCCTTGGCCACTCAAACTCATTTGGTGGCCATTAATTGCAAGTTGATTGCCAGAAAATGGCGGACACCGGTCCAAACCTCCGAGCACACAGCCGGAACCGCGTCCTTTCCCAAAAACTCTCACAGCTGTTTGCTCTGCCCGCCGCGATGCGAAAAATTAACGACGCGCCCATAAATATAGCGTTGGCTGACGTGCTGAATGCGCTGGTTTGTTTACTTAACAATAGGTGTGACTGCCGGGGGTTACTTTAATGTGATTATGACAGCATCTTTCGGATATGCTTATATATATATTTCTACTTCTGTCTGTCTATTTATTTAATATTGGTTGCTTATTAACACTGTGTTTCTGTTGGCATGAAGAAGCTAGAAGGCGTCAAAGGCAGCTGCTGCTCATACCTGATACCTCATACTTACCTACAAAATAACTCAGCAACAGGCCCACGATCAGAGTTCGAGTTCGAGTGGTTGTGTCGTCCTATATAAAGACGAGCCTGCAGCAGTAATTCTTCAGTTGGCTGCCTGGTGGACAGTCGACCACTGCATCTCCTCCTCTTCAGTGTGTGGTTAGCTCTAGCGTAAAGAGCTATAGCCAGAGCTATAGCCAGAGCCAGAGCCAGAGCCAGAGCCAGAGCCAGAGCCAGAGCCAGAGCCAGAGCCGCCTGGAGTAGGGCCTGAACAGTTGAGCCAGAGCAGAGTCATTGGCAGAGCAAAGCAAACGATTTTAAGAATATATTTCAATGATGCCAGAGATTTATGTTTATATTATTAATAATAAATAATAAATAATAAATAATAAATAATTTATTATATATTATATATATAAGAGTTCGTTGGTTTCGGTGCATGCATTGTGAGTGTCTACCTAAGAATATTACAATAAAATAAATAAATATTTAAGTCACTTGGCTAAATTCTATAGAAATACAAAATATCAATCTAAAACTATACTAATATCTTTTAATAAGCTTAGTTTATTTGTTAGTTCCCTTGTGCAAATGTGGGACTTAAGAGCTGCCTGCTATGTCCCTTGCTTCGTGATAATTCTTGGCCAAGTATTTCAACATCTCTGTCAGGGAGCTGGCTGCCGTGCTTTTTAACATTTACATTTGACTTTTACGCCGCCATTTATTTTCATTCACTCTTAATCAAAATCCAAATTTCACATTAATTTGATGTTTGGTTTTTTCCTGAATTTAAATGTAAACTTCTGCCATGACATTATGCGATCCGAGTCGAATGTTTGTGTTCAGAGACAGCGCACGGTAACCTTTAGCCTAGTCTGGCCCACTTCGTGTTGCGCTCAAATTTTCCGGTTGAGTATCACGCCCACATGCTCAAGGCGCGCATAACGTTCGCATGGCCTAGGACGCAGCATGATAGCTCGCAGTGAACTGGGTTTTTGAATACCAAATACGGAATACGAAAAACAAAATGTTAAAGCGCGTTGGCATCTTCTGGCTGCTCTTTTTACTGCTTTTCGTGGTATCGCCTACTAAATGTCGAACTCCGTTTGGGGCCAGCATTTTGCCGTTGACAGGGCCAAGATAAACAGATGCCCTGCCGCTTGGCTTGGTTGGCTGGCATTAAACAGCTGCATGCCACTCCACATGGCCACGTACCGTCGGCGCAGCTCTACAGCAGCAATTGCAGTTGCCCCTTCCCGAACTACTCCTTTTTGCTCTGTACTGTAACTGTAACCGAAAAATCCCATACGCCCCGAAGCTATTCTGGCTCGACGTGCAGCTAAACGAACTTTCAATGCTTTTATGGCTTGGGAGTGCATAGCGACATTGTCAGTGTTGGATACTGTGTGTTGGCTGCGATGGACAAAAACAAGCTGAAAAGTATGCTACAGCTTACACGCAGTGCGCCCAACTGCAGTGATGGGCGTAGCATTTTAAGTGAGAACGTTTTTCGTCTCAATTAGAGTTGTTTACTTTTTGGCGAACTGTCAATACCCACTTGAGGTTGGCGAGCTCTGTTAATAAGCCGCAGCCATAAATCAATTGACTTCCGGGGAGCCAGTAGGCCAGCTGAGCCTAGTTGAAGCTCCCACAAAAAATTGACGTCAATCGTAACAAAAACGCCTGATAAAGCATCTGGTCTAGCGTAAAGAAAATACAAATACATAAAAAGTGAAACACAAAATGCTCATTGCTGAAACTTATCACGCAATTAGAGCCACTGCACACCTGGCCATAAATTACGGCCTCAGCACAAAAGTAGGCAACAAGAGGGCGCAAAAAATTAAAAGCTCCAGCAAAACCTGATGAAAAGCAGTAAGCAAAGTGAAACGAAACGTGGCACACGATATTTGTGCGAGCAGCCATTTGTGTGTATATTTTGTGTGCTCTGTGGTGCTATGTCCTGTGTGCAAGAACTTTGCACTTCCGCAGCCACCAAAGCAAAACTGCGGGGCGCACAGAGCGTATGATTAATGCGTTATAATAAAAGATGATTTGTTTTAAGGGTAGGCACAAGCCAATGGGAAAAGTCAACAGCCGCTACATAAAAGCCAAGCTCCCATTTGAAAGGGGATCAGGTGCTACTCCTGACACACACACAAGCACAAAATCGCACACGTATACTCACACACACACTCACGCAATGTTTGACGGTGTGCATGTAAATTGGCTTTGAATGTATTTTTGGCCTGTGAGTAGCGTTTAAATTTGCTTTTCTTGTACTTTTGTTCTTTGCGCTGTCAAACTCATCAATGGCCAAAATAGAAATAAGATTGACTTTTTTTATTTTTAGAACGAGACAAAAAGTTAAAGACCCTGAAGCAGAGGACTTTAATTGCTGCTGTAATTGTAGCCAATCGATTTATTCATAAAAATATTTATACTTCTTCGTACCATTGACAAGTACAAATGGCAGTCTACAGCATCCTTCATTTACATTTAAGGCGCCTACAATTGATTGGCCAATGAGCCAACGATTTCCCCATCCAACAGGTTGTTTTCTTTTTCTCTGTGGGCGATGACGAGAGCATAAGTACGCGTCTGCGGCTCTGGCAATGTCGAGCGCTGAATGTGCGTCATCAGCTAAAACTAGACACCCACGGAAAAGAAATGATAAAAGACCCACTCGAGTCTCTGTGGTCTACTTCAGATGCAGCTCTGCGCTGCCTCCCCCAAAGACATTTATATAAATGGGCGACAAATAAACCAAAACTACCAACTTCTTACAACACACTAGAAGCATGACAAAAGCACACAAAAACTCCCAGAACAATACATTCAATTATCAGGAACAGCTTCCACTTCCATTCCAGTTGCTGCCAATTGCTTCCACTGCCAAAAGCAAGCCGTTTGCATAAATGACTTTTGTGTTCTGCTACTAGAAAAATGACTCTCAGTGTAAATTCAACTTAAACTGAGAGTGGAGCTGCTGTTATTGCTGTTAGGCGCAATTATGTAATACGAAACTTTGCAGCACAATATTGTTGGGCCAAATGTAATTCAGGCCATGGACGCAAGTTGCAAATGAAGCAGAAGTATCTATATACATTTCAAGCATTCGACCTTGGCAAAGTCTTAGCACAACTCCAAATTCCCGAATGCTCTTTGCGCCAAATTGTCTGTGCTTGAAATGAGCGCATTATCAACTAACTATGGCCGAATCAAAACACGTACACACTTACAGATATACGGCGAGGCTGGTGAGGGATCAGGGTAATGCTTTGCCTATCGATAAAGTAAACCAAATTGATGGATGGGCGCCAGTGGCGAATAGCTTGCGGTTTTGCAAAGAAAGCGCCAGACAAGCTGGCGACAGGCTGCTGATAAGCCCTCAGGGCTTGACTAAGAGTACTATAAATAGAAAGTTCTTGTTACAAGAGCTTTACCAAAGGCTTTGCACATGAGCTGCCCCAAATTAAACAGCAGCTCTTTGGTAGGCCTTAAAGTTTCGTTACTTAAAGTTAGCCAAGCGAAAAGCATTGCTTCAGTTATCATTGTTGTTGCTATTGGCATTGGCCGGCCGCCGAAATATGGGAGCGTGGGGCGGCTCGTAAATGTTTTACTCATTAGCAATGGTGTGAAAAGCTCTATAAACGCCTTCAGTCCGTAACAGACAGCGAACGAATTGCCGACGAATGCAATCAAACTGGAGCCGAAAACTAAAGAAACAATAGAAATGCCGTTATGATATGAACATAAAAGCCAGCACAAGCGGCTGACTCAACCAAAACCAATTTGTTGGCGCCCAATAAAAACAATAAAAATATTGCTACACTTATTAAAGTGCAAACATTCAGCTTCACGCGTTTTATACGGCTCAACAAGCTCTGCGTAATCGTTTCCAGTTTATTTCTTTTTTTTTTTTTTGCTTCGCTAATGGGCAACAAGTAGACGACTACAATAGATATCTGTGCAAATATCTGTTTGCAGTCTCATAAACTTAAGTCTATAACATTGATACGACCTAACAGCTTGATGAGCTCATCGCTGTTAGACGCGAGTTCAAACAGTTTCGTTTTGACTCATTTGCTAATTAAAAACAGATCTATACTCATTATATTGAGCATTTACTAAAATTGTTGTGAATTAGTGCTTAATAAACATCTGTTTTGCCATATAGCAAAATGACACAGATATAGAACAATGCAACTCTAATCAAGCTTAGACATTGTTCGAATAAACTTTTTGCTAACCTAATGTCAGGCAATAGGAAACGCGAACTGTGCAGCAAATACATTTTTCAAGCACTCAAGCATTCGCAGCAAATGGCATGGAAGCGAACTCAAGCGCCGGCATCTATGATTTATTGTGATTTAAATGCGGTTTGCTCTGTGCTCCACTCTGTCCACACTATAATATGTTTGTGTGGCTGAGCATTCGTTTGATATTGATGGTTTTGTCGACACTTTCAGCTTGCTGCATATTGTGACAGCTGTAACGACATTTGACGCCCGCCGTAAGCGTGGCGCCCCGAGCTTTTGGCTTCTGTATGCCACTTACTGAGAGCAGTCAAAGTTCAGTTCGCAGATTATGTACTTTTTGTTGTGTCAGCATCATGTAGTAGTATTTCTACAAACATCATAAATCATCTCGCTCGGCTTACTACATAGGTGAAAAGGCAATGCAGTTTGAATATATATGCTCACTTCAGTTTACTATTTATAAACATTGTGGTTGAAGCGGAAAAAGGGGAATATGGCTTGGAAAAATAAAATAATATTAAATAAAAAGTGTATATGAACACACAGTATTTAAAATTTTATTGCAATGCAGAGTTCAGGGATGCGGAAAAATTCGTGTTTACGAAGCTGTCGTTAACAGGCAATTCACATTGGGTTAGTAATAAATAAATATTGAGGCTGGCTGGCTGCTCTCCAATTACATTTGAAAATAAATCCTGATTGCAGCAATATCTGTTTTAACCACCACAACTCGAGCACTCTTTTAATTAGATATTCGCTCGCTACAATGAATCTACAATTGCAGGCATGTGCCGCACTAATGATGTTGATGGAATATACCCTTGGACAGCTGCACAGAATGTTGCTGGGCATTCGTGTGTGTAGGGCTGGCCAATATATCACACATACGCCACATTGCTCATTACGCATTCGCCCAGTAGTAATCATTTCTGTAAACTGTGTTCGATCTGCGCATCGCGTGGTCTTCCCCTCGTATTGTTTCAATACCCACGCCCACACAGAACGCATATGCGAGGCACGTAGAAGCCTTTTTGTGTCCCACAACAGCAACAGCCACCGCAACAACAACGACGGCAAGAAAGTGTGCTGTCCGCCCTCAGAGTCGATGGCAACGTCAACTTGACTCGCCTGGCAGTCAGCTAACAAATGAAGCACCGTTGAGGCTCCAGCAAAACTATTTATATGCGGCCTCAAAGGGCGTGGCCGAGGTGTGGCAAGGGAGCGGCCAGGATATGTATGCTATGTGAATGGTTGCCTCCTTGCCGGGGCACAGCCTAGCCATTTATGGGTAACATATTTAAGCGCATTGCTTGCGACCATTGGCGCCTCTGTTTTGATTAATAACCCACGCGGTTAGCCCCACCTTGGACAGTGGTCAATGCTAACACTGACGCGCAGAAATATTTGCAATGCCAGCTAAATTGAATCTCGGTTAACTGTTTTGGCCAAATGCGCAACGTTGGCATCATTTCGCGTGCCAGTCGCGTTCCAATGTCTGTCCCTGGGCTAATTGACTGCAAGTTGGCTTAAGCCTTGGGTATGGGTAACTGGCTAACTAGCCAACTAACTAGCTGACTCCACCCTCACATCCTTTGAGCATACACGTTGCGTCTTTTTATCAGCTGTTGCCACACGCACAAACAATTTAGTTTTACTAAGTTGCCAGCTTGCCATCCCCTGGGTTGCTGTGAATAATGTTCCGGGCTTTGCAGCTGGATGCTAAGAATACGCAAAGAGGCATGGGACAGTACACGATGCAGCGGACGAGGACGAGCACGATGATGATAATGGCCCCATTGCTGTTACCAGCTTCCTTTTGCCCGCTTGTTGTTGATGTTGATCTTATTATTTTTGTTATTGTGGCTTGTTGGCTTAATTGATTTAGTCAGAGCTGCATAGAGTTTAATAGTGGCTCATTATTTATGTGAAGTCCGGGCGGAACAGCAACCGCAGCTGCCACAATCAGTCCCTTAGCTGGCAATTAATATTTGCCACCACTGTGTTACACATTTGACACGCGACGCTAAATACAGAAACCGGTTGAGTAACTCCTCAAACGCCACATTTGCCTACAACACGGCCACAGCTCGCAGTCGCCGACGCCAATATCACCATAAGCAACTTGGCGGATAGCTGCCTCCTCCCAGTGAGCTCAGATTCTTGACTGCCGGCACATGGCCATGAATGGCATCTTATCTCGGCGCTCTGCTAGCGCTGTCAGCGGTGCACTTAAGTGGGACGACATTATAATTATTTATTAGTAGATCAACTAGTGAGCAATTTCAAGAATCTTGATTAGGTAATGCAATAGTCCTGATGCCCAGTGATTTTAGCATCACAGACCCTGCCCACTTTCATTGTATTTAAGTCAGAAATAATAATACAATAATTCTTTTCTATGAAACGTTATGTAAGAGCTTAGCTGTAATGTTATTGCACACATCAGACTAGCTATATTACAGGGTATGATTGGAGTTAGACTGCCGTCGGGGAGTACTCATAGCATAACAAGATTTCATTCATTCATTCAAGTATTTATCACAGAGAAGTTTACTGCGTATTTGATTGAACGGGTGCTGCGAACTGCATTGCGCATATTAACACGATCTTTGCGATGTGTAATTGCCGTTCGTAATAATATTATAATAGTGCATTTTGATATAATTAACTGGGATCGAACTTGATTTATGCGGTTGCATGGGTACAGTGGATGCCGATACCATTTATAGACAATGTCGCTGCTGGTAGCCCAGTTCCAATTAATCAACCAAACTGTTCGCAGATCATATATAAACAATGCTAGGGCATTGCCAATGGAGTCAGTTCCACCTCAGCCTCAGCGGAGATCGGACTCAAAAGGGATAATAAATTTCCATTGAATTGCTCAACAATATGCGAACAACAGCGGTAAGCAATTAAGTGAATTTAATTAATGCCTGTTTCGGTGATTGAGCATCATTTACACCTGCAGTTGCTGCTGCCGCTTGTGGCCCTATTGGCCGCCCACCATATTGATGGTGGAATGGCGCATGTGGTGCCATTAACACTGCCAGTGGCAGGTACGTATTTGGTGGGACAGCCGTCGCCTGTGCTGTTGCTGGTGCAGCCGCCAGAGGAGGACGGCAGCTATAAGCCGCCAAATGGCGCCGAAGATGGACTGTGGAAGCCGCAGCCGGGCCTGGAGGGCGAGTATGTGGAGTCCTCTACGGAGAGTGCCAGTCCGATTGAAGAGGCGGTGGTAATTAACAACACTGCCTCTGCGGCTGCTAATGCTGCTGATGAGGCTGGTTCAAGTTCGGTAGATGCTTCTGGGGCTGCTGTCGCTGACGGTGGTGCCGGAGGTGGCGGCGGTGGCGGTGCAGGTCAGGCAGGCCAAGCTGGTGGCATTTTAGGCGGTGCAGGTGGCAGTGGCGGTTCTGGTGGCGATGGCAGCGCAGGTGGCGGCGGAGCTGGTGGGGGCGGTGGTGGCGGTGGTACAGTGACATCCGGTGAGAGCGGCCAAAATGGAGAGCCCGGTGGTCCCAGTCCAGCTGGCCCACAGCCGAATGGCGAAGATGGTGCGGATGGAGCAGATGGACCTGACGGACCAGATGGCTCCAAGGGAGGCAAAGGTGGCAAAGGCGGCAAGGGAGCACAGAACGGCGCCGGAGGCGGCGGTGGAGCTGGTGGCGCTGCACCTCAACCAGCACCGGCTGCTGTTCTGCTTCCGGCACCCGTCTGGCAACAGCCGGATCTCAATTTGATGTAAGTAGGATAGAACATAATTTATTACAAAAATTGCTCACATCCTGTGCTTGCAGCGCCGTGGTCTAACCAACTGTCCTGTGTCTTCAGCAGCCACTGCTGCGTAGTCGTTTAAGTCTCTATTAGCCATAGGACTAGTCAATTGTGCCAGAATCAAGCAAACGAATATTAAAATTCGAGAATGCCCAAACGCAACCACTGCTCTCTTTGCATATACACAATCGTGGTAAACTCTTGCACAGCATGCAATCTAAACGGCTTTAATGCTTGCAATAACTCTGCCCCACTTTACAAACTCTCCTGCAGCAGCTGGACAAAGTTTGTAGCCTAGCAACAGCTGTTTGACATCTAAAATAACAATGCACATTCAAATTCATATTTCCTGCGGCCCTGTCTCTCGCTCTCTCTCTCTCTCTCTCTCTCTGTCTCATTCTCCCTTTCTCTTTCAATCCGCTTTTGTTTCCCTAGCGTCAGGCGATTTATGAGTAATATAAACTCTTCTCAAATGGCAATAAATAAGCTTGTCCAACACGTGTGCCCACAACTAAGTTAAAGTTCAAGCGTTTGTTGTGTTTGGACTTAGCCTTACATGTTACGCAACAGTGTGTGTCATAATACTAAGCTTTTGACAGCAGCTTTCAGCAGTGTCGTAATTTGCTCACCTGCCTAAAAGCAGGCAACACAAATTTTCCCATTATCTACTCTACCCAGAGAGAGAGAGAGAGAGAGAGAGAGAGAGAGAATAATCGTTACATTTAGTTTAATTAAATAAAATGTCAACCTCAAATTGACAATTTTAGATATTTTTCATATTAGTTACCATGCATGCACCTGGCAGCTGCTGTTGCTGGTGCTGCGGCTGCTGTTGCTGCTGCATATGAAACAAACTGCAAGTTTATTGCAACGCACGTGCAGCGCAATATGAAGTGAATGCAGCACCCAAAATCAATTTTGTGGTGTTGCTGCGTTTCTCCTGCACTGAACGCAGTCCCACAGCAGCGTATGGCGAAATGAAAAGGAAGCCCGTAGAAAGTGTTTGCCAGGCAGCAATCAGCAATCCGAAATCGCATTTCACATTTTCCGCTGCTCAACAAAGTAGCTGTGCAAATGCGCGAAACGTTTCGAGTATTTGCTGCATCAACTGCAGTGGCAACAGCACATTTTGTTGCATTATCTCCACGTATTGTTTCAATTCGTTTCTGCTGCCAGAATGCAGACGGTAATGTTATCTCTGTTATTTTTGTGTGTGCTCTTTTGTTCCACAATTACGCGAGAGTGCAAATGTTTGAGTATTCGCTAGGGATATCCAATATAGCGATATACAACTGAATTAGCATCATATATCAGCACGCGAATTTAAATCAATTTAATTATATTTACACCTATATTTGTGAATTTCAGACTTCCCTTTTTGGCTTTGTATTCTTTGACTAGGCTACCTCAGCTCCACCTAATTAGAAATATTTATGTAGTCACGAGAGCATTAGACCCCGATTAAACACTTATACAAATAAAATACAAAATTCACCTGAATTATGAAATATAGAGAGAGAAAAGCAAAATTAACACTGGGAACTCTCACGCGCTAGCGATAGCACAACTTTATAGTGGGGACGTTTTCAATTAATTTGCGTAAGCTACAAATTCCAGGTACTTGCAACAGCAACTTTAAACAGCGCTCTAATTACAAAAGTTTCGATTTTATTTCAACACTTTGGTTTGTTTGCATATATTCAAATTGGATCAATTAGGCCGTAAATTAACGCCCCAACCATAAATTAAATTGAAGTTAAAACTGAAAACCACTTCAGCAAATATATGCAAAACGCTGCAGGAAAAACGCCTACCACAAAAAAAAAAAATATGAAAAAAGTAGTGTATATGAGTTTGGCAGAGATAGCAGAGAACCAACTGTGGAAAATGGCTTAGTAATTGTGTTATTTTATACAAATTGTCGGCTGGCATTTGTTTGCTTAACGGTGCTGGTGCTGCTGCTGCCAAATTGGTCGCTGGGCTGGAAGTGACCCTCCAATTAAACGTGGTTCTCGGCAACTGGTTGCTAAATTGGCGGTGCATGCAAATGAGCCGCAAAAAGCCAGCAACAGAATTATTCGAGTCCTATGAAATATGAAAAGCAAAAACTAAAAAAAAAAAAAGAAATACCAGAAAAACAATGAAGTAAATCGTGGCAAGAAGCGAGAAGCAAGCAGCCACCTCACTGCCACTTGTGCGAATCAACGCCAAAAATTGCAATAATAAAGTTGGCAAAAATGATTTGCGCCAACAGCAACAACTGGGGAAAAAAACACCAACATCAACAATGTTGCACATTCACTTTTGACGTGGGGTTGGCCACGCCTTACACTTGTGGCAAGCTGCATAAACGTTGCGGTCATGCTACCGTTGCAACGCCAGCAACAGCAACAGTTGTGACTGCCACCCAATCTGAACTGACCATTTAAGCTGCTCGCAATTTGAATAATTTCAATTGCACTTTATTGTTTCTGCTCAAGCATAATGAAATAGATTTGATCAAGCGAAAGACGGGCTCCTTCGCTACACCTGTCTCAGGCGAAGGTCATTCGAGTGATTCTCAAATACTAATTTGCTGCCAAATGCATATCTAATTAAATAGCTTAATTTCAGTGCTTGGCTCTGCGACCCAGCCTAAGCCTGTCAAATGGCCTTTTCGCCGGTCAGGCTGGCAGGTTGGCAGGTTGGTTTTCGGGCTTCGTGACCCTTCTGTTATTTATGCGAATCGAACAGTGTTGGTCACTTGTGCTCTGACCTTTGCGTGTGCGGCGTAGATTGTTAATTTTTAATTAGTCGGCCACGTTGGGCATTCCCTGTAATTGACGTCGAGCCGCCAAGGTTATTGATTAGTGCAAAGGTTGCATTTCAATTTATGGCTCGCCGGCATGAGGTGTACAAATTAATTTGTGCCCGAGGCTAACACCCAACAGTCACACAAATTGAAAAGTACCCATGTAGCGCTTGTGTGCACATATTTGCTGCTGAATTACTCGCAAATAGCTTGAAGCAATCGCAAGCAGTAGAAGTGATGCAAACATTTATAGTCGGAAAAGTGAAAATAGTACAAATTCGATTTTCCGCCGTGATTGATTGGAAGCCTTTGGCTACCGCTCAGTGGGGGCTCCAGACTTTTGCATTCCTACTCAATGACATATGCACACTCAATCGAAGCACGTCAAATACGTGTGCATTCATCTCCACATGGACACATATTTGCGATTCTAGTGCGTCTTCATAGGTGTGCACATGTGCCACAAGGCGAGCAGAATACTTTAATGGAATTGTAATGGAATGCGATTTAATGCTGTTAAATGTGAAAGGCAATTCAGAAGATAATGGATACAATGGAAAATTCACAAGAAAACGATTCTCGATAAGCGCTGAATATGAATGAATTCTATAAAGTTTCAGTTTATAGTTTTCTGAGAATTTTCAATTAAATTCGGATTGTATTTTAACACAGTGCTTGCAGAAATCCGAGCCATATGCAGTTAATGGAAAGCCTTACATTGTTTTACAGTTTACACATTTGGAATTGATAATTATGGCTTACATGCAGAGCTGCTGGCAATTGAAACGATTTTGGGTTCAAATACATTTTTGCAGTTTATTTGTCTGTTTGCAGTTTCATATAATATATAGATACATAACTCGTACAAGATTGAAAGTTACAACAATTATTTACAACATTCTTGTTCAGGGTTGCTCAAAGCAAAGATAAGTCGAGGGTTGTAGAGGAAAACAGAGTGAAGAAAGAGGAAAACTAGAAAGTTACACCAACAGGTCTTATGGCTGATGCTGGTAGAAGACAGGCAGTATAAGAAGAGTATAGGTATGAGTATAAGAGCTGAAAATAATTATTGAGAGTTCAAAGTTGATAAGGAGTCGGGTTACTACTCGAAGCGATCAAGCAAGCAAATGAGACAGCAGCTCAAATCTCCCGCGTGAGGTCCTTTATCGTTCGACTGCGTGTGTGTATGACAGGGATGGAGATATGTAGTTGCAGATAGTTAGACAGGTAGCGTAAAGGAGACAGCTGCCTTCGGTAGTCGGTAGAGTGTCGGGCAGATTATTAGAGAAGCTCGTCGTTATCGGTGTGGTTAATGGCAGACTCTGGCAGATCCTCAACTTAGTAGTGGTTGTATTGCTCACGGTACTGACCATCATCCTCATGAGCAGAGCCTCCATAGTAGCCACCGTGAGAAGCACCGCCGTGACTGGCAGCTGCCACAGCGTTCAGATGAGCGGCACGGGCGTGCTGCACCTCTGCAGGCTCGACGGGCACACCGTTGTGGATGACCGGGATGTGAATGGGACCCTTATGCGCATAGCCTGAAGAGTAGCTTTGGGCGTGGCTGTCGTGGCTGGCATCCCAGCGACCATCGTAGTGACCATCATCCCAGGAGCTGTGAGAGCTGCCGTGCGCGGAGGCCTGAGAAAGAGCAGCGTAGTGGGCGGCCTTAGCGTGCTGGACTTCGGGTGTATCGACGGGCACTCCATTGTGGATCACAGGCACATGGTAGCCACCGTGGGCAATGGGAGCGATGGCATGGCCAGAACGAGCGGCAGCATGGGCGGCAAAGTGAGCGGCCTTGGCGTGTTGAACCTCAGGAGTCTCTACGGGAGCACCATGGGCGTGAGCCACATGACCCAGAGCCTTGGCATGGGCAGCATAGTGTTCAGCCTTAGCGGCCTGCACATCGGGTGTATCGATGGGGACACCACCATGGGTGAGTGGCACATGAGCAGGAGCAGCACCGTAGGCCCAGCCGCCGCCATAGATCGATCGCTTGTACAGATGGTGACCAGCATTGTGAGCGGCAGCGGCATGAGCAGCAGCATGGGCAGCCTTGGCGTGCTGAACTTCAGGTGTGTCAACGGGCACACCGCCATGGGTCAGAACCGGGATGTGGATGCCGTGCGCATGATGAGCATATGGCACGTAGGCGGCGTGACCATGAGCAGCGGCATAGACGGGAGCAGCATGGGGCACAGCTGGAGCTTGTGGCAGGTTAGTGCCAACGGCATTGAAGCCATGATGTGGATCTGCAGTGTAGGCTACAGACTGCAAATGACCGTGTCCATCGACATAGGAATAGGAGCCGCGCGTGGTGCCATCATGGGCACGAGTCTCGTGCTTCTGTGAGTTTGGATCGACATAGCCGTATGAGTAGGTATGGCTATGAGGGTCCAGATGCTGGTATTGTGTGGAGACAGCACCATGCCAAGAGGCGGACACTGTCGAGATGAGCAGCGCGGCGGCAATCAACTGTACGAGATAGAAAAAAGATAACGAGGGAAAGAGTATAATTAAGAGTTAGCCGTGCTTATGCCATAGCTTATGCAGATACGTAACAACAGCTCACGCCACCTGGCGGCGCAATAATTGTGCTTGTCAGTCAGTCGGTCGGTCTTTATAACAGTTTCTCTTGCAATTGCCTTTCGCCTGCCTCTCTCTGCTCGGACCATCTTACATGTCTCTGGCTTACTATTAGGCCCCATCAAGCGAAACGTTTGATTTGATTTCGTTTCGAGATACTACTTGGCCAAGTATCCAAGTAGCCAAGTATTACCGCATACGAGGCCATTATTATGTGGAACAGCTGCGGAGCTACCTGTGAGAGGTGAAGTGGCTAACCGACATGTAACAAGTCAACGGCTTATCAGCTTAAGTTTGTAGTGGTTGATGGCAGCGGTTTCTGATTTCTGGGTGGTTTCTGTGTCACTGGACATGCAGTTCAAAAATTGTGCAAAGTCCACAGCTAACGAATAGCTATAACAAAGGTCGCAAAAATCTAAACTGTTGTATAATTGAAGTGGAACAAATACTAAATATTTCTCTATATAATGAGGATGAAATAATATAAATTATTTCAAGAGAACTTTCGAATATACAACTTATCAAATTCTATTTAAAAGAAAATTGATCAAGTGAGGAAGCATGGCACTACGAGTTAAGATCCAAGTAGACACTTCTATTTCTATTTAATTACTCTTCACTATTCGATAGTGTAAGCTATGTGATAATCAAGATATATATTGTACGTTTGCAGCTAAGTCAACTTCTATATTTGTAGAGTAGCTCAGGACTGTAAACTTTATATATTATATTTTGCTTGTAATTGTTTTTGTCATATAAGCTATATCCTTTTTTGGCATATTTTGTAAAATATGTGTTTGTTTACTTACAAATGGCTTCATTTTTGTTTACAAAACGTAAATCACAAGTTGAGTTGATTTTTAGAAAAACGGTAGTTGGCCGTTCAAAGGAGTAGGGTTAGCTGGGAAGTAACAGAAAACTGACTACACACACACGACACGGCACAGTCACTGGTCGCTGGACGCTGGTTGAACCTCCTAGAATCTCGACTAGGACTGTTAACGAACTGTGCTGACTCTTGGCTGGCGGCTCTAATATATACCGCCAGAGACAGCGTCGGCTGAGACGCCGGCGACTGCGCAAAGACAAAGACAAAGACAAAAGCAAAAGTAATAACCAGAGCAATACACACACACACACACCTTGCCACAATAACAGTAACTACAATAAGAGCAATAGCAGAACAATGTGGCACAAAAGTAATCGAATTACAACGTTAATCGCGGCTCGAAGCGGGTTTTAGCCAAAAGCCGAAGTGGAAGCCGATGCCGAAGCCGAAGCTGAAGCCAAAGACGAAGCCGAAACCGAATGCGAATCAGCAGTTGCAATGCATATTACATCGGGTTTATAGCCAGAAATGGCTATAAATATATACATATATATATATATATGTATATATATATGTATATATATATGTATGTATGTATGTACTACGCATATGCACATATGTATGGAGCTAACGGTGCTGCATTTTGCGTTTGTCACTGCAAATGCTGCCCTGACCTTGCTTTCGATTGACGCGAACGTTATGGCCACGTCGGAAAAGAATTTTAATTGCTATCTTGGCGGGTTTTTATGAGCTTTTTTGGCTGTTTTGTGAACGCGTTTGTGAGCGCGAATGTGTGGGCATTTGAACTTCCGTGCATTGAACAATTAGTACTCATTATTTGGCATATACACTTTATGTTCGATCTTATCGCCGCGTGCCTTTCCAAAAATATCAAATGCCCACAGACCACGCCCGCAAGCGCTCACATCAGCCGCTAACAAGGGGCCCATGCTCGCCAGCTTGGGCAGCAAATTAAAAAATTCTTATGAATTTGTTATGCTAGTGCGGCGCTTAGGGAGCTGCAGTTTCCATGGCTTGCAACATGCCACGGGCCACAACCAAAATCAACGAACAAAAAATATAAAAGAGCAGAAAAAAATTGTAAACCAATTTCTGGGCGTTTTGCCTCTTTAATCATTGAACTGCATCGAAAACGGGCAGAAACGAAAAGTTTGCAAATTAAAAACAAAAGCATAGTGCACAAAACAAAAGACATGAAACAGAGTATTGCTGTTGTTGCCACATGTTGCAGCATTTCTTTGGAGTTCAATCTTGATGTTGCATTTGCCACACTTTGCAACGACTGTTGCTGTTGTTGCCGCTGTTATTCTATTATTGTTTTACCTGCCGAACTTACTACACACAAGGAACACATTTAATAACGAATGCGCACTGAGAGTTCGATCATTTGCATTCGATAGGCGCCATCCACTGCCGCAGCGTGTGTGTTGCATGTGGCAAACAAAGCCGCAACTTAACTTAGCTTGTCTCAGCTGCAACGTCAGCGCCAGTTCCATTTAAATAAACCAAATGCAACTTGCTCTCTTGAACTCCCCCTACAAAGCCTACAACGTAATGTATGTGTGTGTGCTGCTTGGGGGCGTGGCGGGTGTGTTTTGACATTTTTGCGGCATGCGCAACATTATAAATTATATTCCCGTTGTCACCTTCGTTTTCATATTCTTTTTTATAGGTTTCAGCAAATATATTTCGTTGTGCTCGCCGACATGTGGGCCGAGCTACTCAAGTGCAATCTACAGATTTGTGCATGCCCACCTCTCCTGCAATTTGCGAGCTATAATTATCATTTTATATGGGTGCGCTACATGCAAAACGGTGCGGCATACTCGTATAATGTATATGCATAAAATAGTGCATAGAAGTGTTAATATAATAATTATGTATATATATATATCTGCACTAATTGCATTTGTATATATAATATATATGTATTGGCAATCAAAATGACACCTTGCTTAAGTATTACAAATTGAAATTAGTTTAATAAATGCGCTTAAGAAATATGAAATTGAGCAAAGCAAGTGGAAAATGGTGGCAAATAGATGCCTGCATTGCGATGCATGCTCTGCATTCACCTGCAACAATTAATTCGCATACAATTCACGCTAAATTAGCACCTGTTTGTATTTTAATGTGTCGTAAAAGAGAAATACTTTAGTTTCAAATGCATAACTTGCTCAAATGTAAGTGATGCAATTTATATGTAATTGTAATAATCTGATTCATATTTCCACAATCCGTCATTTAAAAATTCCTTTAAGATGAAAGAATTTAATTTTAAAATTATTATACTTCTTTATTTCTTCTCAGTCAACAGAATACATATCAAATATTTTACGTATACGCATGCTGAGCTCTTATACTTAAGCATATATATGTTTATATGTATATACGCTTTCTAAGAGTATCTGTTTTCAGTTTATTGCTTTATACTGTAATTTTATTGTATTTTATGGTCTGGTTATATTCCACTTAATATAACCTTCGCAATGAACATATTACGTATACGCCTCTTGCACTCTAATTCAATAGCTTTATCACTTAAGCTTAATTAACCCTAGCCTACAATTAAATATTTAAGCTTAGGACCTATCTTAGGATCTATGCCCTACAATTACTCAGAAATTCGAGATAATCTCACACAGCTACATATCAGTTGGCTTACTGTTGCAGCCACCAGACGTACATGTGTGGGCGTAAGCTGCCCGTTGTTCTTATATCCGCATATATGCAAATTTTGGCATTCAACATTCAACAGAATGTAAAACAGCAAACATGCGGCAGTAAATTGCGAGCCAACTGCCTTGCCAATTGTCAGTGTCTATTTATTTATTCTTGTTCAGATTTGTAGCTATCAAAAGTAATTGTTTATTTCGGATATATATATTTTTAGACAGTCAGGTGTTATGGGCAGTCAGTTTATCTTGCTGTTCGATAATCCATATTCATAAGCAAAATCATGTTAAATTAATTGCACTAGCTGTAAACAACATAATTATAGCGAATTCTACCACATTGTGGCTGTGACTCGACCAGTTGACCAGCTGAGCAGCTGAGCAGCTGGCCAATTATTGATCTGCTGGACCATTAGGCAAATGAATACGACAACAGCAACACCAACACTTGACTCGTTCCAATTAGATGTAATTAATATTCAAATATAGCCAGAGAAGACAATAAAATGGTGTACCACACGACATAGACGGCGCACCACGCGGCAATAACCAGAGCAGTGCAGAGCCAATTCAATGTGGCCTGGGAAATCAGAGTAGACTACTTAGGACCCATCACGCCTCACTGCACTACAGGTGGCATTGAAATTCTTGCAATCGTCTCAGTTTTTGTTAGTTATTTGGAAGTCATTAATGCAACTGCAGCTCCGTCTTGCTCGACGAGGTGCACTGAGGCACAACCGCCACTCTTTGGCCAGACGGCTGCACTCGACTCTCACAGTGGGGTGTGATTTCGCACTCTAACTCCTTGTGTATGTGTGTATCAATTATTTCATTGCCTTCGTATGTCTAATGCTATTTGTTCTTACACAAGCTTTTGCTTCAAATATTTGCTGTTAATTATCTTTAGCTAATTGCTGAGAAATCAGTGCATATGTGAATATAAATTGATTTTCACTCAGCAAAGGGTAGATGCAACTTGACAGATGGAACACCCTGTAAATTAAACGTTTTCATAATTATAGATCAAATCGATCTGTTGAAATAAGTAAATTTGACATATATTTTATATGTATAGCTCACTCAGAATAACTTATAAATACAATAACTTATATATACTTATAAATCACGAACAGGGTAGCACCCTGTAGCTTAAGAATGAATTCAATGTGCTAAGCGTGCAAAGTTAAAATAAATCATTAAAATTTATGAATTTAATTGCCTTCAATTATTGCCACAGATACAATGCGTTGCAAACTAAGATCGCAAACTGAACTGCCACCCATAAACAAGCACTTGCTACCGCTACGCCGCAGTTGATCGCCGTGCACTTGTAGTTTCTATTTGGATTTGAATTGAAGTTGATTTGATTCAGCTATACGCGCTGAGTAGCAGATAATTCAATTCAATCAACGGTGGCCGCCCTAACATGAAATTACGAAAATTATGGACACGGACGGCACAAAAAGTTTTCTAACTTATTATTAAGGCGTTGCTAGACGTGAAAGGAGGGCCTCGGCGGCGGAGGAGGAATACTGTTTTGTCTCGGTATGTGGTTAAGGCAATTGTCACAGGACGGGTCGCTGCAAGTTAATTGACTGCTGCTACAAGGGCCAACCAACTGCCGCGACTTTGGCTGCACAGAAATCAAATTACGAATATTGTTCGAAAAAATGATTGATTGGGCAGTTGTGTGTGCGCATTAGATGGCAATTTGTCTGGGATGCGATTTGGGTGCAGTGGCCCGTCAAGCGCGTGGGCTGGCTTGCCACTAGTGATATTGATATTAATATTGCATTTTGTGGCCCAGTTCCAGACTGCCAACAATCTGAAGCAGCAGCCACAGCCACCGCCACAGCCGCCGCCGCCGCCACAGCCACAGCTCGAGCCGCAACAGCTGGCATACAACTTGAAGCAATTTGACGCGCTTCAAACCAGTCTTTTAGCTGGTTCGCTTGCAACACTTTGTGCCGGCTTAAAATGTTGGACCAGTTGGCTTACAACTGTGCGGCGATTCGCCACAGAAACTCTGGTCACCTACAAATGTGGCTGTAGATGCCTTCCATCCATGAAATAAATTGCTGAACGACCCTGACCTGATGATGTGACTTAGGATACGCACGTGCCACACATCCAGAAATGGTCGCACCCCGGTGCCATTCCTTAACCTTCAACGTTTTTGACATGGAAACTCTTAGCGTGCGATAAGTAGGCAAAAAAATCCAAGCAACAGGCAGAGCCGCTGCCATTGGCTGAGATCAGCCTGAGGCGCTGCAATTGGCTGAGCAGCAGACAGAGGCGCTGCCATTGGCTGAGATCAGCCTGAGGCGCTGCCATTGGCTGAGCAGCAGGCAGAGGCGCTGCCATTGGCTGAGCAGCAGGCAGAGGCGCTGCCATTGGCTGAGCAACAGGCAGAGGCGCTGCCATTGGCTGAACAGCAGGCAGAGGCGCTGCCATTGGCTGAGCAACAGGCAGAGGCGCTGCCATTGGCTGAGATCAGCCTGAGGCGCTGCCACTGGCTGAGCAACAGGCAGAGGCGCTGCCATTGGCTGAGCAGCAGGCAGAGGCGCTGCCATTGGCTGAGCAGCAGGCAGAGGCGCTGCCATTGGCTGAGCAACAGTCAGAGGCGCTGCCATTGGCTGAGCAGCAGACAGAGGCGCTGCCATTGGCTGAGCAACAGGCAGAGGCGCTGCCATTGGTTGAGATCAGCCTGAGGCGCTGCCATTGGCTGAGATCAGCCTGAGGCGCTGCCATTGGCTGAGCAGCAGGCAGAGGCGCTGCCATTGGCTGCCTGAGGCGCTGCCATTGGCTGAGATCAGCCTGAGACACTGCTATTGGCTGAGCAGCAGACAGAGGCGCTGCCATTGGCTGAGCAGCAGGCAGAGGCTCTGCCATTGGCTGAGATCAGCCTGAGGCGCTGCTGTTGGCTGAGCAGCAGGCAGAGGCGCTGCCATTGGTTGGGATCAGCCTAAGGCGCTGCCATTGGCTGAGATCAGCCTGAGGCGCTGCCATTGGCTGAGCAGCAGGCAGAGGCGCTGCCATTGGCTGCCTGAGGCGCTGCCACTGGCTGAGATCAGCCTGAGGCGCTGCCATTGGCTGAGCAGCAGACAGAGGCGCTGCCATTGGCTGAGCAACAGGCAGAGGCGCTGCCATTGGTTGAGATCAGCCTGAGGCGCTGCCATTGGCTGAGATCAGCCTGAGGCGCTGCCATTGGCTGAGCAGCAGGCAGAGGCGCTGCCATTGGCTGCCTGAGGCGCTGCCATTGGCTGAGATCAGCCTGAGGCGCTGCCATTGGCTGAACAGCAGGCAGAGGCGCTGCCATTGGCTGAGATCAGCCTGAGGCGCTGCCACTGGCTGAGCAACAGGCAGAGGCGCTGCCATTGGCTGAGCAGCAGGCAGAGGCGCTGCCATTGGCTGAACAGCAGGCAGAGGCGCTGCCATTGGCTGAGCAACAGGCAGAGGCACTGCCATTGGCTGAGCAGCAGGCAGAGGCGCTGCCATTGGCTAAGCAACAGGCAGAGGAGCTGCCATTGGCTGAGCAACAGGCAGAGGCGCTGCCATTGGTTGAGATCAGCCTGAGGCGCTGCCATTGGCTGAGATCAGCCTGAGGCGCTGCCATTGGCTGAGCAGCAGGCAGAGGCGCTGCCATTGGCTGCCTGAGGCGCTGCCACTGGCTGAGATCAGCCTGAGGCGCTGCCATTGGCTGAGCAGCAGACAGAGGCGCTGCCATTGGCTGAGCAACAGGCAGAGGCGCTGCCATTGGTTGAGATCAGCCTGAGGCGCTGCCATTGGCTGAGATCAGCCTGAGGCGCTGCTATTGGCTGAGCAACAGCCTGAGGCGCTGCCATTGGCTGCGATCAGCCTGAGGCGCTGCCATTGGCTGAGCAGCAGGCAGAGGCGCTGCCATTGGCTGCCTGAGGCGCTGCCACTGGCTGAGATCAGCCTGAGGCGCTGCCATTGGCTGAGCAGCAGACAGAGGCGCTGCCATTGGCTGAGCAACAGGCAGAGGCGCTGCCATTGGTTGAGCAACAGGCAGAGGCACTGCCATTGGCTGAGCAGCAGGCAGAGGCGCTGCCATTGGCTAAGCAACAGGCAGAGGAGCTGCCATTGGCTGAGCAGCAGGCAGAGGCGCTGCCATTGGCTGCCTGAGGCGCTGCCACTGGCTGAGATCAGCCTGAGGCGCTGCCATTGGCTGAGATCAGCCTGAGGCGCTGTCATTGGCTGAGCAGCAGGCAGAGGCGTTGCCATTGGCTGAACAGCAGGCAGAGGCTCTGCCATTGGCTGAGCAACAGGCAGAGGCACTGCCATTGGCTGAACAGCAGGCAGAGGCGCTGCCATTGGCTGAGGAACAGGCAGAGGCACTGCCATTGGCTGAGCAGCAGGCAGAGGCGCTGCCATTGGCTAAGCAACAGGCAGAGGAGCTGCCATTGGCTGAGCAACAGGCAGAGGCGCTGCCATTGGCTGAGCAACAGGCAGAGGCACTGCCATTGGCTGAGCAGCAGGCAGAGGGGCTGCCATTGGCTGACCAGCAGGCGGAGGCGCTGCCATTGGCTGAGCAACAGGCAGAGGCACTGCCATTGGCTGAACAGCAGGCAGAGGAGCTGCCATTGGCTGAGCAACAGGCAGAGGCGCTACCATTGGCTGAGCAACAGGCAGAGGCGCTGCCATTGGCTGAGCAACAGCCAGAGGCGCTGCCATTGGCTGCGATCTGCCTGAGGCGCTGTCATTGGCTGAGCAGCTGGCAGAGGCGCTGCCATTGGCTGAGCAGCAGGCAGAGGCGCTGCCATTGGCTGAGCAACAGGCAGAGGCACTGCTATTGGCTGAGCAGCAGTCAGAGGCGCTGCCATTGGCTGAGCAACAGGCAGAGGCGCTGCCATTGGCAGAGGCGCTGCCATTGGCTGAGCAACAGCCTGAGGCGCTGTCATTGGCTGAGCAGCAGGCAGAGGCGCTGCCATTTGCTGAGCAGCAGGCAGAGGCGCTGCCATTGGCTGAGCAACAGCCTGAGGCACTGCCATTGGCTGAGCAGCAGTCAGAGGCGCTGCCATTGGCTGAGCAACAGGCAGAGGCGCTGCCATTGGCAGAGGCGCTGCCATTGGCTGAGCAACAGCCTGAGGCGCTGTCATTGGCTGAGCAGCAGGCGGAGGAGCTGCCATTGGCTGAGCAACAGGCAGAGGCGCTGCCATTGGCTGAGATCAGCCTGAGGCGCTGCCATTGGCTGAGCAGCAGGTAGAGGATCTGCCATTGGCTGAGCAGCAGGCAGAGGCGCTGCCATTGGCTGTCGAGGCGCTGCCATTGGCTGAGCAACAGCCTGAGGCGCTGCTATTGGCTGAGCAACAGCCTGAGGCGCTGCCATTGGCTGAGATCAGCCTGAGGCGCTGTCATTGGCTGAGCAGCAGGCAGATGCGCTGCCATTGGCTGAGCAGCAGGCAGAGGAGCTGCCATTGGCTGAGAGCAGCCTGAGGCGCTGCCATTTGCTGAGCAGCAGGCAGAGGAGCTGCCATTGGCTGAGCAACAGGCAGAGGCACTGCCATTGGCTGAGATCAGCCTGAGGCGCTGCCATTGGCTGAGCAGCAAGCAGAGGATCTGCCATTGGCTGAGCAGCAGGCAGAGGCGTTGCCATTGGCTGAACAGCAGGCAGAGGCTCTGCCATTGGCTGAGCAACAGGCAGAGGCACTGCCATTGGCTGAGCAGCAGGCAGAGGCGCTGCCATTGGCTGAGCAACAGGCAGAGGCACTGCCATTGGCTGAACAGCAGGCAGAGGCTCTGCCATTGGCTGAGCAACAGGCAGAGGCACTGCCATTGGCTGAGCAGCAGGCAGAGGCGCTGCCATTGGCTAAGCAACAGGCAGAGGAGCTGCCATTGGCTGAGCAACAGGCAGAGGCGCTGCCATTGGCTGAGCAACAGGCAGAGGCGCTGCCATTGGCTGAGCAACAGCCAGAGGCGCTGCCATTGGCTGAGATCAGCCTGAGGCGCTGCCATTGGCTGAGATCAGACTGAGGCGCTACCATTCACTGAGCAGCAGGCAGAGGCGCTGCCATCTCTCCTTTCTCCTTTCTCTTCTCTCCTCTCTCCTCTCTCCCCTCTCCCCTCTCCCCTCTCCCCTCTCCTCTCTTATCTCTCCTCTCTCCGCTCTCCTTTCTCCTCTCTTATCTCTCCTCTCCCCTATCTCCCCTCTCCTATCTCCTCTCTCCTCTCTCCTCCCTCCTCCAGCCTCTCTCCTATCTCCTCTCTCCTTTCTCCTCTTTCCTCTTTCCTCTCTCCTCTCTCCTCTCTCCTCTCTCTTCTCTCCTCTCTCCTCTCTCCTCTCTCCTCTCTCCTCTCTCCTCTTTCCACTTCCCCTCCCCACCCCACTTCCCCTCTCTCCCTTCCCCTCCCCCTCTATCCACTCCCCTCAGCCAATGGCAGCGCCTCAGGCTGATCTCAGCCAATGGCAGCGCCCCTGCCTGTTGCTCAGCCAATAGCAGCGCCTCAGGCTGATCTCAGCCAATGGCAGCGCCATTGAGCAGCAGGAAGAGGCGCTGCCATTGGCTGAGCAACAGGCAGAGGCGCTGCCATTGGCTGCGCAACAGGCAGAGGCGCTGCCATTGGCTGAGCATCCTCCCGCAACCGCAGGGGAGGAGAAAGGGGAGGGGAAAGGGGATGGGAAAGGGGAGGGGAGGGTATTACGTCATATGTATTACGTCATAGGTATTACGTCATAAATATTAAGTCATATCTATTACGTCACAGGTATTACGTCATAAGTATTATGTCACAGGGGAGGGGGGAGGGGAGGGGAGTGGGTGGGCAGAGGGTGGGGAGAGGGGAGGGGTCGGTATATCCGCATCCGCATCCGCATCCGCATCCACATCCGCATCCGCATCCGCAGGTGAGGGGAAAGGGGAGGGGGAGTGGGTGGGGAGTGGGGTGGGGAGGGGAGCGGAGGGGAGGGGAGAGGGGAGTGGAGGGGAGTGAGTGTGCAGTGTGGCGGGGAGAGGGGAGGGAGGGTATATCCGCATCCGCATCCGCATCCTCCCGCATCCGCATCCTCCCGCATCCGCATCCTCCCGCATCCGCATCCTCCCACATCCGCAGGGGTGGGGAAAGCGGAGGGGGATGGGAGGGGAAAGGGGAGTGGGGAGTGTGGAGTGGGAAAGGGGGAAGGGGAGAGGGGAGGGGAGTGGGTGGGGAGGGGAGTGGGGAGGGAGGGGAGAGGGGAGAGGAGGGTATTACGTCATATGTATTACGTCATATTTATTACGTCATAGGTATTACGTCATAAGTATTACGTGGGGGAGTGGGTGGGCTGTGGGGAGGGGAGAGGGGAGGGGGGATTGGGAGTGGGGAAGGAGGAGAGGGGAGGGGGAGTGGGTGGGGAGGGGGAGGGGAGGGGAGTTTGTGGGCAGTGGGGTGGGGAGAGGGGAGGGAGGGTATATCCGCATCCGCATCCGCATCCGCATCCGCATCCGCATCCGAATCCGCATCCGCATCCTCCCGCATGGGGAAAGGGGAGGGGGAGGGGTGGGGAAAGGGGAGTGGGGAGAGGGTTAGGGGTAAGGGGGAGATGGGAGGGGGAGTGGGTGGGGAGGGGAAAGGGGCGGGGGGATGGGAGGGGAAAGGGGAGTGGGAGTGGGGAAGGGGTAAGGAGGAGATGGGAGGGGGAGTAGGTGGGAAGGGGAGAGGGCAGAGGGGAGTGGGGAGGGGAGGGGAACGGAGGGGAGGGGAGGGTATTACGTCATATGTATAACGTCATAGTTATTACGTCATAGGTATTACGTCATAAGTATTACGTCATATCTATTACGTCATAGTTATTACGTCATAGGTATTACGTCATACTTATTACGTCATAGTTATTACGTCCCCACCCCACTGCCCACCCACTCCCCTCCCCTCCCCCCTCCCCTTTCCCCTCCCTGTAACGTATTACTTATGACGTAATACCTGTGACGTAATAGATATGACGTAATACTTATGACGTAATAGATATGACGTAATACATATGACGTAATACCCTCCCGTCTCCCCTCCACACTGCCCACCCACATACGTAATAACTATGACGTAATACCTATGACGTAATAGATATGATGTAATACTTATGACGTAATACCTATGACGTAATACCCATGACGTAATAACTATGACGTAATAGATATGACGTAATACCTGTGACGTAATACTTATGACATAATACCTATGACGTAATAAATATGACGTAATACCTATGACGTAATAACAATGACGTAATACATATGACGTAATACCCTCCCCTTCCCTCTCCCCTCCCCTCCCCCGCCCTTCTCCCCTCCCCTCCTCTCCCCTCCGCTCCCCTCCCCACCCCACTCCCCTCCTTTCCCCCCTCCCCTTTCCCCTCCCGTCGCCCTACCCTTTCCCCTCCCCTCCCCCTACCCTTTGCCACCCCTCCCCCCACCCCTGTGACGAAATACTTATGACGTAATACCTGTGACGTAATAGATATGATGTAATACTTATGACGTAATACCTATGACGTAATAAATATGACGTAATACTTATGACGTAATACCTGTGACGTAATACCCATGATGCGGATGCGGATGCGGATGCGGATGCGGATATACCCTCCCCTCCCCTCTCCCCTCCCCTCCCCTCCCCTACGCTCCCCTCCCCTTTCCCCACCCACTCCTCTTCCCCACTCCTCCTTTCCCCCCTCCCCTTTCCCCTCCCGTCGCCCTACCCTTTCCCCTCCCCTCCCCCTACCCTTTGCCACCCCTCCCCCCACCCCTGTGACGTAATACTTATGACGTAATACCTGTGACGTAATAGATATGACGTAATACTTATGACGTAATACCATGACGTAATATATATGACGTAATACTTATGACGTAATACCTGTGACGTAATATCCATGACGTAATACACATGACGTAATAACTATGACGTAATACCTATGACGTAATAACTATGACGTAATAACTATGACGTAATAACTATGAAGTAATACATATGACGTAGTAACTATGACGTAATAGATATGACGTAATACTTATGACGTAATACCTATAACGTAATAACTATGACGTAATACATATGACGTAATACCCTCCCCTCCCCTCTCCCCTCCCCTCCGCTACCTCCCCTCCACACTCCCCTCCACACTCCCCTCTGCCCTTTCCCCTCCCCACCCACTCCCCCACCCCACTCCCCACCCCTGCGGATGCGGATGCGGATATACCCTGCCTCCCCTCTCCCCTCCCCACAGCCCACTCACTCCCCTCCACTCCCCCTTCCCTTTCCCCTCCCCTCCCCCTCCCCACCCACTCCCCCTTCCCTCTCCACCACCCCTTTCCACACCACTGCGGATGCGGGAGTATGCTGATGCGGATGCGGATGCTGATATACCCTCCCCTCCTTTGCCCTCCCCTCCCCCCTCCCCTGTGACGTAATACTTATGACGTAATACCTATGACGTAATACCTATGACGTAATACCTATGACGTAATGGCTATGACGTAATGCCTATGACGTAATACCTATGACGTAATAACTATGACGTAATACCTATAACGTAATACCTATGACGTAATGCCTATGACGTAATACCTATAACGTAATACCTATGACGTAATACCTATGACGTAATACCTATGACGTAATACCTATGACGTAATAACTATGACGTAATACCTATAACGTAATACCTATGACGTAATGCCTATGACGTAATACCTATAACGTAATACCTATGACGTAATACCTATGACGTAATACCTATGACGTAATACCTATGACGTAATAACTATGACGTAATACCTATGACGTAATACCTATGACGTAATGCCTATGACGTAATACCTATGACGTAATGCCTATAACGTAACACCTATGACGTAATGCCTATGACGTAATACCTATGACGTAATACCTATGACGTAATGGCTATGACGTAATGCCTATGACGTAATACCTATGACGTAATGCCTATAACGTAACACCTATGACGTAATGCCTATGACGTAATACATATGACGTAATAACTATGACGTAATACCTTTAACGTAATACCTATGACGTAATGCCTATGACGTAATACCTATGACGTAATGGCTATGACGTAATGCCTATGACGTAATGCCTATGACGTAATGGCTATGACGTAATAACTATGACGTAATGGCTATGACGTAATACCTATGACGTAATGGCTATGACGTAATGCCTATGACGTAATGGCTATGACGTAATGGCTATGACGTAATGCCTATGACGTAATGCCTATGACGTAATACCTATGACGTAATACCTATGACGTAATGGCTATGACGTAATGCCTATGACGTAATGGCTATGACGTAATGCCTATGACGTAATACCTATGACGTAATACCTATGACGTAATGGCTATGACGTAATGCCTATGACGTAATACCTATGACGTAATACCTATGACGTAATACCTATAACGTAATACCTATGACGTAATGCCTATGACGTAATACCTATGACGTAATACCTATGACGTAATACCTATGACGTAATACCTATGACGTAATACCTATGACGTAATAACTATGACGTAATACCTATAACGTAATACCTATGACGTAATGCCTATGACGTAATACCTATGACGTAATACCTATGACGTAATACCTATGACGTAATACCTATGACGTAATACCTATGACGTAATAGCTATGACGTAATACCTATGACGTAATACCTATGACGTAATGCCTATGACGTAATACCTATGACGTAATGCCTATAACGTAACACCTATGACGTAATGCCTATGACGTAATACCTATGACGTAATTCCTATGACGTAATGGCTATGACGTAATGCCTATGACGTAATACCTATGACGTAATGCCTATAACGTAACACCTATGACGTAATGCCTATGACGTAATACCTATGACGTAATGCCTATAACGTAACACCTATGACGTAATGCCTATGACGTAATGGCTATGACGTTATACCTATAACGTAATACCTATGACGTAATGCCTATGACGTAATACCTATGACGTAATGCCTATGACGTAATACCTATGACGTAATGCCTATGACGTAATGGCTATGACGTAATGCCTATGACGTAATACCTATGACGTAATACCTATGACGTAATGGCTATGACGTAATGCCTATGACGTAATGCCTATGACGTAATACCTATGACGTAATACCTATGACGTAATGGCTATGACGTAATGCCTATGACGTAATGGCTATGACGTAATGCCTATGACGTAATACCCTCCCGTCTCCCCTCCACACTGCCCACCCACATACGTAATAACTATGACGTAATACCTATGACGTAATAGCTATGACGTAATACCTATGACGTAATACCTATGACGTAATACCTATGACGTAATACCTATGACGTAATAGTTATGACGTAATACCTGTGACGTAATACATATGACGTAATACCTAAGACGTAATAACTATGACGTAATACCTATGACGTAATAACTATGACGTAATACATATGACGTAATACCCTCCCCTCCCCTCTCCCCTCCCCTCTCCCCCCCCTCTCCCCCCCCTCCCTCCCCTCCCTCCCCCCCCCCCCCTCCCCCCTCCCCCTCCCCTCCCCCCCCCCCTACCCTTCCCCTCCCCTCCCCTACCCTTTGCCACCCCTCCCCCACCCCTATGACGTAATACCTATGACGTAATACCTATGACGTAATAGCTATGACGTAATACCTATGACGTAATACCTATGACGTAATACCTATGACGTAATACCTATGACGTAATACCTATGACGTAATACCTATGATGCGGATGCGGATGCGGATGCGGATGCGGATGCGGATATACCCTCCCTCCCCTCTCCCCTCCCCTCCCTTCCCCAACCACTCCTCCCCATCCCCTTTCCTCCCTCCACTTTCCCTACCCCCCGCTTATGACGTAATACCTATGACGTAATACCTATGACGTAATAGCTATGACGTAATAACTATGACGTAATACCTATGACGTAACACTTATGACGTAATACCTATGACGTAATAGTTATGACGTAATACCTATGACGTAATACCCATGACGTAATAACTATGACGTAATAACTATGACGTAATAACTATGACGTAATAACTATGACGTAATAACTATGACGTAATAACTATGACGTAATAACTATGACGTAATAACTATGACGTAATACCTATGACGTAATACCTATAACGTAATGCCTATGACGTAATACATATGACGTAATACCCTCCCCTCCCCTCTCCCCTCCCCTCCCTACCTCCCCTCCCCTCCCCTCTGCCCTTTCCCCTCCCCACCCTCCCCACCCCATCCCCACCCCTGCGGATGCGATGCGGATGCGGATATACCCTGCCTCCCTCTCCCCTCCCCACAGCCCTCACTCCCTCCTCCCCTCCCTTTCCCCCCTCCCCTCCCCACCCACTCCCCTTCCCTCTCCACCTCCCTTTCCACACCACTGCGGATGCGGGAGTATGCTGATGCGGATGCGGATGCGGATGCTGATATACCCTCCCCTCCTTTGCCTCCCCTCCCCCTCCCCTATGACGTAATACCTATGACGTAATACCTATGACGTAATACCTATGACGTAATACCTATGACGTAATGGCTATGACGTAATACCTATGACGTAATACCTATGACGTAATACCTATGACGTAATACCTATAACGTAATACCTATGACGTAATGCCTATGACGTAATACCTATAACGTAATACCTATGACGTAATACCTATGACGTAATACCTATGACGTAATACCTATGACGTAATAACTATGACGTAATACCTATAACGTAATACCTATGACGTAATACCTATGACGTAATACCTATGACGTAATGCCTATAACGTAACACCTATGACGTAATGCCTATGACGTAATACCTATGACGTAATACCTATGACGTAATGGCTATGACGTAATGCCTATGACGTAATACCTATGACGTAACACCTATGACGTAATACCTATGACGTAATACCTATGACGTAATAACTATGACGTAATACCTATAACGTAATACCTATGACGTAATGCCTATGACGTAATACCTATGACGTAATGCCTATGACGTAATGCCTATGACGTAATGCCTATGACGTAATGCCTATGACGTAATACCTATGACGTAATGGCTATGACGTAATACCTATGACGTAATGGCTATGACGTAATGCCTATGACGTAATACCTATGACGTAATGCCTATGACGTAATGCCTATGACGTAATGCCTATGACGTAATACCTATGACGTAATACCTATGACGTAATGGCTATGACGTAATGCCTATGACGTAATGGCTATGACGTAATGCCTATGACGTAATACCTATGACGTAATACCTATGACGTAATGCCTATGACGTAATGCCTATGACGTAATACCTATGACGTAATACCTATGACGTAATACCTATAACGTAATACCTATGACGTAATGCCTATGACGTAATACCTATGACGTAATACCTATGACGTAATACCTATGACGTAATACCTATGACGTAATACCTATGACGTAATACCTATGACGTAATACCTATAACGTAATACCTATGACGTAATGCCTATGACGTAATACCTATGACGTAATACCTATGACGTAATACCTATGACGTAATACCTATGACGTAATACCTATGACGTAATAGCTATGACGTAATACCTATGACGTAATACCTATGACGTAATGCCTATGACGTAATACCTATGACGTAATGCCTATAACGTAATACCTATGACGTAATGCCTATGACGTAATACCTATGACGTAATACCTATGACGTAATGGCTATGACGTAATGCCTATGACGTAATACCTATGACGTAATGCCTATAACGTAATACCTATGACGTAATGCCTATGACGTAATACCTATGACGTAATGCCTATAACGTAACACCTATGACGTAATGCCTATGACGTAATGCCTATGACGTTATACCTATAACGTAATACCTATGACGTAATGCCTATGACGTAATACCTATGACGTAATGCCTATAACGTAACACCTATGACGTAATGCCTATGACGTAATGGCTATGACGTAATGCCTATGACGTAATACCTATGACGTAATACCTATGACGTAATGGCTATGACGTAATGCCTATGACGTAATGCCTATGACGTAATACCTATGACGTAATACCTATGACGTAATGGCTATGACGTAATGCCTATGACGTAATGGCTATGACGTAATGCCTATGACGTAATACCTATGACGTAATACCTATGACGTAATACCTATGACGTAATACCTATGACGTAATACCTATGACGTAATACCTATAACGTAATACCTATGACGTAATGCCTATGACGTAATACCTATGACGTAATACCTATGACGTAATACCTATGACGTAATACCTATGACGTAATACCTATGACGTAATACCTATGACGTAATGGCTATGACGTAATGCCTATGACGTAATGGCTATGACGTAATACCTATGACGTAATACCTATGACGTAATGCCTATGACGTAATACCTATGACGTAATACCTATGACGTAATGCCTATGACGTAATACCTATGACGTAATGGCTATGACGTAATACCTATGACGTAATGCCTATGACGTAATGCCTATGACGTAATACCTATGACGTAATACCTATGACGTAACACCTATGACGTAATGCCTATGACGTAATGGCTATGACGTAATACCTATGACGTAATACCTATGACGTAATACCTATGACGTAATACCTATGACGTAATACCTATGACGTAATGGCTATGACGTAATACCTATGACGTAATGCCTATGACGTAATACCTATGACGTAATGCCTATGACGTAATGCCTATGACGTAATACCTATGACGTAATACCTATGACGTAATGCCTATGACGTAACACCTATGACGTAATGCCTATGACGTAATGGCTATTACGTAATACCTATGACGTAATACATATGACGTAATGGCTATGACGTAATGCCTATGACGTAATGGCTATGACGTAATACCTATGACGTAATACCTATGACGTAATGCCTATGACGTAATACCTATGACGTAATACCTATGACGTAATACCTATGACGTAATACCTATGACGTAATACCTATGACGTAATGCCTATAACGTAACACCTATGACGTAATGCCTATGACGTAATGGCTATGACGTAATGCCTATGACGTAATGCCTATGACGTAATGCCTATGACGTAATACCTATGACGTAATGCCTATGACGTAATACCTATGACGTAATGCCTATGACGTAATGGCTATGACGTAATACCTATGACGTAATACCTATGACGTAATACCTATGACGTAATACCTATGACGTAATACCTATGACGTAATGCCTATGACGTAATACCTATGACGTAATACCTATGACGTAATACCTATGACGTAATGCCTATGACGTAATACCTATGACGTAATGCCTATAACGTAACACCTATGACGTAATACCTATGACGTAATGGCTATGACGTAATGCCTATGACGTAATACCTATGACGTAATACCTATGACGTAATACCTATGACGTAATACCTATAACGTAATACCTATGACGTAATGCCTATGACGTAATACCTATGACGTAATGCCTATAACGTAACACCTATGACGTAATGCCTATGACGTAATACCTATGACGTAATACCTATGACGTAATACCTATGACGTAATACCTATGACGTAATACCTATGACGTAATACCTATGACGTAATACCTATGACGTAATGGCTATGACGTAATGCCTATGACGTAATACCTATGACGTAATACCTATGACGTAACACCTATGACGTAATGCCTATGACGTAATGGCTATGACGTAATACCTATGACGTAATACCTATGACGTAATGACTATGACGTAATGCCTATGACGTAATGGCTATGACGTAATACCTATGACGTAATACCTATGACGTAATGCCTATGACGTAATACCTATGACGTAATACCTATGACGTAATACCTATGACGTAATGCCTATGACGTAATACCTATGACGTAATGCCTATAACGTAACACCTATGACGTAATGCCTATGACGTAATGGCTATGACGTAATGCCTATGACGTAATGCCTATGACGTAATGCCTATGACGTAATACCTATGACGTAATGCCTATGACGTAATACCTATGACGTAATGCCTATGACGTAATGCCTATGACGTAATACCTATGACGTAATACCTATGACGTAATACCTATGACGTAATACCTATGACGTAATACCTATGACGTAATGCCTATGACGTAATACCTATGACGTAATACCTATGACGTAATACATATGACGTAATACCTATGACGTAATGCCTATAACGTAATACCTATGACGTAATACCTATGACGTAATGCCTATGACGTAATGCCTATGACGTAATACCTATGACGTAATACCTATGACGTAATGCCTATGACGTAATACCTATAACGTAATACCTATGACGTAATACCTATGACGTAACACCTATGACGTAATGCCTATAACGTAACACCTATGACGTAATACCTATGACGTAATGCCTATGACGTAATACCTATGACGTAATGCCTATAACGTAACACCTATGACGTAATGCCTATGACGTAATACCTATGACGTAATAACTATGACGTAATACCTATAACGTAATACCTATGACGTAATGGCTATGACGTAATGCCTATGACGTAATGCCTATGACGTAATGCCTATGACGTAATACCTATGACGTAATACCTATAACGTAATACCTATGACGTAATGCCTATGACGTAATACCTATGACGTAATACCTATGACGTAATGCCTATGACGTAATACCTATGACGTAATGCCTATGACGTAATACCTATGACGTAATACCTATGACGTAATACCTATAACGTAACACCTATGACGTAATGCCTATGACGTAATGGCTATGACGTAATGCCTATGACGTAATACCTATGACGTAATGCCTATGACGTAATGCCTATGACGTAATACCTATAACGTAATACCTATGACGTAATACCTATGACGTAATACCTATGACGTAATGCCTATAACGTAACACCTATGACGTAATGCCTATGACGTAATACCTATGACGTAATACCTATGACGTAATGCCTATGACGTAATACCTATGACGTAATGCCTATAACGTAATACCTATGACGTAATACCTATAACGTAATACCTATGACGTAATACCTATGACGTAATACCTATGACGTAATGCCTATGACGTAATGCCTATGACGTAATACCTATGACGTAATACCTATGACGTAATACCTATGACGTAATACCTATGACGTAATACCTATGACGTAATACCTATGACGTAATACCTATGACGTAATGCCTATGACGTAATGCCTATGACGTAATGCCTATGACGTAATACCTATGACGTAATACCTATGACGTAATACCTATGACGTAATACCTATGACGTAATGCCTATGACGTAATACCTATGACGTAATACCTATGACGTAATACCTATGACGTAATACCTATGACGTAATACCTATGACGTAATACCTATAACGTAATACCTATGACGTAATGCCTATGACGTAATACCTATAACGTAATACCTATGACGTAATACCTATGACGTAATACCTATGACGTAATACCTATGACGTAATAACTGTGACGTAATACCTATAACGTAATACCTATGACGTAATGCCTATGACGTAATGGCTATGACGTAATGCCTATGACGTAATACCTATGACGTAATACCTATGACGTAATACCTATGACGTAATACCTATGACGTAATACCTATGACGTAATGCCTATGACGTAATACCTATGACGTAATACCTATGACGTAATACCTATGACGTAATAGCTATGACGTAATGCCTATGACGTAATACCTATGACGTAATGCCTATAACGTAACACCTATGACGTAATACCTATGACGTAATGGCTATGACGTAATGCCTATGACGTAATACCTATGACGTAATACCTATGACGTAATACCTATGACGTAATACCTATGACGTAATACCTATGACGTAATGCCTATGACGTAATACCTATGACGTAATGCCTATAACGTAACACCTATGACGTAATACCTATGACGTAATGGCTATGACGTAATGCCTATGACGTAATGGCTATGACGTAATGCCTATGACGTAATACCTATGACGTAATACCT
This sequence comes from Drosophila peninsularis, assembly GCA_035047485.1. Classification (NCBI taxonomy): domain Eukaryota; kingdom Metazoa; phylum Arthropoda; class Insecta; order Diptera; family Drosophilidae; genus Drosophila; species Drosophila peninsularis. Next base: position 63,180 of record JAWNPN010000050.1, on the reverse strand, counting down.
ATGACGTAATGCCTATAACGTAATACCTATGACGTAATGCCTATGACGTAATACCTATGACGTAATACCTATGACGTAATACCTATGACGTAATGCCTATGACGTAATACCTATGACGTAATACCTATGACGTAATACCTATGACGTAATGCCTATAACGTAACACCTATGACGTAATGCCTATGACGTAATACCTATGACGTAATGCCTATAACGTAACACCTATGACGTAATTCCTATGACGTAATGGCTATGACGTAATGCCTATAACGTAACACCCATGACGTAATGCCTATGACGTAACACCTATGACGTAATGCCTATGACGTAATACCTATGACGTAATACCTATAACGTAACACCTATGACGTAATGCCTATGACGTAATGGCTATGACGTAATACCTATAACGTAATACCTATGACGTAATACCTATGACGTAATACCTATGACGTAATACCTATGACGTAATGCCTATGACGTAACACCTATGACGTAATGCCTATGACGTAATGGCTATTACGTAATACCTATGACGTAATACATATGACGTAATACCTATGACGTAATGGCTATGACGTAATACCTATGACGTAATGGCTATGACGTAATGCCTATGACGTAATACCTATGACGTAATGCCTATGACGTAATACCTATGACGTAATACCTATGACGTAATACCTATGACGTAATACCTATAACGTAATACCTATGACGTAATGCCTATGACGTAATACCTATGACGTAATACCTATGACGTAATACCTATGACGTAATGCCTATAACGTAACACCTATGACGTAATGCCTATGACGTAATACCTATGACGTAATACCTATGACGTAATACCTATGACGTAATACCTATGACGTAATGCCTATGACGTAATACCTATGACGTAATGGCTATGACGTAATGCCTATGACGTAATGGCTATGACGTAATACCTATGACGTAATACCTATGACGTAATGCCTATGACGTAATACCTATGACGTAATACCTATGACGTAATACCTATGACGTAATACCTATAACGTAATACCTATGACGTAATGCCTATGACGTAATACCTATGACGTAATGCCTATGACGTAATACCTATGACGTAATACCTATGACGTAATACCTATGACGTAATACCTATGACGTAATGGCTATGACGTAATGCCTATGACGTAATGGCTATGACGTAATACCTATGACGTAATACCTATGACGTAATGCCTATGACGTAATACCTATGACGTAATACCTATGACGTAATGGCTATGACGTAATGCCTATGACGTAATGGCTATGACGTAATACCTATGACGTAATACCTATGACGTAATGCCTATGACGTAATGCCTATGACGTAACACCTATGACGTAATGCCTATGACGTAACACCTATGACGTAATGCCTATGACGTAATACCTATGACGTAATACCTATGACGTAATACCTATGACGTAATACCTATGACGTAATACCTATGACGTAATGGCTATGACGTAATGCCTATGACGTAATACCTATGACGTAATACCTATGACGTAATACCTATGACGTAATACCTATGACGTAATACCTATAACGTAACACCTATGACGTAATGCCTATGACGTAATGGCTATGACGTAATGCCTATGACGTAATACCTATGACGTAATACCTATGACGTAATACCTATGACGTAATGGCTATGACGTAATGCCTATGACGTAATGGCTATGACGTAATACCTATGACGTAATACCTATGACGTAATGCCTATGACGTAATACCTATGACGTAATACCTATGACGTAATGGCTATGACGTAATACCTATGACGTAATGGCTATGACGTAATACCTATGACGTAATGGCTATGACGTAATGCCTATGACGTAATGCCTATGACGTAATACCTATGACGTAATGCCTATGACGTAACACCTATGACGTAATGGCTATGACGTAATACCTATGACGTAATACCTATGACGTAATACCTATGACGTAATACCTATGACGTAATACCTATGACGTAATGGCTATGACGTAATGCCTATGACGTAATGCCTATGACGTAATGCCTATGACGTAATGCCTATGACGTAATACCTATGACGTAATGCCTATGACGTAACACCTATGACGTAATGCCTATGACGTAATGGCTATGACGTAATACCTATGACGTAATACCTATGACGTAATGCCTATGACGTAATACCTATGACGTAATGGCTATGACGTAATACCTATGACGTAATACCTATGACGTAATGCCTATGACGTAATACCTATGACGTAATACCTATGACGTAATACCTATGACGTAATACCTATGACGTAATACCTATGACGTAATACCTATGACGTAACACCTATGACGTAATACCTATGACGTAATGGCTATGACGTAATACCTATGACGTAATACCTATGACGTAATACCTATGACGTAATGCCTATGACGTAATACCTATGACGTAATGCCTATGACGTAATACCTATGACGTAATACCTATGACGTAATACCTATGACGTAATGCCTATGACGTAATACCTATGACGTAATGCCTATAACGTAACACCTATGACGTAATGCCTATGACGTAATGGCTATGACGTAATGCCTATGACGTAATACCAATGACGTAATACCTATGACGTAATGCCTATGACGTTATACCTATAACGTAATACCTATGACGTAATGCCTATGACGTAATACCTATGACGTAATGCCTATAACGTAACACCTATGACGTAATACCTATGACGTAATGCCTATGACGTAATACCTATGACGTAATGCCTATAACGTAACACCTATGACGTAATGCCTATGACGTAATACATATGACGTAATAACTATGACGTAATACCTATAACGTAATACCTATGACGTAATGGCTATGACGTAATGCCTATGACGTAATGGCTATGACGTAATACCTATGACGTAATGCCTATGACGTAACACCTATGACGTAATACCTATGACGTAATGGCTATGACGTAATGCCTATGACGTAATACCTATGACGTAATACCTATGACGTAATACCTATGACGTAATGCCTATAACGTAACACCTATGACGTAATGCCTATGACGTAATGGCTATGACGTAATACCTATGACGTAATACCTATGACGTAATACCTATGACGTAATGCCTATGACGTAATACCTATAACGTAATACCTATGACGTAATGCCTATGACGTAATACCTATGACGTAATGCCTATAACGTAACACCTATGACGTAATGCCTATGACGTAATACCTATGACGTAATACCTATGACGTAATACCTATGACGTAATACCTATGACGTAATGCCTATGACGTAATACCTATAACGTAATACCTATGACGTAATACCTATGACGTAATACCTATGACGTAATACCTATAACGTAATGCCTATGACGTAATGGCTATGACGTAATACCTATGACGTAATACCTATGACGTAATACCTATGACGTAATACCTATGACGTAATACCTATGACGTAATACCTATGACGTAATACCTATGACGTAATACCTATGACGTAATGGCTATGACGTAATACCTATGACGTAATACCTATGACGTAATACCTATGACGTAATACCTATGACGTAATACCTATGACGTAATGCCTATGACGTAATGCCTATGACGTAATACCTATGACGTAATACCTATGACGTAATACCTATGACGTAATACCTATGACGTAATACCTATGACGTAATACCTATGACGTAATGCCTATGACGTAATACCTATGACGTAATACCTATGACGTAATACCTATGACGTAATACCTATGACGTAATACCTATGACGTAATGCCTATGACGTAATGGCTATGACGTAATACCTATGACGTAATGCCTATAACGTAACACCTATGACGTAATGCCTATGACGTAATGGCTATGACGTAATGCCTATGACGTAATACCTATGACGTAATGCCTATGACGTAATACCTATGACGTAATACCTATAACGTAACACCTATGACGTAATACCTATGACGTTATGCCTATGACGTAATGCCTATGACGTAATACCTATGACGTAATACCTATGACGTAATACCTATGACGTAATACCTATAACGTAATACCTATGACGTAATGCCTATGACGTAATACCTATGACGTAATGCCTATAACGTAACACCTATGACGTAATGCCTATGACGTTATACCTATAACGTAATACCTATGACGTAATGCCTATGACGTAATACCTATGACGTAATGCCTATAACGTAATACCTATAACGTAATACCTATGACGTAATACCTATGACGTAATACCTATGACGTAATACCTATGACGTAATGGCTATGACGTAATGCCTATGACGTAATACCTATGACGTAATACCTATGACGTAATACCTATGACGTAATACCTATGACGTAATACCTATAACGTAATACCTATGACGTAATACCTATGACGTAATGCCTATGACGTAATACCTATGACGTAATACCTATGACGTAATACCTATGACGTAATACGTATGACGTAATACCTATGACGTAATACCTATGACGTAATACCTATGACGTAATGCCTATGACGTAATACCTATGACGTAATACCTATGACGTAATACCTATGACGTAATACCTATGACGTAATACCTATAACGTAATACCTATGACGTAATGCCTATGACGTAATACCTATGACGTAATACCTATGACGTAATACCTATGACGTAATACCTATGACGTAATACCTATGACGTAATGCCTATGACGTAATACCTATAACGTAATACCTATGACGTAATGCCTATGACGTAATGCCTATGACGTAATACCTATGACGTAATGCCTATGACGTTATACCTATGACGTAATACCTATGACGTAATACCTATGACGTAATGCCTATGACGTAATGCCTATGACGTAATACCTATGACGTAATACCTATGACGTAATGCCTATGACGTAATGGCTATGACGTAATGCCTATGACGTAATACCTATGACGTAATGCCTATAACGTAACACCTATGACGTAATGCCTATGACGTAATGGCTATGACGTAATGCCTATGACGTAATGGCTATGACGTAATGCCTATGACGTAATACCTATGACGTAATACCTATGACGTAATGCCTATGACGTAATACCTATGACGTAATACCTATGACGTAATGCCTATAACGTAACACCTATGACGTAATGCCTATGACGTAATGGCTATGACGTAATGCCTATGACGTAATGCCTATGACGTAATGCCTATGACGTAATACCTATGACGTAATACCTATGACGTAATACCTATGACGTAATACCTATGACGTAATGCCTATGACGTAATACCTATGACGTAATACCTATGACGTAATACCTATGACGTAATGCCTATGACGTAATACCTATGACGTAATACCTATGACGTAATGGCTATGACGTAATGCCTATGACGTAATACCTATGACGTAATGCCTATGACGTAATACCTATGACGTAATACCTATGACGTAATACCTATGACGTAATACCTATGACGTAATACCTATGACGTAATGCCTATAACGTAACACCTATGACGTAATGCCTATGACGTAATGGCTATGACGTAATACCTATAACGTAATACCTATGACGTAATACCTATGACGTAATGCCTATGACGTAATGCCTATGACGTAATGGCTATGACGTAATGCCTATGACGTAATACCTATGACGTAATACCTATGACGTAATACCTATGACGTAATACCTATGACGTAATACCTATGACGTAATGCCTATGACGTAATACCTATGACGTAATGCCTATGACGTAATACCTATGACGTAATACCTATGACGTAATACCTATGACGTAATACCTATGACGTAATACCTATGACGTAATACCTATGACGTAATGGCTATGACGTAATGCCTATGACGTAATGGCTATGACGTAATACCTATGACGTAATACCTATGACGTAATGCCTATGACGTAATACCTATGACGTAATACCTATGACGTAATGCCTATGACGTAATGCCTATGACGTAATGGCTATGACGTAATACCTATGACGTAATGCCTATGACGTAATGCCTATGACGTAATACCTATGACGTAATGCCTATGACGTAATGCCTATGACGTAATACCTATGACGTAATACCTATGACGTAATGGCTATGACGTAATGCCTATGACGTAATGGCTATGACGTAATACCTATGACGTAATACCTATGACGTAATGCCTATGACGTAATACCTATGACGTAATACCTATGACGTAATACCTATGACGTAATGCCTATGACGTAATACCTATGACGTAATGCCTATAACGTAACACCTATGACGTAATGCCTATGACGTAATGGCTATGACGTAATGCCTATGACGTAATGGCTATGACGTAATGCCTATGACGTAATACCTATGACGTAATGCCTATGACGTAATACCTATGACGTAATGCCTATGACGTAATGGCTATGACGTAATACCTATGACGTAATACCTATGACGTAATACCTATGACGTAATACCTATGACGTAATACCTATGACGTAATGCCTATGACGTAATACCTATGACGTAATACCTATAACGTAATACCTATGACGTAATGCCTATGACGTAATACCTATGACGTAATGCCTATAACGTAACACCTATGACGTAATGCCTATGACGTAATGGCTATGACGTAATGCCTATGACGTAATACCTATGACGTAATACCTATGACGTAATACCTATGACGTAATACCTATAACGTAATACCTATGACGTAATGCCTATGACGTAATACCTATGACGTAATGCCTATAACGTAACACCTATGACGTAATACCTATGACGTAATGCCTATGACGTAATACCTATGACGTAATGCCTATGACGTAATACCTATGACGTAATGCCTATGACGTAATACCTATGACGTAATACCTATGACGTAATACCTATGACGTAATACCTATGACGTAATGGCTATGACGTAATGCCTATGACGTAATGGCTATGACGTAATGCCTATGACGTAATACCTATGACGTAATACCTATGACGTAATACCTATGACGTAATGCCTATGACGTAATACCTATGACGTAATACCTATGACGTAATACCTATGACGTAATACCTATGACGTAATACCTATGACGTAATGCCTATGACGTAATACCTATGACGTAATGCCTATAACGTAACACCTATGACGTAATGCCTATGACGTAATGGCTATGACGTAATACCTATGACGTAATACCTATGACGTAATACCTATGACGTAATGCCTATGACGTAATACCTATGACGTAATACCTATGACGTAATACCTATGACGTAATACCTATGACGTAATGCCTATAACGTAACACCTATGACGTAATGCCTATGACGTAATACCTATAACGTAATACCTATGACGTAATGCCTATGACGTAATACCTATGACGTAATGCCTATAACGTAATACCTATAACGTAATACCTATGACGTAATACCTATGACGTAATACCTATGACGTAATACCTATGACGTAATACCTATGACGTAATACCTATGACGTAATACCTATGACGTAATGCCTATAACGTAATACCTATGACGTAATACCTATGACGTAATACCTATGACGTAATACCTATGACGTAATACCTATGACGTAATGCCTATGACGTAACACCTATGACGTAATGCCTATGACGTAATGGCTATGACGTAATACATATGACGTAATACCTATGACGTAATACCTATGACGTAATAACTATAACGTAATACCTATAACGTAATACCTATGACGTAATGCCTATAACGTAACACCTATGACGTAATACCTATGACGTAATGCCTATGACGTAATACCTATGACGTAATGCCTATGACGTAATACCTATGACGTAATGCCTATAACGTAATACCTATGACGTAATACCTATGACGTAATACCTATGACGTAATGCCTATGACGTAATACCTATGACGTAATGCCTATGACGTAATACCTATGACGTAATGCCTATGACGTAATGGCTATGACGTAATACCTATGACGTAATACCTATGACGTAATGCCTATGACGTAATGCCTATGACGTAATACCTATGACGTAATACCTATGACGTAATGCCTATGACGTAATACCTATGACGTAATGCCTATGACGTAATGCCTATGACGTAATGCCTATGACGTAATACCTATGACGTAATGCCTATGACGTAATACCTATGACGTAATGCCTATGACGTAATGGCTATTACGTAATACCTATGACGTAATACATATGACGTAATAACTATGACGTAATACCTATAACGTAATACCTATGACGTAATGCCTATGACGTAATACCTATAACGTAACACCTATGACGTAATGCCTATGACGTAATGCCTATGACGTAATACCTATGACGTAATACCTATGACGTAATACCTATGACGTAATGCCTATGACGTAACACCTATGACGTAATGCCTATGACGTAATACCTATGACGTAATACCTATGACGTAATACCTATGACGTAATACCTATGACGTAATACCTATGACGTAATACCTATGACGTAATGCCTATGACGTAATACCTATGACGTAATACCTATGACGTAATACCTATGACGTAATGCCTATGACGTAATACCTATGACGTAATGCCTATAACGTAACACCTATGACGTAATACCTATGACGTAATAACTATGACGTAATGGCTATGACATAATACCTATGACGTAATACCTATGACGTAATGCCTATGACGTAATACCTATGACGTAATACCTATGACGTAATGCCTATGACGTAATACCTATGACGTAATACCTATAACGTAACACCTATGACGTAATGCCTATGACGTAATACCTATATACGTCATAGGCATGACGTCATAGCGTATTACGTCATAGGCATGACGTCATAGCTATTACGTCATAGGTCATGACGTCATAGCTATAACGTCATAGGCATTACGTCATACCTATTACGTCATAGGCATTACGTCATACCTATGACGTCATAGGCATGACGTCATAGGTATTACGTCATAGCTATGACGTCATAGGTATTACGTAATAGGTATTACGTAATAGCTATGACGTCATAGGTATTACGTCATAGCTATTACGTCATAGGCATTACGTCATAGGTATTACGTCATAGGCATTACGTCATAGGCATTACGTCATAGGTATTACGTCATAGGTATTACGTCATAGGCATGACGTCATAGGCATTACGTCATAGGTATTACGTCATAGGTATTACGTCATAGGCATTACGTCATAGGCATTACGTCATAGGTATTACGTCATAGATATTACGTCATAGGTATTACGTCATAGGTATTACGTCATAGGCATTACGTTATAGGTATTACGTCATAGGTATTACGTCATAGGTATTACGTCATAGGCATTACGTCATAGGTCTTACGTCATAGCTCTTACGTCATAGGCATTACGTCATAGGTATTACGTCATAGGTATTACGTCATAGGTATTACGTCATAGGCATACGTCATTTACGTCATATGTATTACGTCATAGGTATTACGTAATAGCCATTACGTCATAGGCATTACGTCATAGGTGTTACGTCATAGGCATTACGTCATAGCCATTACGTCATAGGTATTACGTCATAGGTATTACGTCATAGGTATTACGTCATAGGCATTACGTCATAGGTATTACGTCATAGGCATTACGTCATAGGTATTACGTCATAGGCATTACGTCATAGGTATTACGTCATAGGTTTCATTACGTCATAGGTATTACGTCATAGGTATTACGTCATAGGCATTACGTCATAGGTATTACGTCATAGGTATTACGTCATAGGTCATTACGTCATAGGCTGCATTACGTCATAGGCATTACGTCATAGGTATTACGTCATAGGCATTACGTCATAGGTATTACGTCATAGGTATTACGTCATAGGTATTACGTCATAGGCATTACGTCATAGGTATTACGTCATAGGCATTACGTCATAGGTATTACGTCATAGGTATTACGTCATAGGTATTACGTCATAGGTATTACGTCATAGGCATTACGTCATAGGCATTACGTCATAGGCATTACGTCATAGGTATTACGTCATATGCATAACGTCATAGGTATTACGTCATAGGTATTACGTCATACGCATTACGTCATAGGTATTACGTCATAGGTATTACGTAATAGGTATTACGTCATAGGTATTACGTCATAGGTGTTACGTCATAGGTATTACGTCATAGGCATTACGTCATAGGCATTACGTCATAGGCATTACGTCATAGGCATTACGTCATAGGTGTTACGTCATAGGCATTACGTCATAGGTATTACGTCATAGGCATTACGTCATAGGTATTACGTCATAGCCATTACGTCATAGGTCATTACACGTCATAGGTATTACGTCATAGGTATTACGTCATAGGTATTACGTCATAGGCATTACGTCATAGGTATTACGTCATAGGCATTACGTCATAGGCATTACGTCATAGCCATTACGTCATAGGTATTACGTCATAGGCATTACGTCATAGGTATTACGTCATAGCCATTACGTCATAGGCATTACGTCATAGGTGTTTACGTCATAGGCATTACGTCATAGGTATTACGTCATAGGTATTACGTCATAGGCATTACGTCATGGGTGTTACGTTATAGGCATTACGTCATAGGTGTTACGTCATAGGCATTACGTCATAGGTATTACGTCATAGGTATTACGTCATAGGCATTACGTCATAGCTATTACGTCATAGGTATTACGTCATAGGCATTACGTCATAGGTCATTACGTCATAGGCATAACGTCATAGGTGTTACGTTATAGGCATTACGTCATAGGTATTACGTCATAGGCATTACGTCATAGGTATTACGTCATAGGTATTACGTCATAGGTATTACGTCATAGGCATTACGTCATAGGTATTACGTCATAGGTATTACGTCATAGGCATTACGTCATATGTATCGTCATAGGTATTACGTCATAGCCATTACGTCATAGGCATTACGTCATAGGTATTACGTCATAGACATTACGTCATAGGTATTACGTCATAGGTATTACGTCATAGGTATTACGTCATAGGCGTTACGTCATAGGTATTACGTCATAGCCATCATAGGATACGTCATAGGTATTACGTCATAGGTATTACGTCATAGGCATTACGTCATAGGTCATTACGTCATAGGCCATGTATACGTCATAGGCATTACGTCATAGGTATTACGTCATAGCTATTACGTCATAGGTATTACGTCATAGGTATTACGTCATAGGCATTACGTCATAGGCATTACGTCATAGGTGTTACGTCATAGGCATTACGTCATAGGCATTACGTCATAGGTATTACGTCATAGCCATTACGTCATAGGCATTACGTCATAGCCATTACGTCATAGGTATTACGTCATAGGTATTACGTCATAGGTATTACGTCATAGGTATTACGTCATAGGCATTACGTCATTGCCATTACGTCATAGGTATTACGTCATAGGTATTACGTCATAGTTATTACGTCATAGGTATTACGTCATAGGTATTACGTCATAGGTATTACGTCATAGGTATTACGTCATAGTATTACGTCATAGGCATTACGTCATAGGTATTACGTCATAGGTATTACGTCATAGGCATTACGTCATAGGTATTACGTCATAGAACGTCATAGTCATTACGTCATAGGCATTACGTCATAGCCATTACGTCATAGGTATTACGTCATAGGTATTACGTCATAGGTATTACGTCATAGGCATTACGTCATAGGCATTACGTCATAGGTATTACGTCATAGGCATTACGTCATAGGTATTACGTCATAGGTATTACGTCATAGGTATTACGTCATAGCCATTACGTCATAGGCATTACGTCATAGGCATTACGTCATAGGTATTACGTCATAGGTATTACGTCATAGGTATTACGTCATAGGATTACGTCATAGGTATTACGTCATAGGTGTTACGTCATAGGCATTACGTCATAGGTATTACGTCATAGGCATTACGTCATAGGTATTACGTCATAGGTATTACGTCATAGGCATTACGTCATAGCCATTACGTCATAGGTATTACGTCATAGCCATTACGTCATAGGCATTACGTCATAGGTGTTACGTTATAGGCATAACGTCATAGGTATTACGTCATAGGCATTACGTCATAGGCATTACGTCATAGGTATTACGTCATAGGTATTACGTCATAGGCATTACGTCATAGGCATTACGTCATAGGCATTACGTCATAGGCATTACGTCATAGGCATTACGTCATAGGTGTTACGTCATAGCGTCATAGGTATTACGTCATAGGCATTACGTCATAGGCATTACGTCATAGGTATTACGTCATAGGTATTACGTCATAGGCATTACGTCATAGGTATTACGTCATAGGTATTACGTCATACGCATTACGTCATAGGTATTACGTCATAGGTATTACGTCATAGCCATTACGTCATAGGCATTACGTCATAGCCATTACGTCATAGGCATTACGTCATAGGTATTACGTCATAGGTATTACGTCATAGGTGTTACGTCATAGGTATTACGTCATAGGTGTTACGTCATAGGTATTACGTCTTAGGTATTACGTTATAGGTATTACGTCATAGGCATTACGTCATAGGTATTACGTCATAGGTATTACGTCATAGGTATTACGTCATAGGTATTACGTCATAGTATCGTCATTACGTTATAGGCATTACGTCATAGGTATTACGTCATAGGTATTACGTCATAGGCATTACGTCATAGGTATTACGTCATAGGCATTACGTCATAGCCATTACGTCATAGGTATTACGTCATAGGCATTACGTCATAGGTATTACGTTATAGGTATTACGTCATAGGTATTACGTCATAGGTATTACGTCATAGGCATTACGTCATAGGCATTACGTCATAGCCATTACGTCATAGGTATTACGTCATAGGCATTACGTCATAGGCATTACGTCATAGGTATTACGTTATAGGTATTACGTCATAGCCATTACGTCATAGGTATTACGTCATAGGCATTACGTCATAGGCATTACGTCATAGGTATAACGTCATAGGCATTACGTCATAGGTGTTACGTTATAGGCATTACGTCATAGGTATTACGTCATAGGCATTACGTCATAGGTATTACGTCATAGGCATTACGTCATAGGCATTACGTCATAGGTATTACGTCATAGGTCATTACGTCATAGGCATTACGTCATAGCCATTACGTCATAGGCATTACGTCATAGGTGTTACGTTATAGGCATTACGTCATAGGTATTACGTCATAGGCATTACGTCATAGGTATTACGTCATAGGCATTACGTCATAGCCATTACGTCATAGGCATTACGTCATAGGTATTACGTCATAGGCATTACGTCATAGGTATTACGTCATAGGTATTACGTCATAGGCATTACGTCATAGGTGTTACGTCATAGGCATTACGTCATAGGTGTTACGTCATAGGCATTACGTCATAGGTATTACGTCATAGGCATTACGTCATAGGCATTACGTCATAGGCATTACGTCATAGGCATTACGTCATAGCCATTACGTCATAGGCATTACGTCATAGGTATTACGTCATAGGTATTACGTCATAGGCATTACGTCATAGGCATTACGTCATAGCCATTACGTCATAGGCATTACGTCATAGGTATTACGTCATAGGTATTACGTCATAGGTATTACGTCATAGCTATTACGTCATAGGCATTACGTCATAGGTATTACGTCATAGGCATTACGTCATAGCCATTACGTCATAGGCATTACGTCATAGGTATTACGTCATAGGCATTACGTCATAGGTATTACGTCATAGGCATTACGTCATAGGCATTACGTCATAGGTATTACGTCATAGGCATTACGTCATAGGTATTACGTCATAGGTATTACGTCATAGGCATTACGTCATAGGTATTACGTCATAGGCATTACGTCATAGGTATTACGTCATAGGTATTACGTCATAGGCATTACGTCATAGGCATTACGTCATAGGCATTACGTCATAGGCATTACGTCATAGGCATTACGTCATAGGTATTACGTCATAGGTATTACGTCATAGGCATTACGTCATAGGCATTACGTCATAGGCATTACGTCATAGGTATTACGTCATAGGCATTACGTCATAGCCATTACGTCATAGGCATTACGTCATAGGTATTACGTCATAGGCATTACGTCATAGGCATTACGTCATAGGTATTACGTCATAGCCATTACGTCATAGGTATTACGTCATAGGTATTACGTCATAGGCATTACGTCATAGTACGTCATTACGTCATAGGTATTACGTCATAGGCATTACGTCATAGGTATTACGTCATAGGCATTACGTCATAGGCATTACGTCATAGGTGTTACGTCATAGGCATTACGTCATAGGTATTACGTCATAGGCATTACGTCATAGGTATTACGTCATAGGCATTACGTCATAGGCATTACGTCATAGGTATTACGTCATAGGTATTACGTCATAGGCATTACGTCATAGGCATTACGTCATAGGCATTACGTCATAGGTATTACGTCATAGGCATTACGTCATAGGTATTACGTCATAGGCATTACGTCATAGGCATTACGTCATAGGTATTACGTCATAGGCATTACGTCATAGGCATTACGTCATAGGCATTACGTCATAGGTATTACGTCATAGTTATTACGTCATATGTATTACGTCATAGGTATTACGTAATAGCCATTACGTCATAGGCATTACGTCATAGGTGTTACGTCATAGGCATTACGTCATAGGTATTACGTCATAGGCATTACGTCATAGGTATTACGTCATAGGTATTACGTCATAGGTATTACGTCATAGGCATTACGTCATAGGTATTACGTCATAGGCATTACGTCATAGCCATTACGTCATAGGCATTACGTCATAGGCATTACGTCATAGGTATTACGTCATAGGTATTACGTCATAGCATTACGTCATAGGCATTACGTCATAGGTGTTACGTCATAGGCATTACGTCATAGGTATTACGTCATAGGCATTACGTCATAGCCATTACGTCATAGGCATTACGTCATAGGCATTACGTCATAGCCATTACGTCATAGGTATTACGTCATAGGTATTACGTCATAGGCATTACGTCATAGGTCATTACGTCATAGGTGTTACGTCATAGGCATTACGTCATAGGTATTACGTCATAGGCATTACGTCATAGGCATTACGTCATAGGCATTACGTCATAGGTCCTACGTCATAGCCATTACGTCATAGGCATGTCATTACGTCATAGGCATTACGTCATAGGCATTACGTCATAGGTATTACGTCATAGGTATTACGTCATAGGTATTACGTCATAGCCATTACGTCATAGGCATTACGTCATAGGCATTACGTCATAGGTATTACGTCATAGGTATTACGTCATAGGTATTACGTCATAGGTATTACGTCATAGTATTACGTCATAGGCATTACGTCATAGGTATTACGTCATAGGCATTACGTCATAGGTATTACGTCATAGGCATTACGTCATAGGCATTACGTCATAGGATTACGTCATAGGCATTACGTCATAGGCATTACGTCATAGGCATTACGTCATAGGTATTACGTCATAGGTATTACGTCATAGGTATTACGTCATAGGTATTACGTCATAGGCATTACGTCATAGGTATTACGTCATAGGTATTACGTCATAGGCATTACGTCATAGGCATTACGTCATAGCCATTACGTCATAGGTATTACGTCATAGGCATTACGTCATAGGTATTACGTCATAGGTATTACGTCATAGGTATTACGTCATAGGCATTACGTCATAGGTATTACGTCATAGGTATTACGTCATAGCCATTACGTCATAGGCATTACGTCATAGCCATTACGTCATAGGCATTACGTCATAGGTATTACGTCATAGGTATTACGTCATAGGTATTACGTCATAGGCATTACGTCATAGGCATTACGTCATAGGTATTACGTCATAGTATTACGTCATAGGTATTACGTCATAGGTATTACGTCATAGGTATTACGTCATAGGCATACGTCATAGGCATTACGTCATAGGTATTACGTCATAGGTATTACGTCATAGGTCATTACGTCATAGGTATTACGTCATAGGTATTACGTCATAGGTATTACGTCATAGGTATTACGTCATAGGCATTACGTCATAGGTATTACGTCATAGGTATTACGTCATAGGTATTACGTCATAGGTATTACGTCATAGGTATTACGTCATAGGTATTACGTCATAGGTATTACGTCATAGGTATTACGTCATAGGTATTACGTCATAGGTATTACGTCATAGGTATTACGTCATAGGCATTACGTCATACCATTACGTATAGGTATTACGTCATAGCCATTACGTCATAGGTATTACGTCATAGGTATTACGTATAGGTATTACGTCATGGTATTACGTCATAGGCATTACGTCATAGGTGTTACGTCATAGGTATTACGTCATAGGTATTACGTCATAGGCATTACGTCATAGGTGTTACGTCATAGGTATTACGTCATAGGTATTACGTCATAGCCATTACGTCATAGGCATTACGTCATAGGTGTTACGTCATAGGCATTACGTCATAGGCATTACGTCATAGGCATTACGTCATAGGTGTTACGTCATAGGCATTACGTCATAGGTATTACGTCATAGGCATTACGTCATAGGTATTACGTCATAGGTATTACGTCATAGGTATTACGTCATAGGCATTACGTCATAGGTATTACGTCATAGGTATTACGTCATAGGCATTACGTCATAGGTATTACGTCATAGGTATTACGTCATAGGTATTACGTCATAGGCATTACGTCATAGGTGTTACGTCATAGGTATTACGTCATAGGATTACGTCATAGCATTACGTCATAGGTATTACGTCATAGGTATTACGTCATAGGTATTACGTCTAGGCATTACGTCATAGGCATTACGTCATAGGTATTACGTCATAGGTATTACGTCATAGGCATTACGTCATAGGTATTACGTCATAGGTATTACGTCATGGTATTACGTCATAGGCATTACGTCATAGGCATTACGTCATAGGCATTACGTCATAGGCATTACGTCATAGGTATTACGTCATAGGTATTACGTCATAGGTATTACGTCATAGGCATTACGTCATAGGTATTACGTCATAGGTATTACGTCATAGGTATTACGTCATAGGTATTACGTCATAGGTATTACGTCATAGGCATTACGTCATAGGCATTACGTCATAGGCATTACGTCATAGGTATTACGTCATAGGTATTACGTCATAGGTATTACGTCATAGGCGTTACGTCATAGGCATTACGTCATAGGCATTACGTCATAGGTATTACGTCATAGGTATTACGTCATAGGTATTACGTCATAGGTATTACGTCATAGGTATTACGTCATAGGTATTACGTCATAGGTATTACGTCATAGGTATTACGTCATAGGTATTACGTCATAGGCATTACGTCATAGGTATTACGTCATAGGTATTACGTCATAGGTATTACGTCATAGGTATTACGTCATAGGTATTACGTCATAGGTATTACGTCATAGGTATTACGTCATAGGCATTACGTCATAGGTATTACGTCATAGGCATTACGTCATAGGTATTACGTCATAGGTATTACGTCATAGGCATTACGTCATAGGTATTACGTCATAGGTATTACGTCATAGGCATTACGTCATAGGTATTACGTCATAGGCATTACGTCATAGGTATTACGTCATAGGTATTACGTCATAGGCATTACGTCATAGGCATTACGTCATAGGTATTACGTCATAGGTATTACGTCATAGGTATTACGTCATAGGTATTACGTCATAGGTATTACGTCATAGGTATTACGTCATAGGTATTACGTCATAGGTATTACGTCATAGGTATTACGTCATAGGTATAACGTCATAGGCATTACGTCATAGGTATTACGTCATAGGCATTACGTCATAGGCATTACGTCATAGGTATTACGTCATAGGTATTACGTCATAGGTATTACGTCATAGGCATTACGTCATAGGCATTACGTCATAGGTATTACGTCATAGGTATTACGTCATAGGCATTACGTCATAGGCATTACGTCATAGGTATTACGTTATAGGCATTACGTCATAGGTATTACGTCATAGGGATTACGTCATAGGCATTACGTCATAGGCATTACGTCATAGCCATTACGTCATAGGTATTACGTCATAGGTATTACGTCATAGGCATTACGTCATAGGTATTACGTCATAGGCATTACGTCATAGGTATTACGTCATAGGTATTACGTCATAGGCATTACGTCATAGGCATTACGTCATAGGTATTACGTCATAGGTATTACGTCATAGGTATTACGTCATAGGTATTACGTCATAGGCATTACGTCATAGGCATTACGTCATAGGTATTACGTCATAGGCATTACGTCATAGGTATTACGTCATAGGCATTACGTCATAGGTATTACGTCATAGGTATTACGTCATAGGCATTACGTCATAGGTATTACGTCATAGGCATTACGTCATAGGTATTACGTCATAGGTATTACGTCATAGGCATTACGTCATAGGTATTACGTCATAGGTATTACGTCATAGGTATTACGTCATAGGCATTACGTCATAGGCATTACGTCATAGGTATTACGTCATAGGCATTACGTCATAGGTATTACGTCATAGGCATTACGTCATAGGCATTACGTCATAGGTATTACGTCATAGGCATTACGTCATAGGTATTACGTCATAGGTATTACGTCATAGGTATTACGTCATAGGTATTACGTCATAGGTATTACGTCATAGCCATTACGTCATAGGTATTACGTCATAGGTATTACGTCATAGGCATTACGTCATAGGTATTACGTCATAGGCATTACGTCATAGCCATTACGTCATAGGCATTACGTCATAGCCATTACGTCATAGGCATTACGTCATAGGTATTACGTTATAGGCATTACGTCATAGGTATTACGTCATAGGCATTACGTCATAGGTATTACGTCATAGGTATTACGTCATAGGTATTACGTCATAGGCATTACGTCATAGGTATTACGTCATAGGTATTACGTCATAGGCATTACGTCATAGGCATTACGTCATAGGCATTACGTCATAGGTATTACGTCATAGGTATTACGTCATAGCCATTACGTCATAGGCATTACGTCATAGGTATTACGTCATAGGCATTACGTCATAGGTATTACGTCATAGGCATTACGTCATAGGCATTACGTCATAGGTATTACGTCATAGGTATTACGTCATAGGTATTACGTCATAGGTATTACGTCATAGGTATTACGTCATAGCCATTACGTCATAGGCATTACGTCATTGCCATTACGTCATAGGTATTACGTCATAGGCATTACGTCATAGGTATTACGTCATAGGCATTACGTCATAGGTATTACGTCATAGGTATTACGTCATAGGCATTACGTCATAGGTATTACGTCATGGTATTACGTCATAGGCATTACGTCATAGGCATTACGTCATAGGCATTACGTCATAGGTATTACGTCATAGGCATTACGTCATAGGTATTACGTCATAGGCATTACGTCATAGGTATTACGTCATAGGTATTACGTCATAGGTATTACGTCATAGGCATTACGTCATAGGTATTACGTCATAGGTATTACGTCATAGGTATTACGTCATAGGTATTACGTCATAGGTATTACGTCATAGGCATTACGTCATAGGCATTACGTCATAGGTATTACGTCATAGGCATTACGTCATAGGTATTACGTCATAGGCATTACGTCATAGCCATTACGTCATAGGCATTACGTCATAGCCATTACGTCATAGGCATTACGTCATAGGTGTTACGTTATAGGCATTACGTCATAGGTATTACGTCATAGGCATTACGTCATAGGTATTACGTCATAGGTATTACGTCATAGGTATTACGTCATAGGCATTACGTCATAGGTATTACGTCATAGGTATTACGTCATAGCCATTACGTCATAGGCATTACGTCATAGGCATTACGTCATAGGTATTACGTCATAGGTATTACGTCATAGCCATTACGTCATAGGCATTACGTCATAGGTATTACGTCATAGGCATTACGTCATAGGTATTACGTCATAGGCATTACGTCATAGGCATTACGTCATAGGCATTACGTCATAGGTATTACGTCATAGGCATTACGTCATAGGCATTACGTCATAGCCATTACGTCATAGGTATTACGTCATAGGTATTACGTCATAGGTATTACGTCATATGTATTACGTCATAGGTATTACGTAATAGCCATTACGTCATAGGCATTACGTCATAGGTGTTACGTCATAGGTATTACGTCATAGGCATTACGTCATAGGCATTACGTCATAGGCATTACGTCATAGGTATTACGTCATAGGTATTACGTCATAGGTATTACGTCATAGGCATTACGTCATAGGTATTACGTCATAGGTATTACGTCATAGGCATTACGTCATAGGTATTACGTCATAGGTATTACGTCATAGGCATTACGTCATAGGCATTACGTCATAGGCATTACGTCATAGGTATTACGTCATAGGTATTACGTCATAGGCATTACGTCATAGGTATTACGTCATAGGCATTACGTCATAGGTATTACGTCATAGGCATTACGTCATAGGTATTACGTCATAGGTATTACGTCATAGGCATTACGTCATAGGCATTACGTCATAGGTATTACGTCATAGGTATTACGTCATAGGTATTACGTCATAGGCATTACGTCATAGCCATTACGTCATAGGCATTACGTCATAGCCATTACGTCATAGGTATTACGTCATAGGTATTACGTCATAGGCATTACGTCATAGGCATTACGTCATAGGTATTACGTCATAGGTATTACGTCATAGGTATTACGTCATAGGTATTACGTCATAGCCATTACGTCATAGGCATTACGTCATAGGTATTACGTCATAGGCATTACGTCATAGGCATTACGTCATAGCCATTACGTCATAGGTATTACGTCATAGGTATTACGTCATAGCCATTACGTCATAATCATTACGTCATAGGTGTTACGTTATAGGCATTACGTCATAGGTATTACGTCATAGGCATTACGTCATGGGTGTTACGTTATAGGCATTACGTCATAGGTATTACGTCATAGGTATTACGTCATAGGCATTACGTCATAGGTATTACGTCATAGGTATTACGTCATAGGCATTACGTCATAGGTGTTACGTTATAGGCATTACGTCATAGGTATTACGTCATAGGCATTACGTCATAGGTATTACGTCATAGGTATTACGTCATAGGTATTACGTCATAGGTATTACGTCATAGGTATTACGTCATAGGTATTACGTCATAGGTATTACGTCATAGGTATTACGTCATAGGCATTACGTCATAGGTATTACGTTATAGGTATTACGTCATAGGTATTACGTCATAGGCATTACGTCATAGGTGTTACGTCATAGGTATTACGTCATAGGTATTACGTCATAGGTATTACGTCATAGGCATTACGTCATAGGTATTACGTTATAGGTATTACGTCATAGGCATTACGTCATAGGTATTACGTCATAGGTATTACGTCATAGCCATTACGTCATAGGTATTACGTCATAGGTATTACGTCATAGGCATTACGTCATAGCTATTACGTCATAGGTATTACGTCATAGGCATTACGTCATAGGCATTACGTCATAGGTATTACGTCATAGGCATTACGTCATAGGCATTACGTCATAGCCATTACGTCATAGCCATTACGTCATAGGCATTACGTCATAGCCATTACGTCATAGGCATTACGTCATAGCCATAACGTCATAGGTATTACGTTATAGGTATTACGTCATAGGCATTACGTCATAGGTATTACGTCATAGGCATTACGTCATAGGTATTACGTCATAGGCATTACGTCATAGGTATTACGTCATAGGTCTTACGTCATAGGTATTACGTCATAGGTATTACGTCATAGGCATTACGTCATGGGTGTTACGTTATAGGCATTACGTCATAGCCATTACGTCATAGGTATTACGTCATAGGTATTACGTCATAGGTATTAC
Organism: Drosophila peninsularis; assembly: GCA_035047485.1. NCBI lineage: Eukaryota > Metazoa > Arthropoda > Insecta > Diptera > Drosophilidae > Drosophila > Drosophila peninsularis. The sequence goes on along the minus strand of JAWNPN010000050.1, from coordinate 40,947 downwards.
GTCATAGGCATTACGTCATGGGTGTTACGTTATAGGCATTACGTCATAGGTATTACGTCATAGGCATTACGTCATAGGTATTACGTCATAGGCATTACGTCATAGGTATTACGTCATAGGTATTACGTCATAGGTATTACGTCATAGGTATTACGTCATAGGTATTACGTCATAGGTATTACGTCATAGGCATTACGTCATAGGTATTACGTTATAGGTATTACGTCATAGGTATTACGTCATATGCATTACGTCATAGGCATTACGTCATAGCCATTACGTCATAGGTATTACGTCATAGGTATTACGTCATAGGTATTACGTCATAGGTATTACGTCACAGGGGAGGGGAGGGGAGGGCAGGGAGGGAGGGTATATCAGCATCCGCATCCGCATCCGTCCATCCGCATACTCCCGCACTCCGCAGGGGTGGGGAAAGGGGAGGGGTGGAGAGGGGGAAGGGTGGGGGAGAGGGTGGGGAGGGGGAGGGGAGGGGAAAGGGGAGGGGTGGGGAGGGGAGGGAGGGAGGTGGGGAGGGGAGGGGGGAGAGGGGAGGCAGGGGTATATCCGCATCCGCATCCGCCATCCGCAGGGTCTGAGAATGGGGTGGGGAGGGGTGGAGGGAGGGGAAAGGGCTGGGAAAGGGAGTGGGGAGGGGAGGTAGGGAGGGAGGGGAGGGGGAGGGGAGTGTATTACGTCATATGTATTACGTCATAGGTATTACGTCATAGGTATTACGTCATAGGTATTACGTCATAGCCATTACGTCATAGTTATTACGTCATATGTATTACGTCATAGGTATTACGTCATAGGTATTACGTCATAGGTATTACGTCATAGGTATTACGTCATAGGTATTACGTCATATGTATTACGTCATGGGTATTACGTCATAGGTATTACGTCATAGGTATTACGTCATAGATATTACGTCATGGTATTACGTCATAGGTATTACGTCATATGTATTACGTCATAGGTATTACGTCATAGGTATTACGTCACAGCGAGGGAGAGGGTAGGGGAGGTGGAGGGGAGGGAAAGAGAGTGAGAAGAGGAGTGGTTGGGAAAGGGAGGGAGAGAGAGGGGAGGGTATATCCGCATCACGCATCACACATCCTCATCCGCATCCCATCGTGGGTATTACGTCACAGGCATTACGTCATAGGTATTACGTCATAGTTATTACGTCATAGGTATTACGTCATAGGTATTACGTCATAGCTATTACGTCATAGGTATTACGTCATAAGTATTTCGTCACAGGGGTGGGGAGGGGTGCAAAGGGTAGGGGGAGGGAGGGAAGAGATAGGGCGACGGGAGAGAAAAGGGAGGGAGGAAAAGGAGGGGAGTGGGGTGGGGAGGGGAGCGGAGAAAAGAGGAAAAAAAAAAAGAGGGACAGGGAGAGAGGAAGGAGAGGAGAAGGGGAGGGTATTACGTCATATGTATTACGTCATAGGTATTACGTCATAGGTATTACGTCATAGGTATTACGTCATAGGTATTACGTCATAGGTATTACGTCATAGGTATTACGTCATAGGTATTACGTCATAGGTATTACGTCATAGGCATTACGTCATAGGTATTACGTCATAAGTATTACGTCATAGGTATTACGTCATAGGTATTACGTCATAGGCATTACGTCATGGTGGGCAGTGGAGGGAAGGGAGGTATTACGTCATAGGTATTACGTCATAGCCATTACGTCATAGGCATTACGTCATAGCCATTACGTCATAGGTATTACGTCATAGGTATTACGTCATAGGCATTACGTCATAGGCATTACGTCATAGGCATTACGTCATAGGTATTACGTCATAGGTATTACGTCATAGGCATTACGTCATAGCCATTACGTCATAGGCATTACGTCATAGGTGTTACGTTATAGGCATTACGTCATAGGTATTACGTCATAGGCATTACGTCATAGGTATTACGTCATAGGCATTACGTCATAGCCATTACGTCATAGGCATTACGTCATAGGTGTTACGTCATAGGCATTACGTCATAGGTATTACGTCATAGGCATTACGTCATAGGTATTACGTCATAGGCATTACGTCATAGGCATTACGTCATAGGCATTACGTCATAGGTATTACGTCATAGGTATTACGTCATAGGTATTACGTCATAGGCATTACGTCATAGGTGTTACGTTATAGGCATTACGTCATAGGTATTACGTCATAGGCATTACGTCATAGGCATTACGTCATAGGTATTACGTCATAGGTATTACGTCATAGGTATTACGTCATAGGTATTACGTCATAGGTATTACGTCATAGGTATTACGTCATAGGTATTACGTCATAGGCATTACGTCATAGGTATTACGTCATAGGTATTACGTCATAGGCTATTACGTCATAGGTATTACGTCATATGCATTACGTCATAGGTATTACGTCATAGGTATTACGTCATAGGCATTACGTCATAGGCATTACGTCATAGGTATTACGTCATAGGTATTACGTCATAGGTATTACGTCATAGGCATTACGTCATAGCCATTACGTCATAGGTATTACGTCATAGGTATTACGTCATAGGCATTACGTCATAGGCATTACGTCATAGGCATTACGTCATAGGCATTACGTCATAGGTATTACGTCATAGGTATTACGTCATAGGCATTACGTCATAGGTATTACGTCATAGGCATTACGTCATAGGCATTACGTCATAGGCATTACGTCATAGGCATTACGTCATAGGTATTACGTCATAGCCATAACGTCATAGGTATTACGTCATAGCCATTACGTCATAGGCATTACGTCATAGGTATTACGTCATAGGTATTACGTCATAGGTATTACGTCATAGGCATTACGTCATAGGTATTACGGTAAAGGTATTACGTCATAGTTATTACGTCATAGGTATTACGTCATAGGCATTACGTCATAGGTGTTACGTTATAGGCATTACGTCATAGGTATTACGTCATAGGCATTACGTCATAGCCATTACGTCATAGGTATTACGTCATAGGTATTACGTCATAGGCATTACGTCATAGGTATTACGTTATAGGCATTACGTCATAGGTATTACGTCATAGGCATTACGTCATAGGTATTACGTTATAGGTATTACGTCATAGGTATTACGTCATAGGTATTACGTCATAGGTATTACGTCATAGGTATTACGTCATAGGTATTACGTCATAGGTATTACGTCATAGGCATTACGTCATAGGTATTACGTCATAGGTATTACGTCATAGGTATTACGTCATAGGTATTACGTCATAGGTATTACGTCATAGGTATTACGTCATAGGTATTACGTCATAGGTATTACGTCATAGGCATAACGTCATAGGCATTACGTCATAGGTATTACGTCATAGGTATTACGTCATAGGTATTACGTCATAGGCATTACGTCATAGCCATTACGTCATAGGTATTACGTCATAGGTATTACGTCATAGGTATTACGTCATAGGTGTTACGTCACAGGGGGGGGGGAGGGAGGGAGGGCAAAGGAGGGGAGGGCTATATCAGCGTCCGCATCACATCCAACATACTCCCGCATCCCTCGGTTGGTGTGCGGAAGGGGTGGTGGAGGGGGAAGGGGGAGTGGGTGGGGAGGGGGAGGAAGGAGGGAAAGGAAGAGTGGAGGGAGTGAGTGGAGCTGTGGGGAGGGGGGAGGGGAGGCAGGGTATATCCGCATCCGCATCCGCGGGGGTGGGGAGTGAGGTGGCGGTTTTTACTGGGTTGGGGTAGGGGAAAGGGCAGAGTGGAGTGTGGAGGGGAGTGGTGGAGGGAGGTAGCGGAGGGGGGGGAGGGGGAGGGGAGGGTATCACGTGATATGTATTACGTCATAGGTATTACGTTATAGGTATTACGTCATAAGTATTACACGTCATATCTATTACGTCATAGATTACTCCCACGTCATATGGATTACTTCATAGTTATTACGTCATAGGTATTACGTCATAGTTATTACGTCATAGGTATTACGTCATAGTTATTACGTCATATGTATTACGTCATGGATATTACGTCACAGGTATTACGTCATAAGTATTACGTCATATATATTACGTCATGGTATTACGTCATATAGTATTACGTCATATCGTATTACGTCACAGGTATTACGTCATAGGTATTACGTCACAGGGGGTGGGGGGAGGGGGTGGCGGGGGGTAGGGGGAGGGGAGGGGGAAGGGGGTAGGGCGACGGGAGGGGGAAGAGGAGGGGGAAAGGAGGGTGGGGAGAGGGGTGGGTGGGGGAAGGGGAGGGGAGCGTAGGGGAGGGGAGGGGAGGGGAGGGGAGGGGAGGGAGGGTATATCCGCATCGGCATCAGCATCGGCATCCGCATCATGGGTATTACGTCACAGGTATTACGTCATAGAGTATTACGTCATAGTTATTACGTCATAGGTATTACGTCATAGGTATTACATCATATCTATTACGTCACAGGTATTACGTCATAAGTATTACGTCACGGGGGTGGGGAGGGGGTGGCAAAGGGTAGGGGGAGGGGAAGGGTAGGGCGACGGGAGGGAAGGGGGAGGGGGAAAGGAGGGGGTGGGAGTGGGGAGGGGAGCGGAGGGGAGAGGAGGGGAGGGGGGAAGGGCGGGGGAGGGGAGGGGAGAGGGAAGGGGAGGGTATTACGTCATAGGTATTACGTCATTGTTATTACGTCATAGGTATTACGTCATATTTATTACGTCATAGGTATTATGTCATAAGTATTACGTCACAGGTATTACGTCATATCTATTACGTCATAGGGTATTACGTCATGGGTATTACGTCATAGGTATTACGTCATAAGTATTACATCATATCTATTACGTCATAGGTATTACGTCATAGTTATTACGTATGTGGGTGGGCAGTGTGGAGGGGAGACGGGAGGGTATTACGTCATAAGTATTACGTCATATCTATTACGTCATAAGTATTACGTCATATCTATTACGTCACAGGTATTACGTCATAAGTAATACGTTACAGGGAGGGGAAAGGGGAGGGGGAGGGGAGGGGAGTGGGTGGGCAGTGGGGTGTGGGACGTAATAACTATGACGTAATAAGTATGACGTAATACCTATGACGTAATAATCTATCACGTAATAGATATGACGTAATACTTATGACGTAATACCTATGACGTAATAACTATGACGTTATACATATGACGTAATACCCTCCCCTCCCCTCCGTTCCCCTCCCCTCCCCACTCCCCTCTGCCCTCTCCCCTTCCCACCTACTCCTCCCTCCCGTCTCCCTCCTTGCCCCTTCCCCACTCCCACTCCCCTTTCCCCTCCCATCCCCCCGCCCCTTTCCCCTCCCCACCCACTCCCCCTCCCATCTCCCCCCTTACCCCTAACCCTCTCCCCACTCCTCCTTTCCCCACCCCTCCCCCTCCCCTTTCCCCATGCGGGAGGATGGCGGATGCGGATTCGGATGCGGATGCGGATGCGGATGCGGATGCGGATGCCGATATACCCTCCCTCCCCTCTCCCCACCCCACTGCCCACAAACTCCCCTCCCCTCCCCTTCCCCACCCACTCCCCTTCCCTCTCCTTCTTCCCCACTCCCAATCCCCCTCCCCTCTCCCCTCCCCACAGCCCACCCACTCCCCCACGTAATACTTATGACGTGAATACCTATGACGTAATAAATATGACGTAATACATATGACGTAATACTCTCCTCTCTCTCCTCTCCCCTCCCCACTCCCCTCCCCACCCACTCCTCTCCCCTCTCCCCCTTCCCCCTTTCCCACTCCACACTCCCCACTCCCTTTCCCCTCCCATCCCCCTCCGCTTTCCCCGCCCCTGCGGATGTGGGAGGATGCGGATGCGGGAGGATGCGGATGCGGGAGGATGCGGATGCGGGAGGATGCGGATGCGGATGCGGATATACCCTCCCTCCCCTCTCCCCGCCACACTGCACACTCACTCCCCCTCCACTCCCCTCTCCCCTCCCCTCCGCTCCCCTCCCCACCCCACTCCCCACCCACTCCCCCTCCCCCTTTTCCCTCACCTGCGGATGCGGATGCGGATGTGGATGCGGATGCGGATGCGGATGCGGATATACCGACCCCTCCCCTCTCCCCACCCCTCTGCCCACCCACTCCCTCCCTCCCCCCTCCCCCTGTGACATAATACTTATGACGTAATACCTGTGACGTAATAGATATGACTTAATATTTATGACGTAATACCTATGACGTAATACATATGACGTAATACCCTCCCCTCCCCTTTCCCATCCCCTTTCCCCTCCCCTTTCTCCTCCCCTGCGGTTGCGGGAGGATGCTCAGCCAATGGCAGCGCCTCTGCCTGTTGCGCAGCCAATGGCAGCGCCTCTGCCTGTTGCTCAGCCAATGGCAGCGCCTCTTCCTGCTGCTCAATGGCGCTGCCATTGGCTGAGATCAGCCTGAGGCGCTGCTATTGGCTGAGCAACAGGCAGGGGCGCTGCCATTGGCTGAGATCAGCCTGAGGCGCTGCCATTGGCTGAGGGGAGTGGATAGAGGGGGAGGGGAAGGGAGAGAGGGGAAGTGGGGTGGGGAGGGGAAGTGGAAAGAGGAGAGAGGAGAGAGGAGAGAGGAGAGAGGAGAGAGGAGAGAAGAGAGAGGAGAGAGGAGAGAGGAGAGAGGAAAGAGGAAAGAGGAGAAAGGAGAGAGGAGATAGGAGAGAGGCTGGAGGAGGGAGGAGAGAGGAGAGAGGAGATAGGAGAGGGGAGATAGGGGGAGAGGAGAGATAAGAGAGGAGAAAGGAGAGCGGAGAGAGGAGAGATAAGAGAGGAGAGGGGAGAGGGGAGAGGGGGAGAGGGGAGAGAGGAGAGAGGAGAGAAGAGAAAGGAGAAAGGGAGAGATGGCAGCGCCTCTGCCTGCTGCTCAGTGAATGGTAGCGCCTCAGTCTGATCTCAGCCAATGGCAGCGCCTCAGGCTGATCTCAGCCAATGGCAGCGCCTCTGGCTGTTGCTCAGCCAATGGCAGCGCCTCTGCCTGTTGCTCAGCCAATGGCAGCGCCTCTGCCTGTTGCTCAGCCAATGGCAGCTCCTCTGCCTGTTGCTTAGCCAATGGCAGCGCCTCTGCCTGCTGCTCAGCCAATGGCAGTGCCTCTGCCTGTTGCTCAGCCAATGGCAGAGCCTCTGCCTGCTGTTCAGCCAATGGCAGTGCCTCTGCCTGTTGCTCAGCCAATGGCAGCGCCTCTGCCTGCTGCTCAGCCAATGGCAGTGCCTCTGCCTGTTGCTCAGCCAATGGCAGAGCCTCTGCCTGCTGTTCAGCCAATGGCAACGCCTCTGCCTGCTGCTCAGCCAATGGCAGATCCTCTGCTTGCTGCTCAGCCAATGGCAGCGCCTCAGGCTGATCTCAGCCAATGGCAGTGCCTCTGCCTGTTGCTCAGCCAATGGCAGCTCCTCTGCCTGCTGCTCAGCAAATGGCAGCGCCTCAGGCTGCTCTCAGCCAATGGCAGCTCCTCTGCCTGCTGCTCAGCCAATGGCAGCGCATCTGCCTGCTGCTCAGCCAATGACAGCGCCTCAGGCTGATCTCAGCCAATGGCAGCGCCTCAGGCTGTTGCTCAGCCAATAGCAGCGCCTCAGGCTGTTGCTCAGCCAATGGCAGCGCCTCGACAGCCAATGGCAGCGCCTCTGCCTGCTGCTCAGCCAATGGCAGATCCTCTACCTGCTGCTCAGCCAATGGCAGCGCCTCAGGCTGATCTCAGCCAATGGCAGCGCCTCTGCCTGTTGCTCAGCCAATGGCAGCTCCTCCGCCTGCTGCTCAGCCAATGACAGCGCCTCAGGCTGTTGCTCAGCCAATGGCAGCGCCTCTGCCAATGGCAGCGCCTCTGCCTGTTGCTCAGCCAATGGCAGCGCCTCTGACTGCTGCTCAGCCAATGGCAGTGCCTCAGGCTGTTGCTCAGCCAATGGCAGCGCCTCTGCCTGCTGCTCAGCAAATGGCAGCGCCTCTGCCTGCTGCTCAGCCAATGACAGCGCCTCAGGCTGTTGCTCAGCCAATGGCAGCGCCTCTGCCAATGGCAGCGCCTCTGCCTGTTGCTCAGCCAATGGCAGCGCCTCTGACTGCTGCTCAGCCAATAGCAGTGCCTCTGCCTGTTGCTCAGCCAATGGCAGCGCCTCTGCCTGCTGCTCAGCCAATGGCAGCGCCTCTGCCAGCTGCTCAGCCAATGACAGCGCCTCAGGCAGATCGCAGCCAATGGCAGCGCCTCTGGCTGTTGCTCAGCCAATGGCAGCGCCTCTGCCTGTTGCTCAGCCAATGGTAGCGCCTCTGCCTGTTGCTCAGCCAATGGCAGCTCCTCTGCCTGCTGTTCAGCCAATGGCAGTGCCTCTGCCTGTTGCTCAGCCAATGGCAGCGCCTCCGCCTGCTGGTCAGCCAATGGCAGCCCCTCTGCCTGCTGCTCAGCCAATGGCAGTGCCTCTGCCTGTTGCTCAGCCAATGGCAGCGCCTCTGCCTGTTGCTCAGCCAATGGCAGCTCCTCTGCCTGTTGCTTAGCCAATGGCAGCGCCTCTGCCTGCTGCTCAGCCAATGGCAGTGCCTCTGCCTGTTCCTCAGCCAATGGCAGCGCCTCTGCCTGCTGTTCAGCCAATGGCAGTGCCTCTGCCTGTTGCTCAGCCAATGGCAGAGCCTCTGCCTGCTGTTCAGCCAATGGCAACGCCTCTGCCTGCTGCTCAGCCAATGACAGCGCCTCAGGCTGATCTCAGCCAATGGCAGCGCCTCAGGCTGATCTCAGCCAGTGGCAGCGCCTCAGGCAGCCAATGGCAGCGCCTCTGCCTGCTGCTCAGCCAATGGCAGCTCCTCTGCCTGTTGCTTAGCCAATGGCAGCGCCTCTGCCTGCTGCTCAGCCAATGGCAGTGCCTCTGCCTGTTGCTCAACCAATGGCAGCGCCTCTGCCTGTTGCTCAGCCAATGGCAGCGCCTCTGTCTGCTGCTCAGCCAATGGCAGCGCCTCAGGCTGATCTCAGCCAGTGGCAGCGCCTCAGGCAGCCAATGGCAGCGCCTCTGCCTGCTGCTCAGCCAATGGCAGCGCCTCAGGCTGATCGCAGCCAATGGCAGCGCCTCAGGCTGTTGCTCAGCCAATAGCAGCGCCTCAGGCTGATCTCAGCCAATGGCAGCGCCTCAGGCTGATCTCAACCAATGGCAGCGCCTCTGCCTGTTGCTCAGCCAATGGCAGCGCCTCTGTCTGCTGCTCAGCCAATGGCAGCGCCTCAGGCTGATCTCAGCCAGTGGCAGCGCCTCAGGCAGCCAATGGCAGCGCCTCTGCCTGCTGCTCAGCCAATGGCAGCGCCTCAGGCTGATCTCAGCCAATGGCAGCGCCTCAGGCTGATCTCAACCAATGGCAGCGCCTCTGCCTGTTGCTCAGCCAATGGCAGCTCCTCTGCCTGTTGCTTAGCCAATGGCAGCGCCTCTGCCTGCTGCTCAGCCAATGGCAGTGCCTCTGCCTGTTGCTCAGCCAATGGCAGCGCCTCTGCCTGCTGTTCAGCCAATGGCAGCGCCTCTGCCTGCTGCTCAGCCAATGGCAGCGCCTCTGCCTGTTGCTCAGCCAGTGGCAGCGCCTCAGGCTGATCTCAGCCAATGGCAGCGCCTCTGCCTGCTGTTCAGCCAATGGCAGCGCCTCAGGCTGATCTCAGCCAATGGCAGCGCCTCAGGCAGCCAATGGCAGCGCCTCTGCCTGCTGCTCAGCCAATGGCAGCGCCTCAGGCTGATCTCAGCCAATGGCAGCGCCTCAGGCTGATCTCAACCAATGGCAGCGCCTCTGCCTGTTGCTCAGCCAATGGCAGCGCCTCTGTCTGCTGCTCAGCCAATGGCAGCGCCTCAGGCTGATCTCAGCCAGTGGCAGCGCCTCAGGCAGCCAATGGCAGCGCCTCTGCCTGCTGCTCAGCCAATGGCAGCGCCTCAGGCTGATCTCAGCCAATGGCAGCGCCTTAGGCTGATCCCAACCAATGGCAGCGCCTCTGCCTGCTGCTCAGCCAACAGCAGCGCCTCAGGCTGATCTCAGCCAATGGCAGAGCCTCTGCCTGCTGCTCAGCCAATGGCAGCGCCTCTGTCTGCTGCTCAGCCAATAGCAGTGTCTCAGGCTGATCTCAGCCAATGGCAGCGCCTCAGGCAGCCAATGGCAGCGCCTCTGCCTGCTGCTCAGCCAATGGCAGCGCCTCAGGCTGATCTCAGCCAATGGCAGCGCCTCAGGCTGATCTCAACCAATGGCAGCGCCTCTGCCTGTTGCTCAGCCAATGGCAGCGCCTCTGTCTGCTGCTCAGCCAATGGCAGCGCCTCTGACTGTTGCTCAGCCAATGGCAGCGCCTCTGCCTGCTGCTCAGCCAATGGCAGCGCCTCTGCCTGCTGCTCAGCCAATGGCAGCGCCTCTGCCTGTTGCTCAGCCAGTGGCAGCGCCTCAGGCTGATCTCAGCCAATGGCAGCGCCTCTGCCTGTTGCTCAGCCAATGGCAGCGCCTCTGCCTGCTGTTCAGCCAATGGCAGCGCCTCTGCCTGTTGCTCAGCCAATGGCAGCGCCTCTGCCTGCTGCTCAGCCAATGGCAGCGCCTCTGCCTGCTGCTCAGCCAATGGCAGCGCCTCAGGCTGATCTCAGCCAATGGCAGCGCCTCTGTCTGCTGCTCAGCCAATTGCAGCGCCTCAGGCTGATCTCAGCCAATGGCAGCGGCTCTGCCTGTTGCTTGGATTTTTTGCCTACTTATCGCACGCTAAGAGTTTCCATGTCAAAAACGTTGAAGGTTAAGGAATGGCACCGGGGTGCGACCATTTCTGGATGTGCGGCACGTGCGTATCCTAAGTCACATCATCAGGTCAGGGTCGTTCAGCAATTTATTTCATGGATGGAAGGCATCTACAGCCACATTTGTAGGTGACCAGAGTTTCTGTGGCGAATCGCCGCACAGTTGTAAGCCAACTGGTCCAACATTTTAAGCCGGCACAAAGTGTTGCAAGCGAACCAGCTAAAAGACTGGTTTGAAGCGCGTCAAATTGCTTCAAGTTGTATGCCAGCTGCTGCGGCTCGAGCTGTGGCTGTGGCGGCGGCGGCGGCTGTGGCGGTGGCTGTGGCTGCTGCTTCAGATTGTTGGCAGTCTGGAACTGGGCCACAAAATGCAATATTAATATCAATATCACTAGTGGCAAGCCAGCCCACGCGCTTGACGGGCCACTGCACCCAAATCGCATCCCAGACAAATTGCCATCTAATGCGCACACACAACTGCCCAATCAATCATTTTTTCGAACAATATTCGTAATTTGATTTCTGTGCAGCCAAAGTCGCGGCAGTTGGTTGGCCCTTGTAGCAGCAGTCAATTAACTTGCAGCGACCCGTCCTGTGACAATTGCCTTAACCACATACCGAGACAAAACAGTATTCCTCCTCCGCCGCCGAGGCCCTCCTTTCACGTCTAGCAACGCCTTAATAATAAGTTAGAAAACTTTTTGTGCCGTCCGTGTCCATAATTTTCGTAATTTCATGTTAGGGCGGCCACCGTTGATTGAATTGAATTATCTGCTACTCAGCGCGTATAGCTGAATCAAATCAACTTCAATTCAAATCCAAATAGAAACTACAAGTGCAGGCGATCAACTGCGGCGTAGCGGTAGCAAGTGCTTGTTTATGGGTGGCAGTTCAGTTTGCGATCTTAGTTTGCAACGCATTGTATCTGTGGCAATAATTGAAGGCAATTAAATTCATAAATTTTAATGATTTATTTTAACTTTGCACGCTTAGCACATTGAATTCATTCTTAAGCTTCAGGGTGCTACCCTGTTCGTGATTTATAAGTATATATAAGTTATTGTATTTATAAGTTATTCTGAGTGAGCTATACATATAAAATATATGTCAAATTTACTTATTTCAACAGATCGATTTGATCTATAATTATGAAAACGTTTAATTTACAGGGTGTTCCATCTGTCAAGTTGCATCTACCCTTTGCTGAGTGAAAATCAATTTATATTCACATATGCACTGATTTCTCAGCAATTAGCTAAAGATAATTAACAGCAAATATTTGAAGCAAAAGCTTGTGTAAGAACAAATAGCATTAGACATACGAAGGCAATGAAATAATTGATACACACATACACAAGGAGTTAGAGTGCGAAATCACACCCCACTGTGAGAGTCGAGTGCAGCCGTCTGGCCAAAGAGTGGCGGTTGTGCCTCAGTGCACCTCGTCGAGCAAGACGGAGCTGCAGTTGCATTAATGACTTCCAAATAACCAACAAAAACTGAGACGATTGCAAGAATTTCAATGCCACCTGTAGTGCAGTGAGGCGTGATGGGTCCTAAGTAGTCTACTCTGATTTCCCAGGCCACATTGAATTGGCTCTGCACTGCTCTGGTTATTGCCGCGTGGTGCGCCGTCTATGTCGTGTGGTACACCATTTTATTGTCTTCTCTGGCTATATTTGAATATTAATTACATCTAATTGGAACGAGTCAAGTGTTGGTGTTGCTGTTGTCGTATTCATTTGCCTAATGGTCCAGCAGATCAATAATTGGCCAGCTGCTCAGCTGCTCAGCTGGTCAACTGGTCGAGTCACAGCCACAATGTGGTAGAATTCGCTATAATTATGTTGTTTACAGCTAGTGCAATTAATTTAACATGAGTTTTGCTTATGAATATGGATTATCGAACAGCAAGATAAACTGACTGCCCATAACACCTGACTGTCTAAAAATATATATATCCGAAATAAACAATTACTTTTGATAGCTACAAATCTGAACAAGAATAAATAAATAGACACTGACAATTGGCAAGGCAGTTGGCTCGCAATTTACTGCCGCATGTTTGCTGTTTTACATTCTGTTGAATGTTGAATGCCAAAATTTGCATATATGCGGATATAAGAACAACGGGCAGCTTACGCCCACACATGTACGTCTGGTGGCTGCAACAGTAAGCCAACTGATATGTAGCTGTGTGAGATTATCTCGAATTTCTGAGTAATTGTAGGGCATAGATCCTAAGATAGGTCCTAAGCTTAAATATTTAATTGTAGGCTAGGGTTAATTAAGCTTAAGTGATAAAGCTATTGAATTAGAGTGCAAGAGGCGTATACGTAATATGTTCATTGCGAAGGTTATATTAAGTGGAATATAACCAGACCATAAAATACAATAAAATTACAGTATAAAGCAATAAACTGAAAACAGATACTCTTAGAAAGCGTATATACATATAAACATATATATGCTTAAGTATAAGAGCTCAGCATGCGTATACGTAAAATATTTGATATGTATTCTGTTGACTGAGAAGAAATAAAGAAGTATAATAATTTTAAAATTAAATTCTTTCATCTTAAAGGAATTTTTAAATGACGGATTGTGGAAATATGAATCAGATTATTACAATTACATATAAATTGCATCACTTACATTTGAGCAAGTTATGCATTTGAAACTAAAGTATTTCTCTTTTACGACACATTAAAATACAAACAGGTGCTAATTTAGCGTGAATTGTATGCGAATTAATTGTTGCAGGTGAATGCAGAGCATGCATCGCAATGCAGGCATCTATTTGCCACCATTTTCCACTTGCTTTGCTCAATTTCATATTTCTTAAGCGCATTTATTAAACTAATTTCAATTTGTAATACTTAAGCAAGGTGTCATTTTGATTGCCAATACATATATATTATATATACAAATGCAATTAGTGCAGATATATATATATACATAATTATTATATTAACACTTCTATGCACTATTTTATGCATATACATTATACGAGTATGCCGCACCGTTTTGCATGTAGCGCACCCATATAAAATGATAATTATAGCTCGCAAATTGCAGGAGAGGTGGGCATGCACAAATCTGTAGATTGCACTTGAGTAGCTCGGCCCACATGTCGGCGAGCACAACGAAATATATTTGCTGAAACCTATAAAAAAGAATATGAAAACGAAGGTGACAACGGGAATATAATTTATAATGTTGCGCATGCCGCAAAAATGTCAAAACACACCCGCCACGCCCCCAAGCAGCACACACACATACATTACGTTGTAGGCTTTGTAGGGGGAGTTCAAGAGAGCAAGTTGCATTTGGTTTATTTAAATGGAACTGGCGCTGACGTTGCAGCTGAGACAAGCTAAGTTAAGTTGCGGCTTTGTTTGCCACATGCAACACACACGCTGCGGCAGTGGATGGCGCCTATCGAATGCAAATGATCGAACTCTCAGTGCGCATTCGTTATTAAATGTGTTCCTTGTGTGTAGTAAGTTCGGCAGGTAAAACAATAATAGAATAACAGCGGCAACAACAGCAACAGTCGTTGCAAAGTGTGGCAAATGCAACATCAAGATTGAACTCCAAAGAAATGCTGCAACATGTGGCAACAACAGCAATACTCTGTTTCATGTCTTTTGTTTTGTGCACTATGCTTTTGTTTTTAATTTGCAAACTTTTCGTTTCTGCCCGTTTTCGATGCAGTTCAATGATTAAAGAGGCAAAACGCCCAGAAATTGGTTTACAATTTTTTTCTGCTCTTTTATATTTTTTGTTCGTTGATTTTGGTTGTGGCCCGTGGCATGTTGCAAGCCATGGAAACTGCAGCTCCCTAAGCGCCGCACTAGCATAACAAATTCATAAGAATTTTTTAATTTGCTGCCCAAGCTGGCGAGCATGGGCCCCTTGTTAGCGGCTGATGTGAGCGCTTGCGGGCGTGGTCTGTGGGCATTTGATATTTTTGGAAAGGCACGCGGCGATAAGATCGAACATAAAGTGTATATGCCAAATAATGAGTACTAATTGTTCAATGCACGGAAGTTCAAATGCCCACACATTCGCGCTCACAAACGCGTTCACAAAACAGCCAAAAAAGCTCATAAAAACCCGCCAAGATAGCAATTAAAATTCTTTTCCGACGTGGCCATAACGTTCGCGTCAATCGAAAGCAAGGTCAGGGCAGCATTTGCAGTGACAAACGCAAAATGCAGCACCGTTAGCTCCATACATATGTGCATATGCGTAGTACATACATACATACATATATATATACATATATATATACATATATATATATATATGTATATATTTATAGCCATTTCTGGCTATAAACCCGATGTAATATGCATTGCAACTGCTGATTCGCATTCGGTTTCGGCTTCGTCTTTGGCTTCAGCTTCGGCTTCGGCATCGGCTTCCACTTCGGCTTTTGGCTAAAACCCGCTTCGAGCCGCGATTAACGTTGTAATTCGATTACTTTTGTGCCACATTGTTCTGCTATTGCTCTTATTGTAGTTACTGTTATTGTGGCAAGGTGTGTGTGTGTGTGTATTGCTCTGGTTATTACTTTTGCTTTTGTCTTTGTCTTTGTCTTTGCGCAGTCGCCGGCGTCTCAGCCGACGCTGTCTCTGGCGGTATATATTAGAGCCGCCAGCCAAGAGTCAGCACAGTTCGTTAACAGTCCTAGTCGAGATTCTAGGAGGTTCAACCAGCGTCCAGCGACCAGTGACTGTGCCGTGTCGTGTGTGTGTAGTCAGTTTTCTGTTACTTCCCAGCTAACCCTACTCCTTTGAACGGCCAACTACCGTTTTTCTAAAAATCAACTCAACTTGTGATTTACGTTTTGTAAACAAAAATGAAGCCATTTGTAAGTAAACAAACACATATTTTACAAAATATGCCAAAAAAGGATATAGCTTATATGACAAAAACAATTACAAGCAAAATATAATATATAAAGTTTACAGTCCTGAGCTACTCTACAAATATAGAAGTTGACTTAGCTGCAAACGTACAATATATATCTTGATTATCACATAGCTTACACTATCGAATAGTGAAGAGTAATTAAATAGAAATAGAAGTGTCTACTTGGATCTTAACTCGTAGTGCCATGCTTCCTCACTTGATCAATTTTCTTTTAAATAGAATTTGATAAGTTGTATATTCGAAAGTTCTCTTGAAATAATTTATATTATTTCATCCTCATTATATAGAGAAATATTTAGTATTTGTTCCACTTCAATTATACAACAGTTTAGATTTTTGCGACCTTTGTTATAGCTATTCGTTAGCTGTGGACTTTGCACAATTTTTGAACTGCATGTCCAGTGACACAGAAACCACCCAGAAATCAGAAACCGCTGCCATCAACCACTACAAACTTAAGCTGATAAGCCGTTGACTTGTTACATGTCGGTTAGCCACTTCACCTCTCACAGGTAGCTCCGCAGCTGTTCCACATAATAATGGCCTCGTATGCGGTAATACTTGGCTACTTGGATACTTGGCCAAGTAGTATCTCGAAACGAAATCAAATCAAACGTTTCGCTTGATGGGGCCTAATAGTAAGCCAGAGACATGTAAGATGGTCCGAGCAGAGAGAGGCAGGCGAAAGGCAATTGCAAGAGAAACTGTTATAAAGACCGACCGACTGACTGACAAGCACAATTATTGCGCCGCCAGGTGGCGTGAGCTGTTGTTACGTATCTGCATAAGCTATGGCATAAGCACGGCTAACTCTTAATTATACTCTTTCCCTCGTTATCTTTTTTCTATCTCGTACAGTTGATTGCCGCCGCGCTGCTCATCTCGACAGTGTCCGCCTCTTGGCATGGTGCTGTCTCCACACAATACCAGCATCTGGACCCTCATAGCCATACCTACTCATACGGCTATGTCGATCCAAACTCACAGAAGCACGAGACTCGTGCCCATGATGGCACCACGCGCGGCTCCTATTCCTATGTCGATGGACACGGTCATTTGCAGTCTGTAGCCTACACTGCAGATCCACATCATGGCTTCAATGCCGTTGGCACTAACCTGCCACAAGCTCCAGCTGTGCCCCATGCTGCTCCCGTCTATGCCGCTGCTCATGGTCACGCCGCCTACGTGCCATATGCTCATCATGCGCACGGCATCCACATCCCGGTTCTGACCCATGGCGGTGTGCCCGTTGACACACCTGAAGTTCAGCACGCCAAGGCTGCCCATGCTGCTGCTCATGCCGCTGCCGCTCACAATGCTGGTCACCATCTGTACAAGCGATCGATCTATGGCGGCGGCTGGGCCTACGGTGCTGCTCCTGCTCATGTGCCACTCACCCATGGTGGTGTCCCCATCGATACACCCGATGTGCAGGCCGCTAAGGCTGAACACTATGCTGCCCATGCCAAGGCTCTGGGTCATGTGGCTCACGCCCATGGTGCTCCCGTAGAGACTCCTGAGGTTCAACACGCCAAGGCCGCTCACTTTGCCGCCCATGCTGCCGCTCGTTCTGGCCATGCCATCGCTCCCATTGCCCACGGTGGCTACCATGTGCCTGTGATCCACAATGGAGTGCCCGTCGATACACCCGAAGTCCAGCACGCTAAGGCCGCCCACTACGCTGCTCTTTCTCAGGCCTCCGCGCACGGCAGCTCTCACAGCTCCTGGGATGATGGTCACTACGATGGTCGCTGGGATGCCAGCCACGACAGCCACGCCCAAAGCTACTCTTCAGGCTATGCGCATAAGGGTCCCATTCACATCCCGGTCATCCACAACGGTGTGCCCGTCGAGCCTGCAGAGGTGCAGCACGCCCGTGCCGCTCATCTGAACGCTGTGGCAGCTGCCAGTCACGGCGGTGCTTCTCACGGTGGCTACTATGGAGGCTCTGCTCATGAGGATGATGGTCAGTACCGTGAGCAATACAACCACTACTAAGTTGAGGATCTGCCAGAGTCTGCCATTAACCACACCGATAACGACGAGCTTCTCTAATAATCTGCCCGACACTCTACCGACTACCGAAGGCAGCTGTCTCCTTTACGCTACCTGTCTAACTATCTGCAACTACATATCTCCATCCCTGTCATACACACACGCAGTCGAACGATAAAGGACCTCACGCGGGAGATTTGAGCTGCTGTCTCATTTGCTTGCTTGATCGCTTCGAGTAGTAACCCGACTCCTTATCAACTTTGAACTCTCAATAATTATTTTCAGCTCTTATACTCATACCTATACTCTTCTTATACTGCCTGTCTTCTACCAGCATCAGCCATAAGACCTGTTGGTGTAACTTTCTAGTTTTCCTCTTTCTTCACTCTGTTTTCCTCTACAACCCTCGACTTATCTTTGCTTTGAGCAACCCTGAACAAGAATGTTGTAAATAATTGTTGTAACTTTCAATCTTGTACGAGTTATGTATCTATATATTATATGAAACTGCAAACAGACAAATAAACTGCAAAAATGTATTTGAACCCAAAATCGTTTCAATTGCCAGCAGCTCTGCATGTAAGCCATAATTATCAATTCCAAATGTGTAAACTGTAAAACAATGTAAGGCTTTCCATTAACTGCATATGGCTCGGATTTCTGCAAGCACTGTGTTAAAATACAATCCGAATTTAATTGAAAATTCTCAGAAAACTATAAACTGAAACTTTATAGAATTCATTCATATTCAGCGCTTATCGAGAATCGTTTTCTTGTGAATTTTCCATTGTATCCATTATCTTCTGAATTGCCTTTCACATTTAACAGCATTAAATCGCATTCCATTACAATTCCATTAAAGTATTCTGCTCGCCTTGTGGCACATGTGCACACCTATGAAGACGCACTAGAATCGCAAATATGTGTCCATGTGGAGATGAATGCACACGTATTTGACGTGCTTCGATTGAGTGTGCATATGTCATTGAGTAGGAATGCAAAAGTCTGGAGCCCCCACTGAGCGGTAGCCAAAGGCTTCCAATCAATCACGGCGGAAAATCGAATTTGTACTATTTTCACTTTTCCGACTATAAATGTTTGCATCACTTCTACTGCTTGCGATTGCTTCAAGCTATTTGCGAGTAATTCAGCAGCAAATATGTGCACACAAGCGCTACATGGGTACTTTTCAATTTGTGTGACTGTTGGGTGTTAGCCTCGGGCACAAATTAATTTGTACACCTCATGCCGGCGAGCCATAAATTGAAATGCAACCTTTGCACTAATCAATAACCTTGGCGGCTCGACGTCAATTACAGGGAATGCCCAACGTGGCCGACTAATTAAAAATTAACAATCTACGCCGCACACGCAAAGGTCAGAGCACAAGTGACCAACACTGTTCGATTCGCATAAATAACAGAAGGGTCACGAAGCCCGAAAACCAACCTGCCAACCTGCCAGCCTGACCGGCGAAAAGGCCATTTGACAGGCTTAGGCTGGGTCGCAGAGCCAAGCACTGAAATTAAGCTATTTAATTAGATATGCATTTGGCAGCAAATTAGTATTTGAGAATCACTCGAATGACCTTCGCCTGAGACAGGTGTAGCGAAGGAGCCCGTCTTTCGCTTGATCAAATCTATTTCATTATGCTTGAGCAGAAACAATAAAGTGCAATTGAAATTATTCAAATTGCGAGCAGCTTAAATGGTCAGTTCAGATTGGGTGGCAGTCACAACTGTTGCTGTTGCTGGCGTTGCAACGGTAGCATGACCGCAACGTTTATGCAGCTTGCCACAAGTGTAAGGCGTGGCCAACCCCACGTCAAAAGTGAATGTGCAACATTGTTGATGTTGGTGTTTTTTTCCCCAGTTGTTGCTGTTGGCGCAAATCATTTTTGCCAACTTTATTATTGCAATTTTTGGCGTTGATTCGCACAAGTGGCAGTGAGGTGGCTGCTTGCTTCTCGCTTCTTGCCACGATTTACTTCATTGTTTTTCTGGTATTTCTTTTTTTTTTTTAGTTTTTGCTTTTCATATTTCATAGGACTCGAATAATTCTGTTGCTGGCTTTTTGCGGCTCATTTGCATGCACCGCCAATTTAGCAACCAGTTGCCGAGAACCACGTTTAATTGGAGGGTCACTTCCAGCCCAGCGACCAATTTGGCAGCAGCAGCACCAGCACCGTTAAGCAAACAAATGCCAGCCGACAATTTGTATAAAATAACACAATTACTAAGCCATTTTCCACAGTTGGTTCTCTGCTATCTCTGCCAAACTCATATACACTACTTTTTTCATATTTTTTTTTTTTTTTGTGGTAGGCGTTTTTCCTGCAGCGTTTTGCATATATTTGCTGAAGTGGTTTTCAGTTTTAACTTCAATTTAATTTATGGTTGGGGCGTTAATTTACGGCCTAATTGATCCAATTTGAATATATGCAAACAAACCAAAGTGTTGAAATAAAATCGAAACTTTTGTAATTAGAGCGCTGTTTAAAGTTGCTGTTGCAAGTACCTGGAATTTGTAGCTTACGCAAATTAATTGAAAACGTCCCCACTATAAAGTTGTGCTATCGCTAGCGCGTGAGAGTTCCCAGTGTTAATTTTGCTTTTCTCTCTCTATATTTCATAATTCAGGTGAATTTTGTATTTTATTTGTATAAGTGTTTAATCGGGGTCTAATGCTCTCGTGACTACATAAATATTTCTAATTAGGTGGAGCTGAGGTAGCCTAGTCAAAGAATACAAAGCCAAAAAGGGAAGTCTGAAATTCACAAATATAGGTGTAAATATAATTAAATTGATTTAAATTCGCGTGCTGATATATGATGCTAATTCAGTTGTATATCGCTATATTGGATATCCCTAGCGAATACTCAAACATTTGCACTCTCGCGTAATTGTGGAACAAAAGAGCACACACAAAAATAACAGAGATAACATTACCGTCTGCATTCTGGCAGCAGAAACGAATTGAAACAATACGTGGAGATAATGCAACAAAATGTGCTGTTGCCACTGCAGTTGATGCAGCAAATACTCGAAACGTTTCGCGCATTTGCACAGCTACTTTGTTGAGCAGCGGAAAATGTGAAATGCGATTTCGGATTGCTGATTGCTGCCTGGCAAACACTTTCTACGGGCTTCCTTTTCATTTCGCCATACGCTGCTGTGGGACTGCGTTCAGTGCAGGAGAAACGCAGCAACACCACAAAATTGATTTTGGGTGCTGCATTCACTTCATATTGCGCTGCACGTGCGTTGCAATAAACTTGCAGTTTGTTTCATATGCAGCAGCAACAGCAGCCGCAGCACCAGCAACAGCAGCTGCCAGGTGCATGCATGGTAACTAATATGAAAAATATCTAAAATTGTCAATTTGAGGTTGACATTTTATTTAATTAAACTAAATGTAACGATTATTCTCTCTCTCTCTCTCTCTCTCTCTCTCTCTGGGTAGAGTAGATAATGGGAAAATTTGTGTTGCCTGCTTTTAGGCAGGTGAGCAAATTACGACACTGCTGAAAGCTGCTGTCAAAAGCTTAGTATTATGACACACACTGTTGCGTAACATGTAAGGCTAAGTCCAAACACAACAAACGCTTGAACTTTAACTTAGTTGTGGGCACACGTGTTGGACAAGCTTATTTATTGCCATTTGAGAAGAGTTTATATTACTCATAAATCGCCTGACGCTAGGGAAACAAAAGCGGATTGAAAGAGAAAGGGAGAATGAGACAGAGAGAGAGAGAGAGAGAGAGAGCGAGAGACAGGGCCGCAGGAAATATGAATTTGAATGTGCATTGTTATTTTAGATGTCAAACAGCTGTTGCTAGGCTACAAACTTTGTCCAGCTGCTGCAGGAGAGTTTGTAAAGTGGGGCAGAGTTATTGCAAGCATTAAAGCCGTTTAGATTGCATGCTGTGCAAGAGTTTACCACGATTGTGTATATGCAAAGAGAGCAGTGGTTGCGTTTGGGCATTCTCGAATTTTAATATTCGTTTGCTTGATTCTGGCACAATTGACTAGTCCTATGGCTAATAGAGACTTAAACGACTACGCAGCAGTGGCTGCTGAAGACACAGGACAGTTGGTTAGACCACGGCGCTGCAAGCACAGGATGTGAGCAATTTTTGTAATAAATTATGTTCTATCCTACTTACATCAAATTGAGATCCGGCTGTTGCCAGACGGGTGCCGGAAGCAGAACAGCAGCCGGTGCTGGTTGAGGTGCAGCGCCACCAGCTCCACCGCCGCCTCCGGCGCCGTTCTGTGCTCCCTTGCCGCCTTTGCCACCTTTGCCTCCCTTGGAGCCATCTGGTCCGTCAGGTCCATCTGCTCCATCCGCACCATCTTCGCCATTCGGCTGTGGGCCAGCTGGACTGGGACCACCGGGCTCTCCATTTTGGCCGCTCTCACCGGATGTCACTGTACCACCGCCACCACCGCCCCCACCAGCTCCGCCGCCACCTGCGCTGCCATCGCCACCAGAACCGCCACTGCCACCTGCACCGCCTAAAATGCCACCAGCTTGGCCTGCCTGACCTGCACCGCCACCGCCGCCACCTCCGGCACCACCGTCAGCGACAGCAGCCCCAGAAGCATCTACCGAACTTGAACCAGCCTCATCAGCAGCATTAGCAGCCGCAGAGGCAGTGTTGTTAATTACCACCGCCTCTTCAATCGGACTGGCACTCTCCGTAGAGGACTCCACATACTCGCCCTCCAGGCCCGGCTGCGGCTTCCACAGTCCATCTTCGGCGCCATTTGGCGGCTTATAGCTGCCGTCCTCCTCTGGCGGCTGCACCAGCAACAGCACAGGCGACGGCTGTCCCACCAAATACGTACCTGCCACTGGCAGTGTTAATGGCACCACATGCGCCATTCCACCATCAATATGGTGGGCGGCCAATAGGGCCACAAGCGGCAGCAGCAACTGCAGGTGTAAATGATGCTCAATCACCGAAACAGGCATTAATTAAATTCACTTAATTGCTTACCGCTGTTGTTCGCATATTGTTGAGCAATTCAATGGAAATTTATTATCCCTTTTGAGTCCGATCTCCGCTGAGGCTGAGGTGGAACTGACTCCATTGGCAATGCCCTAGCATTGTTTATATATGATCTGCGAACAGTTTGGTTGATTAATTGGAACTGGGCTACCAGCAGCGACATTGTCTATAAATGGTATCGGCATCCACTGTACCCATGCAACCGCATAAATCAAGTTCGATCCCAGTTAATTATATCAAAATGCACTATTATAATATTATTACGAACGGCAATTACACATCGCAAAGATCGTGTTAATATGCGCAATGCAGTTCGCAGCACCCGTTCAATCAAATACGCAGTAAACTTCTCTGTGATAAATACTTGAATGAATGAATGAAATCTTGTTATGCTATGAGTACTCCCCGACGGCAGTCTAACTCCAATCATACCCTGTAATATAGCTAGTCTGATGTGTGCAATAACATTACAGCTAAGCTCTTACATAACGTTTCATAGAAAAGAATTATTGTATTATTATTTCTGACTTAAATACAATGAAAGTGGGCAGGGTCTGTGATGCTAAAATCACTGGGCATCAGGACTATTGCATTACCTAATCAAGATTCTTGAAATTGCTCACTAGTTGATCTACTAATAAATAATTATAATGTCGTCCCACTTAAGTGCACCGCTGACAGCGCTAGCAGAGCGCCGAGATAAGATGCCATTCATGGCCATGTGCCGGCAGTCAAGAATCTGAGCTCACTGGGAGGAGGCAGCTATCCGCCAAGTTGCTTATGGTGATATTGGCGTCGGCGACTGCGAGCTGTGGCCGTGTTGTAGGCAAATGTGGCGTTTGAGGAGTTACTCAACCGGTTTCTGTATTTAGCGTCGCGTGTCAAATGTGTAACACAGTGGTGGCAAATATTAATTGCCAGCTAAGGGACTGATTGTGGCAGCTGCGGTTGCTGTTCCGCCCGGACTTCACATAAATAATGAGCCACTATTAAACTCTATGCAGCTCTGACTAAATCAATTAAGCCAACAAGCCACAATAACAAAAATAATAAGATCAACATCAACAACAAGCGGGCAAAAGGAAGCTGGTAACAGCAATGGGGCCATTATCATCATCGTGCTCGTCCTCGTCCGCTGCATCGTGTACTGTCCCATGCCTCTTTGCGTATTCTTAGCATCCAGCTGCAAAGCCCGGAACATTATTCACAGCAACCCAGGGGATGGCAAGCTGGCAACTTAGTAAAACTAAATTGTTTGTGCGTGTGGCAACAGCTGATAAAAAGACGCAACGTGTATGCTCAAAGGATGTGAGGGTGGAGTCAGCTAGTTAGTTGGCTAGTTAGCCAGTTACCCATACCCAAGGCTTAAGCCAACTTGCAGTCAATTAGCCCAGGGACAGACATTGGAACGCGACTGGCACGCGAAATGATGCCAACGTTGCGCATTTGGCCAAAACAGTTAACCGAGATTCAATTTAGCTGGCATTGCAAATATTTCTGCGCGTCAGTGTTAGCATTGACCACTGTCCAAGGTGGGGCTAACCGCGTGGGTTATTAATCAAAACAGAGGCGCCAATGGTCGCAAGCAATGCGCTTAAATATGTTACCCATAAATGGCTAGGCTGTGCCCCGGCAAGGAGGCAACCATTCACATAGCATACATATCCTGGCCGCTCCCTTGCCACACCTCGGCCACGCCCTTTGAGGCCGCATATAAATAGTTTTGCTGGAGCCTCAACGGTGCTTCATTTGTTAGCTGACTGCCAGGCGAGTCAAGTTGACGTTGCCATCGACTCTGAGGGCGGACAGCACACTTTCTTGCCGTCGTTGTTGTTGCGGTGGCTGTTGCTGTTGTGGGACACAAAAAGGCTTCTACGTGCCTCGCATATGCGTTCTGTGTGGGCGTGGGTATTGAAACAATACGAGGGGAAGACCACGCGATGCGCAGATCGAACACAGTTTACAGAAATGATTACTACTGGGCGAATGCGTAATGAGCAATGTGGCGTATGTGTGATATATTGGCCAGCCCTACACACACGAATGCCCAGCAACATTCTGTGCAGCTGTCCAAGGGTATATTCCATCAACATCATTAGTGCGGCACATGCCTGCAATTGTAGATTCATTGTAGCGAGCGAATATCTAATTAAAAGAGTGCTCGAGTTGTGGTGGTTAAAACAGATATTGCTGCAATCAGGATTTATTTTCAAATGTAATTGGAGAGCAGCCAGCCAGCCTCAATATTTATTTATTACTAACCCAATGTGAATTGCCTGTTAACGACAGCTTCGTAAACACGAATTTTTCCGCATCCCTGAACTCTGCATTGCAATAAAATTTTAAATACTGTGTGTTCATATACACTTTTTATTTAATATTATTTTATTTTTCCAAGCCATATTCCCCTTTTTCCGCTTCAACCACAATGTTTATAAATAGTAAACTGAAGTGAGCATATATATTCAAACTGCATTGCCTTTTCACCTATGTAGTAAGCCGAGCGAGATGATTTATGATGTTTGTAGAAATACTACTACATGATGCTGACACAACAAAAAGTACATAATCTGCGAACTGAACTTTGACTGCTCTCAGTAAGTGGCATACAGAAGCCAAAAGCTCGGGGCGCCACGCTTACGGCGGGCGTCAAATGTCGTTACAGCTGTCACAATATGCAGCAAGCTGAAAGTGTCGACAAAACCATCAATATCAAACGAATGCTCAGCCACACAAACATATTATAGTGTGGACAGAGTGGAGCACAGAGCAAACCGCATTTAAATCACAATAAATCATAGATGCCGGCGCTTGAGTTCGCTTCCATGCCATTTGCTGCGAATGCTTGAGTGCTTGAAAAATGTATTTGCTGCACAGTTCGCGTTTCCTATTGCCTGACATTAGGTTAGCAAAAAGTTTATTCGAACAATGTCTAAGCTTGATTAGAGTTGCATTGTTCTATATCTGTGTCATTTTGCTATATGGCAAAACAGATGTTTATTAAGCACTAATTCACAACAATTTTAGTAAATGCTCAATATAATGAGTATAGATCTGTTTTTAATTAGCAAATGAGTCAAAACGAAACTGTTTGAACTCGCGTCTAACAGCGATGAGCTCATCAAGCTGTTAGGTCGTATCAATGTTATAGACTTAAGTTTATGAGACTGCAAACAGATATTTGCACAGATATCTATTGTAGTCGTCTACTTGTTGCCCATTAGCGAAGCAAAAAAAAAAAGAAATAAACTGGAAACGATTACGCAGAGCTTGTTGAGCCGTATAAAACGCGTGAAGCTGAATGTTTGCACTTTAATAAGTGTAGCAATATTTTTATTGTTTTTATTGGGCGCCAACAAATTGGTTTTGGTTGAGTCAGCCGCTTGTGCTGGCTTTTATGTTCATATCATAACGGCATTTCTATTGTTTCTTTAGTTTTCGGCTCCAGTTTGATTGCATTCGTCGGCAATTCGTTCGCTGTCTGTTACGGACTGAAGGCGTTTATAGAGCTTTTCACACCATTGCTAATGAGTAAAACATTTACGAGCCGCCCCACGCTCCCATATTTCGGCGGCCGGCCAATGCCAATAGCAACAACAATGATAACTGAAGCAATGCTTTTCGCTTGGCTAACTTTAAGTAACGAAACTTTAAGGCCTACCAAAGAGCTGCTGTTTAATTTGGGGCAGCTCATGTGCAAAGCCTTTGGTAAAGCTCTTGTAACAAGAACTTTCTATTTATAGTACTCTTAGTCAAGCCCTGAGGGCTTATCAGCAGCCTGTCGCCAGCTTGTCTGGCGCTTTCTTTGCAAAACCGCAAGCTATTCGCCACTGGCGCCCATCCATCAATTTGGTTTACTTTATCGATAGGCAAAGCATTACCCTGATCCCTCACCAGCCTCGCCGTATATCTGTAAGTGTGTACGTGTTTTGATTCGGCCATAGTTAGTTGATAATGCGCTCATTTCAAGCACAGACAATTTGGCGCAAAGAGCATTCGGGAATTTGGAGTTGTGCTAAGACTTTGCCAAGGTCGAATGCTTGAAATGTATATAGATACTTCTGCTTCATTTGCAACTTGCGTCCATGGCCTGAATTACATTTGGCCCAACAATATTGTGCTGCAAAGTTTCGTATTACATAATTGCGCCTAACAGCAATAACAGCAGCTCCACTCTCAGTTTAAGTTGAATTTACACTGAGAGTCATTTTTCTAGTAGCAGAACACAAAAGTCATTTATGCAAACGGCTTGCTTTTGGCAGTGGAAGCAATTGGCAGCAACTGGAATGGAAGTGGAAGCTGTTCCTGATAATTGAATGTATTGTTCTGGGAGTTTTTGTGTGCTTTTGTCATGCTTCTAGTGTGTTGTAAGAAGTTGGTAGTTTTGGTTTATTTGTCGCCCATTTATATAAATGTCTTTGGGGGAGGCAGCGCAGAGCTGCATCTGAAGTAGACCACAGAGACTCGAGTGGGTCTTTTATCATTTCTTTTCCGTGGGTGTCTAGTTTTAGCTGATGACGCACATTCAGCGCTCGACATTGCCAGAGCCGCAGACGCGTACTTATGCTCTCGTCATCGCCCACAGAGAAAAAGAAAACAACCTGTTGGATGGGGAAATCGTTGGCTCATTGGCCAATCAATTGTAGGCGCCTTAAATGTAAATGAAGGATGCTGTAGACTGCCATTTGTACTTGTCAATGGTACGAAGAAGTATAAATATTTTTATGAATAAATCGATTGGCTACAATTACAGCAGCAATTAAAGTCCTCTGCTTCAGGGTCTTTAACTTTTTGTCTCGTTCTAAAAATAAAAAAAGTCAATCTTATTTCTATTTTGGCCATTGATGAGTTTGACAGCGCAAAGAACAAAAGTACAAGAAAAGCAAATTTAAACGCTACTCACAGGCCAAAAATACATTCAAAGCCAATTTACATGCACACCGTCAAACATTGCGTGAGTGTGTGTGTGAGTATACGTGTGCGATTTTGTGCTTGTGTGTGTGTCAGGAGTAGCACCTGATCCCCTTTCAAATGGGAGCTTGGCTTTTATGTAGCGGCTGTTGACTTTTCCCATTGGCTTGTGCCTACCCTTAAAACAAATCATCTTTTATTATAACGCATTAATCATACGCTCTGTGCGCCCCGCAGTTTTGCTTTGGTGGCTGCGGAAGTGCAAAGTTCTTGCACACAGGACATAGCACCACAGAGCACACAAAATATACACACAAATGGCTGCTCGCACAAATATCGTGTGCCACGTTTCGTTTCACTTTGCTTACTGCTTTTCATCAGGTTTTGCTGGAGCTTTTAATTTTTTGCGCCCTCTTGTTGCCTACTTTTGTGCTGAGGCCGTAATTTATGGCCAGGTGTGCAGTGGCTCTAATTGCGTGATAAGTTTCAGCAATGAGCATTTTGTGTTTCACTTTTTATGTATTTGTATTTTCTTTACGCTAGACCAGATGCTTTATCAGGCGTTTTTGTTACGATTGACGTCAATTTTTTGTGGGAGCTTCAACTAGGCTCAGCTGGCCTACTGGCTCCCCGGAAGTCAATTGATTTATGGCTGCGGCTTATTAACAGAGCTCGCCAACCTCAAGTGGGTATTGACAGTTCGCCAAAAAGTAAACAACTCTAATTGAGACGAAAAACGTTCTCACTTAAAATGCTACGCCCATCACTGCAGTTGGGCGCACTGCGTGTAAGCTGTAGCATACTTTTCAGCTTGTTTTTGTCCATCGCAGCCAACACACAGTATCCAACACTGACAATGTCGCTATGCACTCCCAAGCCATAAAAGCATTGAAAGTTCGTTTAGCTGCACGTCGAGCCAGAATAGCTTCGGGGCGTATGGGATTTTTCGGTTACAGTTACAGTACAGAGCAAAAAGGAGTAGTTCGGGAAGGGGCAACTGCAATTGCTGCTGTAGAGCTGCGCCGACGGTACGTGGCCATGTGGAGTGGCATGCAGCTGTTTAATGCCAGCCAACCAAGCCAAGCGGCAGGGCATCTGTTTATCTTGGCCCTGTCAACGGCAAAATGCTGGCCCCAAACGGAGTTCGACATTTAGTAGGCGATACCACGAAAAGCAGTAAAAAGAGCAGCCAGAAGATGCCAACGCGCTTTAACATTTTGTTTTTCGTATTCCGTATTTGGTATTCAAAAACCCAGTTCACTGCGAGCTATCATGCTGCGTCCTAGGCCATGCGAACGTTATGCGCGCCTTGAGCATGTGGGCGTGATACTCAACCGGAAAATTTGAGCGCAACACGAAGTGGGCCAGACTAGGCTAAAGGTTACCGTGCGCTGTCTCTGAACACAAACATTCGACTCGGATCGCATAATGTCATGGCAGAAGTTTACATTTAAATTCAGGAAAAAACCAAACATCAAATTAATGTGAAATTTGGATTTTGATTAAGAGTGAATGAAAATAAATGGCGGCGTAAAAGTCAAATGTAAATGTTAAAAAGCACGGCAGCCAGCTCCCTGACAGAGATGTTGAAATACTTGGCCAAGAATTATCACGAAGCAAGGGACATAGCAGGCAGCTCTTAAGTCCCACATTTGCACAAGGGAACTAACAAATAAACTAAGCTTATTAAAAGATATTAGTATAGTTTTAGATTGATATTTTGTATTTCTATAGAATTTAGCCAAGTGACTTAAATATTTATTTATTTTATTGTAATATTCTTAGGTAGACACTCACAATGCATGCACCGAAACCAACGAACTCTTATATATATAATATATAATAAATTATTTATTATTTATTATTTATTATTTATTATTAATAATATAAACATAAATCTCTGGCATCATTGAAATATATTCTTAAAATCGTTTGCTTTGCTCTGCCAATGACTCTGCTCTGGCTCAACTGTTCAGGCCCTACTCCAGGCGGCTCTGGCTCTGGCTCTGGCTCTGGCTCTGGCTCTGGCTCTGGCTCTGGCTCTGGCTATAGCTCTGGCTATAGCTCTTTACGCTAGAGCTAACCACACACTGAAGAGGAGGAGATGCAGTGGTCGACTGTCCACCAGGCAGCCAACTGAAGAATTACTGCTGCAGGCTCGTCTTTATATAGGACGACACAACCACTCGAACTCGAACTCTGATCGTGGGCCTGTTGCTGAGTTATTTTGTAGGTAAGTATGAGGTATCAGGTATGAGCAGCAGCTGCCTTTGACGCCTTCTAGCTTCTTCATGCCAACAGAAACACAGTGTTAATAAGCAACCAATATTAAATAAATAGACAGACAGAAGTAGAAATATATATATAAGCATATCCGAAAGATGCTGTCATAATCACATTAAAGTAACCCCCGGCAGTCACACCTATTGTTAAGTAAACAAACCAGCGCATTCAGCACGTCAGCCAACGCTATATTTATGGGCGCGTCGTTAATTTTTCGCATCGCGGCGGGCAGAGCAAACAGCTGTGAGAGTTTTTGGGAAAGGACGCGGTTCCGGCTGTGTGCTCGGAGGTTTGGACCGGTGTCCGCCATTTTCTGGCAATCAACTTGCAATTAATGGCCACCAAATGAGTTTGAGTGGCCAAGGCATTGCGGTCGCTTTGTGTAGCTGCCCTTTGTTTGCCGCAGGTGTTTGAGTCTGTTTGCATGGTCTGTGGTGGCTCTGAACCGCCTCCGCTCGGCCCAACGTGCTGATGACCCAGAATCAGTGCGGAAAGCTCTGCAAATTTATACGCGTGCTTTAATTTTTGGTCTTCGGATATTTTCATTGCGTGCTGATGTCATTAACGTCTGCATGAATTTCAGTTAACTTTAAATTATAAACAATAAATAGACGCGGCACCATATTAGAACGATTAGAATATTAATTTGTTACTTGTCAATTTAAAAATAGTCGTTACACAGAATTGTAAATTGCTTATATAGCTTAACGCCCACATAATTGGGAAAGTTGTTCAGCTGTCTCGGCAGGGTACATTTCCATATTTGCTTCGGGCAACATTTTTTTTTTATCCTATTTTAAATGCTGCCAAAGTCGGCAAACATTTTGTTGGCAGTACACTTTATGGTAATGGGAGCGTGACATAATTGTTTCAGCATAATAAGACAACAAGCACGATTGCCAGGCGACACGACATCGCCATTTAAAATTCATTCTCTCCTCAGATATTTGTGTTGGGAGAAATATTTTATAGATTAAAAAGAACTTTAAAATATTTCTTCTGGCTTTAGTATAGATACAAAAAAAATCAATGATATTTATTGCTCCATTCGAATTGGCTTATTTTTTTTGGTTTGGTCCTTAGGTGGCAGGATGTGGCTCTTAAGACGAGCAGGCAGTTATCAGTTATGTTATATTACCACATGAGGTTATTTTTCCTTAGCGCATTGTCATTACAGGAAACACGACCAACTACCACCTCCAGTGTATGGCCAAGACAACGACAGTGCAAACTGCTACCTACACCAAGTACACAAAGATATACACAGCGAGCTCAGACAGC
The DNA here is from genome assembly GCA_035047485.1 of Drosophila peninsularis. Lineage (NCBI taxonomy): Eukaryota > Metazoa > Arthropoda > Insecta > Diptera > Drosophilidae > Drosophila > Drosophila peninsularis. The sequence goes on along the minus strand of JAWNPN010000050.1, from coordinate 9,771 downwards.
GAACGTCTGGCTATGGCAACGACTTTAACTTCCGTTTCCGCTTGTAACAAAATGCTGGGGGCAACGAAGTTAATAAAAGGGAAACCAACTTTTTTGTGCTTTGTTTAAACAAGATTTGAGGCCGTTTAGGTTTATGACTTTGTGCTGAAGCGAACGCCGACAGTTCACTTAGGGCAACTTTTGCCCTAAGCTATTGTAATTTAGCTAATTTCAGCAACTTTCTAAGTGCGCTTTGCAACTGCGTTTCATTTAATGTTAGCTCGACAAAATGGAATAATAAGTGCGTGAAATCGGGTGTCAACAACGATAAGCAACCAGTGATATCGGGAACTGAGCAAGGTCCTCGAATGCATTTGTCAATTCACATTGATTGACCAAAATTGAATTCAAACAAATCAGCTATTAAATTGAGTCGAATGCCTGGCAGAGTTGATAATCCAGATGACAGCAGCCACAAACAGCAATAGCAACAAGAACCAAAAATTATCACAACCACAAAATGTCACAAAAAACATTTTACCGCACAGCTGCAAATGGTGTAAAAACTGAAAAAGGAGGAAAAGTCAAATGGACTGCGATTGTAATGGCAGCTTCAAAGAGGAGTGTGGCCAAAGTTGAGTGGTCAGAAGTGTTCGGTAGGGGTTTGAGAGTGGCTAAAGGATATCCGAATGGCTGGGCTGTGTTTTGTTTTGCCATAAAAGCCAATAGCTTGCCATTTCTGTGGATTGGTCGTACCAAAAGAGAAAAGAAAAACTCGTTGCCATCATGACACAAAAATTAAACTAACAAAGGGATTGGGGTGAAGGTGCTTACAAATGGGTTAGTCAGTTTAAAAAGTGTTCCTGGCTTAGGTTGCCAAATAAGAGCAAACCAGGTTTGTGTGCGAAAATCATGTTACTTCCAGCTACATGCGGCCCACTCAAAATTCCCGAGAGGGCTTTGTTTTTATTTAACAAAAGCCAATTGCCACTCGCCGGGCGGAGTGTGCCTCGCTCTGTTGCCGTGCTGTGGCTCTGTGCTGCTGCTTCTGTTGATTGCTCCGCGGGCGACCATAACAATTAGACTGAAATTAAGGAAATTAACGCCTTCAGCAAATTGTCAGCAGCTTGCGTGTTGTGTGTGGTGGGGGGCAGGGTCACACACACATCAACTCATATGAGCCCTCTGCGCCGCCCTGCGGCTAACCGCAGCGGCAATGGTGTCCAAGTGTGAGTCCAGTTCACTGATGCCACAAATGCTTAAATAATCCAAAAAATACTATCTTTTCAGACAAAATAATTTAGTGAATAATATTTTGAAAGCTGAATGTAGCTATTTTAACTTCAATTTGAGCTACTCGGCGAATTCCTATTTTTAATACTCTGTGCTGTTCAACAAAGTAATAGTTTTTTATGCTTATACTTATTTATACTTGTTAAATAAAACTTTATCAAAGTTCAATTCAGAACTTGCGCTTCAACCAAACAAGTTAAAAGAAAATATTCTACAATAGTAGAGCAGTACTCCATAACTTTTGAAACGATTATTTCTTGAGGAACAACACGACATGCTGAGCATTTGTTTCCCCTGACAATCAGTCCAACTGTGCAGCAGCATTGCAAGTTTGGCCCAACACGTTTACTTTAAAAAGTACGCGTGCAGCTATATTTTTTGTGATGGCTTTCTCTAGTTATCTGCTATTGTTGCTGAGCTGCTGCCGCTGCCCTCCCCTGTTTGCACCGATGTTCGCTTATAGGATTATTCCTCTTATTGTATTGTGTACAACTAGCAAAATGTTCATGTATGTATCCTTCTACAGCTATTTTCTTATTTTTGCTTTTGGTTCATTGCACAATCGGCTTTATAGTTGTGCACTAGAAAAGGACTTCCTGGATAAGTTGAGGAAAATCGAAAAAAAAAAATGACAGCTGAGATTATGACTTATGTAAGTGCCAGTGCTGTGCCCGTGTTGCACTAAAAGACTTGTTGCCGCTGACAAAAAAAAAAAACACAAGCTAAAAGGAAAATAAGCTGGAGTCTAGAGCTTTGAACAAAAAATCAATTAGACCAATCCATGGAGCATGGTCATCAATTGTTATCGCCCAAGCGAAACGACAATATTTGCACAGTGAATGTCAACTTTTAAAGTTCATATTGTGGTGGAATAAATGGCAGCGTTGTTATTTCAGCCCTTCCTACAATACACATACGTGCTCCCACTTTGTATCTCTTTCTCTTTCACTCTCTTTCCTCCTTTCTCTTTTCCATACGTGTCTCTCTGCCTGTGCTAAAACCTTTCATTCGCCTGTTTGTATGCAGATTTGTTTGCTTTATCGATTGTGCGATAGCATGGACTATTTGACTGACCTCAACACCGTTGGCTTGTCCTGCGTTGTCATTGCTGTTTGCCCGCCTTTCTGCACCTAGCAGAGCAAACAACTTCCGTGTGGTGGCTGGGCTAATCCGGAGCACTCAGGCTCTCAGTTAAGTCAACCGGCCGAAGCGTCTAAATGACTGCATTCAGACTCCATTCACGTTTGTTTACTTTTCGATTTTCTCTCATGCACACAGATGTCTTAAGGATTTTAAAGAGCAACAGCAATGGCAGCTGATGCTTTGGAGATACACAGATTAGCCTCATGTTAGCCCTCAATTACCCTAAACATTTCCAAGGAACTTGCAATATTAGTTTTTGAACATGGCCACAGAACTTACCTTAGTTACAAGCAGTTGCTGGTTTCAGATGAGTGTTCATCAAGTATAGAATTCTTTTTCATTTATTATATCAACAAATTAAAGACACAGTTAATCTAAATAAGTGGCTGATTGCTGCGAATTACGTAGACGTTTGTGTTGCCTGCTAAACTCAGCAGCACTCAACAGCCGCTGGCTCGTGGAAGGGTGGCTCCGAGTCGATGATAAACAATGGGCTCCCGTTGTCTGCCGGATAATATGAGAGTCGAACTTAAATGAACAATCGATGTTATCTGACGTAGCTGGCCCATGGAAGCCACTTGCACGTTTTTATGGAAGGTACTTAAATGGGGGAGCGCTGGAACTTTAGCGCCAAGTTAATGCGTTTTATCAATTGAGTTCCATCAAATGAAACACTTTGTAGCGAGAAGGGAAAGCGAAATGAAGCCAAATAAATTGGATTCCTCAAATGGAATGGGAGCCCAAAAGTTAGTTAGTTAGTGGTGCTCCACCGAGTAGCCCCCGCCGCATAAATTAGCTGCCATCTTCAATATGAGAACGCAATCTCGTTGCCCTAAAAGTATTTATTGCCTGAATTTCGAAAGAAGCTGCCTTCCACATTAAAGGTGTGCTCTGCTTTAGAGCCATATTATATGAGCGGGGTCTCTGCTTACTCTCTTAGGCGTTGCTTCCTCCTGACTTTAATTGCAGTTGCTGCTCTTTTCTCGTGCCGTGGTACTTAACCTGGATACTCAAAATATTTGTGTACTAAAGCATGAGCTTGAGCTTGAATTGTAAAGCCTGAGTGAGAAACTTTTATAAAACTATTTCTAGCATTCAGCTTTAAGGCTTGCGGAAAGATTATAAGCTACTCAAGAACAACAAGCTAAAATCATTTTTCTTTGAGTCATTATGCAAATCCACTGTGCGCACAAGCAAATTCCCCGGAATTGAAAGTGCAGTTGCCACGGCATTTAGTCCCACTGAAGAAATATAAAATGAAGAAATAGGTTTGCTTTTTAATTTTGAATAATTTAAGATGAAATTCTTTATTTAATACACTCAGAACATTTAACTGGAACCGTACATATTATATATGAGAATCGTATGCAGTTTCTTCTACTTTCTTATGGTATATACATATATGTCACATTTAGATTTATATTTGAGGAAGTATGTTGAAAGCCGTACAACACACAACATTAACAATACCGTATATAATTATGTGTTTATATTTAATATGCTTTGTGCAACATTTTGGTTTCGGGCTGGATTTCTGTTATTCTGTAATATGTTTATATCGTTTGGTTGATTAAAGGTACAACTCTCATTTAATATATAGCGATTATTCTTATAGACGGCAAGATTCGCGATTTGGCCTCGAATATATGTAATTTATAACATAGACACACAGTTAATGAGATAATCTTCTCTTTTGTCTTTGGACTAACTACTTAATAGATCTTTACTTGGACTTAATCTTACTATATTAATTAAATTACATATACATTTATTTTAGAGTATTTTGTTCGCGCATTTGTTTAAACGGATGAAGCTAAATTTTGTTTTGGTTTTACCAAAGACTCTTAATCATATTTATCTACGTACTTTTAGATATAAGTTCCTAACTAGGCAAATGCCTCATTCCCAACGTTCCTGTTTAGACGCTCGCATCACTGTACTCAATTCGGACTGTGCGCCGCGGTCGCTGCCCCGCAGTCGCATTGGGATTCGTATCGCTGGCTGCCAGGCTGCGCAGCGCCAGCATCTCCCGCGGCTACAATTGCGTGCGCTTTGACGAGCTGTTGCTGGTTGAGGCGGACGCATCGCCAGGAGCCTCAACATAGGAGTAAGACGGCGTTTCCATGACTAGAGGATGACAAATCTCGTAGACGGGCACCTTCAGGCTCGTCTTACGCAACCCGCCCAAGCTGCTCTGTGAGCTTGAGCTGGGCCCAAACGAACGTCATCTGGACTCGTTGCCCAACTCAGAGTGTGACTGATGCAGCTCGCTCTCATCGCCAAAGCTATGAGCAGCGGCGCTAGGTGTAATACTGGGCGTACGTCCTTGAATGCGTATGGCGGACATGTCAGAGCCACGGCGGGAGCTCTTCAGGGAAACGCTCTGGCGAGAACAGAAGCAGCGGCATATGATGCGCTTGAAAGCAAAACGAAAGTCTTTGGAAAAGAGTGCATAAATCATGGGATTGACCGCCGAGTTGCAGTAGCCCAGCCAGAAGAGCACCGAAAACAGTAGCGGATCAACACAGTCCTGACAGAAAGGCCTGATAATGTAAATTGTAAAGAATGGACACCAGCAGAAGATGAACATGCCCACAATAATGGCCAAAGTTTTGGCCGCCTTCGTCTCCATGCGAAAACGCTTCACTTGCGCCTTGATGTTGCGTCTGCCCATTTTTTTGTTTGCGGATCTCGGAAGACCAGCGACGCCACCTGCTTCGCTGGTGTTGCTCTGACGCCTCGACAGCTCTGGCAGCGCTTTGCCAACCTGTAAGAAGCATGTGCTGCCTCCATGATGCTGCTGTCGATAAAGTTGCGACTCTGTGGACTCACGTCCATGGGCGCCATTGTAGTGTACAGAGAAGAGGGCGTTGCCGGAGGTGCGCCGTTCATGCGTCGGCTCCTGCTGTGCCAGCTCATTGATATTTTCGCTAGACGGATACGATACAGATATCTTGATTTTATCGTGCTGATGATGTAAACGACGCGTCGCATATTTGCTCAGACGCTCCGGTGACGGCGTGCCCAGAGTGGTTGTGGTACTTTGAGTGCTGCCGTTGCTGTGCATCGAGTCCTGCTGGTTGGAGCCGCGGCCACGATGTATGCGCAGCGTTAGGCGCTGCTCCTCGAAACGCGAGCCAAGCCCTTGGAGCCTGTTGAATGGGAGAAATTGAATTAACATTAGTTTGGCGTTGCACACATTTCACATACTGATTCCTGTTTTATTGAATATCGCTCAACCGCCCCACTGCACAGCACAGCACGCAAAGCGTTTAAATGCCCTTTGTTACCATTGTCATTGCCTACACGGTTTGGCGTACCTTCCCCTCCCATGTGACATGTCTGGCGCTCTGCCGGGCTGCACTTTAGTAAATTAAACGCGTAATTATGCAAATGTCTTGGCATAAGCACAACAAGCACTCAATGCAGGCCCTTGTCTCGCCGCTATCCTTGGCAACAATATTGTCCTATTGCTCGCCTTAGTCGTGTTTAAGCTGCTTTCAGAGCGAACTTTATTTCATTAACACACATACATTTGCATAATTTCACACACACATCCACTCACGCACTTTAGCATTTCTGTTGCCTCGCTCTGCTGCCCGTTTTGCATTTATTACTCATACGCACGCTTAACAGCTGTATAAATTTTCATTACACGCCGCGTGAATGTAATGAATAATCAGCACAATAATGCCATGTCATTCGGATTGCTGCTGCCGTTCAAACACTGTTCAATAATTTATGACTTTATGATACGATCCGAGCTGCTGCTCTGACCTATGTTAACTATTTGCTTTCGGCTAAACCTATCCAAACATTTTCATGGAGGCGAGGTCAGTAGTTCATAAATATATACTCTGCTAAAGAACGCCAGAATAGTTCAATACACTGGCAATGTGATTAAAGTAATTGCTTGAAAAAGGCAACTAAGTCTGACCAGAAAATAGAAAGTGTGCCAAAAGCACTGTCACTAATGAGAGTTTTCTTAACATGGTCTCAAGCCACAGGCCAAGGGCTTATGTTAGTTTGCTCTTGTAGGAGTTGATAGTAAAAACTATTTACTTTTAATATATATTATTATGTATTCATGTCTGGAAATACTTTTTAATTTTGCTTAATTTGATTCACATTAATTTCGCTGAAGTCAGTTTGTGTATGTAGGTAATTTGTCTGCATTGGTTTGTATATTTGGAGCAGTGTGGGGCTTGTCATTACCTTTGTGTGTGTTTGTTTACCTGTAGAACGTCAGAACTGCTGTGTCTAGCAATTATTTTTAATATAAATTACCTTTAATATTGTCGGCGATCGATTTTTGCTCTTTGTTTGCTTTCATTTTATTGAAAAATGTTTTCACTTAACCAATTTATTGGCCGATATACATGTATTAAGTACTATATATTACTCATATAACTGAACTGATGCGTTCTACTAACAAGAAAGTGAATCAAATGGGGGCCTGCTTATAATTTAATATATGTAGTTACATCTCGAAGTACTTAGCTCAAAGGTTGTTTTGGTAAACATGAACTAACATTAATTTAGCTTAAAGTACAGATATAGGTACACGTATATGTATGTCTTAAGCCTAGTTAAATACGTGAAAATTATTGCCATATAGTTACAACGTTGTTCTATGCAAATACTGTATATGTCAGTGGGGCCGACGGCGCTTACAAAAGTACAAAAGCGATGTGCATTGCCTTGTGTCAAATATCTGTTGCTGTTGTTGTGGCTGGTACTTCTGCTGCGGGGCTTGCTTAGAGCACACGACCTTTACAGAAGCCGCCGCGCCGTATACGCCTGCTGCCCGTGGTATCCGCATCGCCATCTCTGATGCTGGCTTCCTGCGGCAGTGTAGGCAGTGCGCTGCAGGGGACTCGACTCATAGTTGCCCATTAGTCAGCTGAAGTCAACTCCATCGCCATCATCCGAACAGCCTGAAATAGTTTTGTGGAACGTGGCGGGCGCCAAAGGGCCCGTGCGGCAATCATCTGGAAATTCTCAGAGGCCCGAAGCCACTGCGAGTACAGACGCAACGACATGAAAATGCGCTTAAAGGCAATTCGAAACTCGTGGGAGAAGAGGGCATGATCATAGGATTAATGGCCGAATTGCAGTAGCCCAGCCAGAAACAATACCGAAAATACTGTTGGCTGGATGCAGTCCTCGCAGAAGGCGCGTATCAGATACATCGTGAAGAATGGCAGCCAACAGACTATGAACCCGCCCACAATGATGGCCAATGTTTTAGCCGCCTTTGTCTCCATGCGAAAGCGTTTCACTTGGAACTTTGCACTCCGTTTTCCGGAACGCTTCTTGGAGGATGTCAAGCCAGCCGAATTGCCGCTCTCCAGATCTGCTGCTGCTCCAGTCGGCAGTGTCCAGATTGAAGGTGGTTTCGCCAATGTCAAAGAGGCTGCTCTTGAATGAGGCACGTCGACCGTTGGTAAAGTTGCTGACACCACTTTTGGTGCTGCTGATGACGGCAAAGTGGGGCGAGGGTGGTGGTTGCTGCGTGACACCCAGACGAGGTGATTCCAACATGTTTTCCGAGGAGGGAAAAGAAACTTTGATGGAAATCATTTCGTGCCTCTGTCGATTCACTCGCATCGAAGTAGCTCTCTTTGGTGTGCCCGTCTGGGATGCAGGCTGATGATCCTCATGTGACAGCACTTAAGGCGGGTCCTGTTGGCCCATTGCTATTAACACTCAGCGTCGAGGACATGGAGTGTACCGAAAGTGGCGTGCGCTGCGGTGTGCCTAAGGGCGACCACGATGGATGCGCAGTAGTAGCTGGGAGTCATCAGACGCGATTGTTGCCCCCCGATTCGCGTGGGCTGCCTGCAATAAGTCAGTGTGGGAATTTGGCAGGAAGTGGGAAATAGGACTCAATACAAATATCACATGAAATGCAATCACACTATGTTGTTTTGGATGTATGTAGTGAGTGTCATCGTAAGCAAGTGGAAACATTCAGCTTGTATTATACATGAGCTTGTGTATGTGTGATCGTTGATTGTTTTGGATAGATATTGATTTTTGATTACTTCGAATTTTTCTTTGGTTAGAGACACACAAAAATTGTAGTAATTAGTGCTAGCACACATGAGCAGAAAAAAACAGGTATCTAACTACGTACGTTAACATATAGATATTTATTGGAAAATTAATCAGTTTATCTTTGATTATGGAATGTACACTACTCAAATATATTATATAATTTATAGTATAAAACAGTTTATATAAATGTGTAAAAATTAGGTGGGTTTTCGCTTTTAAGTTCAATTGCTTGCCTTATTTTGGGGGCATGCTAGAAAATTGGAATTGATTTATTCTTGAGATATTAAAAAAGTATGGCTTATAAAAAAATCTTGGATTTTATTATAATAGAACATGCCCGAATGTACAAAGGTTGGATTTCAAAAAGAGCCTAATTACAATTGATTATTAAAAATGTTGATCAAATAATGGAGTTAATCAAAAATAAGTAATTAAGTGTTTGGGGAAGTTTGTTGATAAACCGTAGCGGGAGTTCATTGTGCGAAGAGGTTTTCTGGTTCATCTTAGCCTAATTCAATTTCCAATGGCCATTGGCCCAATTCGCATTAGTTAATAAAGTTGTGTTTTCATAGTCAGTTAATGACGAATCATGGACAAAATGAAAGGTGAAAAGGTAATTTATAATGATAAAAAGTTTCGTTTGTTTACACGTATTAAATTATATTGCACATTGTATTCTTATGTTAAAATTTATATATTTTTGACAATGCTCCCAGTAAATTAGAAATCGGACTTAATTAAAAAATACTTTTTATAAATATTCATTTAATATGTTAAAAATTGAATTGAATTTACATGGAATCCATATTGGGAAATTGGAAATGAAATAAATGCTAGAAAGTAAAAAAACCTGAAAAATTCCATTTTGCATAAAAACAAACCTTTTGACATATGTAGAAATGTAAATATGGAGCAGAAGCAGAAACGAGAAGCCTTTGATAGACAAAGCCCGAATGAAAAAGAAAAACGTATCCATTGAAAAGCTTTTAATAAATTTGATAAAAAGTGAAAAGGGAAAACACGAAAATGTTATGTCTTCCCATTAATGTGCATATGAAAACTATTTTATATTTATTTCCCGATGCGGAAGGTTCCTGAACGGCCGCAGGCATTGAGAGGCATAAAGCGAGCGGTTGAAGCGAGGCCTTCTCCACAAAAAGCAAACAAAATGAAACTGTTTTCCGCCCAACTCATTGACAAATAGAAATGCCACGCATATGCAAATGTGTCGTTGGGAACAACAGCCTACAATAGAAAACTTTATGACAAAATAAAAAAAAAAACGAAAAAAAAAAG